>JAWMAG010000014.1:1205000-2405000 GCA_037013455.1 Ceratitis rosa | reverse complement strand
AGGCCATTCATCTGGAAGTATGCTCCGACCTAACAACAGAAGCGTTTAAGGCAGCATTCGCATGATTTGTAGGACGAAGAGGCATTCCCCACAGGATAATGTCCGACAACGTCAAAACCTTCGTAGGAGCACAGCGAAGCCTACAAAGAGAACTATCCGCCTTCATTGAAGAAGTTTCGGACAAAACCGCAACGGAATATGCCATTCACGGACTTAAATGGCAATTTATACCGCCTTATGCTCCACATATGGGAGGACTTTGGGAAGCGGCAGTGAAGAGCTTCAAAACTCACTTCACTAAAGTCGCTGGAAATCGAAAGTTCACCTTCGAAGAATTTACCACTCTCCTAATACGCATCGAAACGGTACTCAAATCCAGACCACTCTCTCCTATGTCTCAAGATCCCGAAGACTTGAAGGTACTAACCCCAGGCCACTTCTTACGAGGCGCACCCTTACTCTCGATCCCCGAGCCAAACTCAGAAAACCTCTCACTCATTAATAAATGGCAAAAATTAAGAGTACTCCATCATCAGTTCAGCAAGCGCTGGAAAACTGAATATCTTCACCACCTCCAAAAACGCTATAAATGGAAAGGATACCAGCGAAATATGAAGGAAGGTGATCTCGTCGTCATGAAAGACGACCTCCTACCCCCAAACGAATGGCGACTAGGTCTCATAACGACACTGCATCCCGGACCCGACCAAAACGTTCGCGTGGTAGACATCCGCATTCAAGGCGGAACGGTCACCCGCAACATAACCAAACTCTGCCTTCTGCCACCCGCTTAGTTTATACATCCCCCTCTCTCTCTCTCTCGAAAAGCTAAATTCTGTACACCTCCACTCTCCATCATCTCATACTAAAATTGCTTTTCGAACGATGTCTTTTCAGATCACAGAACTTCGGCAAGTGTCGGCTGTGCTGCCGCACCCACTCGTAGCGCCACTGTCGTGCGTTCCTGGCAATGACTCCAGACGAGCGATATGAGTCTGCGAAGGTGCACAAATATAGCATCAACTATTTGGCGACCTCGCATGCGACGGGAAGCAGCAATTCTCAAGACAGCTGTCACCGCTGTGGACTCGCACACCATACTCTGCTGCACAGCTCCACACGCACGCCATCAACACGAGCCACGCCCAGCAGCTCGAAGAGAGCCCCCAAACCACCACGCGGTAAACCTGTTGCCAGTGGACGAGTCCCAAAAAGAGCAGGACACCGAAAAGTTGACGCCCCAAAATCCCGAAGGCATTCTACCTCGGCCCTCTAACGTCGGCTCACTGGCCTAGTCAGTGAAGCCAAGAAGGCGCTACAACAACTCGAAGAATTGTGCATGCTACCACCCCGCAGGCCCCCCGGCATGTTGAAGACATGAGCGAAAACCTCATCGAATTTTAAAATTTAGAAATATGTATATATAAAATTCCTCAAACTAATGATGTAATACTGAATTACTTACCCTTATACTTAGCCACCATGAATTTACTCCTAATTAAAATACTTACCAGCAACCCTACTTCCGTTACTACTCTAAAGGAGAAACCAAAACAAAAATGTATATAAATACCTATGTATGTATTGGTAATTTTAAGTAATAGTCAAATAATTTTTCGCTCGCTCGAACTGCAAAACGGTTGTGACTTAATAATTATCTGTTAAACAAATATAAATAAAATTATAATTTGCGGGATTCTTAAATAAAAACAGTGCATTTTAGTTAAAGGTGGAAAAATATATATATAATAATAATAAACATAATATTCAAAATTGTTGAATGTTATACACTGTGAGCTAATATAATAATTTCTTCTGGCATTAATGCTGGTATTACTAATGACTCTAATACTGGATCTTTATACAGCAAATCGTATTTTAGGTAAAAATCCATATACTCTTCCTTCTCCAGCTCTTTGCGGATTGCTTTTATCCATTCTTCACTTACCTGAGCTTATATTAACTGGTGTCTTATGGAGTCTTCCATCATTAAACAAGACACTCGACTTAAAGCATCCATATGTCTAATTTTTGTTCCGGATCGGTGAACGATAGTATATTAAAAATCTTGAAAATGGCCCACCTCGAAACCCTTAAAGGAACTTTAACCTTCTTCATAGTTCGTTTGAATGTGTTACAATCTGTTAGAGTTTTAAAATTTAAACCTATTAGATAAATAGGCCCCATATGTATGTACTTCAGTTCCTGCCCAAGGATTGTAAAGCCTAAGCACTAACGCACTTGTCAAAGCTAATTTTATTTGTTCGATTGCCAAAAGTTGCTCTTCGCCTATCTTAAATCTAACGCTCTTCTGTAACAAATCTGTAACGGCCTAGCTTTTGCTGTGCAATCAGCCACATACCTTCGAAAATATGAAGTTAATCCCAAAAAACGCTGAAGATCTTGTAGTGCTATTTTCTACTAAATATCCCAAAAACGACACTCTTCTCATTAGAAGCTGACACTTATCGCACCGTATTCGTAAGCCATATTCCGATGCCCTTTCTAGCACAAGATAATATTTCTGAATATTAGTCTCCTCATCTCTTGTTGGCACAATAATATCATCCATACACCATTCTGTATCAAAACTAAGCTAACAAGCCGACTAAAAATTGCGGGGGAATTCGAAACACGAAACGGAACATACATATAACAACTCATACTAACCATATTGTGTAACAAATGATGTACACAACTGGACTATCTAGTTTCTTTAGAGGTACGTATTCATCATTTCTGATGAAAATGTGACTTGTTCTCTGTTCGAATGGTTTAAATCCGCTACTTGCTTATTCTCTTTCTCATCCTCTATACTCATATACAGATAAATATTTTTAAATTCAGTAAACAAGTCACTTTGTTTCTGTAAAGATTCGGGACTAACAGATCTCTTAACGAAGATTGCTTCACCTTCCCTTATCAATATGGCAAAGCAAATCTTTTTTTGTTACTAAATGCAAGGTAATATTTAGATTAACATCGTCTATATCCATTTCTATATCAAAACTTTCTAATATAATAAGTAATAATCCTACTAAACGCCTTTTGTCCTTATTTAAGTGAATATCTTCATCAAGCATCATTAAAGTATCGTAATTAGTAGTATTTTGTTCAATGTTTTTAAATATTAATTCGACCATCTTTAACACATTTACATTCTACATTTAACTACGCTTTCCGGTGGATTATTGTCAGTACATTCAAAAGATCGAGGTCCTTCTTATTGCACTTGTATCAATGTGAATGTTTTTCTGGAAAATTTTTTTTTTGCAAAATGTAAGGATTCACCACATTTAAAACATTTCTTATTTTCACTTGCATTACTATTCATCAATTTATGCCCCTTTTAGAAATTGCTTTTCGTAAATAAACATTTGCAAATCGTTCCACCCTACTGTAGCCGCAAAATCTTCAAACTCTAGTACTCACTGATTAAGGTCTACTAAGTCGGTACCAGTAAATGAAGATATACTATCCTCAATGTTTCTCAAAGTAAAATGGGAAATGTTCCTAACACACGGACCCATCGCTTCCACGTTTTCATTCTGAAAACGCTGAGTTCACCATCATTTAAGCCGAAATGTCGATTTAGTCGAGTCTGTAAGTCCAATGTTCTTCCGTTCGTTGATAGTTCCAATTTTACCAAATTTTCTTTTAAAACCGTCATGCTCATAGCTTTAATAGTTTGAGTATCCATTTTGAGTCAACACTAACGCACGTTTACAATATCAATAAATTTACACACTGGATAATCTTTTAAAACTAATACTTCAGTTTTGGATTTGACCAACAAATGGATTTATTGAAACGTATTTAAACTTAAAGGTTACAATTATTTATCGAAATTTTAACATAAACAGAGCAACTTCAATTTATATTTCATATTTTCCGAATACTAACGCCTTCTCTTTTCCACTTAGCTATTGCTCGTATAACATATGTATATCCAAATCAAATATTTTCCCAACGATCGTTCTGCAATATTTCAAAAATACAATACCTCTAAAAACTTTCTATTCCTATTCTAGAATCTTCTTTAACAATCGCTGTTGCTGCTTACTCTTGCTTCTGATCCGCTTACTATGCTCTTCATGGATTATTTACCATTAATACTGCTTGCTGTTTCGTCTTATGCTACAACTACCCATCTTACATACCTCCCAGCCATAGAAACCTATCTTATGAGAGCACCATGTAAATAAAAAGTTGTCACCGCCTGCCGATGCCGTTACTCCATAGAAACCAGCGCCGATTTGATTTTTTCCGTTAAACCGGCTTGGCTCATTTCTCGCTGCTATACAAACTTATACTTAATAAACTGAGGTAATGTGCAGTTTTTTCAAAAAAAGATAAAACTGAATTCGTAATTAATTATTTATTACCATATATATCATGTATATTTGATATAGATATTCGAACATATAAATTATGAAATTTGTTGACGAAAATTATAAATTTGTTTACAAGTATGCAAACACACTGGCAGCTGGCAACATTTCTTCGCCGTTCGCAGCGTCGATAGCTCGTGTATGTACCATACATCGCTCTTCCAGACGGCTGTTATGGACGTTAGCTATGTAAGATGGGTAGTTGCAGCATTATTCTGCTTCAATTTGCATGGGGATGCGGTTCTTGCTTATTGCATATGTGCCACACCATGCTTTGTAACGCATTCGGATTTATCCTGCTCTGGATTTTTCTGCACACACGCACTTTTCATAAAATTGTTTGCGTTATGTATAACAGAGGCTGAGCTCCTAATTTTTTTTGTTTCAGAGTTCATATTTATTAAAATTTAATTTTTCATATTATTGTAGAAAAATTAGTATTTAATAATACTTAAATATTATAGCACATTTAGTTTATTTAATGTTACATAAATAACATTTTACTTTTAGAAAACTTCACACTTTTCATTTTTTTTTTAATACACTACGTGTCTTCACTCCCCATGCTTGCAACTCAATTAACTTTTCCTTATTTTTGTCCGTGGATCCCTATTGTTTTTTAACAGAGTCGTGCTATTTCGCAAAGAAATGAACCGTATTATCTTCTTCTGTTTTACTGGCATAGATACCGCTTACGCGATTATAGCTGAATGAATAACATTGTGCCATTCATTTTTTCTTTTCGCTGTTTGGCGCCAATTGGAGATACCAAGTAGAGCCAGGTCCTTTTCTGCCTAGGCTTTCCAACGGAGTGGAGGTCTTCCTCTTCCTCTGCTTCCATCGGCGGGTACTGCATCGAAAACTTTCAATGTTGGAGTATTCTTATCCATCCGGACCACATGACCTAGCCAGCGCAGCCGCTATTCCTTGCTGAACTATATCAATGGTTTTTGTTCGTCGTCAGTTCAAAGTGTTGGTTGTTTGACGGCAGTAGATATTATGTCTTGCCCTCGTTCACTACCAGAAAGCAACGGCGGCGTTGCTGAGGCCAATAATATTAATATCATCGGCGTACGCCGGCGGCCGTATACTCTTATAGAAGACTCTAACTTCTCCATACGATAACGAATCATCGTTTGGTTTCGAACCGCTGAAGCGATTTTCGGCAGAGCTCATCCTCCAATTTGTGGTCTTGCGTTTAGATGTTTTTCCAACAAATGGAGGGACCTACAGTTTATAACAAGCCGCTTCCGAACGGTTGATGGTTTTTTATGAGGACCTTTTATTTCATGTCAGAAATACACTCGGAGGTGTTGACATTCCCATCCGAGGCGCGACCGCAATTAGAAAATTCAACTTGATTTTTTATTTAAATGAATTTTCTATAACTTTTGGATGTCGATCGTACCAGGATTTGAACCCTGGCCTTCCGAATGGCAGTACACAATGCTCATAACTCGACTACCGCGTACGCCAATAAAAACCCCTTCTTTTTTTTTGTTAGATATCTTCAGAAATATTTCTTTCTTGTTTCTAGGAAGATGTATTATATCATTTGATGAATCTAAAACATTCTTTCAGTTATGGTCCAAATATGATTCCTACATACTTTCTGAAAAGTGGTGCAAAAAATTTGTATTTGCCTTTAATTCAACTTTTTAATTCCTCTCTCAAACAAAGTGTGTTCCCTACAATATAGAAGCGGTCTTTTATAGTACCCTTACATAAGTGTGGTTAATAAGATAATCAATTATTTATACACCATATGCATAAAGCATTCAAATATTTTGTTATAGGTATGGGTATGCCGATGATATAAAGCTTTTTATGTCATATACTTCATTCGACGAAAGGCGTTTTTTACAAAACAATCTAAACAACTTAGCTATTTGGTGTGATAACAACGACATACCTTTGAACCTTAAGAAGTGTACAACCATGTGCTTTTCACAAGGACTGGTTTAACCTTCTCCTTATATAATTAATAACTGTAGTCTAGAACAAGTCTTCAACTTTTTTTGATTTGGGGGTTATGATGGACCCTAAGCTCAACTTCCATCTTCATATCAATACCGCTTTCCTAAAAGCTAAAAATGATTTTGCCTTTGTCAAAAGATGGTCAAAAGAATTTAAGTACCCTTTTCTAACTAAAGTACTTTATACGAGTTTGGTGAGGCCAAATTACAATATGGTTCACTGACATGGAGCCCCAATTTTCAGGTTAAATCCGATAAGTTGGAGTCTGTCCAAAAACAATTTTTACATCTTGCATTAAGACATTTCGGATGGAACTCTACGATAAATCTTCATCCGTATACCAACCGCTTAAAGCTTCTAAATCTACCTACTTTCGCAAGTCGTAGAAAAAGATTAGGCGCATTGTTTGTGGTGAAACTTCTTAACGGATCAACTTGTAGTTCATGGCTCTTATCTGAGGTAAACTTTAATGTTCTAGCTCGCGCATCTAGGCCGTTTAGGTCTTTAATATTAAAGTCATGTAAAACAAATTATGATTTGAAGGAACCCTTTCGCCGATTGTGTCACAATACCTCTTAATTTTCATTTCAGCACCTTCGATATCTCAGACTCATTTTTTAGCATTAAAAAAATATATTCTTACCTCTCTCAACAATTAAATTTTGAAATTCCATATTTACTAAATTTTAGCAGTTGAATATTTTTTCTATAGCTGAGCAGTCTTAAATCTCGACGCTTAACAAACGCTTCCCAATCATGGCTCGGCATATTCCGTACGTTATGCGGATGTCGCCTCTCGTGTCGGTTGAGCGGGTGGAGGGTATTCGTTGGGCTTATTATTATTATAAATAATGGAATGCCTCGCTTCCGTTACAGTAATTTGTTCTGTTTCTTTTTCGATCTTAAAATTTCAGCCTTGAGACAGATTGAATTCGCTAGTAAGATAATCAATATACGAGTATTCCTTTGAATACTTGAGGTGGTTAAAAATTTGGATCATTAGAAGTTGAGAAGGTTGATTGTAGGTTCCCATTCCTGTTGATATAATATCACTTGTAAGTAGTATTGGTGAAGGAACTTCCTTTGGACGACGTATTGGCAGTATAACGTTTGGTACTGCTACTAAATGCATGGATTGGTATTCACTAACACATCTGCCAAACTTTTAATTTGCACAAAAGCAATTTTCTGCCGCATGTTCACCTGGCTCATTCCAAATTATAGGTTGACATTGATTTAAACTTCTTTTTTCTCCTTTATACCATGCTAACAAAGCAAAGGGGGATTGGATCATGTGTAGAAGTTCACGCAAGTGAGGAAGGTTTTTGACTGCCATTCACCTGGGAGTGGCCAGATTCTTTTGCATATGGTTCAAGCAGCACACGACTTCCGGCCTTAGGTCACGCATCCTCTGGATAGCCTACAAACATCCGTTTTGAGGCGAGCAAATGTTTTAAGGATTACAATTGCAGGACATGCACCTGGAAATTCCGGTCCCTTAATACACACTACCTTTTCGTCGATCTTAAAGCAGCCTTCGACAGCACGAAAAGGAGCTGCCTCCACGGCGCTATGTTTGATTTTGGTATACCCGCAAAACTTATACGGCTATGTAAACTGATATTAAGCAACACTGAAAGCTCCGTCAAGATCGGGAAGGACCTCTCCGAGCCGTTCGATACCAAACGCGGTTTCAGACAGGGTGATTCCTTATCGTGTGACTTTTTTCAATTTAATGCTGGAGAAAATAATACGAGCTTCAGAGCTTAATAGAGAAGGTACAATCTTCTATAAAAGTGTACAGCTGCTATCGTACGCCGATGATATCGACAGTATTGGCCTCAACAACCGCGCCGTGAGTTCTGCTTTCTCCAGACTTGATAAAGAAATGAAGCGAATAGGTCTGGTAGTGAATGATTGCAAGACGAAATATCTCCTATCATCAAACAAACAGTCATCGCATTCGCGACTCGGCTCTCACGTCACTGTTGACAGTCATAACTTCGACGTCGTAATTTCGTCTATCTAGGTAGCATTAACACCAATAATAACGTCAGCCTTGAAATCTAACGCAAAATCACATTCGCCAACAGTTACTACTTTGGACTGAGTAGGCAATTGAAAAGTAAAGTCCTTTATCGGTGAACGAGAACCAAAGTCTACAAGTCGCTCATCATACCCGTCATATGGCGCAGAAGCGTGGACGATGTCAACATCTGATGAGTCGGCTCTAGGAGTCTTCGAGAGAAAAGTTAAGCGAACGGTTTATGGTCCTTTGCGCATTGGCAACGGCGAATACCACAGACGATGGAACGATGAGCTGTGCAATCTATGCGATGATATTGTCATAGTTCAGCGAACGAGGAGACAGCGGCTATGCTGGCTAGGTCATGTCGTCCGAATGGATGAAAGCACTGCAGCTTTGAAAGTTTTCGATACAGTACCCGCTGGTGAAAGGAGAGGAAGAGGAAGACCTCCACTCCGTTGGAAGGATCAGGTGGAGAAGAAGAGAGGAATGATACTCTAATACTGATTCGTCTATAAGCGCGTAAGCGGTGCCAACGCCAGTAAAGAATAAGAACAAAGCACTCTGGCATGATTTTCGTACATGTTGTGTCCATTATGTGTTTAAACTTTGACAATCCGCACCAAAATACAATCTATACGCTTCTTCTAAAATATAAATTTTTGTTTGTTTATTTTTAATATGTGAGTATATCTAACGCAAACATAACGAAAATTATCTCGATATTTTTTAAAAATTCCATTATTACATTTTTTATAAAATATAAACACAAAAAATTATGCTTAAACCACTCCGTAGAACTTCAAACTTCAACTGCGTGTAACAAAAACTGAAAATTAATATCTCATCGCTGCAGGAAAATTTGTGTCGTACTGTTTAATTTACTAAATTATACCTATTTGTGATGTTTCTAAAATTTGGGTATATGGTATCCCTAATTATATCTTTATAAACACAATGTTTGTTAAATCAAATTATATTTATAGTTTATTGCATTTTGCTTTCTTCGTTAATAGATACAGTGGTAATGGTCACTTTATATGATGTATAAGAATTAGTTTTAATTGCAGAGGCCTTACAATATCTGTAACCGATACAGTCTTTTCAAATTTCTTTAAAATTTTTTCAATTTTTTGAATAGTTTGGCGATTATGGAAACCATGATCTCCTCTTAAAGCACGAAACGTGGTCACGTTTGAATCACCATTTTTGTGGGATTTAACAATTTTAATGCGTTGCGCTGTTGTTAACCGAAACATTTTGATAAATGACTGACTTTTAGTTAAAACAAACAACTGGCGGCCGCAGTAACCGAGCGGTTAGCATTGCGTACTGCCATTCGGAAAGCCCGGGTTCAAATAATGGTAAACATCTAAAAGTTATAGAAAATTAATTTAAACAAAAAATTAAGTTAAATTTTCTAATTGCGGTCGTCCTCGGCAGGGAATGTCAACCCCTCCGAGTGTATTTCTGACATGAAATAAAGGCTCCTCATAAAAAACCATCAGCGGCTTAGTATAAGCTGTAGGTCCCTCCCACATCAAGATGCAGAAACCAAAAATTGAGGAGTAGCTCGGCCGAATATCGCTTCAGCGGTTACAAAGCGTCAATTATATATATGTATATACGTATATTTATATTAGCTATTACAAAACACTTTGGCAGCGAGTTTTTTCATATTAAACGTAATGACGAAGAACATCCCGAAAAAACACTTTTTAAGACAAAAAATATTTGATGCTTCAAATGAATGAAATATACTGGAAACAGTGATAGTAGTTTCTCAACGATTGTTCGAAATATACGAACGATGGAATAATAATCAAGTTACGCCATTTACTTATGTTGTCGCCACATAAAGTTTGTCAAACGAAAACACATCGAAAATCAATTTTCGCTAAAAAAAAAAAAAAATCTTGAAAATTCACGTTCCATTCATTCAAATTGATGTCTGTACTAGCTTGTTCGATATTTTTTATCGAAGTGGATGGCATATTTTGTCGTACAAAAGGGTATGGATTTAAAATAAATTAAAATTGGAAGCGCAAGATAATTGAATAATCTTTTTAGATCTTCACCTTCTCACAAACCTGCAAGAGAAGTTAATAAATCTTAAGGTTTTCAATATAGGTAGTGTCCCAAATTCTTAAGTTTTAGAATTAAAAAGCACAGCTATTACAGACCTAAGTAGCATATTTCCACCTTCTGCATTTAAGGTGATGCTGTACAATTTCACAAAAGTTCTGTCTGCACAACTGTGCGTTGCGTAATTTTTTATGTTGAAATTTACATTTGAATTGCTATTAATAAAAACAAATTTATTTTATTCAAATTTCATGTAATTATAAACATTATCAACAAGACTACAATAACACACAGATCCAAAAATGATTTCGGTCCTAACCAAATTTTTCTTAAAGAAGTCATTGTCATTTGCTTGGTAATTAATTTCTGAGTAAGGTTAAGCTCGTTTCTGGATCGATAAGTAGTTTTTTTTGGATTGCTGCATCGGTGAAATATTTTTCAGTCTTGTTCAGCACGAAACTATTGGCATTCCAAGTCTCATTATCAAATAGTAAAGAATTCTTTTCTAATCATTTAACATTGCAACCTTTATTGAAAGTTTATTACTTAAAATGTTTTGAAATTTGAGCAATTTCTGCCAACGATTCTGGTTTTAATCCTCAATATTGACGTTTTTGTTATTTCATTTTTCTTATCGAACTTCCGAAAAATATATTTTTTTGTTTAAAACTTTATATTTATATATATATATATAAAGGGTGGTTAAATTTTCAAGGGCCGATGTTGATTTTGAATAAAACACAAACTATTTAGGAAATTATTGAAATTTTATTTTATTATGATATATTGGTATTACTCAATTATGTATGTAACAAAATATCGGCCAAATGAGCGCCGCGACCTCGGCGGCACACCTCCATACGATGGTCCAAATTTTCGATGACGCTGAGGCATAATGGAGTTTCTATGCCGTTAATGTGCCGAATTATCTCATCCTTTAGCTCTTGAATTGTTGCTGGCTTATCGACGTATACCTTTTCTTTCAAATAACCCCAGAGAAAAAAGTCCAACGGTGTCAAATCACATGATCTTGGGGGCCAATTGACATCGCCATTACGTGAGATAACACGGCCATTGAATTTGTTGCGCAAAAGAGCCATTGTTTCGTTAGCTGTGTGGCAAGTGGCACCGTCCTGCTGAAACCACATATCGTTCACATCCATATCTTCCAATTGTGGCCATAAAAAATTCGTTATCATCTCACGATAGCGAACACCATTCACAGTAACTGCCTGACCGGCCTCATTTTGGAAAAAATACGGCCCGATGATGCCGCCAGCCCATAAACCGCACCAAACACTCACTCTTTGTGGGTGCATTGGTTTTTCGACAATCACTCTTGGATTCTCATAATATAAATTTAAACAAAATTTGTCATATATTTCAACGAAAACACTTAAAGTTGGTGTAGTTTCTATGTCGGTCCGAAAGGTATAAGTGACAAGATTGTCGATTTTTAACTTTTTGATAGATTTCGATAACTTACAGTTATACGTACATAAGTAGGAATGTACGAACAGAACATTAGTAAGTACTTTGACGAACGTATACAACATTCCATGGACTACATGTAAGCTCTGATTTAACGAATAGAAAAGAAAAAGAAGACAACGATTAAGAAGCTTAAGAAACAGAACAGTTCACGCGCAACCGCGGATAGCGATGGACATTCGATAAAACTAAATAAAATGATTTGAACTGAACTTCGAATTAAAGTAAAAATCTAAATAAATGTACTCAATAAGAAATAAGGCACAGCTTTGAAGGATCAGGTGGAGAGCAACCTGGTTTCACTTAGTATTTCCAACTGACGCCAATGAACGAAGAGTAGAACCAAATGGCGTGCTCTTGTTAATTCGGCTATAATCGGGTAAGCGGTGTCCACGTCAATGAAGAAGAGGCATAATAAAGTTAACAGAAAAGTACCCGAAATTCTTTTTCTTGATTAAAGTATGTTCATTTGTACGCGAGGAGGAAAATATTAGGTACAACCATCAAGCTTAAAATTATACGGGAAACCGTTACCAATGGTAAAATCGTATCAACCGACGCTTATACTGGAAACATTAACTAACGTGTTCGTAGCTCGTAGATGCACTAAATTGTACAACACACTTATCAACGTAGCTCTAATAGCCTATTTCCACCGGACGTTCACTGCATTTTAGCTTAAATGCATTTAAACATCGCATTTAAATGCTAAATTCCCATGTGTTTGTTGTTGTATAAAAGTGTGTTAACTCACTTTCGGTAATTTAACAGTCGATGCTCTCACTACTAATGTAAACATTTCGGATGTTTCGGTATACTTGTTGCCAGAGACGTGTATTTTCGGATTTAATGAGGGGACAGACTTTTATTTTGCATGCTGAAATTTTTTCTGCAAAAGTTACTTTTTTGCATTAATATTGACATAAAAAAATATATTAAGTAATTGGCGAAGAGAATGCTTCTCTTCTTTAAAAAATAAAATAAAATAAAAATAAAATACAAACAAAAAGCAATTATGGAATAGAAAATGATCCCCTCAACATAAAAATATACGCGACTCTGGTAACTAACAGCTGAATGCGCAAAAAAAATAAGTATGTATGTATATATAATTGGCGCAAAACAAATATTTATGTATATATAATGTGCGCTTTGTAACCGGTTAAGGGATATTTCGGCCGAGCTACTCCTCGCATTGTGGTTTTCTAGAAAAACGAAATAAATATTTACTTAAACAAATAAACTATGGTAAACTGAAAATGGAAACAAAACGACGCAAATGGAACCTTACGGAGGAGCAATGTTTCGTGGATTGCTGGCAAGGAAGAGCTCAGGAATTGAGAGGTAGCCGAAAAAACTCTCATGTATACAAAGAAATGGCATTGTTGGCAAAGTTGTAAGCATGCAAAAAAGCATTTTCCTTTCAGCAGGGTCGGTCCGTGCAGCAATAATCGGCACTTGCAAATCATAATATTGTATAAATAGCAAAATAAAATGGATGCGGTCTCTTGAATTCATGAGTTTAATACTTGTGACAAATTTTGCAAACTGCAAATGTAAAAAAAAATTAGCTGTTTGAGTTAACTCAGTTTCGGTGGAAACGTTTGACATTTCATTCACTTAACAGAGGCCGTAAATGCAGTGAAGTGCTTGGTGGAAATAGGCTATAATGCTGCAACTACCCATCCTACATACCTCTCAGTAGTACCACAAGACTGGAAGAGGCATAGTATGTATACATACACGAGTGATTGACGCTGCTAACAGTGATTAAATGTTGTCAGCTATCACTGTGCTTGCATACTTTTAAATAATTTTATAATTTTCGTCAACGAATTTCATAATCTATATGTTCGGATGTTATGCTACAACTACCCATCTTACATACCTCCCAGCCATAGAAACCTATCTTATGAGAGCACCATGTAAATAAAAAGTTCTCACCGCCTGCCGATGCCGTTACTCCACATCGGCGATTTGATTTTATCCGTAAAACCGGGTTATCTCATTGTTCGCTGTAATACAAAGTTGCCAGTGTTGACTTTTTAGACGAATATTAAATAAACAAAAAAATGTGTGGTTTTCTCAAAAGAAATGAAAACTAAATTCGTAATTAATTATTTATTACCATATAGATCATGTATATTTGATTGGCGTTTATTTATTTATTTATAGCTGATAGAAATTTTTATATAAAAACTTAACATAACAGAAGAGATCAGCTTTAGCTGCTGGGGCCTTACGCTACACTTGTGTTTAGAAATAAAATATTACACATATTTGGTATGTTTAAATCTAAATAGATTTTAGGAATGTAATGATTTCATTCATATTATCTAGGTTGGGATTGGAGAGGAGTTGGGAGGGCTTGTCCTTATGGAAGATTTGTCTTCTCAGAATTGATGAGGAGTGGCAGGATGTGTTCAATGGAAGTTGGGAAATAATTTTGGCAAGTAGGGTATAAAGGAGAAGAGTTTCTGTCTATGCGGATCTTTGTGTGTCCTAGTCGGAGTCTAATTATTTTAGTTTGGTCAAGCCTTGTAAGTGAATTTTGGGGGATGAATTTAAGGTAGCTGTCGCTAATATGTAGTTTTTTGTAAATTTGCTGGTGCCAGTTACTGGAGTTTGGTATTAAGATTTCATGTTCGTTTTGGGGCTGGTGTTTTAAGAAACTATTTATGGTATGTCATTTATGTTAAAATTTTGGGTATATATAAAGGGGAGACGTGCCGCTTCCTTAGCTGTTTTATCTGCTAGCTCATTACCAGTAATGTTGGCGTTTATATTCGCGTTTATTTGAGGCCGCGGAAGCCGAGTGGTTAGCACTGCATACGTTCGGAAGTCTCGGGTTCAAATCTTGGTGTCGTACTTATATCCAAAAATTATAGAAAATTAATTTAAATAAAAATTAAGCTAAATTTTATAATTGCGGTCGCCCCTCTGCAGACAATGTGGAGTGTATTTCTGACATAAAATAAGGTTCCTCATAAAAAACCATAAGCCGTCCGGAGGCGGCTTAGTATAAACTGTAGGTTCCTCCATTTGTTGGAAAAACATCAAAACGCAAAACCACAAATTGGAGGAGGAGCTTGGTAGAAAATCGCTTCAGCGGCTTCCAAGCATCAATTATATATATATATGTATATACTAGCAGACCCAGCGAACCTCGCCTCGTCTTAATAACATGCCATTATATTACATTAACAGTGATAAAAAAATATCAAAACTGAATGTGAATTATTTGAATGAACTCAATCAGCAGAAAGCAATATGGTAGTAGGCAAGGAATAACAAATAACAAAAATGGTTTGGGCACACGAACCTGGGCAATTCTCATAAAATTACTTAAATTAAACTAAGCGATTTCAGATATGAAAAGTTCAAGCAGCCCATACGAGCGAAAATAGAAAAAAAATAAAGCAAACTGAACCATAAATAGGATTATTAAGAACCAGCTTCTGCAATCTAATCTAAGCTAAACGATAAGCTACTAATAAATTGAATTTCTAGTGAATCGAATCGTAACCAAGATTACCTCGCATGAATCGGTCCTCGAGATTATCTTAATAAAGTTGAATTTTATTTCGGTCCAGCCGTTATCAATTCATGACAAACAATAAATTGTTTTCAACATAAGGGTTTCACATTGAGTGAGATCCCATATATATATAATTGGCGCTTTGGAACCGCTGAAGCGAGTTTTGGCCGAGCTCCTCCTCCAATTTGTGGTTTTGCGTCTTGATGTTTTTCCAACAAATGGAGGGACCTACAGTTTATACTAAGCCGCCTCCGAACGGCTGACGGTTTTTTTACGAGGAGCTTTATTTCATGTCCGAAATACACTCGGAGGGATGGACATTCCCTGCCGAGGGGCGACCGCAATTAGAAAATTTAATTTAATTTTTTATTTAAATTAATTTTCCATAACTTTTGGATGTTGGTGGCACCGGGATATGAACCCGAGCCTTCCGAATGGCAGGACGCAATGCTAACCACTCGGCTACCGCGGCCGAGTGAGATCCCATATGTACTAAAAATTAACCACATATCTTGTTATGAGAGCTATTTTTGATCCCACTTGTTCGTCTTTTACTCATGTAAATGCAAGGAAACGGATCCTGTATACGCACGGGCGTGCCTTTCAGCAAACCTTCAGTTTAAGTCAACGAATGATGCCATCTGTCGGGTTATGGAATGGACCAAGCCAATCACATATCGGTGACCCTTGGTCCACTTCCGAAAATTTTCATATATTAATCCAAACCATAGAAACGATTTTTTCGAATAGATCGGTCCTTGGTACTATTCCTGGAAACAAGAGTAATGTTCCTGCTAAACTTAGCAAAAAGCTACCTATGTATCAAATTTCAAGTAAATCGAACTATAAAATCAAATTTTCCAATAGATCGGTTCCTGGCCCTCTTCTCGGTGTGAAAAATAGATGTTATGTTATTCTCAGACCAATTGAATATGCACATAAAATTTCATTAAAATCGGTAAAGCCGTTTTGAAGTATCGTGTCTAACAATTATAAATTTGTTTAAAAGTATTCAGGTACACTAGCAACTGGCATCATTTCATCGCTGTTAGCAGCGTCGATAACTCGTGTATGCATATCCCTCTTCCAGTTGGGTATTACGGCTGTGAGGTATGTAAAATGGGTGTAAATTACATGTGTCAAAGGGGAAAGAACGCAGTCGTCAATGCTTCTGGCAGTACAAGAGCAATCATTGCGCAGAATTTTAGATACACACACCCTTCAACAACAGCAGATTGGTCGAGCAAGAAGAACACATGTCACCAAGCAATGAATAATCAAAAAGCATGAAAGCAGTGGAGAGAAGAAAGAAAACAAAAGGAATGGGTTCATCTTGCACACAAATATTTGTTGTTAGTAATGAAAGAAAATAAGATAAATTTTAAGTTAACTTTGTAATTGAAAATTTTAACGGAGATGATAAAAACGAAGCTCCAATAAGAAGTTAAATTTGAAAAATAGAGAATGTAATGGGAAATGTAAACAAGTAAATCGGAAATCTATTGATACTTTTGTTTGTACAAAAGGTTATGGTAAGAAAGAATAAAAGTTTTAAATTAATTTCACATGTTTAATCCTAG
Organism: Ceratitis rosa; assembly: GCA_037013455.1. Taxonomy (NCBI): domain Eukaryota; kingdom Metazoa; phylum Arthropoda; class Insecta; order Diptera; family Tephritidae; genus Ceratitis; species Ceratitis rosa. The sequence goes on along the minus strand of JAWMAG010000014.1, from coordinate 2,387,912 downwards.
TTTTTAAAAATAAGAGCGTTGTCACATATATTTTACATTGAATTTAATTTACTAGCACATTTGCATTATTAATTTTAGTTAACTAATTTTGACAATAAACTATTGTATGGAAAATGGATCGAAAACATATTTTTGGGCTGACAGTGAACGAATTATAAAAGTTAATGTAAGTGAACTAAATCTCTCAACGACTAGGCAAACTTTGCAAGACCAATTATGCGAAAACTTCGGCCTGACGGTAAGTTATGATGATGACTAAGTTGATGACAGCGAATCGGTGCAAAGTAAATATAATATTATGCCATTGGCAACTGGTAGTGGACGCGGGGCGAAGCATTTACCTGACGCGATATTGAAAACTATCCTACTATCAAAGATTCGTTAGTGATATCGAAGAAAGTGCAGCTGCGGTACAATGGGATGAGTTACAAAAATACATATGTGTACGAAGAGGAGAATATTAGGGTGGCGCATCACCAAGGCCATTTTAAGCCTAAAACAACGCAGAATCTTGTCGAAAAAACATTCTACATACCGCAGCTCTGATCAAAAGTAAAACATGCCGCAAGCAGATGCGTAAAGTGCACTATGTCAGAGGCAAAAGCAAGCAAAATTAAATGGTTTTTAGAGGTCATACAAAAAGAAGATTATTATTATTATTTATTATTTATAATAATTGGGAATTACAGTAAATTGGAAACACTAGCTATTCGAGCTATCGGTTAATTTCGGTATATATATTAAATATTAAGTCAAGTAATTAGTTCGTTCGGTTTTTATCTAAGAGATTGCGTTATTGTCCATAGTACTAGTGTTGCGTGTCGCATCATGTCACACTATACGGCGCTGAAAACGTGTCCTTGACAGTTTTCCGATTGATTGACTCAGTACGTTGTGAGCGCTCGTCAAAGATGGACACCAGCAAAGAGAAAATTCGCTATTTTTACAATTTTTATTCGATCAAGGCGAAAAAGCAGCCAAAGCGGCTGAAAAAATTAATTTAGTTTATGGGCCTGATACTGTAAACGAACGTGTAGCACAAAAGTGGTTTGCTAGGTTACGTTCCGGTAATTTCGATTTCAAAGATGCACCACGCATCGGGAGGCCTGTCGTTGAAAATTCCGATAAAACCATTGGTACTTATTTAATTGCTGAGGAACTAAAGATAAGCAAGAAAACCGTTTGGAACCATTTGCATATCCTTGGATTCAAAAAGAAGTTCGATATTTGGGTGCCACACGAACTAACGCAAAAAAAACATGATGAACGGAATTTTCATCTGCGAATCGCTGCCGAATCGCAATAAAATCGACCCTTTTCTGAAACGTTTGGTGACTGGCGATGAAAAGTGGATCACTTACAACAATGTCAAGCGAAATCGGTCGTGGTCAGAAAGATTTTGCTGTGTGTTTGGTGGGAGTGGGAAGGATCATCTACTACGAGCTGCCCCCATATGGCCAACTTGACCATGGCGAACGCGCTTAATGGTGAGAAGTTGGCCTGTGAAAATTGGATCTCCGAGTTTTTTGCCAAGGGACACAGCCTTCTACGAGAGGGATATAATGATGTTGGCATCTCGTTAGAAACAAGTTTACGAACAAAACGGCGCATATTTGACTTAAATCGGACAAATGTACACAAAGTTATCATATTTTGAAAAATCAATAAAAAACCGAACAAACCAATTAGTTGACCTAATATCTTAAATTAATTTATGAATATTCAGTAGTTTTAAAAAGTTGAATATATTTTTGAAATTATCTTCATTTGGTGTGGATAACATGGATATAGGATCTTGAAGGAAAAAGGATGGTCGGTAACGGTTTAGGGAAGGGCATTCTTTAAGGATAGGGGTATTTGTTAATAAGGACGAATCGCAAAAGCGGCACGTTGGCTGTGACTCCTTCTTCATCTAGTGAAGATGTGTAAGATGGGTGTACCCAAGACGTAGCCTTATAAAACATTGGTAGTACTAATGCGACTATGTTTGGGTTAATGCTTTTGTAGTGACTGGTTTTGCTGTCCCATTTGTTTTATGTAGTTTTGAGGAATTCCTGCAGTATCTCATATCTGATTTGTTTGTTTGTCATAAAAGGAATAAAAAGCTTAAGAGGATCTGATGATGCAGGTTTTGTTGCTTTTTCGGCTACTTCGTTTCTTGTAATGCCGGCATGGCCTGGTATCCACATGAGTTTAACATTTTTTTGAAAATTTATTAGGGGAGACCTAATGGTACTGATCTCTTCTGAGTTATTATTAAGGTTATGAACTCCATGTAAAATTCATTTGTTTTCTGTACAGATAACATATTTACAGTTTTGTTTGGTAGCGAATTGGCATGCGTTTAGGGCAGCCTGAACTTCAGCTTCATAGGATGATGCTTGTTCTAGTAAAATACCGTTTAATAATAGTTCACCAATTTCATGGACCACAGCAAAAGATGTTCCTTTACTGCTTTTAGACCCATCTAAATATAGGAAGTTCCAGTGATTAGTTTTTAATGGAGAGACAGTTTCTTGAAATACTTTCTTGTAGATAACTGGATTAGTAGAGTCCTTGCGATATATGGAAAGTGTGTTAATAACTGAATCAGAAGAAAGTAGCCAAGGTGGAGCAGTGTGTTTTTTATGGTTTTTGTAAACCCATTTATTTGTTTGTTTTAACATATTAAACATCTCCATAAGCCCAGATTTCATATTCATGGTGTTTTTTCGAGATTTAGGCAGCCCTATTTCTCTTTCTAAAATGGAGCTTTTGTTAAAACATAGATGCTAACTGAACGTGCTCTAGATAGCACGATCTTTTAATGGGAGAAAACCACATTCGGCTAAATGATTGCACATTGCACATTATACGTTGTCCGAAAAGCTCTCAGGCTTAATCAGATCGCTGCATGATATAGTCCCGTATTTTTACTGAATAAGGACTCGGAGGTCTTGCCATAAATTTGCAATCCATAGTAAATTTTTGCGAGAATGGTAAGTATTGTAAAGTTTATGAGGGTGTTAGTGTGGATATGACTTTTGTTTGAAGAAATATATTTTATTACAATGAGCCTGGAGGCGAGATCTTGCTTAATATATATACAGTGTTGGTTAAATGTATTTCTTTATCAAAACGTAAACCTGGAATTTTTATAGTGTCGGTATTTTCTATTGTAGTGTTATTAAATTTAATATTTACTCTGCTGCACTCGAGTTTTCACAGGCATGAAAATGCTTACATTTCTATAAAGAAAGTTTAGCGCCAGACCTTTTTGACCAGGTCATTGGGGTCTTTTTCATTGCACATTATACGAGTATATAGATCATCTGCATAAAGGCAGAAATCTACGTTTCCTTGTGTTTGAAGACTACAATAATGTCTTCAAAAGCTATAAAACTATAGGCAATGGGGATCCGTGCGGGATTCCATTTGACACAGGGAATATTGGAGAAAAAACGTTATTCACTCTAACTCGAAGTTTCCTATTTGTTAAAAAGCTTTTTTTTTTGCTGTACATCTTTTCACCTATTTTCCATTCTAGGAGTTTGTTTAGAACAACAAGGACTGCTATGTTGTCAAATGCGCTTTGGAAGTCAATTGCTAGTATAGACATGTGGTGTTTTACTGATAGGTTTTCACTTATCAGATGATCTATGTATAAAAGGGCATCTGTTGTGCTAGATCCGCTGTTGAAGCCGACTTGCTACTCCGAAAGTAGTGTAGAAGAATCGAAGTACCATGTTAGTCTGTTTGCTATTATTTTTTCTTGTTATTTTCCTAAGCACGGTTGTAAAGATATAGGTCTATAGTTTTGATTAGAATTATCGTTTTTGTTTGGTTTCAGTACGGGTACAACTGTGGCTATTTTGAAGTTTTGTGGAATAATCTTCCTTTCGTAGGACTGGTTATATAACGCCAGTATTCGCTTTTTAATGCCTTTAGGTAAATTGGAGTTCCTCGAGTTCATTCAATGTAAAGTTTGTTTCTAAAAAATATATACCTATTTGGGGAATAATTATTTTCTATTTGGAATTCAGCAGGAAAGTTGATGAGTCAGATTTAGATGAGTAAAAGTCAGCGAATTCGAGAACAATGTTTTCTGGAATTGGTACGTTGTTGTTGTTTACTAAGATTCTGATTACAAATGGCTTGTAAGTAAGTAAGAGAAGGTGAATCTTTTTCCAAATGTAGGTTATTGGAGAGGAGGGCTTAATGGTTTTTGTGAGATCTTCAAAGGATTTGTTTTGGATATTTTCTTTCGACTGATAAACTGAGCTTTTTTTTTAATAAACTAAAAGACTTTCTATGTTTTTCACTTATGACATCTTTTCTAGGCGTCTTGCTTTGCCTGCCTTAATGAGTTAAGGTGAGGATTCCACCATGGAACGTTTTGGCTAGTCTTTTTACGGATGGTTTTTGGGACAGAGTCATTAGAAGGCTTTCTTTGTATTTTTTGTATTTGTGCGGCTTCTTTGTTAATATTGGGGGAAATTAGATAGTCATTTATTTCTGCAGTGTCTTGAAATTTTCTCCAATCTGATACATTTTCGTTTTGAATTACTAGATTGGAGTTTAGTATGAAATTTTGAATTATTTGGGAACCGCACAAAGGACTCCAACCGTTGAAATCTCCCAAAAATATAATAGGAGCATTTATGTTATTGGTTGAATTATGTAGACGTAGGTCAGCTGTGTTCACTGATTGTTGCGGGGGAATATAAATACAGAAAACTGTTATTGGAATGAGAAAATATAAGGTAGATTTTAAATTTCTATTTGTCCTGTTTCTTTATCAGAAGAGTGGCTTATTATTTGCCAAAAAGGTACAGTTGTGGGCAAGACTTGTGTGGGATGTTGGTGTTTATATATTCGATGCTCGTCGCTCATGTCAATGTTTTCTAATGTTTGTATGGTTAGAATTTCTTTAATTTAATTTGAAGTGTGTTCGCCGTACCAATAAGCACATGATAAACGGCTGCACATTATTTCACTATGTGGTGGTAGGTTACAAACAGGGCAAGATGGATTAATTTTGCACCATTTTTATGTATGATCCAGTATTTGGCAGTTTTTGCATCGCATGGGGCTAGGTATATAAGGTTTAACTTTCAATTTGTAATTTGCAAATGGGCTTAATTTAGTAAAACGTTTGTCTGTATCAGTAGGAGAGATCACTAAGTATCTGTGACCTTTTAGGGGATATGTAATCATCTGATAGTTAAAAGAATCTATTAGAGGATTTATCCGACGGCCCGGGAGCCATTTTCACATTCGTTTATTACTTCTTTTTTATTTGAATTTCTTGAAAAATAACAACAAAAAAGAAAACAAAACTAAGCACGAAAGATACACAAGGGATACACAAGAGATCGCTTTCAGTAGTCAACACGTCCGATCGCTTTCGTAGCTAGTCGATGACTCCAAAAAGAAGATATTCCGCTGGACCTTATCATGTTGATCACGTAGATCCGATGGAGCAAACAAACAACGTGTATACTCTGGTAGTCGACACGACAAATAATTTCGGATAGAGGAACAGCTCTTATATCTATATCTTTTAAACAGTATTATGAAACTGAAAAAAATTAAGATTTACTGATATCCACCAGCCTTCCAAGAGGAAAGTACAAAGAATATACCGAATTATAATCCCAATTTTAGCTAAGCGTTGCCGTGAAAATCTTAGTAATTAGTGTAAGTACATTGACCAAGATTTGCGAAAATAGCTTGATAGTGAAGCTGTTGAGGAACTGGATGAATAGAGGTAGAGAAGATAAGCAACAACTTATGAACCTACTTATTTGGTAGCAAAACCAAATTTTTTTTGCGCATATCATTTTTATAAGTATAAAACCCACATGTATTGTGGCAAAAATGCTAAATACGAATGTGAGGTGAGAAGGAAAGGCTGTGAACTAAATTATGTTCTAGATAAAATGCGCAAATTATAGATCAAATCTTTGGACTTTTATTTAGCAATCCAGTGATGAAACTAGAAGGATTTGGAAAATCATCGAGGCGTTCTGAAGGAAAATCGTTACATTATCTTTTATCTGTCTAAAAAGTACCATTACAAAGTTACAGCGGAAAGAAATTCAGTTTTAGCGCCAACGCAGTTTTGTTTACATACGTTACTGTTATGAAATCGATTGCATACAGTTTTTAGCATCTTGAGCAATTTAAATATAGAGCCATTACCTAAATCAAGTTTTCTCGCGATGACCTTCGATTTGGCTTAAATTCGGTAGATACTTTATTTTCATACAGAAACTGATAGAAATCGACTTGAAAAAATTCTTTTTTACGTTGCATTTTAACAAAATTTCTTTGATCAAACCATATTCAAAGAAGAAATAAATGAATTAAAATGAATGAGTTTTTGCTAAATGGAGTCTTAAAAGGTCAAGAAGTATGAATGTTTGAAGTGAGGAAGTTTATTCAAATATAAAAAAATCACATACACTTATATGGTAAGAGTTTTCTCCAAAACTTCATTCTCACTCGCTTTCAGGTAAGCACAACAGAAGTGAGTGTGCAACTATCATCATTAAATCATATTATAACCGCTAAAACCTTAATTACACTTGAAAATTCACTATTAAAATATTTAAATAAATGCGATGGAAAACCAATAAATGAAGACTGGTTGATTTCATGTACACATGTGTGTCTATAGTAAAAGAGGGGGTAGTTTAAAAAGAAGATATAGCTATGAATACATTATCAATAAAAATGATAGCAACTTCAAGGTATACGATGTAGAGATGGATCTGGCTGTACTTGGCCTCTTTAATTGGCACCAAAAAGCAAAAAAAAAAAAACGAAATGTATGGAGCAATGTTACAAATTCGGCTATGATCGCGTAAACAGTGTCTACACCAGTTAAGAAGAGAAATAGAAGACATTAACTTTACTAACGAAATGAAACATTTTAATGTTGAACTTTTCTTCATGAGCTACATACGTACACAATTTTCAAAGAATTCTGCCACAAAACATATTACATGATAGCTTTCACAAAGAATATTTGAATTTAAAATATAATATGATGAGACTATTAAGGCTGCTTTATTAACAGCAGATGCAAATGATAGTGTAGAGTAATTTATGTTAACATAATAAGAAGTATTTGAATAAAAATTTTATATTTTTTATTTAAAATTTTTCTTTCGCTAAAAGATTCGGCATGAATTTAGTTAAAACCGTTTTTATCACACGTATACAAGGTCTACGCTGCATATTAATGCAGATAAACTTAACAGGTATCTGAATAAATAGGTTGAGGAAGTTGCGGAAATACTAACTGGTTCCTAAAATAAGCTTTGCAAAATTACTTTAACGGGAAAGTTTAATTTTTTTCCAAATTCGGTATGAAGAGACTCGATCACTTTTTATTATAAATTTCTTTTGAAACTAACACTCACCATGATCCTCGATCCGTTTTCTTTTAAAATCATTTTCATTTGGATCTGTAGCGTGATGTATGCCTAGGATGCCATTTATGCTATATCCGGTGGATCGGGTTTCTCCGCTATTTTGGCTACTATTGACACAACGGGGTATTGCTGTGTTCGACACTGCTGTATTAAGAATACTCTGTTGTTGTTGTTGTATATGCACTCTTACTGTTCCATCAGTAGCAGGCGTGTGTGCTATAACTGATGTTGTATTACTGCTTAAGTTATTGGCATTATTTTGTTGCTGCTGCAAATCAACGCCATTACTTTCAACACTGTCTGTAGCGTTGAGATTAGAACTGCCGTTGTTACCAGCAGAACAACTATTGCTTTGTTGTGGATGTAGATGATGTACATGTTTAGCCTTTTCCGCGGCCTTGTTTCTAACGATTCTGCAACGAAATAATTATTTAAAAAACACTATCGAAGTTCAATGATAGTAAGGTACGAGTGGAAGACAATATTAGAATTCGCGCTGGGCCTTAATCAACCGTTAGGGTGCGCAGCAGAACTATACTTCGGTACGTGAGCTATGAATGTAGATAACAATAGATATCTTTCGAGTTATCCACATATTCCATATCCCCTGGGATTCAATTAAGGAAAATTGTACGATGTATATAATACATACAATAAATTGACAAGATATACAGCGAATATTCGGTATGCCCAAATATATAATATATGTATATGTAAACATATGACAAAATATAAGATACATATGCGTTTGTTTAGTACGAAAAATCGTTAACTTAACGTTTTTAAAAGCAGATCTAAAGATTTTAATCGAAACTCAAAAAGCAGACATTCGATATAATTTTCAAAACGTGCACGACACTCCCACTATATAGCACCAACTTCTTCAACGTCCTCTTTTTAAGGTCTCAGTATATATTTATAAGCAAAAAGCATCATATTCAGGGTGCATCTTTTTAAGGGCGTAAAAATTACTGTTCGACAATTTTCCTTTTATACTATGTGTAGAGCTTTCAAATAAATGGTTTGCGTCTTGGTGCGCTAATGCCAAGAGATTTAAATTATATTAGGTCAAGTAAAAAGTTCGTTCGGCTTTTTTATTGATTTTTCAAAATATGATAACTTTGTGTACATTGTCCGATTTAAGTCAAATATGCGCCGTTTTGTTCGTAAACTTGTTGCTAACGAGATGCCTTATACCCCTCTCGTAGAAGCCTGCGTCCCTATTGGCAAAAAACTCGGAGAGCCAATTTTCACAGGCCAACTTCTCCCAATTAAGCGCGTTCGCCATGGACAGGAAAAGATGGTAATCATTGGGTACCAAGTCCGGGCTATAAGGTGGGTGCATTAGGACCTCCCATCCGAGCTCCTGGCGCGTCACCAAAGGCGTGTGTGGCCTGGCGTTGTCCTGATGGAACACAATTTCCACAATGGCCACTGTTTCCGCCGGCTCACCGCGTTTCGACCACGACCGATTTCGCTTGATGTTGTCGTAAGTGATGCACTTTTAATCGCCAGTCACCAAGCGCTTCAGAAATGGGTCGAATTTGTTGCGATTCAGCAGCGATTCGCAGATGGAAATTCGGTCCATCATGTTTTCTTGCGTTAGTTCGTGTGGCACCCAAACATCGAGCTTCCTTTTGAATCCACTGTTATGCAAATGGTTCAAAACGATTTTCTGGCTAAAGATAAGCTCCTCAGCAATTAAATAAGAGCTCACGTGACGATCTGTTTCAACTATTTCCATGATTTTATCGCAATTTTCGACGACAGGCCTCCCGACGCGTGGTGCATCTTTGACATCGAAATTACCGGGACGGAACCATAGAAACCACTTTTGTGCTACACATTCGTTTACAGTATTGGGCCCATAAACTAAATTAATTTTTTCAGCCGCTTTGGCTGTTTTTTCGCCTTGATCGAAGAAAAATTGTAAACTATAGCGAATTTTCTCTTTGCTGGTGTCCATCTTTGACGAGCGCTCACAACGTACTGAGTCAATCCATCGAAAAACTGTCAAAGACACGTTTTCAGCGCCGTATAGTATGACATGATGCGACACGTAACACTAGTACTATGGTCAATAACGCCATCTCTTACATAAAAACCGAACGAACTTTTTACTTGACCAATATTTTTAAGCACGTTGAAACACTTCTAAGAATTGATGGGGTTTACTTTATTTGTTACCATATTATAAAAAATTTATTTAACAAACGTGTACGTAGCGCGTGTCTCGCTGGTCAAGAAGAGAGAGAGAAAAAGGAATAAAGTCACTTGCCAGTGATCAGATGTTCAATAATTTATCTTATCTGCAACACAGACAGCGTTGTTAACTGCTAATTTCAGTAATTTTCTTATCTATATATTTTGAGGTGACATTCGTTACAGCTGCTGATGTTGAAAATTTTTGCGACTCCGTTTTGTCAGTGTTATTATAGTGGTTTTCATCGCCTTTGACAGTAATACACATTCCAAGTAGTATTAGAGGTAACGATAAACTCAAATTCCTCGTTTAGTAACATTTGATTGCTGATTTCAATTTAGCCAGCATTCAATTATCCCAATTGAGGGTGGTACGGAGTGGAACGTAGATGCAATCGTGTTAATGACCGAAATAACTCAGACTGAAACTACCGTCCTAAATCGGTTAACATCTTATGTGGTACGCCATAAACTGATATTGAGTTTATGGGTGCGTTCAGGGAGCTGAGTGCTCAGTAAACAACTGATTGTGAAGTTATTAAGCAATTTTATTTTATGCATGTTGTTCTATTCATTCTGAAATGCTCCGCAAACTGGTCATCTTCATACCGTGGCGGAGTTTCTTCATACAAGTTTTTGCTTCCTTCCGTTGAATTCTGTTCTTTGTTTATCTAGTGCATCTGATTAATTTTTTTCGATTCACAGCATTTGACCGATGAGCAGCAAGTAGCATACAAATTTTACGCTCACTAATATGGTGAGCGCTCACTGAGCATGTTTATTGAGCGCTAACTAATCATTACGTTCAGAGGCCGCTCACTGAACATGTTTACTGAGCGTTCAGTTCGCTTAACGCACCCTATGATTAGTGCTATCGCTATATTTTTAGCTGTTAAGTCCGTGAATGGTACGTAAGGCACGAAATCCGCTGGTTTTCGTTAGCCAGCCTATTACGTCAATATTAATGTACTGGAATCGGTAGTCAACTTGTGTGCAACTATCAATAGGAGAATAGGAGTCTTGGAGGTTGCACTTGTCCGTCGACTATTTGGTGCAACCCAGCTCCAACTGCGTCGTCTGAAGCGTCAACTGTTAAAGTTAGTTTTGAATCTGGGGCCGTGTAGTTCATCAATACGGCACTCGCCTAATGTGTTTACATGCGTCGAAAGCTATTTTGGCTTCCGCTGACCAAGTAATCGTTGTATTATCTTTCTTGCAATTACCTACGATTAGCCGCTGGAGGATATATTGATGTCTTCTTGTGTGTGGAATTTACATTTTCCGACAGCGACCGTCAGGTTGCTTTGTCGTAGAAATTCGAAAACTATTCGCAGATAATTTTCGTGTTCCTCTTCTGATTCGGAAGCCACAAAGATGGCATCAATATGCGTAAAGGTAAAATCGAGTCCCTTTACTAAAAAAAAATTCAAGCAATTCAAATGGTTGTGAAAGCTACTCGTTACCGTTATAGCATTTAGCGTGCGGTTATCTCTTCATGGTCTCCAAGCTTCGTCCTACTTTTTGTAGTACGTACTCGAATTCCATCTTCGTCTCACTCAGCTTGTCCGGCGCTAACCTTCGTGGTCGCGAAAAGATAGGAGCACCTACAATTGTGATGTGATGTGTAACGTTGATCGCAATGTCCTGATACTCGTGTAATAATTTCGTATATTTGTTATGTTCGTCATTCTCAAAAATCGGCGCTACGTTTACGTGCGAGATTACGTCATGTTTACCTTTTTTGCTATCTATTAAGAGATCGTAATGCTTTAAAAAATAGGTGCCTATGATGAATGAGCTGACTTCCGCTAAAATCAGTTTCCATATGAAGTCATGTCTCAAACATAGAGAAAGGCGTAGCTGTTTTTCACCATACGTTTTTATAAGGGAACCTATAGCAGCATAGAGTTTTGTACGACATACACGTACTGTCCTGTATAACTTGGTCTTACGTGCTGCACCGGTGTCTATCAAAATTTCGTTTTCATGATGGCATCGTGATTATTTGCTTTTGGATCTGCCCACGAGATCTGAAGTCACGTTCAATTTCGTGTGGCTTTTTGTTTGTATGTGCAGAGTGGCCGGCATTTACGGGCATTATCACCATGTTGGTGATGATACCAGCAATATTCGTATTTTGCTGAGGTGGTTAAATTGAATCGGCTACTACGAAGTTGTGCGCGATCGGGGCCTTGGCGATTGATGCTGTTTTGAAAAAATCATTTCGAGGCGTTCAATTCCTCTATCTAACTCGAATGAACATACATCTCCTATGTTGCCGGTGGAAATACCTGCTATTTGCTGGAATTTGCCTACTTCTAAAATTTTACGTTAGATGCAGGTAAAATGGCCCTAGAATGTGCAGGCAATCGCTGCAACCAAAGTGATTTCTAAAATTCGGTAGTGAGTTTTCTTTTTGCAAGCCCACGTAATTCGTTGTAAAGTTGACTTGTTTGTTTATCACCTTAGTCTAGTTCAGAAAGCGCCTTTTACGCTTTTTTCTGTTCTTTCCGGTTGGGGAACCCACGGGAATCCAGACCCAAACACTTTTTGAAATTAAAAGTAAAAACTTTTATTTAAAATATAAAATAAAGTTTTCCACAACAAACAATATTTTTTAAACGTAATTCATCCACTGAATCTGCTTAAATCAACTAAAGCCTAACTGTAGGTATACAAACCTTAAAACGAAATGAAAAATTTGTTAGATCGAGTTAATACAGAGAGATCTATTCAAACTATGTCGCTCTCATTAGGAGGCGGGAATATCCCTTCGCTGCAGTCGCAAATTTCTGGATGAGGTGTACAAAGCGTTAACTAATAGATTGGAATGTGGCCCTTCAGGCTTAACCAGTACGATACGAAGGTCTCTATGTACATTGACATAACAAACGTACTACGGCGTGCCCTTTAATACCCTTAGAATTCGGAACTGGAACATCAGAATTTTCTCAATAGTAGCTGCACAGGTCATTCGCCATACCATACAACGCATTGTAAATGAGTACTATGTAATCTAATTTTATTAACTCAGGGTTCCTACGTAAAATGCAATTTAAGAAAGCTATTTTTAATTTCATATCTAGTTTTCTGGCATCTACATGTTTTTTTCCACGTGAGCACTTTTAATATGGGATTTTAAGGAAAATAAAAAAAACAACTTTTTATTTTCCAATCCCTTTATTTATTATTTTAATATGGGATTTTAAGGAAAATAAAAAACAACTTTTTATTTTCCAATCCCTTTATTTATTAAACTGTTCTATACAGAATAAAATTAAAGACTAATTATAAATTACAAAATCAGTATTACTTATGCTATTTGGTCGTGTGAAATTATGAATTGAAATATTCGCTTGTGCCGGAAATGCAAACGTAGTGAAAGTCTGGTAAAAATATGTTATGAAATAATTCCGAAGAATTATGTATTAAAATTGAAAGAATAATTATTTGGAAAGGATTAAAACATTGGCATGTGCCGGAAATGCAAACGTAGTAAAAGTCTGGTAAAAATATAATGTAACATGATTCCTGTATTAAAATATAAAGGTAAAGATTTTGACAAGTACTGAAAATGTAGACTCAGCAAGTCTGCATTAATATGGATTTTATAAGTTTATATTATATTAAAGTGTTTTGCTATAACACCCCCACCGTTAGATTGAGGCTCCAACGAAATATGCAAAATGGACAGTTTTTTATTTGTCTTATATTACTAATATTATAATGGTAATGACAATTATTATGTTTATGCTTACATTGATAAAATTAGATTTTTTTGTTTGATGCTGTATTTGTTGAATATATTTCTTATGTTAAATTTGTTCTAAATATAATGATTCTAACTTCAAATTAGGAAAATTATTCGATTTTTCTTTGATTTTTGTTATAATATTAGGTAGAATAAATTGGTCGTAGAATTTTAGTTTGACATTGCTAAAGGTTTTGTTGTTTGCGTTAATTTCACAATTTCCAAATTTTACTAAAAAATTTCCGCTTATTTTGATATCCATTTTGTTACAATTATGTTCTACTTTGAAATAGAAATTTTTAAATATTAGTATACCAGGAAGGATATCAATTACACTTGATTCGAGTAAAATTTGCATATCGCAGTATGCTTCTTCATAGTTTAATATGCTTGAAATACATTTGTTAGATATTTGAACTAAATTTTTCTTAAGGTTATGTTTAATATCTACATCAAAAATGTTATTTTTTGAATATATTAACATTTCATAGTTATTCAATATAATTGTTTTGTTGTTTATATTAGGAATTGGCTCAAATATAATTTTCGATAAAATTTCTTTTGAAAATTGAGGGATCTGAAGGATTATAATAATATTGTTGTCATGTAAAGCAACAGCTATTTTAATACTCGTGTAACTGTCAAAGTCATCTATCAAGTCAAGCTCCGTGTTCGTTAAAATGTCCGTGGGAATTATTCCCAATTTGCTAGAGAATATTATTTGTCCAATATCGTCCACATGATCTCGTAAGAGTGAAATGTCATTGTTTAATTGGTAAATGTGTTCCATAAACTTTATTTCGTCTTCTATTGTTGCTATTTTAAATTAAATAAATTCGTTTAAGTAATTTCCTATTATGATTTGTTTTTGGTTTATGTGTTCAGTAATGCTTCGTATTTGTGTGGATATAAAATCGTTGACAAAGGTGAGATTGTTAATTTGGTTTGTCAAGGATTCTTCGTTTTGATATAGTGATTTCAGTGAGCTGCTTATTTCAAGTTCGTCATCATTGTCCATAGTTCCTGCAATAAACTTTAGCCCTTTTCCCAATACGTTTATCAGTCCTCTTCTTTGTCTAAAGTGTGGATTTAAGCCATCTACTTTTCCTTTTAGTATTGCAAAATTTTGATTTATGGTGTCTAATAATGTCTTAGTTTCGACCGTGCTAGCGTCAAGTGTTTGTAAATTTTCATAGATTAAATTTAGTGTGTCCGTGTATTCAGTTACGTTAACAATGTGAAATATTTTGTTGTATCGATCAATTACTTTTTGTTGTCCTGTTTTGATCGGTATATATCCATTATTGTTTGTTAAATCCTGAATGTCGATAGATTGTGCACAGATGGTCGCTAAAAATGTGATCGTCAAAATCCAAAGTGTCATCTAAAAGAGTGTGTGTTATGTAGTAGTATGTGGGGTTTCAATGTCTAGCTTTTATTCTAGGGTTATTTTTATCCTGATATTTCTTATTTGTTTTTATATATGTTTTATAATATTTTAATCCATTCTTAGTGTCCTGTAAATGTTCGTCATCAATTATACTAGAATCTATTTTTCTGTATTTTCTATGGTTCTTACCACCTCTAATTTCTTTTATAAAGTTGGTATCTTCTTGAATATCAACATCTTTTCTATCCTTGTTTAATTTATTTATGTAGTTTTCTTTTTTCTTCAAAATTAAGTCATGGATTTCGTCATATTTGTCTTCGTGGATTTTTCCATTTATAAAGTCGATTGGTTTAGTTTTTGTGGTACTGTGTATAGTGTTATTATAAAAACCTTTTATCCTTAAAATTTTTTCTTCTACTGTCTCATGGCGGCTTCTTTCATTGTGTCTCAAAAGTCTAATATGTTCATTGATGGTATTATGCAATCTTTCAATATCTGCGTTTGAAGTGTGGTTACTGTTGGATGTGTAGTGTATTGTAATATTTTCGTCCTTTAAGAATTGTTGCATTGGTATGGCTTTAAAGCCGAGTTTATTATCAACAATAATTTTTTTGATTTTACCGTAAGTGTTTAGGTAAAGTAATAGTTTAGTTTTGAACTCTACCGAATTTCTTCCATTAATTGTATAAGCTACAGCAAATTTGGTAAACTTGTCAATCATTGTCATAAAAATTTGTTTTTCTAATGTATAAAAAAACATCAATGTGAACGATTTCGCGAGGATTTGAAGGTGTTTCAGTGATTTTGTAGGGTATTTTAGGAGGATTTCTATCATATTTTTCTATGTTACAGATTTCGCAGTTGTTTATTAATTGTGTTATCCTTAGTTTTAGATTAGGATTGTAAATTTTTGTCTTTATTTCATCAAAAACAGCTTGTATTCCTCTATGGTTTTTGACTAAGTGCTCCTTCTCGATGATTTCTTTTAACTTATTTTCGTCTTCTATATCTTCTAATATAGTAAAAAATCTTATTATTTTGAACTTTTCATTATTAGAAAATATTTCTTCGTAAGTAGTCTTAAAAACATCGAAAAATGCATCATCTATGAAGACTGCATTCAGTTGTGTAGGATTAAAATGGTTTTTAAGTAGTATAATGGTGGTATCCCTATCTAAGTGCTTGTTTTGTATGATTTTTCTCGAATTTTTAAAAACAGATTTATTTTGTGATCTCATGGATCCTGATGTAATTTTTTTGATAATTATTTGATTTTTGAAAAGGTTTAGTGGAAGGGAAGTATCCTTGATTGTTGAAATGTCGGATTCTAATGCATTTACGTTCATTGGTTCATGTTCGATACGAGATAGCGCATCTGCGTTGCTATTTTTAGTTCCCTTTTTGTATTGTATCTCGTAGTCGAATTCAGATAATTTCAATCGCCATCTGACGAGTTTTGAGTTGGGTTCTTTGATGGAAAAAAGCCATGTCAAGGGTTTATGATCAGTTTCGATCAGAAATTTGCGTCCAAAAAGATATGGCCTGAAATATTTAGTTGCCCAATTGCTAAGAGTTCTTTTTCTATAGTGCTACAATTAATTTCATGTTCGTTAAGAGTTCGGCTCCCGTAACAAATGGGATGGTTGTCCTGCGAAAGGACTGCTCCTAATGCATAGTTACTAGCGTCTGTTGTGAGAGTAAATTTCTTTGTGAAGTCGGGATACGCTAGAATTGGGTCGTGAATTAATAATGTTTTAAGTGTATTAAAACTTTCTTGATAATTTGGGTCTAAGATGTTAATTTTTGCGTCTTTTTTCAAATATTTGGTCATGGGTTTAGTGATTGAAGAATAATCCTTTATGAATTTTCTGTAATACCCGGTTAAGCCGAGAAATTGTTTTATTTGCTTGGGGGTCTTAGGGATTGGGAAATTTTTTACACACTCTATTTTTTTGGGGTTTGCCCTTATGCCTTCGGGTGTTACTATGTGGCCAAGGAATTCAGTTTCCCTTTTTTTAGAAAGTCTGACTTGTCCTACTGAACTTTAAGATTAGCTTCTTTTAAGCGGTTAAATATTAGTTTTATGGAATCTAAATGTTCCTGTAGAGAAGTTGAGAAAATAATGATATCATCTAAATATACAAGGCAGATTTTATTAATATAATCTTTAAGAATGTTATTCATGAGCCTTTGGAATGTCGCTGGTGCTGTCTTCAGACCAAACGGCATTCGCGAAAACTCGAAGTGTCCTCCTTCGACACTGAAGGCTGTCTTGTGAATGTCTTTTTCTTCTATTTCTATTTGGTGAAATCCTTTTGCTAGGTCAAGGGTAGTGAAATATTGGCATCGGCCTAATTTATCTAGTATTTCGTCAATATTAGGAATTGGGTATTTATCGTCTATTGTTACTTCATTAAGTTTTCGATAGTCGATTACGAGTCTCCATTTAGTTTTCCCACTGGCATCAGCCTTCTTCGCTACTATCCATATGGGTGCTGATTGGTAGAAGTTTGATTTTTTCTTCGGAGTTAAGGTGTTGGATCCTAATTTGTTCCTTTAGAGGTTTGTATTCCTTTTCTTCTATAATATTAAAATTTGTATGGTCCACCTTCTGCGTGAACGCATTTTCCGACTTAGGAACTAGGTCTAATTCCATATCCTTATGAATGTTTTTACATAAAGTTGCATTTTTCTCTATTTTGTCGGCATCTTTGCTTTTGACAAAGAGAGTTAAGGTATTTTTTCCAAATTTTATAGTATTGTCCATATAATTGATTTTAGCTTTTAAAGGCCTTAATAGACCGTTACCTATTAAGCCGTCATAGAGGTCATGGAGTTTTACTATGTAAAAATCGATAACGTCGAGTTCCGTACCAAATTCTTTAAAAGCTTTAATGCTTGCTTTTTCATTTATACATATTTTGTGTTGTAAAGTGTTTATATAAGTAGGATTAATCTTCTTAATCCACTTGGGGTGACATATACCCGGATTTAAAATGAGTTGTTGCACCAGTATCTACTATTAATTTTATATGTCCTAATTTTGTTTTTATTTTTATTATGGAAGTTCTCCGAGGCTGCATAGTGAAAATTTTCATGTCTGTCTACGTCCGAGAATTTATTTCTTTGGAAGGACTCTCCTTGTACATTTTTAAGTTGTGGCGAAGGATTATACATTAAATTTCCAGATAATTCATATTAGTTTATATCCATGGGTTCTGGAGATGGATAGCGAGGATTTAGTTGGGAGAATTTCTATTGCGCTGGGTTAAGTTGTCGTGAGGGATCGTATCGATTTTGATAATTATGGTTTTGTTTCGTAGTATTGGGATAATTTTGGGGGTTATTATTTCTATAATTTTGCCGATTAAAATTTTCGGAATTGTTATTGCGATAATTCTGTCTGTTGGAATTTTCAGAGTTGTTATTACGGTAATTTTGCCGGTTATAATTTTCAGAGTTGTTATTACGGTAATTCTGCCGGTTAAAATTTTCAGGATTTTGTAGATTGGCATGTTGGTTATCCCTAGATTGCCTATTTTGTTGATTTATTTTTGTTTATTTTGAGGGCTAGGTTTCGAGTATCTTTGCTCAGATCTGTTTTGAGGAAAATATTGTTGATTGTCCACTCTAAGGCGAGTAAATCCTGTTTCAAAAAGGATATTCATGGCTCCTTCTAAAGTGTCGGGGTTTCTGCAAGCCAGGATTGTTTTCATTGGCTTTGGAATTTTTTATTTGAATATTTATTTGAATTATTTTGAGCGACAGTATTCGCTGCCTCTTGTCCAACGAGGAATACTGTTTTGTTGTTAAGTCGTCGAAGTTTGTTTTTTATTTCGTCGAAGAAGTCTAGACTGGTAGTTTTGAAGGTAGTTGCCCTGAGTAGATCGAACAGATCATCGCAACTTAGTCTGTCTCCGAAATTATTTTGAATGATTGCTTTTATGCTTTGCCATGAAACTGCTTGGAAATTAATATCTATTATTTCCCTAGCTTTTCCTTTCAGTCTAGTCAGAGTTTAAGCTGCAGCTTTTTAGCTGCAATGTGTCGTCTCCAGGTTAAGCGCCTGTCCAAGTGGATTTCGTCAGCTTGCGGTATTGATATATTGTTGAGCTTAACAGTAGGACACATTTTTGGCCTTAATGTAAAAGTTATGTGTTTGCACTTGTTTTCATTAACTTTTATGCGCCATTTCGCTGGCCATTCTTCAATTTGTTTAAGATGCTGCTGTAACACTTTTGTGGCTGTAATGGGGCATTTATGTCGACTTAGTATAGCAGTATCATCCGCAAATGTTGACGTAATTACTTCGTCACTTGTAGGGATATCTGCAGTAAACAGTATGTACAATATTGGTCCAAGAACACTACCCTGCGGAACACCTGCCGTAATCGGACACTCTTCTGTTATGTATTGATTTACTTTTACTGTGAATCGCCTGTTGGATAAGTAGGATTCAAGGATATTGTGGAATGTGTTAGGTAATAATTTTTTAATTTTATGAATGAGGCCATCATACCACACTTTGTCAAATGCTTGCGCCACATCAAGAAAAACAGCCGAGCAATACTCTCGCATTTCGAAAGCTTTCCTTATTTCATTTGTTATACGATTTACTTGTTCAATTGTGCCGTGTTTTTCCCGAAGACCAAATTGATGTGTAGGAATAATATCATTTTGATGGAGAAAAGGAGTAATTTTTGATAGCAGCACTTTTTCGAAAAGTTTTGATAGGCAAGACAACAGGCTGATTGGTCTATAAGATGACGGCAGGGTTGCGTCTTTACCTGGTTTAGCTACCATAATTATCTGCGACTTTTTCCAGATTTGTGGATAATATCCCAGCATCCAAATGGCACTGAAAAGCTTTGCACGAAAAACGAGAGCAATGCTTGGCAATTCTTTTAACATTTTAGGCGAGATATGATCGTCTCCTGGAGATTTTTTTTGGATTTAAGGCGGCAATAGTGTTCTTTAGTTCAGACACAGATGTTCCGCAAGTAACAGTGTATGTAGGAGCAGTATGGTTCGGTGACAAAGGTGCACTATATGTAGCAGTATTTGGTTGAAATACTGTGCTGAGGTGCTCTGCGAAACAAGAAGCCTTTTCTTCATCCGTTCTTGCCCATGAACCATTACGCATTCTCAACGGTACTTCAGTGCTTACTGGCGGCTTAAGGTTTTTGCTAGCTTTCCATAGAGATTTTTTAGTAGAAACGTTGGGACACAAAGACGTTATAAGATTTTTGATATTTCTTTCTTCTTCGTATACTAATGCCTTTTTTAGTTTGTTTTCTGCCACCTTAAGACGAATTTTTGCATCGGGAGATCGGCAGGCTTGCCATTCGCGACGCAAACGTCTCTTATTTCGGACCAGTAATTCTATTCCACTATTAGTTATCAATGCCTTTGCTTTTGTATTCTGCTCTGGTGTGGCTATAGTTGCTGCTGTTGCTAGTATACACTACAAAGTCAATCAGGTCAGGTAATTTCTTTGAGTCCGTAGGCCAGTAAGTTGGTTGTCTTGGGGAGATAAAATCGTAATTATTTTTTGTACTTCGCATTGTAATCACCTCCAGCTAGGAACCTATCTCCTAGAGTCATAAAAAAGTCGCTAAATTGTTTTTCTGTTATTACGAAACGTGGCGGACAGTAAATTGCAGTTAAAGTAAGGTCAACCCCCCTATTTTTAAGGGTGATCGAGGTTGACTGCAACCAATTTGTTGAAAAGGAATTAAGAAAGTTATGCTTTAAACGGTTCCTTATGAGTATAGCTGTGCCACCATGTGCTTTGCCATCTGGGTGATTAGTGTTATACAGCTTAAACCCAGGGATGTAAAAATTATAGTTCTGGGTGAGATGTGTTTCAGATATAAGCATAACATCAATTTCTTGGGTCTGTAAAAATAATTTGAGTGCTAATTTATGCTGGTTTACACCATTAGCATTCCATAATCAAATCTTGAGTTCACTCATTTTTAGGTCAACAGGGTTTGGGGCATTTGGTTTTGCGCCTTTATTAGGTCTTGAACCATACTTTGCATGGTATAAATTGCACTGGGTTAGATTAAGAATCATGGTCTCAACTCCAGTACTGGATGGGGTGACTGGTGGGGCCTGTACATTGGCTTTTACTACGTTGGCATAGGACATTTGACCAATATTTGAGCTGGGTATGTTGGAAAGGCTCGGAATGGAAGTAGTATATGGGAGTTGGTTCCGATTGGCTTGTATACCCTGAGAAAGTTTAGATTTTAAATCTTTGTAAACCGGACAACCTCTATAATTGGCGGTGTGATTGCCAACGCAGTTGCTACTTTTTGTTTGTCTTGCATACATTTTATTCAAGGGCATTTGGTAGCATGGTGAAGATCACCACATGCTATGCAAACGGTACGTAAAGTACAATAGGATTTTGTGTGACCACATTTCTGCCAGTTTGTACATTGCACGGGACCATTACGCTTAAGCGCTTCTTCCACCGTGATTCTTCGGTGTAAAAGGTATTTTAAACCGTAAATTGGATGCGTTTCGTTTTTCTTAAGTTGAGCTAAGCTTGGCGATAAGAACACTTTAAACATAGGCTGGGGCACTTTATTTCTGTTAATTATGTTAACGACCGCCCTAATTTCAAACCCTTGCTCCTCTAGAGCTTTTATGTCACTTGAGTCAACAGTCGCTTCAATTCCCTTAATTACAACAATCAGGCCTTTCGCACTCTTCAACTGGTTAGAGTAATAATTCTTGTTGTTTGCAGAGAGAAACACAAAGACTTCACGAAAGTCTTTTTCACTGTGTACTTGTATTTTTGTCTCGTCTATGTTTCCTTTTTTAAGAGGTACAATGTGAAAATTGTTGGTACATATTATCTTAGCTATGTTCGTAACTAGCGAATTAGAGCTGCGCTCCCGCAAGTAGATTGGTGGAGGTTTAGTACTGACGACTGTGGAAATACCCTTCGAGGCTGTTATAGGCTCTTCCTCATTTAACGGGGTAAATAGAAACAAACTTAAATATATAAGTTTAAAAAAAAACACAACCACCTTCACTTTTTAGAAGTCAAAATCCAACTCACTTTATTTTTCTTCTGACACCTCTTTTTATACTTAGTTTTACAATTTTTCTCTTATAATTAAAATGTCGATTATTAATAATATTAATTATTGCAAAACAATTCCGAGAAATTAATAAAGAAAGGTAAGGGAATGTTTTAATGCAAAACAATTCCTAATAAATTTGTCTGTGTTTGGAGTTGCATTTATTTAGGGTGGATGAACTAAATAAATGCATAAACAGTTCTTGGAATTGCTTTTAAATAAGGTAGGTAAATGTGTGTATTCATTTAAGTATATATATATATTTATATTACATTAACTCGTGATGAGGGAATAATGGGAGACATTATAACACCCCCACCGTTTGTTTGAGGCTCCGACGAAACATGAAAAATCTGTTTTGATCTTATACTATACACAATTCCAAAAATTATTACGCATAAAATAATTACAATATTGATACTAATGCTAATAGTTTTTGTTTCTTTATCGTGGTATAATATGTTATTTAAGTTTTCTTCATATTTTATTTGTTTAAGGTATAAAGTTTCTAGTTTTAGATCGTTTAGACTAATATTTTTATTGCTTTTGATTTTTGTTACAATATTTGTTAGTATTATTTTGTCTTTAATTTTTAAATTAACATTTGTAAAATTTCTGTTTTTTGTAATAATTTTACAATTTTCAAATTTTATAAGAAAAGTTCCTTTAATATTAATTTCCGCTTTATTGCAGTTGTGTTTAAAATTTTGATAATAATTTTTTAATATGAGTAATCCAGGAAATATTTCTACTATTTCTTCTGTTTCTGAGTTTTTCATAGGGCAATTTGCATCTTTATATTCTAAAATATTTTGCATACAATCACTTTTAATTTCAATTAGGTTCTTCTTTAAATTGTCTTGAAGAAATGGTTCATACATTTTCCCGTTGTGATCGGTGAGTATTGTGTGTGAGTTTAATGCTAATGTCATGTTCTTAATATCTGGGATTGGTTCGAAGGTGATTTTGCTAAGAGTGTTTTTGGAATACGAGGGTATCCTGAATATTAATAGTATAGTTTCATCATGCAATGCTACAGAGGTTTTTATGTTTATGTAACTGTTAAAGTCTGTTATTAGATCCATTTCTTTTGGGGTTAAAATATCTGTTGGAATGATTCCTAATTTACTGGAGAAGATTACCTGTCCTATGTCGTCAATGTGGTTACGTAAGAGCATTATATCATTATTAATCTGATAAATATGTTGCATGAATGTAACTTCGTCTTCTAATGTCGCTATTTTATTCTGGAAAGTGTTTTTGAACTGATTTAAATATCTTTCTACTTGTTTTTGTTGTGTGTTAATATGTTTAGTTATGTTATTTATCTGTATTGTTAAGATAGTGTTGACCTGGGTAAGGTTATGTACTGTATTTGTCAACAGTCCGTTGTTTTCATAGAGTAATTTTAAAGAATTATTAATGTGTTCTGCGTCCTCACTGTCCATTGTCCCTGCTACGATTTTTAGTCCTTTGCCTAATATATCAATTAATCCTCGTTTTTGTCTGAATTGTGGGTATAAGTTATCTATTTTTGCTTTGAGTATTGCAAAATTCTTTTAACTGTGTCTAATAGTGTCGTTGTGTCCCTAGTGGTTTGTTTTAATGTTGCTACATTGTCTGAAATTATATCGAGGGTTTCTTTGTACATGGTCGTATTAACGATGTGTATTATCTTGGAGTAATTTTCTATAGGCCTGATTTCGTCCAGTTTTATTGGAATATATCCATTATTGTTCGTTAGATCTTGGATATCTATGTATTGTGCACTAGTAGCCATAATGAGAGTATATACCAAAGTCAAAGTCGTCATCTGAAAAGATATTATTTTGTGGATACTACAGTTGGGTTGTCTCTGTCTTGGTATTTCTTTTTAGGTTTCACATGTGTCTTATAATATTTGTGTCCAGTTCTAACTGTCTGCAAATGGTCGTCGTCTATTTTAACTGCATTAATTTTCCTATATTTATTGTGGTTTTTACCACCTCTTATTTCTTTAATATAATTTGTTCCATTTTCTAGTTCTATATCTTTTCTATTTTCGTTTAATTTCTGTATATATTTTTCTTTTTTTAATTCTATTAAGTCATGAATTTCCTTGTATCTGTCTTCGTGTACTTTGCCGTTTACAAAGTCAATTGGTTTAATACCTGTAGTGCTATGTACCGTATTATTATAAAAGCCTATTATTCTCATCATTTTGTCTTCAATAGTTTCGCCCTGGTTTTCCTTATCATGTCTTAGTAGTCTTATGTGTTCATTAATAGTATTATGTAGTCTTTCAATGTCCGCGTTAGACGTATGGTTACTATTTGAAGTATAATGAATGTCAATATGTTCCTTTTTTAAGAACTCTTACATCGGTATGGCTTTGAATCCCAGTTCGTTGTCTACAATGATTTTATTTATTTTTCCATACGTATTAATTATCTGTAATAGTTTTGTTTTGAACTCTGTCCAACTTCTTCCATTTATTTGAAATGCCAAGGCGAATTTTGAAAATTTATCAATTGCTGTCATAAACAGGTTTTTATTCAGAGTATAAAAGATGTCTATGTGTAGTACTTCGAGTGGTTTATTTGGTATCTTTATAAGGTATCTTTGGAGGTTTTCTGTCGTACTTCTCAAGGTTGCAAACTTCGCAGTTGTTTATAAATTGCGTTATCCTAAGTTTGAGCTTTGGATTGTATATGCGTGTGACTAACTCTCTATATACTGCGTCTATTCCGCGATGGTTTTTATCAAGGTGTTCGCTTTTTATAATTTCGGCTAACCGGTTTTCATCCTCTATATCTTCGGTTTGGAGTGTACATCTTATTATCCTAATTTTTTCGTTGTCAGCAAACAATTCTTCATAAGTATTACTAAAAGTTGTATAAAATTCTTCTTCCATTAAAATAGCGTTTAGCTGTGTGGGGTTAAAGTGATTTTTAAGTAGAGTGATAGCAGTTTCCCTATCCATTTCTTTCATGTAAACAATTTTTCTTTTATTACCAAATATACATTTATTTTTTATCTTTAGCGATCCGGAGGTAGTTTTTATTATGATGACCTGGTTTTTGAACATATTTATTGGTGATTTTGTCTTTATTATTCTACTGTTGGATTCCAATATATTTACAGTAACAGGTTCGGTTTCGATCCTGGACAAGGCATCAGCATTAGTGTTCTTAGTTCCCTTCTTGTACTTTATTTCGTAATCAAACTCTGATAGTTTTAGCCTCCACCTTACAAGTTTTGAGTTAGGTTCTTTAATAGAGAAAAGCCATGTTAAAGGCTTGTGATCAGTTTCTATTGTGAACTTACGACCAAAAAGATAAGGTCTAAAGTATTTTGTGGCCCATATTATTGCCAATAACTCTTTTTCTATTGTGCTGTAGTTTATTTCATGTGAGTTGAGGGTACGACTGGCATAACATATTGGGTGATTATTTTGGGAAAGTACTGCTCCCAAGGCATAGTTGCTGGCATCAGTTGTTAGTGTAAATGTCTTCGTAAAATCTGGATATTTTAATATTGGATCGTGTGTTAATAATGTCTTAAGAGTATTAAAGCTCTTTTGGTATTCTGGGTCATCTATGTTCATCTTGCAATCCTTCTTTAAGTATTTAGTCATGGGTTTAGCTATCAATGAATAGTCCTTAATAAATTTCCTGTAATAGCCGGTTAATCCTAGGAATTGTTTAATTTGTTTTGTAGTTTTGGGTATTGGGAAATTAACGACGCATTCTATCTTTTTAGGATTAGGCTTAACTCCTGCCGTAGTAACTATGTGTCCAAGAAATTCAGTTTCTTTTTTTAAAAATTCTGACTTGTCTAATTGAATCTTTAGGTTTGCTTCTCGTAGTCTTTCAAATATAAGTGTAAGTGAATTTATGTGCTCTTGTAAGGACGTCGAAAATATAATTATATCGTCTAAGTACACTAAGCAAATCTTGTTAATGAAATCATGTAGTATATTATTCATAAGTCTCTGAAATGTTGCCGGAGCTGTCTTCAGTCCGAATGGCATACGCAAAAACTCATAGTGTCCTCCTTCGACACTGAATGCAGTTTTGTGAATGTTCTCTTCTTCTATTTCGATTTGGTGGAAACCCTTCGCTAGATCGAGAGTGGTAAAATATTGGCTTCTTCCCAATTTTTCCAGTTACGATAGTCAACAACTAGTCTCCATTTTTGTTTTCCGCTAGCGTCTGCCTTCTTTGGCACTATCCAAATCGGGGCTGAATATGGTGAACTACTATTTCTAATTATTTTATTTTCCAACATGTCTCTAATTTGGTCTTCTACTTCTTTTTTATGAACGTATGGGTATCTATACGATTTTGAGATGGGTGCATTATTGGTTGTTCGTATTCTAAGCTTTATAGCAGATTTTCATGGTAAAAGATGTCACGGTATTTATTTATTACGTGTAATAATTGTGATCTTTCTTCAGAATTCAAATGTTCTGTTCTAATCTGATCATTTATTGGTTTAGAATTTGATACAAAATTAAACTCCATACTATTAATTTCTGTGTTCATTATTCTATTCTTGTGTAATTCTTTAATATAGTTATTTTCGTCGCCTAGTTTTTCTTCATCACTTTTAATATAAAGGGGAATTTTATTTTCTCCTAATCTAATTGTATTGGTTTTGAAGCAGATTTTTGCTTTCATTGCCCTTAGTAAATCATTACCGATAAGACCGTCATAAAATTCATGAAATTTTATTATGTAAAATTCTATTCTTTCTAGGTTTGTGCCGAATTCTTCAAATGTAGGGATTATGGCTTTTTCGTAAAGGGTTATCCTGTGTTGCAAAGTTTTAATGGTAATTGGTTCGATTTTCTGTATCCATCTAGGATGACATATATTTGGGTTCAAAATGGAATTAGTTGCGCCCGTATCTATGATTAACTTTAGGTGTCCTAATTTTGTTTTAACTTTTATATATGGAAGTTCCCTGAGGCTGAATAATGAAAATTTTCGTCCTCGGTTGGTTTAGTCTGTCTTTCGAACTTATTAACGTCCATAGGTTCTGGTCTTGGAAAATTATTTGTATGTGGTATTTCCTGTTGTCGGAAGGGATTCCAATTGTTTTGTCTTTGGGACGGTTGACCATTGTGGCCAGAATTTTGTTGTCGGAAGGGATTCCAATTGTTTTGTCTTTGGAACGGTTGACCATTGTGGCCAGAATTTTTGTGATTTCCTTGCCAATTATGGGGGTTATTTGGATTATTCCGATGGTGGTTATGGAAATTAGGTTGTTGGTACGAGAGGTTCTTTTGTGTATCGCGATTATTTGTTCTTGCTAAATTTTGGTTATTATAAGATCTGTTATTATGCTTCTGAGTCCGTAGATTTTTGTATTCTTGGTTTGGCGTTCTATGATTGGAAAATGTCGTGTTTGGTGAAGTCACATATGCATAGCCGGACTGAAATAGGATTTCCATTGCTGTTTCTAGGCTGTCAGGATTTCTGCATATTAGAATAGTTCGCACTTTTCTTTAAATATATTTAGGGCGGTTTTCATATTGTTCTTGGCACATTCGTTGGCTGCTGGGCCAGAACCAATTGACAAAACGGTTTTGTTGTTGAGATTTCTGAGTATCTGTTTAATTTCATTATAAAATTCTACACTATTCGTTTTGAAAGTTGTACTTTTAAGCCTGTCAAAAAGTTCCTCTAAACTGCATCTATCACCGAAATTATTATTTAATACGTTCTTTATGTCTGTCCATGATTGAGCCTGGCAGTTAATTTCTATAACTTCTCTTGCTTTTCCAGTAAGTCTACCCTTAATAATGTCAGAAAATAATAGTTGTGATGGTAGGTCGTACGCTGTTAATAGAGGGTGAACCCTATCTATTAAATTGACGAAAGTCTGTAGATCGCGGTAATCGCCGTTAAATTCTGGGAGTTGATTTAAATATTTTAAAGGGTTAATAGTAATAGAGAGTGGTTGGGCTTGTTCGGTCATCTTGTCAATTATGTTTTATCTTTCTAATATTCCTCTGTAAATATATCTTAGTCTTTTTCTGAGATGGCGTGTATTTCTAGTAACTCTTCTATTCCTATCTTGCTCTATGTTAATGTCCGTTAGATACCCGTCGTTTGATTCGATCCCTGAGTCCAAATTATAGTCTGGGTAAGTATCTATATTGTCTTCGATAAAATCTATATCTGAAGGATAATCAGACAATGAATCAGTATCACTCATTAAACAGACTTTGATCACTTTGAGAAGGGAAAATATAAAGCTTCTTTTTTTTCTTTGTTAAAATGCACTTTTTTAGATAATAAAAACTAACTTATACTTTAAATATTACTTAAATTACCTTAGGGATGATGGGTTTATTGTTGATTCTGGATTCTTCGCTTAGTTGGTTGTTAGTTCAATGTTGTTTGATGGGTTTGTTGATCCAGTTCTGGTTGTTGATTTAGTTTGGTTTCTTCGTTGTGTTCAATGTTGTTTAGCTTTTTGTTTCTTCGTTTGGTTGGTTGTTGGTTCAATGTTGTTCGATGGGTTTGTTGATTCAGTTTTTGTTGATGGGGTTGTTGATTTAGTTTGGTTTCTTCGTTGGGTTCAATGTTGTTTAGCTTTTGGTTTCTTCGTTTGGTTGGTTGTTGGTTCAATGTTGTTTGATGGGTTTGTTGATTCAGTTTTTATGGGGTTGGTTCTGGTTCCTCGTTTGGTTGGTTGTTGAAAAAAAAGGTCTATTTTCCCCTTTTTTTTATTTTAGAATTTTTATATAAAAAAAATTCCGAAAAAAAAGTTTTTATATCCTTTAATCTTATAAAGGAGTATTTTAAAATTTTTATATAATAAAATTTCGAAAAAAAAAGTTCTTATATCCTTTAATCTTATAAAGGAGTATTTTAAAATTTTTATAAAAAAAAAAAAATTCGAAAAAAAGTTTTTTTTTTTATCCTTTAATCTTTTAAAGGAGTGTTTAAGGATGTTATTTTATCCTTTTTTTTTTAAAAGGACCGCACTAAGAATAAAAATTCACGCTCTACTACTTTTATGTTGGGTAGGACTTGCGGTATCCTACCGACTGCGCCAGAAACAAACTTAAAGATATAAGTTAAAAAAAAAACACAACCACCTTCACTTTTTAGAAGTCAAAATCCAACTCACTTTATTTTTCTTCTGACACCTCTTTTTATACTTAGTTTTACAATTTTTCTCTTATAATTAAAATGTCGATTATTAATAATATTAATTATTGAAAAACAATTCCGAGAAATTAATAATGAAAGGTAAGGGAATGTTTTAATGCAAAACAATTCCTAATAAATTTGTCTGTGTTTGGAGTTGCATTTATTTAGGGTGGATAAACTAAATAAATGCATAAACAGTTCTTGGAATTGCTTTTAAATAAGGTAGGTAAATTAAAATGTCAATGAACTAAATAAATTAATAGTATTAATTGTTAAAAAAATAATTCCGAGAAATAAAGAAAGGTAAAGGAATGTTTTATTGCAAAACAATTCCTAGTAAATTTGTCTGTTTTTAAAGTTGCACTTATTTAGTGTAACTGAACTAAATAAATGCAAAAACAATTCTTGGAATTGGTTTAAAATAAAGTAGGTAAATGTGTGTATTCATTTAAGTATATATATATATTTATATTACATTAACTCGTGTTGAGGGAATAATGGGAGACATTATAACAGTAAATCTGTTCCCTTTTAGTGCATTACCATCAGCATCGATAGTGGAGCCAACGGTATTATACCTCTTAGCATTAATCACTTTTTTGGGAGGACTAGATTTCTTCTTTTTGTTCACCACATTTATGTACCGATCAATGCCTGTTTCATTTCGGCTGTCTCACATTGCTCTGTATTAGTCGCCCGCACTGGAGTTGCTGCTGCTGCTGCACTGCTTGACTGCATAGCTGTTTGTTTTTCTGTTGGGAAGAGAGTTTTTCTACTCTTTGCTTTCTCTGTCGTTGCTAAGGTCTGCGTTGGCGCCTTTAGAGTTGAACTGCTTGCCTTTGCACTGCTGTTAGGTGGTGATTTATTCGCAACAACAGTGAAATAAGCATTTCTCTCTGCCGTGGCGACTGAATGCCGACGCTCTTTCTGATTTGAGCGTTGATCACTCATTACATCGCCGGTTCCGGTCCGCTGACGCTATTTTCGTCTGAGCTCCTCCTTCAACTTGTGATATGCCGAACGGCCGATGGATTTTTATGTGGTTTAAATGTTGGTCGAAACAATACTCGAACCCTGGCTTTCAGAACGACAGTACGCAATGGTATCCACATTGCTATTGCCATCGTTGCATAGATCCAATGAACTGTTTTAGACCCCATCTCTTGCATGTACATATTATAGTACTAGGTAGGGTGAAAAGCAACATCTTTGATCACCATTATTCGCTGCTACTGCAAAAATTTATAGTGCCTTGTTTACCGTTCATATTTAGGCAAACATGCCAAATCTCCGTGCGATGCTGCCCTTAGTTTTGTTTTGACAGCTGATTGTTGTTGACGTGTTCAGCATCATGTTGAGTAAAGACAAAAATGATTTTCGCGCACAAGGACATCGCATACAGGGCTAAAATCAATGACTTAGGGCATCCACCGTATTCGCTTG
The DNA here is from genome assembly GCA_037013455.1 of Ceratitis rosa. Taxonomy (NCBI): domain Eukaryota; kingdom Metazoa; phylum Arthropoda; class Insecta; order Diptera; family Tephritidae; genus Ceratitis; species Ceratitis rosa. The sequence continues at coordinate 2,357,460 of JAWMAG010000014.1, read as the reverse complement.
ATTTGGCTCCCTCGGACTATTATCTCTTCCCAAACCTCAAAAGATGGCTCACCAATAAAAAATTCAGCTCACGCGAGGATCCCAAACACGATGCGGTCCAGTTAAGTTTGATATCTAAGATTATCAATAAATATTTGACATTGTTAGAGAGAGAGACTTCCCCTAAAGGCGTTGGGTGGCCTAAGAGGAACTGTTTATCTATCCTTTTAAAGTGATCAATTTAGGTTTTCGCTGTATTGACATCCGGCCCATATACCAAACGAAAGAGAGAGGGTTATGCTCTCAAGCCAATACTTTATGAATCATCTTTTTTTGTGGAATGAAATCAGTTTAAAACCAGAGAAACCAGAGAACGATAAAATATTTATTTGAAAACAGACACCGGTATTGCATTTGCTGTGACAAACATACTAGGTGCTACCAGCGCTGCATACTCTCTTCCATCATACTGCTCTGCATTTACAGCCGAAGCCGCTGCCCTACTAGAAGCAGTACTTTTTTCATCACAACATAATAGGAAAACCCTTATTTGCTCTGACAGCAAATCTGCAATTGAAGCTGTCCTCAGCCAATCAAACGAAACCCTCATTATAATAAAGATCAGAAACGTTCTGTTCCAAAACTCCAATGAAATAAAAATAATGTGGGTACCAGCGCACATAGGAATTCAAGGCAATGAAATAACTGATAAAAGAGCTAAACAAGCTTGTGCTGAACCACTATACGTATCGGGACACTTCACCGATAACGATATTAAAAATTTAGCTAACCAAGTTCTCAGTGACAAATTCATTAACAAGTGGAGTAGCTACAACCATCATTACAAATATTTTAATACGTCAGGGACAAGGCCAGTCTACCCTTCATACCCTTTTTCCAAGGATATAAGAACATTTATGCGTCTTCGCATTGGGCATACACTAGCTACTCATGAACATCTTTTGAAAGGCCTACCTAAACCAAGCTGTCCGCATTGTGGTTGTACTGAATTCAATGTTATCCATATCCTCGACAACTGCCCAAACTCACAAGTAATAAGAAGTGGAATATTCAACAACTCCAAGCCATCTGATCATCTTAAAATACCTAGTGACCGTAACATTAAACTAATTGCAAAATTTGTATCTCTTTGTAAAATAACCTTATAATAAAAAAAAAAATCATTATCAAATATAAAATATTATTAAATACAATTATATATATATTATATTAAATATAAAATATTATTGATATTTTTGTAGTATTTTTATTATTATCACATAAGCTAGAAATAATTATAATATTGATACTTTAATAACCTTACATTGTATAACACTTTAACATTAGTTTAAAAATAAGTCGAAGGCCCTGGCAGCCAGTGCTTTAGTTTGTAAGTGGAATAATTATTAATAATTGTTTCTCTTTTAAATAAATAAATAAAATAAATAATTTTTGCTTAAAATAATGTTAGAACTATATAAAAGGTTCGGTAATTTGATCCACTTTTACAGCGCGCCATTAATATAAATAAACTCATTTATATCAGTCGCTCTAATAATTGCGTTAAACAAATGCACACATATAACAAGATGTACATATGTAAAAGGATGCGAAAAATAATAGTAAACTATTTTTGTGATAATTAAGCCCTGAAATTTGTGACAAAACATAGCAAACAAAAATTTTTGATGCGGTGGTGTGCACCAAATAAAATATGTTTTTAAACATATGTATACATCCATAAAAAATTGACCTTAACACAGTGACACTGAAGTAAAGAACCCTCTAAATTCCTAAGAAACAAGAGTTGAATTAAATGGAAACAACCCCGTTATTTGTAACAAAATCTGTAAAGCTAAGGATCTGCACAAGTTTTGCGAAATGCGAAAGAGTACACGTCCAAAAATTCATCCCCTATTACCTGCACGTATGTATTCCTAATGTATAAATATAAAAGCACTTTCGTGTACATGTTTACATACTCGTACGCAGTAAGCTGAGTGGCTAATAGAACTTAAGTAGGCGTAACTCTCCGCCCATTTGTTGTCTCACGGTTTTTGGTCAAGGTGCTCTGGTATTTCAGAACAAATTCCGTTCTTGGGTCAGGCATTTTTTACAAAAAGAGTTTTGAATACTATTATAGCAAAATTATTGAAATTATTATTATTATTGTTAATTGTAGAGTACGTGTGTGCTATACGCGGCATTCGTTCACAAAACGGTTTTCTTAGGTAATCTTTTAATATTATATTTGTAAACACAGAATTTATTAAATTACAAGTAAACTACCCAACAAATACTAAGAAAAAAAATTTTTAATAAATAAACTTCATCGTATTTTGCAATAGTTCTTAAGTAATTCTTCCCCAAGCTTACCGTATGTTTATACTTTTTTGTCTGAAAAACTCAGAAACAAATCTATTAAAAAAAGATTCTACGTAACCAATCCAACTTCCCTTAACTTTTTATTAAAATTATTATTATTATTTTAAGGTGTATAAATGAATTTCCCTCACCAATCCAAGTTTGATTTGTACTGGAGAGATCAACGAAGAATATATACTTCACGTTACCTTATATATATACCATATATATATATATATATATATATATACATAATATATATAATTGGCGTTTTGTAACCGCTGAGGTTTTTTCTACAGTTTATACTAAGCAGCCCCCGGCCGTTAATGTTTTTTTTACGAGGAGCTTTATTTCATGTCCGAAATAAACTTGGAGGGGTGGACATTCTCTGTCGAGTGGCGACCGCAATTAGAAAATTTAACTTAATTTTTTATTTAAATTAATTTTCCATAACTTTTGGATGTTGGTGGCAGTAAACTGTAGGTCCCCCTATTTGTTGGAAAAACATCAAGACACAAAACCACAAATTGGGGGAGGAGCTCTGCCGAAAATCGCTTCAGCGGTTACAAAGCGCCAATTATATATATATATATATATGGTATATATTTATTATATCTTTTGTTATAATATCCAAGTAATAAATTTTTGCGATCCATAATATCGTGTTTATAATTTGATATAAACAAACTTTCATTTTCATTACATGCCTACTATGATTCTTTAACACATTTACCTAGTCGACATTATAAAGAAATATCTTATTTATGAATAATTTCAAAAGCTTTTGGGTTCAATATCAAATTGTAATGTACAAATAGGTAAGCACACTTTAACATTTTTGTTGTTGTTATCTTCTACAAAGTCAATTTTCTACTTACATATGTTGCCCACGTCGATAAAAGGGGGTTAATTCATTTGGAAGAAAATTAAATTAAATCAACAAAAACTACTCATTCATATCCAACTAAACATATTTGTACATGTACCAATACGGAAGTGGTAGTAGTAAGCAATTGAGACATATGTTTATGCTAGCACATTGGGATGTAATAAAGGAGCGGGTATACTGTAAATAATCAGTGCACACAAAGTACTACCACTTTATTGAACATCCCAAGGGGGAAATCTTTTAATTCGCAAATACATATGTATATAAAATACGAATTGGTTTCTCAAGTAGAAATTGATTGTAGTTTTTTATTAGTTGATTTCAAAGTAAAAGTGTCTTTCCTATTCAGAATAAATATTATACTCGTATTTGTGGCAAGGATACGATTGTGGAGTTGTTGTGTTAAAAATTGCTTACATGGTTGAGAAGGTTGAATAATACAAACAAATAAGGAACAGCAAGGAAAATCGTTAAGAATTAATCTGAACTTTGAGATCATCTCTAAAAGAAAAGTACCTACTAAATTGCGATGTAAATTTTTAAGTTCTGTTCGAGCAAAACTGCGAAAGAATAAGGCCGAAAAAGATTAATATGCCATGGCAGTAGGCAGGGATTTTATTTTTAATCGCCGAAGAAGAAGGTTAACAATTCGATGAGTATATGTACGTACATATATACAATATATTTATGTATGACCAGGTAAAACTTAATACCAAGTATGTGGTAATAGTAGATTACATATACAAGATTTTTATGTAATTAGCGCTTTATAACCGCTGAAGCTGCCGAGTTCCTCCTCCAATTTGTAGTATGCGTCTTGATATGTTTCATCTAGTAATAGTAGATAGCATATATATAAATTTCATATAATTGGGGCTTCGTAAACGCTTAAGGGGCACACCCAGTGTGAAATTTCAAAAAAATCGATTTTTTTTCATATTTTGGTAGATTACACCTTTAAAAATAATATATTAAAATTTCAAATCGATATCTCAAATATTTTTTGAGTTATAGCAATTTAAAGAGCAGCCGCTCGGCAGCTAGAGAGTCTAATCAGCTACGAGACGTACCTGAGGTATTGTTTTTCTCGAAACAGCATTTTCCGAATTTGCTGCAGTGATTACTCAAAAACAAATGATCCGATCACTATCGAATTTTTTTTCCAAGTTTTATATATAGTTCTCCGTACAATGACCTATCGATTTTTCATTTGATCAAAAAATCGAATTTTGGCGGGCCAAAATCGACCAAAATTTTGGGTAAAATTCGACAATTTTTTTTAAAACGCCGCCATATTGTCAATTTTTTATTATTTTTTTTTATCTTAGGTCATTGTACAGACAATATTATCTAGTTTAACGAGAATTTTTTTTTTTAGATTCCATCCACGGAGAAGGCCGGAATCACTGCAGCAGTGAAGGACCTTTTTTTTCGCGACGTTGGAGATCGACTATAACTTAAAAAATATTTAATTTTTTTCTTCAAAAATTTTACTGTATATTCTTGAAACATGTATAAATATATTCTTAAAATTTTGAAATAATTAATAAATTATTTTTTTAAGTAAAAATTCCCAAAAATCACCTTTTTTCTAGGCTATTACACTGGGTGTGCCCCTTAAGCGATTTTCGGCGAGCTCCTCCTCCAATTTGCGGTATGCGTCTTGATGTTTTTCCAACAAATGGAGGAACCTATAGTTTATTGTCAGTTCTTCATCGACTAGCTACCAAAGCGATCGGATGTGTTGACTACTGAAAGCGCTCTCTTATGTATCTCTTGATAACTTATCTCTTGATTACTTTTGTTTTCTTTCTGTTGTTTTTTTTTCAAGAACTTCAAATAAGAGTGAATAATAAACGAATGTGAAAATGGCTCTCGGGCCGCCGGATAAATCTTCTAATAGATTCTACTTATTATCAGATGATTACACATCTGCTAAAAGATCACGGACTTATCTACAAACCAAAAACTTTCCAAAATTACCATCAATAAAAAAAACAGTGAAAAATGCTAAATGCTTAGTGATCTCTCCCACTAATGCAGTCAAACGTGTTACTAAATTAAGTCCATTTGCAATCAAAAAGGAATTGAATCAATGTCCAAGGAAACAGGTTCCATTTCTAAACTCAGAGATGGAAGCATCCTAATCCTAGCAAACATTTCTTAAGCTACTGAAACATTTTTAAAAGCAAAAGACTTCTGTGGTTTGTCCGCAATATCAGTGAAACTACATTCTAGTTTAAACTCAGTAAAGTGTGGTATTTTTGATAAAAATTTCGCTGAGGTTGACGAAAAAGATCTCATTAATGAACTAAGCTCGTAAGGAGTAACAGCTGTCTACAAGTTCACCAAACTAGTTCAGGAAAAACTTATTCATACTGGTCTTATTGTTTTAACTTTCGACAGATTTGAACTGCCAAGAGTATTCGATGCTGCATGGTACAAATTAAAAGTCAAACCTTATAGCCCGAACCCCCTGAGATGCAAAAACTGCCAAATTTTGGGTAATAAACAAAAGTGGTGTAAAAATAATCCATCTTGCCCCGTTTGCAACCTAGCACCACATAGTGACACAATGTGCAGCCGTTTATCATGTGCAAATTGTTACGGCGAACACACCTCATCAGACAAATCATGTCCAAAGTAAAGGGTGGTTAAATTTTCAAGGGCCGATGTTGATTTTGAATAAAACACAAACTATTTAGGAAATTATTGAAATTTTATTTTATTATGATATATTGGTATTACTCAATTATGTATGTAACAAAATATCGGCCAAATGAGCGCCGCGACCTCGGCGGCACACCTCCATACGATGGTCCAAATTTTCGATGACGCTGAGGCATAATGGAGTTTCTATGCCGTTAAAGTGCCGAATTATCTCATCCTTTAGCTCTTGAATTGTTGCTGGCTTATCGACGTACACCTTTTCTTTCAAATAACCCCAGAGAAAAAAGTCCAGCGGTGTCAAATCACATGATCTTGGGGGCCAATTGACATCGCCATTACGTGAGATAACACGGCCATTGAATTTGTTGCCCAAAAGAGCCATTGTTTCGTTAGCTGTGTGGCAAGTGGCACCGTCCTGCTGAAACCACATATCGTCCACATCCATATCTTCCAATTGTGGCAATAAAAAATTCGTTATCATCTCACGATAGCGAACACCATTCACAGTAACTGACTGACCGGCCTCATTTTGGAAAAAATACGGCCCGATGATGCCGCCAGCCCATAAACAGCACCAAACAGTCACTCTTTGTGGGTGCATTGGTTTTTCGACAATCACTCTTGGATTCTCATTCGCCCAAATGCGGCAATTCTGTTTATTGACGAATCCACTGAGGTGAAAATGTGCCTCATCACTGAAGATGATTTTCTTCGAAAATTTTCATAATAAGTCTGGATAACTTTAACACGTTGTTGGATTGTGTATCTCTCCATGGTTCAAATTGAGTAAGTCTGAAATAGAGAAATGTCAAATGAAATTCGGAAAAAAACTTGGCGTTTAGGTGTGGTTCACATTCAACATCGGCCCTTACAATTTAACCACCCTTTACAAGCAAATTAAAGAAATTCTAACGATAAAAACATTAGAGAACATTAGCATGGGCGATGCGCGTCGAATATATAAACAACAACATCCCATACAAGTCTTGCCCACAACTGTACCTTTTTCGCAAATAATAAGCCACTCTTCTGATGAACAAACAAGTCAAACAGAAATTGAAAACATACCTTCAACAAAACAACAAAACAACAATCAACAGAATGATGTACAGAAAACACAGATATTGCATAACAACAATACCATCAATGAATCTTCTCAAGATCAAATATTCTCACTCATTGCACGTTACACATCTCAGCACAACTTCCAGTACGACCTCTCAGGTCATACAAACGATACTACCGAAATACCAACAACTTCAACAATCGCTGATAACAACTATGTTAATCGCAACAACACAGATTTGTCAAACTGTCGCGTACTGGCCGCAACAAAAACTTCTTTTGTGTTTGTTTCTTCATTTCCTTTGTTTTGCCTAATATTCCTTTCACTCCAAACGTTGGCAGTGGCATCTGTCGGCAAATAATTGCATAGTTCAAAGCCATGAATTGTTGGCACGGTTGCACTCGGTGTGTGCCTACCCAGTGGTATAAGTCTCCAAAAGGGGATGTTCGCCAAAACGGTTCCTCCACTAACAAATATTAGGGAAACAGAATGCTTTGCGCGGGTATTCCGTAAAAAGGGATGTCGCTTTTCTTTTTATATGGCGAGGGGAAAATTATCCCAGTGTACTTGGTGTGCCATGGTGGCGTGCGCTATATAACTCTGTCCCTTTGGGTAATGGGGCGGCGCCAAATGATTGGGCACCAATACACACTCGCCTGAGAATTCTGACGGCCGACGCGTAGCGTGCGGCCTGGCTCGCAAGTGCGTGCCGGATCAGATTCTCGCAATCTACAGAAGAGTGCGTATCTTTTTTTATGCGATCGTGCGTGGTAAATTTGGATAAATTTTGTTTAAGCAAATTTTGATTGCCAGTCGAGGCAAAGTAAAAGTAAGGCCAGTCGAGGCTAAGCGCGGGAAAATTAGTGCATTAGTGAGCAGGGGGCAGTTGAAGCCCAGTAGTTGTTAGCGCCATAGTGTTGATTTACTGTTCCCGCGTTCTAGTGGCGGAGCTGGAGTTTGGCAACATCGTCCGGAGGAGCACCGAAGTTGGGTACCCACACCCGACCGAGTAACTGATGAGTATCACTTTGTCCCATTATTGTTTTCTTACGTCCTTTTTGTCGTGCCGACAGTGTTGCTTCCTTCGTTTTCCCATACCCATCCTTTTAGCATCCCGCACCCAGAGCCCAGTCATACAGGCGGGTTAAAGTTACCCCCGGCAGCACGGAAGTAGTGCGAGTAGGTTCGTAACCAGTTTGGTTGGACCACACCTCGGATGCACCCCAAAAACATATTTTGATTATTTTATGTGTGTACATATACGTTTAGTTTTGCTCTGGTGTTTAATTATTGTTGTGCGATCTTCGTTTGTCTAAGTCAGCGGTGATCATTTTACTTGGTTTTGTTCTTGCTAGTAGTTGTTGTTCTTGCACTTAGCTGTTGACCCACGCCGTCTTCACTAAGCTAGCCGGTCGCTTTGTTAGTTTTGTCATCTCCTTTTTGTGCGGTAGTTTGTTTTGTTGACGTGTGTGGTTGTTGGTAGGCGCTTGACCAACAGCCACTGTAGGTATACATATGTATGTATACATATGTATGTAAAAAGTGGAGGTGACAAATTGGCGCCCAACGTGGGGCCCGATATTTAAAAGCATTTTTGTTTTGAAGAATTTTTTTGTTTCAGCGAATTTATATTGGGTTTTGTGTTGTTTTTATAATTATTAACACTTTTCTTTTTTTATTATTATTAATAGTGGAAGTAGCAAGGAAGTAAAGAAGAGATTGGGGGTCCAGCCCAGACCCATCGGCAGATTGGTTTAAATATATTTAGTACAAAGGAATTTGGTGAGTTCGTTCCGTTTTGTAAATTTGCAATTTTTGTGTGTGCGTTGCGGTAAATTGTATTTGAGTTTTATACTAGTAGGAAAAATTGTTGGGCAGGTGTGTTGAGACTGGTCCGAAAGTGACCAGTAGTGGTCGTTATAAATTAGGTTGTGTTTTTTTTTTCGTTTACTAATATATAAAAAAAAAAATTTTTTTGTTTTTTTTTGTTAATAGTTGTGTTGTCGGAGTAGACAATATTTGTTTTTATTTTATTAATTTTTTTTGTTTTTTGTGGTTAGGCTCTTTTGTTGTTGACGTGTTAGGGTCTTTTGTTGAGCCAGTATAGGGCAACGCGTTTACCACATTAGGGTAATATTTTTTTTAACTTAGATTATTAAAAAATTTTTGTTTTTTATGAATAAATATATTTTTTCTTTTGGTTTTGTTTCTTGAATTTTTTTTCGTTTTTTCGAGTTTATTTATTTTTATTGAACATGGAGATTAATCGTTTAGCGCAGGATGAGCTCGCGTACGAGATGGAGGCACGCGGCCTTCCAGTCGGTACGGTCGAAGCCATGCGTAAGTCGCTTAGGGCATCACGGTTAATAGAGAAAAGAGGGTCGGTAAACCTCTTTCAGGACTACCCCTTTAGTTTCGACGAGGATAAGACGGCGGTCGAGTCGAAACTGGAGGAGGTAGAAAATTTAATTTTATCGGTTTCGGGTGGAGGCAAGCCATCGCATGGAGCGAAAGCGATGGCAAAGATGGAATGGTGCCTCTCGCGAATCGGACGGGCGCGACCGGGAAGCGACGGCGAGATGACTCAGCAGATGGAGCTGAAGAGCACGTTGTTGCTCCATCTCGCCGAACTACAAGAGTTAGTCGAAGAAGCCGAAGAAAAGGAGATCGTTTCGGTAGAGGGCTCGGGTGCCACTCGTGCGGACCCGATAGCACCCCCGCCCGTGGAGGTACGACGCGTCGTTGAGGAGACAGCCGAGTCTCAGAAGCCGGTGAACTTGTCGAAGTGGGACGTCCACGGCGAAAAAGCGGGTATGTCGCTTTTCGCATTTTTAGAACGGATTGAGGAGTTGAGCGAGGCACGCGGTGTGACCCAAGCTCAACTCTTCCGAGGCGCGGTCGATTTATTCGCAGGGAAGGCGTTACTATGGTTTAGGTCTGTTAGGAAGACTCTAGGTAGCTGGGAGGAGCTAGTAAGAGAGTTAAAGTTGGAGTTTTTGCACCCCAACTACGACGATCTCTTACTAGACGAGATTAGGCGAAGGACTCAGGGAGCGAATGAGTCCATCGGTGTTTATGTTGCGGCTATGAAGGTCATGTTTGGTAGACTTCAGGAGCCTTTATCGGAAAAGAGGATGTTAGGATTGATTAGGTCGAATCTCCTACCATTCTACCAGACCCAGTTGGGACTGGTGACAATAGGGTCGGTTACCGAACTAGTCGCTTTAGGTAGGCAACTAGAGGCGGTTAGGTCATCGGTGGATGCTTTTGTCCCTCCTCCGAGTCATAAGGCCAAGGGGTTGTTGGAACCTGACCTGGCTTATGTCTCGGCTGGTGTAGAGGTCGCGGCGGTAGCGCAGCCGGACCATTCAGATAGCTTTAAGCCGGGGTCAAATACCCGTTGCTTTAAATGTAGGCGGTTCGGCCACATTTCAGCAGATTGTAAGAAGGGGATAAAGTGCTTCGGGTGCGGTAGACTTGGAGTCATGAAGCGGGACTGCCCGGCGTGTGCAGCGAAGCCGAGTGGCTCCAAGCGGACCCAACGAAGTTCAGCTTCCGGTGGTGGGCGAAACCACAACCCCTTCAGGTCAGGGCCTGTGAGAGAGAGTAGGTCGGACGAAAGAATAGGGAATTCACGGTCAAGCGATAGGGTTGTCAGGTCGGACAACAGATCGGGAAACGGGAGATAGACCCCTGGGACAGCAGGACAGGCGGTCTAGTAGGTCGAGTTAGTGAACCTGCTAACTCCCAGCTGGCAAATGTAGGTGACGAGATTGAAGAGGTTAGGTTGGCGTTTTCGTTGGTGACGGACGGTCACGACGAACGCCCGTATTTGGATATTAGGATCCATGGTTTTACTTTTAGGGCTTTGTTGGATTCTGGTGCGACCAGAACAGTAATAGGTCGGCTAGGTTGGCAGAAATTGAGTTCGTTTGGTATTAGGGTGAGTTCAGTTTCGAATTTTTTGAGAGTGACTCTCGCGGATGGAGGTCATATCTCGGTGTTAGGTTCGGTTTTGTTGCCAATCGAGGTGGAGGGCAAGTCGGTTCTCCTGGAATGCCTCGTGGTTCCAGAGTTACCTCAGGGCGTAATCCTTGGCATCGATTTTTGGGCCAAGGCGGGTATTATCCCGGATGTATCGAGAATGAGGTGGTCGTTTTCTCGGCCGGAACCAGAACCGTTGGTGGCAATAGTGGACCACTCCGAGTTAGGCGATAGGGAATCTAGGGCATTAGGTCAACTAATCGCTGGGGCGTTCCAGGCTATGCCGGAAGGGCTAGGCCGGACCCATTTGGTCGAGCATAAGATCAGGGTAAAAGCAGGAGTTGAACCTGTGAAACAGCGTTATTACCCTGTGTCTCCCGTCATACAGTCGCGTATGGACGAGGAGATTAAAGATATGTTCGACAAAGGGGTGATAGAGAAATCACATAGTCCTTGGGCGTCTCCAGTTGTAATGATCAGAAAAAAAGACGGTACATATAGGTTTTGTGTAGATTATAGGGTTTTGAACAAATGTACCGAGAAGGATAGTTACCCCCTTCCATATGTGTCGGCGACCTTAGATAAGCTAAGGGATGCCAAGTTTCTATCCAGTCTGGACATTAAGTCCGCGTATTGGCAAATTCCGGTGGAAGAGCAATCGAGGCCCTTCACCGCATTCACGGTACCAGGTAGGGGACTATTTCAGTTTAAGAGGATGCCATACGGCTTGCATAATGCACCGGCAACTTGGCAGAGATTTATAGATTCGGTCATAGGACCAGAGTTAGAACCTCATGTTTTTGTGTATTTAGACGATATTATCATCGTTACAAATAATTTTGAGAAGCATTTAGAGATTTTGAAGATTGTTTTAGATAGATTAGCTAGTGCAGGACTTAGATTAAATAGGGACAAATGTAATTTTTGTAGGTCTGAATTAAAATATTTGGGCTACGTGGTGGACAGGAACGGTCTACACGTAGACCCCGAGAAGGTAGAGGCGATGCTTCGGATTGAGGTACCGAAGAACGTAAAGCAAGTGAGGTCATTTATAGGAACAGTGTCCTGGTACCGCAGATTTATTAAAGATTTTGCAGAGTTAGTTAGGCCTCTCACCGATTTAACAAAGAAGAACCGAAAATTCAAATGGAATGAAGATTGTGAAAGGAGTTTTAGAGAAGCGAAGGAACGCTTGGTGACAGCTCCGGTTTTGAGTTGCCCGGATTTTGATAGACCTTTCACAATCCCGACAGACGCGTCTGATTTCGGTGTAGGTGCGGTGTTAACGCAGATGTTTGATGACGGTGAGAGGGTGATAGCTTATTTGAGTAGGTCCTTGAACAAAGGAGAGCGAAATTACTCGACGACCGAAAAGGAGTGTCTAGCGGTTCTGTGGGCGGTTGAGAAACTGCGACCATATGTTGAGGGCGCTAAGTTTACGGTCGTCACAGATCATTATTCGCTTATTTGGTTGAATAAGTTGAAGGATCCGTGTGGTAGGTTAGCTAGGTGGGCTTTGAAACTCCAGCAATACGATTTCGATATAGTGCATCGGAAAGGCAAGGAACATGTGGTTCCAGATATGCTATCCCGAAGTGTGCCAGTTATTGCTGAGGTGACTACTGCCGATCCTTGGTTAGTAAGGACGATTCGGTTAGTAGAGAAAAAGCCTTTGTCGTATCCAGCGTGGAGAGTTGAAGGTGGCAACCTCTACAAGTTTGTTAGGTCGAGATTTCCTTCTGTTTACGGCGATTCACCAGAGTGGAAAAAGTAATAGGGCGTGATGGTAGAGGTGAGATGCTAAAACAATGTCACGACAATCCATTGGCGGGCCATATGGGCGTAAAAAAGACTTTTGCGCGTATTTCACAAAAGTTCTACTGGCCAAGGATGAAGTCGGACATTGCAAAATATGTTAGGGCGTGTAAAATTTGTCAGCAGGTGAAACCTGAGAATTCCCAGCCAGCTGGGGGTATGATAGAGAGGACCAAGGCAGTCGAGCCTTGGGAAATGATTTGTGTAGATCTGGTAGAGCCTTTAGTGAAGTCGTCACAAGGCTACCAGTATATTTTAACAGTAGTGGACTATTTTTCCAAATTTCCCCTCCTATTTCCTTTGCGTACTGCCACGGCAAAAATCGTATGCAAACAATTGGAGGACAATGTATTTCTTTTGTTTGGAGTTCCTCGGTCGGTTGTGTGTGACAATGGACCCCAATTTAGGAGTCGAGAGCTTCGGGGCCTCTGCGGTGACTATGGCGTCCAACTCCGGTACACCGCACACTATCACCCACAGGCTAATCCGGCCGAGAGGATCAATCAGATCATTAAAACGACACTTAGGGCTTATATATCAGAGAACCAGAGGACATGGGACCAACAGTTAGCGAAGGTAGCATGCTGTATTAAGACAGCGCAACACGAAGTGTTAGGAGCTACGCTATATTTTGTGAATTTCGGTAGGGAAATGGCGGTAGAAGGCAGTAGGGACTTCATAGACAGTTTAGGAGATCAGGAGAAATTAAATTGTCAGGTGCGGGCAAAGAGGCTCGAAGAGATTAGGACCAACATTAGAACTAGGTTAGAGCAGGCGAGTGAGAAGCTCGCGAGGCAGTACAATCTCAGGCGTCGAGATGTACGGTATATGCCTGGAGAGTTAGTGTGGAGGAAGAATTTTATGCTGTCGGATGCAGCGAATTTTTATGCAGCGAAGTTAGCGCCAAAGTATGTAGGGCCGATTATTGTTAGGAAGAGAGTGTCACCGTGGACATACACTCTGACAGATGACTTAGGCAAAGACAAAGGGACTTGGAACGTTAAAGAGTTGAGGCCATATAGGGATTGATAGGATACTGTAGGAGATTTCCATTCCCTGACCAAAAGGAAGATTCCTTCCTTTTCGTTCAGGAAGGGGTGGAGTTGTCGCATACTGGCCGCAACAAAAACTTCTTTTGTGTTTGTTTGTTCATTTCCTTTGTTTTGCCTAATATTCCTTTCACTCCAAACGTTGGCAGTGGCATCTGTCGGCAAATAATTGCATAATTCAAAGCCATGAATTGTTGGCACGGTTGCACTCGGTGTGTGCCTACCCAGTGGTATAAGTCTCCAAAAGGGGATGTTCGCCAAAACGGTTCCTCCACTAACAAATATTAGGGAAACGGAATGCTTTGCGCGGGTATTCCGTAAAAAGGGATGTCGCTTTTCTTTTTATATGGCGAGGGGAAAATTATCCCAGTGTACTTGGTGTGCCATGGTGGCGTGCGCTATATATCTCTGTACCTTTGGGTAATGGGGGCGGCGCCAAATGATTGGGCACCAATACACACTCGCCTGAGAATTCTGACGGCCGACGCGTAGCGTGCGGCCTGGCTCGCAAGTGCGTGCCGGATCAGATTCTCGCAATCTACAGAAGAGTGGTATATTTGGATAAATTTTGTTTAAGCAAATTTTGATTGCCAGTCGAGGCAAAGTAAAAGTAAGGCCAGTCGAGGCTAAGCGCGGGAAAATTAGTGCATTAGTGAGCAGGGGGCAGTTGAAGCCCAGTAGTTGTTAGCGCCATAGTGTTGATTTACTGTTTCCGCGTTCTAGTGGCGGAGCTGAAGTTTGGCAACATCGTCCGGAGGAGCACCGAAGTTGGGTACCCACACCCGACCGAGTAACTGATGAGTATCACGAGCGGGTTAAAGTTACCCCCGGCAGCACGGGAGTAGTGCGAGTAGGTTCGTAACCAGTTTGGTTGGACCACACCTCGGATGCACCCCAAAAACATATTTTGATTATTTTATGTGTGTACATATACGTTTAGTTTTGCTCTAGTGTTTAATTATTGTTGTGCGATCTTCGTTTATCTAAGTCAGCGGTGATCATTTTACTTGGTTTTGTTCTTGCTAGTAGTTGTTGTTCTTGCACTTAGCTGTTGACCCACGCCGTCTTCACTAAGCTAGCCGGTCGCTTTGTTAGTTTTGTCATCTCCTTTTTGTGCGGTAGTTTGTTTTGTTGACGTGTGTGGTTGTTGGTAGGCGCTTGACCAACAGCCACTGTAGGTATACATATGTATGTACGTATGTACGTACGCACATACATATTGAGTATTTGAAAAAAAGTGGAGGTGACAAAACCAATTTGAAGACATTTCTGACGACTTGTAACATATAAGATATCATACTGAAAATTTAAATTATACTTTTATTGATATGTCTCTCAATTTACTACAATGGAATTGTAAAGGATATTATAATAACTACACAGAAATAGAAATTCAACTAAAATCTTATTCTACTCAAATTCTCTGCCTTCAAGAAACACATTTGATAAATAGCGCCAAACCTTATTGCTCAAAACAATACGATGGATACTGTTTTAACTTACCACATAATATGACTTCCAAACAGGGCTGTGCTATATTAGTTCATAAGTCTATTCAACAGAAACTTATCAGCATTCAGTCAAGTCTTATTGTTACAGCTGTAGAAATCAATTTTCCCTGTCCAATAACAATTTTCTGTATTTATATTCCCCCGCAACAATCAGTTACCATAGCTGACTTTCATAATTTAACCAATAACATACATACTCCTATTACAATGTTGGGAGACTTCAATGGTTGGAGTCCTTGGTGGGGTTCCCAGTATTGTAACGCCAGGGGACAAATAATTGAAAATTTCATACTGAGCTACAATCTAGTAATTATAAGCGAAAATGTACAAACCCACTTTTCAACACATGGCACATTCAGCAACGTATACTTATCTCTATGCCCGCCCCAGTATTTTCCTCTTGCCTGCTGGAATGTAATAGATGACCTCCACAAAAGTGTCCATTTTCCTATACAATGTACTTTTGACTTAAAACTCGGTTTCAATCAGATACCTTCTTCAACTTCTCAATTCAATTGTGATCGTGCAGACTGAAGAACATTACAAGACACTGCAGAAACAAATGGCTATGTAAATTCCCCCAAAGAAGCCGCACTAATACAAAAAATACTAAGAAATGCTGCTAATGAATCTATCCCAAAAATCATCCGTAAAAAGACTAGCCAAAACGTTCCGTGGTGGAGTCCTCACCTTAACTCATTAAGGCAGGCAAAGCAAGACGCTTGGAAAACATGTCGTCGAGTGAAAAGCGTAGAAAGTCTTATAGACTATAAAAAAATGCTCAGTTTATCAGACAAAAGAAAATATCCAAAACAAAATCCTTAGAAGATCTCACAAAAACCATTAAACCCTCCTCTCCAATAACCTACATTTGGAAAAAGATTCAACTTCTCTCAAATACTTACAAGCCCTTTGGAATCAAAAATATCTTAGTAAACAACAACAACGTACCAAATCCAGAAAACATTGCCCGCGAATTCGCCGACTTTTGCTCTTCTAACTCTGACTCATCAAACTTTCCTGTTGAATTCCAAATAGAAAAAACTAGAACCCTTAACACTGAAACTAATTATTCCCCAAATAGGTATATATTTTTTAGAAACAAACTTTACAATGAATGAACTCGAGGAACTCCAAAGGTTCAACACCAGGACATGATAAGATTACTTAAATAATGCTATCCAATTTACCTAAAGGCATTAAAAAGCGAATACTGGCGTTATATAACCAGTCCTACGAAAGGAAGATTATTCCACAAAACTCCTAGAATGGAAAATAGGTGAAAAGATGTACAGCAAAAAAAAAGCTTTTTAACAAATAGGAAACTTCGAGTTAGAGTGAAAAACGTTTTTTCTCCAATGTTGCCTGTGTCAAATGGAATCCTACACAGCTCCCCATGTTCTCTCTCCTGTAGTTCTCTTTTTAATAGCTTTTGAAGACATTATTGTAGTCTTCAAACACAAGGAAACGTAGATTTCTGCCTTTATGTAGGTGATCTATATACTTGTATAATGTGCAATGAAAAAGACCCCAATGACATTAATTCCCTCTTCGAGCACTCACTAAAAATTTTCCACACCTGGTCAAAAAGGTCTGGCGCTAAACTTTCTTTACAGAAATGTTAGTGCAGCAGAGTAAATATTAAATTTAATGACAGTACAATAGAAAATACCGACACTATAAGAATTCCAAGGTTACGTTTTGATAAAGAAATACATTTAACCAACATTGTACATATATTAAGCAAGATCTCGCCTCCAGGCTAATTGTAATAAAATATATTTCTTCAAACAAAAGTCATATCCACACTAACACCCTCATAAACTTTACAATACTTACCATTTTCGCAAAAATTTACTACGGATTGCAAATTTATGGCAAGACCTCCGAGTCCTTACTCAGTAAAAATACGGGACTATATCGTGCAGCGATCTGATTAAGCCTGAGAGCTTTTCGGACAACGTATTATGTGCAATGTGCAATCTTTTAGCCGAAGGTGGTTTTCCCCAGTTAACATTCTATGTTTTAACAAAAGCTCCATTTTAGAAAAAAAAATCCCGAAAAAACACCATGAATATGAATCTGTGCAGATAACAAATGAATTTTACATGGAGTTCATAACCTTAATAATAACTCAGAAGAGATCAGTACCATTAGGTCTCTCCTAATAAATTTTCAAAAAAATGATAAACTCATGTGAATACCAGGCCATGTCGGCGTTACAGGAAACGAATTAGCAGATAAAGCAGCAAAAACTGCATCAGCATCTCCTCATAAGCTTTTTATTCCATTTATGAAAAAACAAATCAGAAATGATATACTGCAGGAATTCTTCAAAACTATACAAAATAAATGGAACAATGAGACCAGTCAGTACAAAATTATTAACCCAAACAAAGTCGCATTAGTACTACCAACCACAACCACCACTGCAATGGACAAATGTTTTATAAGGCTACTCCTTGGGCACACCCGTCCTACACATCTTCACTTGATGAAGAAAGAGTCACAACCAACGTGCCATTTTTACAATTCATGCTCATTAAAAATTACCTATATCCTTAAAGAATGCCCATCTCTTAACCGTTACCGACCATCCTTTTTCCTTCAATATTCTATATCCATGATATCTGCACCAAATGAAGATAATATCAACTTTTTAAAGCTACTGAATATTCATAAATTATGATAATTTAAGATATTTATTATTTATACCGAAATTAACCGATAGCCCTAGTAGCTAGTGTTTCCAATTTATTGTAATTTTCAATTATAATAAATAATAAATAATAATAATAATATAGTTTATTGTAAGCCGCCTCCGAACGGCCGATGGATTTTTATTTCATATCAAAAATACGCAATACTAACCACTCGGCTAATGCGATACGGCTACTTGGATTACGTCTTCCCCTAAAATTTATAAAGAATAAGCTGAGCCACATCCATATTCATCGTGGAGTTGTTTGAATAATTTGTGTACCTCTATTAAATTAGTAATACCGGACCGAAGTACATACTCGTATGTTTTGAATAGTATTCTATAGCAAGAATTTTTTTTTACATAGGAGTGGTTATAGGTCTAACATTGAGAATTATAGAGGTATTTCAAAAATATGCGCTATATCAAAGCTCACAACTATACACTTCCCAACACGGGTTTTGTAAAGGGAAATCAACACTTACAAATTTGCTTGAGTTTGTGTGTGTTAAAGCCTTTAGAGATAATAAGCAAACTGACGTTATCTACTCCGACTTCAGTAAAGCATTTGATAGTGTTATTCAATCAAATCTCATTCATGAACGAGATCTTCTGGGCTTTCAACCAAAATTTCTTCAATGGGTTTCCTCGTATCTCTGCAATAGAACACAACGTGTGACATTTAAGTGTCTTTAAAATCACAATTAAGTAATGCCTCATCAGGAGTTCCTCAAAGTGGCCATCCCGGCCCGATTGTGTTGATAAATGAAATATCTTCGGTAATAAACATTAATCATCTTGCCGATGATGTAATACTTTTTATGTCATACACCTCAAGACGAAAACCGTTTTTTATAAAACGATCAAGACAATTTAGCTATTTGGTGTAATAACAACGACATACCTTTGAACCTTAAGAAGTGTAAAACCATGTGCTTTTCACAAGGACTGGTTAAACTTCTCCTTATAAAATTAATAACTGTAGTCTAGAACAAGTCTTCAATTGTGTTGATTTGGGGGTTATGATGGACCCTAAAGTCAACTTCCATCTTCATATCAATACCACTGTCCTAAAAGCTAAAAATGCTTTTGCCTTTGTCAAAAGATGGTCAAAAGAATTTAAAGACCCTTTTCTAACTAAAGTACTTTATACGACTTTAGTGAGGCAAGTATTAGAATATGGTTCACTGATATGGAACCACAATTATCAGGTTAATTCCGATAAGTTGGAGTCTGTGCAAAAACATTTTTTACTTTTTGCATTGAGACATTTCGGATGGAACTTTACGATAAATCTTCCTCCCTATGCCAACCGCTGCTTAAAGCTTCCAAATCTACCTACTATCGCAAGGTTAGGTGCATTGTTCGTAGTGAAACTTCTTAACGGATCAACTTGTAGCTCATGACTCTCATCTGAGGTAAACTTTAATGTTCCGACTCTTATATCTAGGCAGTTTAGACCTTTACGCTTCCCAATCATGACTCGCCATATTTCGTACGTTGGGCTTATTATTATTCGTAGTCGCTAGAATATTTTCCAAGGCCATAATCAAAAAGAGTGCAATCTTGCCCATTTGTGGTTGGCGTCTTGATAGAGCGTCCCACAGTTTGTTCTAAGTTGATGGAAGTGTTCTAAGTTCATAATAACCGTGATTATTTTTTTATTCGCATATGTGCCATTTCCTTATTCGTCAGAATGAGGCGCAGAAATAATTTAGCTTAGGTTATCGGGCAGCGATCATGGCCCTACTACAATTACATAGCTTTTTTTAATTCGAGATAATAAATGGCGGATTTCGTTACACCAAAGTTAGTACAAACTTCTATAAATAATAGAGACAATTCCCAAATGTTTAGAAGATGCTCTCTTCAGCAAATTCGCATATGATATGTAGTACAAGTGTGGCAATTACCCGTTTTCGTTCATTTTTAATGCCCGAAAAATTTCAGTATACGAGGATACTCGTATACAGTCGGCCAATAAAGTTTACATATCCCCAAAAAAAATGCATTTCTCAGGTATATATGCAAATTAGAAGAAAAAATTATACCAAGCGAATTAATATGAAGATTAAAAACACATTTTTTTAAGTTTTCAACATTTATTAACAAAATTCATTTTTGAACATACACGTAGAAAAGTCTACATACTTTAAACAAAAAACTGGTTTCAAGCAAAAATAAATAAATAAAAAATTAAGGAAAATTAATGTTTGGTAGGGCCACATTCATTTTATAGAACGGCCCTTAATCTATTTCTCATAAAAAAAAAAAACAATTTTTATATAGACTTTATGGACCCACTGTATGGTATATGTTGGTATCTATCTCCACACAGTTCAGCCGATTATAAAAAGTCTGCATAAAAAAACAATTTTTAGTGACTATTCATTTTAGTTTTTTTTTGTATTAAGGGGTTAGGGGTAGTCAGGATTTTCAAAAAAAAAATTTTTTTTTTTTGCATTTTCGTTAAGTATAATATCTTAAAAATAATCTCTGAAAATTTCAAGTTAATCCGATAATTCGTTTTTAAGTTATTCGACAAATAACAAAGAGAGCTCGGGCCTTTCAAAGCGCTGTGTGAAACTTTAAACGCGTTTTTCTCAAAACTATGTTTTTTGAACTGGTGACAACTGTAACTCGAAAACCGCTCAGTTGATTTTAATGAAATTTATACAGCTTGTAGAATACATAATAAACTCGGGCCTGATCGAAGGATTTTTATTTTGTGAAAAATTTCGATTTTTTAAGACCAATTAACTGTTGATTTTTTCCCAAAAATCTAGAAAAAAATTTCCTGAGGCCGCCATTTTGTTAATTTTTGAAAAAAAAATAAAATCCTTCGATCAGGCCCAGGATTATTTATTTATAAAACTATTTTTTTTTATCCGATTGATTTCAGATGAATCTCCAAGGACTTATGATTGTCACCGCAAGGACCTTTTTTTGGAACTGGGTTAACACAGACAGCTGTAACTTCGGAAATAAATTATTTTTTTTTTTCGAAATTTTCGTGACTTCAAGTCAAAACATTGTTTAATAATACCATATCACTACTTTTGTAAAATAAAATTATTTAATAGCAAAAAAAAAAATACTGAAAATTCTCATTTTTTCGTGCCTCTGACTACCCCTAACCCCTTAAGTTACGCACCCTTATTTTGACGTTGACAGTAAAACACGCACTTAATGTCATCAGTTCACATGGAATGCATATACTTTACCTAGAGGATGAAACAAAAATTTTGCAGGATGTGAACAGAGCTGCACGAATTAATGCAAAACGAATGGATTTAGCATGTATGCACGTGCCGCATGCGGTTGCATACGCTCACACTTACTCTAAAGTATATGAGTATGGGGAAGAGTCCGACATTTCAATATGAAAGATTTCATATGCACATACATACCTACACGTAAGTACATCTAAACAAGAATTATGTACAACTGTATTCTCAGACTACTGTTGCATGTTGCCCATTTAATGTGAATTGTATGGCACCTTTGTTGTAGCTGATACGTCAATTATGATTATAATATTTAAATATATATTCGTACATATATGAATATGCTCTTGTCAGAAGTCAATCTTTTTGTTTTAATTACTGCATAATATTATGACACTCTTCGTGATAACAGGGAATCGAATTTTGATGAACAAATATGTATGTAGCTATTCATACAAATCGATAAATAACCTCTTTCTATTGGTATCTATTTGCCAAATTTAAACTCTACATATCTACATATTTAGATATATATATACATACATACATATACATACACGTATATGTATACGCAGAGATACATATGTATATATAATATATACAATATATATAATAATAACAATATGTATATATATATAAATATGGTACATATGAATGAATAGTGTTAAAATTTTAGATATTGTGGTCTTATTCATTCCAAAAGAACAATTTCACATAAATATTTTTTAAGTTATAAGACAATTATTTGGAGTTCACTGCATGTTATAGCATTTTTCAAAAATGTTAGTCTAGTTACGGAAGGAAGAACATTGTGGTGGTCGCGTGTCACTTTCAACCAATTATTAACGCTAGAGACAGCAGTGATGTTTTTATTAATGCCTTTTCCTACTTGTCTCCCATTGAATTAACCTAACTACTTCATTTATTAGATCTTTTAGAAAAGCGGATGTTAGTAGTACAACAATGTTATGTTCATACATACATGTAGCTGCATTGTGTTTCCGTTTCCGAAAATATGTTTGTAATCACATAAATTTTATGAAAACATATTAAGAAGATGAAGCTCGGGTATGGAAGGCTCATAAATTTCTGTAGTCAGGTATTACTGAAGACTGATATGAAATTCTTCATAAATATATGAACTAGTTTCGTCCCAAAAATATTTATAACTTATAATACTTTCGATATTAGGTCCACGGACTTGTAAAAATTAGACTATATAAAAGCCGTTCGTCAAAAATCAACTTTTTTTAACTCACGAGAAAATCAAACATTTTCGGAAACTAGGACCAAAAAAAAAAGTACCCGTGTCTTGCCGTTTCGCCAGACCAAGATCGTGAGATAAAGTCGTTTATGGTTTTCAGGAGTGAAAACAACCCCTAAATCAAAAGTGACAAGATCTTTTTTAAAAAATTCAATTTTATAAAACTTGATTTCTGGATGTTTTTGAAGTCGCTGATTACGAATCTGATACCAGATTGTTGAAATAAAAATTTGGAAGATAAGAAGAAGAAGATAAGAACATTTAATTATGTGATTGATTTTTTATCGATATTTACAATTAGATATTTAAAAATAATTTTAAATTGAAAAAGTTTTCCGGCTTGAAGTCAGAATAAGTAAAAACAATTTAAGTGTTGTTTACTCCCGATATATTTCGATTACACATCGGTAACCGTCTTCAGGGGACACCTATCAACAATATAAGCAAATAATAAATTTTTAATAGCCATACATAAATTTATTATTATACGTCGTAACCGTGTGTTAAGTCGAATCGTTTGTTAGCAAGTGTCTGTAATTATCAGTGTCCGTTTTAAAGTTTAGTCTTATGTTTGTTGATGTGTTTATAATGTGAAGCATTTCTGTTGTTGTTGGTGAACCGCTACTACGTTCACTAACCCCGCTTAGGACAGGCTTAATTAATCAAATGTATACCGCTTGCTGTAGTGTTGTTCTTGTTAAAGAATAGAAAAATAAAAATAATTATTATCAAAGGGACCAGCAATACTCGCCAAACATATGTCGGATGTCCTTTCTTTTGTATAGAGTCTCAGTTGTTGCGATATCTTGATGGATACCTCGCCATACTCAACGCTGAAATCTCTATTTTTATTAACTTTACTTAATCTTACTTACTATTGTTCAATATATTTACTGAATACAAAGCCTTCTTTGTCATTAAGAAATATCCAATAAACAAACGGGGAAAATGTTTAAATTATGGTATTTGTGATGATCCAGCTTATCAGATTTAACATTTTGAATTTTGAGAATTTAACAATAATCTGATAATAATCAGCGTCCCCGAAACCCTCCAGATAACAAATTTTATGACATATTATTCATTTTCAAAAAAATTTGAACGCGATATTGGATCTGCCATTTTGAATTTTAAAAATCTGACATCAGATTTATCAGCAGTGACTCATAAAAACCCCTGGATACCAAGTTTTATAAAAAAAATAATGACTTTTTAAATTTTTCACCGTCATATTGGATCCGCCATTTTGATCTTTGAAAATCTGACATCACATTCATAAACAGCGACTCCAAATACCCCTAGATACCAGTTTCTATAAATTATTAATAATTTTTAAAAGAGGTCTTGTCACTTTTCAAGGCTGTTTTCACCCCTAAAAACCACATACGACTTTACTCAAAACTTCCAGACAGGGGTACTTTTTTTTGGCCCTAGTTTCCGAAAATGTTTGATTTTTTCGTGGTTCAAAAATCGTGTTGGACGGTAAAATATTTGTTTTGAGTTTTATCGAAATCTGCAAATGTTTGAGAGTTACAATACGAGGTCTGTCCAAAGGAAGGGAGAATTTTAAATTTTCAAAATCGTGTTACACCAGTATCTTCTATGGAAAATATTGTAGGAAAAACTACAATAGTTTACAATGTGTTCTTAACTAGTATATTCGACTACAGTACGCACATACATATGTAATGCTCAATTCATTCATTGCTATAGTAAATTTTCTGTAGATGTTTATTTTTTAAGTAACTAAAAAAAATTACAAATATTGTAATATTAAAAACATGGGACTGAATGATCGTTCAATAATAGCACTATATAAAATTTTCCTGAATAAGTGTTTCTTATATAACCTATGCGTAAGAAGTACTGTCACTTATTATAGTTGGTGCAATTCAATATATTAAATTTTACCTGTTAATAGAAGATACGCTGGGTACATTATCCTGGGAACATATTCCTTCCGCTAATAGTCTATCACGTATCTCCCAAGCAAACATTGTCGGATTCTCACGCTTGTAATTTGCTATCGCATCAACTACAGGTGGAGTAGCAACTTTGGGTTTGGAACCTCCTATAACTCCTGCTTTAAAACTTCCAGTTTCATAATACCTTAAAAGTAAACCGTAAGCATATCAAAATATAATATAATTTTAAAGTATAGTAAGTAAACGAATTAACTTTACATGCATGTATACAAATCTACTAGCGCAGTATATAAATATAAAAAATCAAACTGCTCAACATTAGTGTGTACATACCTATGTGATATACCTACGTATGTAGTATGTATTGATGAAGAAAGTTAGACTCACTACGTTCTATACTTTACTTGTACAATTTTGATTCAGTAGCGTTTGGAGATGGTTTCTACTTTTTGGATATTATTGATAGCTCCAAATAAAAAAACGAATGCTAATAGTTAAATATCTCAACAAGTAAAACAGTATATTATAAAAATCTCAAATTCAATGTCAACAATCCTATTTCGAGGTTACTCCGATTTTTCGGTTGACAGAAAAAGTAGATCGTTTGCATATACATTTTTTTTATTAACATTAACTTATTAGAACTGCTTCGACGTCGGTAGCCTAACAATATGTAATTAAATCTTAAACTAAACTAAAACATAAATCCTCTTAGTAGGAATGGGTTGCAGGCTTGACGTTGCTCTATATGAGGCTGCCATGTCTCTTCTCCGCAGGCGGTTACAATTTCCTCTTTGATGGTGGATATATTTGTATCTCTACCTATGCCCCATAACTGGATTTCATACATCCATATCGGATTTATTGTTACATAATATAGGGGAATTTGTTTTTAACCTGCAGCTGCATCTTTTTAGCGGAAATGTGTCGTCTCCAGGCATGTAGGCATGTTTTTAGCTTTAATGTAAAAGTTTCCTTAACACGCTTGCTTCAAGTCCAGTTTAAAGATAAGATAAGCGAACCAAATAGGCATTATCGGCGCAAGCGACGCTTATTTCAAATTAGCAACTCGATTTCCATGTTATTTATAATTTCTCCTGCCTTTAGCGGGGTTTGCTGCCTCGGTTTAGCAATAGTTGCTGCTGTTGAGAGCAAGCTGTTAAATAGAAGTACCTCGTTATCTATGTCATGTTTACTCTTCAGTTCCCAATCAGTTTATATATCAATACCTACGTGTACCCATTTTTTATATTTTAGCCGGTTAGTTCCAGATGTCGTAAGACGAAAAGGGAACTGACTTTCAACTGGCTCTTCATTCAATTTTATAATTACTGGGGATTGATCTAAATATCAGTCTGTACAGGTTAAAGCAAATGCTGAAGTCCTATCTACGTTTCTGGTGATTTCAGGCAATTTCTTTGAGTCTGTAGGCCAGTAAGTTGGTTGTGAAGAGATAGAATCAAACCTTTTTTGGGAACTCATAATCGTATTATTAGGTCAAGTAACCAGTTCGTTCGGTTTTTATCTTAGAGATGGCGTTATTGTCCATAGTACTAGTGTTACGTGTCGTATCATGTCATACTATACGCTGAAAACGTGTTTATTCGTGCTAAAATTTTGTCTTTGACAGTTTTTCGATTGATTGACTCAGTACGTTGTGAGCGCTCGTCAAAGATGGACACCAGCAAAGAGAAAATTCGCTATTTTTACAATTTTTCTTCGATCAAGGCGAAAAAGCAGCCAAAGCGGTTGAAAAAATTAATTTGGACCCGATACTGTAAACGAACGTGTAGCACAAAAGTGGTTTGCTATGTTCCGCTCTGGTAATATCGATGCCAAAGATGCACGACGCGTCGGGAGGCCTGTCGTCGAAAACTGCGATAAAATCATGGAAATAGTGGAAACAGACCGTCATGTGAGCACTCATTTAATTTCTGAGGAACTAAAGATAAGCCAGAAAACCGTTTGGAACCATTTGCATAACCTTGGATTCAAAAAGAAGTTCGATGTTTAGGTGCCACACGAACTAACGCAAGAAAACATGATGGACCGAATTTCCATCCGCGAATCGCTGCTGAATCGCAAAAAAAATTGACCCATTTCTGAAGCGTTTGGTGACTGGCGATGAAAAGTGGATCACTTACGACAACGTCAAGCGAAATCGGTCGTGATCGAAACGCGGTGAGCCGGCGGAAACGGTGGCCAAGCCAGGACTGACGGCCAGGAATGTTTTGCTGTGTGTTTGGTGGGATTGTCAAGGAATCATCTACTACGCGCTGCTCCTCTATGGCCAAACGCTCAATTCGGCTCTCTACTGCCAACAACTGGACCGCTTGAAGGCAGCACTCATCCAGAAGAGGCCATCTTTGATCAACAGAGGCCGAATTGTGTTCCACCAGGACAACGCCAAGCCACACACGTCTTTGGTGACGCGCCAGAAGCTTCAGGAGCTCGGATGGGAGATCCTAATGCTTATAGTCCGGACCTGGCAGCAAGTGATTACCATCTTTTCCTGTCCATGGCGATCACGCTTAAGGGTGAGAAGTTGGCCTCAAGAGAGGCCTGTGAAAATGGGCTATCGGAGTTTTTTGCCAATAGGGACGCAGCCTTCTACGAGAGGGGTATAATGAAGTTGGCATATTTGACTTTAATCGGACAAATGTACACAAAGTTATCATATTTTGAAAAATCAATAAAAAACCTAACGAACTGGTTACATGACCTAATATATAACAAGCGACCTTTTGGGCTTATTAGTCGTGTTACTATACTTAATTCATTTTGAATGACCCGTGATTCACATGGGTATGTACGTGTATGTACATGTACATTACCAGCGCTAATTATAATATTATACTTATATGTAGATATACCTATAATATTATACATAGGTATATAGATGATATATACCATACATATACAGCCCTATTCCGTGCACTTGACAAATTTATTTTGTTAATGATGATTTGTCAAGATTTTTATCAAGGAAGAGTTTATTTGGTATTCTGTGTCAATCTTGATAAAACATAAAGCTTCAGTTTGTTGTGCTTTTCTAAACACCTGTGGTGAACAATGGAATGTAAACAGAAATCAGATGTTTTTGCTAACATTAATTCATTTAGAAAAATAAATAAATAAATATGTATTGTTGTATTTCCTAATTGTAGTATATTTGGAAAATCAAATGTGAAAAGTTTACATTTTGATTATATAATAATATAGGGATATCTGGATGTAGGTATTTCACCCTCACGTATGTATATACTGTATACTGGCAGAGTCATTTAGTTTGTTGTACTTTAATTCTTTAGAAAATTTAAGTTCTTCAATTGGCGTTGGAAGCCACGGCTAGATGTTAACCTTGATCTCCAATGAGGCAAGGTTTTCTCTGTGTTGTACAGACATATCAGTGTGCTGACAAATGAGATGCTCCCGTAGGTCGCAAGTTGCCTAAATTTTAGAGTCATGTGTTGCCCCCGGCAACTTTACGTTAAGAAAACTGAAATATTAACGCACACCTGAGAAACATAACATTTATAAACTGCATTGGCTCATACATACAACAAAACTTACTACTTCGACATTGATAATATAGAACCCCATTCTATTTAAATGGCCGAGTGGTTAGCATTGCGTACTGACATTCGGAAGGCTCGGGTTCATGTCCCAGTGCCAGCAACATCCAAAAATTATGGAAAATTAATTTAAATAAAAAATTAAGTTAAATTTTCTAATTGCGGTCGCCCCTCGACAGGAAATGTCCACCCCTCCGAGTCTATTTCGGACATGAATTAAAAGCTCCTCGTAAAAAAACCATCAGCCGTTCGGAGGCGGCTTAGTATAAACTGCAGGTCCCTCCATTCGTTGGAAAAACATCAAGACGCAAAACCACAAATTGGAGGAGGAGCTCGGCCGAAAATCGCTTCTGCGGTTTCAAAGTGCCAATTATATTATATATTCTATTTAAATATAAATTAAGATGACGATCAATATTATTTGATGATGGAGCAACAATAGCAATATGCGTGCAGTCAATCGCTCCTATTGTGCTTATTATGCCGAATTTTCTAAAGAACTGGAATACATTTGAGATAATTTTTTTTATTTTTTATTTGCATTAACATATCATGTTTTTACATCAGTTTCTCCCTCTGCCGAACTGAGAAATTTTAATTATCTTCTCTTAATCTTTACAATAAACAAACTTCTGGAAAGAAACGACTGACTCATGAACAAATCAAAATTGTTGCCTACACATTTTTGGTATGAGTCATACCCGAAGAAATTTAAAGCCGCCAGCACCAGATTAAAGACAGTGTCAAGAGCATTTGACATATTGACAATTTATCAAGAAAAGAGCTTTTTATTTATGACACAGAATAGAGAAATCTTGATAAATTGTCAATCTTGATAAATAAGCAAGATGGTGAATTTATCAAGTGCACAGAATAGGCCTGATAATATATATATAAATATTTGAAATCTCACCTTGACAATATTTTAGATACACAGCCATGGCTGACGCGTAGTTGACGTGATATGTCGCATGGTCGAACACCATTATGCGCTAACTCAACGATACGTTGCCTTACTACATCAGGAAGGGGGCGACCATTAACAAAAACACCTCCCAGCTGATTGACGCCGCCGTGACCTTTGAAATACAATTTTAATAAATTAATTGTTTAAAATAACTTAAATAAGAAAAAGAATAAAAACGTACTTAAATAAATCGACTAGCATAATGGAACGTATTTATAAATGTAACGTGTATAATATAATATGTACAAAACATGTATCTACAAGTATTTACAGCTAAGCTTTTTAGTTTTAAATGAGATTATTCTGTGGGAATATGTATGTTAAGATTCTTCATTTAGTGGTTTTCTTACACAATATAAGATATTAAGGAGGAGAGACAGTAAACCACATTTCCCATCAACCTTCGTAAGATTGTCGCATTTATACTCTTATTTAGAGCCCTGCAAATTCACCGTCTACCACGGTATTTTTAAGCCGTTATGTCTAAGCTAGGTGCCTTTTATGCTACGAATACTCTCATTAGACAAGTAGTTTCATCAGAAATTGTAAAGAAATCTTCTAGTCATTTGTGGCAAAATAAGATTATCTATAAACAGTTTACATTAGACTCCCACACGGAAGAGTTTATTCGCTTACTTTGTGCAAATTATCATAATATTCTATATTGAGTACATTTCTATATAAATCAAGTGAAATTTCAAACTTTATCTAAATGTCTGACCCCCCCAATAGACGCAAAGCTGCAGAATAGCTTTTATACCAAACCAAATAGTATTTTAGTTAAGGAAAAACATTAATGCAAGCAAGCAAACTAAAAACATTGTCTGACTTTACGCCATACAATATCAAAGTCGAAGTGTCCCAACACAATACTCTCAACCACTCAAAAGGTGTAAAATTCTTTCGGGAGTTAATAGGAGTGTCGGAAGAAGTATTGTAATAAAAATTGAACTTAAACCTCAATTAGTAAGCGAAATCAAAAAATAATGAAAAAAGTTGATCAAATCTTAGTCGAAATAGGATTGATAATCCTCTTATTTCTCTTCTTCTTATTCTTTAATGGCGTTGGCACCACCTACGAGGTTATAGCCGAATCAATATTAGCGCGCTATTCCTCTCTTCTTTCGCTGGCGCCAGTTGGAAATACCAAGAGAAACCAGGTCACTCTCCATCTGATCCTTTGAACGGAGTGGAGGTCTTCCTCTTCCTCTACTTCCCAAGTCTGGAGAACGCAGAACTCACGGCGCGGTTGTTGAGGCTGCTCTGCAGCTCGTATTATTTTCTCCAGCAATAAGTTAAAAAAGTCACACGATAAAGAGTCAACCTTGCAGGAAACCTCGTTTGGTACCGAACGGCTCGGAAAGGTCCTCCCCGATCTTGACTGAGCTTTTAGTATTGCTTAACGTCATTTTACATAGACATGTAAGTTTAGCGGGGATACCAAAATCAGACATAGCGCCGTGGAGGCAGCTCCTTTTCGTGCTGTCGAAGGCTGCGTTAAAATCGACGAAAGGGTATTGCGTGTCGATGCTCTTTTCACGGGTCTTTTCCAAGATTTAGCGCATGAAGCCACACTGATAAAGTCCAATCAGTTTGTTAACGGTGGGCTTTAGTCTTTCACACAATACGCTTGATTGGACCTTATATGCGATAATAAGGATGCTTATTCCGCGGTAGTTGGCGCAGACTGTGGGATCGCCTTTTTGTGGATTGGGCAGAGCACAGTTACGTTCCAATCGTCAGGCATGCTTTCATCCGACCATATTTTGCAAAGAAGCTGATGCATGGATCTGATCAGTTCTTCACCGCCGTATTTGAATAGTTCGGCCGGTAATCCATCGGTCCCCTCCGCTTTGTTGTTTTTTCAGCAGGCTGGAGAAGTGTACCCTCCATAGATTCAGTATATTTTGGGCATCCGTCACTAGCTCACCCCTCTGGCTCCTTTTTTGCCTGCACATGCGTCTTGCTTCTCTCTTCCACACTCAGTATCTATCCTATCCTGCACGTGTAGTGGTCGGTCCCAACGTAGCGACGTAGGCAACCTGTTTTCTTTCTACTGCAGAACGGAGCTGTTTTTGCGACCTTTCCGAAATCCTCCAGTTTCGGTTGCAACTGTACTTAGGGAGCTTGAAATGCCGTCCCACAGTTCAATTATGCCGGATTGCTAATAGGGCTCTCAGAGAGCAGGTGCGCAAGTCGAGCAGAAAACCGCTCGACATTCTGTTGTGGTTGCAGCTTGTCAACACAGAGACGCGTGTGTATCTTTACTCCGAATCGATGTTAGGACCTTCGAACGTATGCACATCTGAAACACCAGAGACATGTCTTCCGCCTAATCACAACATGATCGATTTGGTTCTTAGTTTTTCGATCTGGAGCGAGCCAAGTAGCTTGGTAATTTTTTTTTGTGCTGGAATCTAATGCTACAGACAACCATATTTCGAGCCCCGGCGAAGTCGATCAGCCTCAGCCCTTTTAGGGATGTTTCGTCGCAAAGGTTGAATTTTTCGAATATTGTCCTAGAATACCTTCTTTGCCCATCCTAGCGTTGAAACACAATTTTGACCTTGTGACGGGGATAGCGCTCATAAGTGTACTCGAGTCCCTCATAAATGGCATCTTTGGCCAAATCATCCTTCTTTTCCGCCGGGGCGCGAATTAGCGTGGTGTTAAAGAATTTACATAACTTAGCAAAATGAATCTAAACTTAAAAAGTAAATATGTACCATACATATGTATGTTATATTAGATAAAGTAGGCCTGACATCTAGTAGCTATGGCTCCCAAACAAATTGCTTATAAGATTTATGTTGTAAGCTATATTTCATATAAATAAAAATTAATAAGATCGTAATATCTGTAACCCGATACCTAAGAGCATGGCTAAATATTTACTTCAGCCTGGATGCCGGCTGGACAAACCCCATGTAATCTACAATTTTACTGGCAGAATCGGTCAAAATTGATATTGAAACCGTACTATAACTATAAACTTCTATGTCAAGGCCTACAGGTACAGACAAGCTATTCATTGAATAAAGTTCTATTATTATTTCTAAGGTATAAAAAAAGGTAAAAGAAATTGATTTATACATAAAAATATTTGCAATGATTAAGAAAAGTGACTTGAAAAATGGAAAGACAGCGGACTTTATGTTAACAATCCGGCGCCGTCAATTTAAGTTTCTTAAGTTTTGCGCTGGTTTTGTACCTGGTTCAGTAATGCACATACATATGTACACAAACATGAAGTTGAAGTATTTGTGGTATTCGTCCTGATATTCCTTTAACAAATAGAGATAGTACGCACGGTTAAAATGTGTATTAGGTATCAGTTATTTACCAGTTGTCTGTTTATTATGTGTATAAAACTCCTCACTTTGTATTATCTTCTTTGCTTGAGCCGACTGAATATCAAATCTTTCGTGCATTTAGACACGAGGTCTGTTCAAAAGAAAAGGTGAGTTTTGAATTTTTGCGGTTGTGTGCATTCGATCATGGGAAAACTTCTCTAAAAGTAATTATACGACTTGTCAAAACTATTTTTTGACTGTTTCGATGTTTTCGTCGCTTGTTGACGTGATTGCAACTCCAGGACGCTCATCGTCATCAGCATCTTTCGGCCATGCAGAATGCCACAGTCAACACATCAAGTGCCTTGAAAGATTTTATTCCATTTTTGTGCAAAATTTAAAACATATTCTTTGATCTTTTTTTTCAAAAGTCAATAAGCGTACAGAAACGTCGCTACTTTCTCAGTCAAACTACTAATCCAAATTGGCTGATAATGCCAACATATGATAAACATATGGTTACCAACGTAAAGAAGTATTTCCATAATCGAATGTACACAGACCGCAAAAATTTAAAATTAATTTCTTCTTTTCTTAAAACCTTGCAATTACACGTACGGAACAATTGTACTATACCAGATAGCATTCGTTGATAAAACATCGAACGGGAAGGTGCCGTTCGTCAATCACGAAGCAACAAACAGTTGTCATATATTCGCAACAAAATGTTTAATTGTGAAAAAGATTTTTCATCGAAACAAAGCAACATAGTAGCATACATGAAGGGCTCAGAAACTTATTCTAGTATGGGAGCACTTCGAAAGTACCATTTTTTATATAGTATTTTAAAAGCTGCCACATCAAAAACCGGGCATGGGTTTTTTAATTACTATATTACATATTTGTGCGCTCACTGGGTGTTATAGCCTATTTCCACCAGACGTTAAATGCATTTTAGCTTAAGTGCATTTAAACATCGCATTTGTTGTATAAAAGTGTGTTAACTCACTTTTCAAAGTGAGTTTACTCACTTTCGGTAATTTAACAGAAAATGTTATGTTAACAGTCGATGCTCTCACTACTAATGTAACCATTTCGGAAGTTTCGATATATTTCTTGCCATTTTATTTTGCTTGGTGAATTTTTTTCTGTTTTATCATAAATGCATATATTGTGTAATTGGAATAGATAATGCTTCTCCTCTTTCAAAAAAATAAAATAAGAAAGAAAAAAAGCAATTGTGGAGTCGCAAACGATCCCCTCAGCATAAAAATATGCGTGGCTCTGGCAGCTTACAGCTGATTGAACAAAATAAATAGTTTAAGGAAACAAACAAGCAAAAGTGAAAATGGAAACATGCATAAAAGCATTTTCGTTTCAGCAGCGTTTGTCCATGCAGAAATAATCTGCACTTGCAAATCATAAGATCCCATAAATAGCCAAATAAAAGAGAGCTGTAAGAGCACACAAGCAATTAAGCACTGCTCATAAAAATAAAATAAAATAAAACAAAACATACAGTGAAAAATTCAAAATAAGTAGCAAGTACCTTCAGTATAATCTGAAGAACACTTTAAAAAAGAAAAACATTAATAAACTTCAAATTAAATAATAGAACATAATATAAATAAACAATAAGTGCAAACGGAAAAATAAACAAAAAGTTATCCAGTGAGTACAAAAACAAAAATGAGTACGTCGCGGTCAAACCCGCCGGAACGAAGGCTAATAGTAAGCTTTCTATGGTCGAGTAATAAAAAATATTACTCATATCAACTGAAGAGCTCGAAAGGCCTAACAGTTGTAATTAAAGGAATCGAATCCTCAGTCAGGTCAGACGAAATAAAAGAGGCTCTTGAAAAAAATGGTTTCAGTACTAAATCGGTCATAAATATACTTAATAGAAACAAAGTACCCCAGCCAATGTTTAAGGTAGAACTAGATCCCAATGTAAGTCAATTAAAGAAAAACGAAACCCATCCCATATACAATTTAAAATATTTGCTACATCGTAGGGTAACAGTAGAAGAGCCACACAATAAAAGGGCCCAGTGCAATGCACCAACTGCCAAGAATTCGGTCATACTAAATCCTACTGCACATTGCCCAGTGTTTGCGTAGCATGTGGGGATCTACATCCCACGTCTGAATGCACGTTACAGAAAGATGATACCACCAGGCAAAAATGTAGTAATTGTGGAGGTAATCACACTGCTAGTTATAGGGGCTGCCCTGTATATAAAGATCTAAAAGTTAGGTTGGCAAACAATATACAGACTCACCGAAGTCAAATGGTAAATACACCTCAAATCCAATTTGTAGAAAAAGCTACGGATAAAACTGTTCCAAACGTGCAAAATTTGAATCCAAATAAATTATCTTATGCGAATGTACTGAAGAATGATTCAGATAATATTCCACAGAACCAACCTAATTGAGGCATAGAATCGATGATTTTAAACCTTACGCAGAGCATGACACACTTCATGTCAACTATGCAAATGATGATCCAAGACTTGATCAAAGCCCAGAATAACATGCTACAAATTTTCATGCAAAAAAAATGAGCGTGCTAAACATTTGTTTTTGGAATGCAAACGGTGTGAACCAACATAAATTAGAATTGGCGCGATTTTTAACAGAGTATGCTATAGACGTAATGCTATTGTCTGAAACGCACTTGACGGATAAATATAACTTTTATATACTGGGTTCATATTGTACCCCACTAACCATCCTGATGGCAAAGCGCACGGCGGTACTGGAATTCTTCTAAGAAACCGCCTTAAACACTGCGTGTTACAGCCTTACGCCACCAATTATCTACAAGCTAACTCTGTCACTTTGAATAATTATGGCAAAGAGCTAAATCTCTCAGCCATTTAGTGCCCTCCAAAATTTAAGATCACAGAAAATCAATTTAAGGATTTTGTTTGATAATCTCGGTGATAGATTTATAGCAGGAGGAGACTACAATGCAAAGCATGTACACTGGGGATCCCGTCTAATAAACCCCAAAGGCCGTAAGCTATACGATACCATTATAAACAAACGTAACAATTTAGATCGTATTTCCCCAGGTCAACCAACATACTGGCCTACCGATCGGAAGAAAATACCTGACTTAATAGACTTTGCTGTCTCAAGAAAAATCGACAGGCAATTTGAGTCAGCTGTGACATTTGCTGAGTTGTCTTTAGACCACTCACCAGTTCTAATAAAAATTTATGAGCGCCCGAAGATAGTTGCAAAAGAATCAAGACTAACAAACATAGAAACAAAGTAAAAAGCCTATCACGTGCCAAAAAATCCTAACAAATACAGAATAGAAAAAATCTTTCTTGACGTATCACAAGCGTTCGACATAGTCTGGCATAAAGGTTTACTGTACAAAATACATAAAGCTCTGCCTGTTCAATTTTATATGATACTTAAGTCATATCTGACTAACAGACAATTTACAATTAAACAATCTGAATTTATCAGTGAGGAGTATCCGGTAAAAGCTGGTGTTCCGCACGTCCTTGGGCCTATTTTATATATTATATACACTGCAGACTTCCCACTAAACCGAAAAGTGCAGACATCTACCATTGCGGATGACACAGCTGTTTTATGCCGAGATAAATGCCCTAAAAGAGCAGCAAAAAAGATAAGTGATCATTTACTCCTCATCGAAGAATGGCTAGAAAACTGGAGAATTAAAGTTAACTTTAAGACCGCAATCATGTCCTGCAATTCGCTTAAATGGTATAAACATTCCCCAAGTAAATGATGTTCCATATCTCGGTATACACTTAGATCGACGTCTCACTTGGAAGAGACACATAGAGACAAAAATACTACACATGAAATGAAAAGCAGCTAGTTTAAATTGGCTTTTAAATAAAAACTCCGGTCTAAAACTAGACTACTAAGTCCTTATTTACAACGCAGTATTAAAACCAATTTGGATGTATGGTATTCAACTATGGGGTACGACCTGTGCAACTATCATTGATAAAATACAGAGGTTCCAGCCCAAAATTTTAAGAGCACTAACGGGCGCACCATGGAACGTTCATAACGTAAATATTCATAAAGACTGGTTAAGACTGAAATTGAAAGAAGAAGGACGAAGTACTTCACAAAGGTTGCTTTTTGCAACCCAACAAGAAATTCCTGCCTGCAGCGAAGAGATGTTCCCGCCTTCTAAGGAGAGCGCCGTAGTTTGAAAAGGGCTCAGAGTTACATAACTCGAGCTATCATGTTTGTAATTTAGTTTTTAAGATTTGTACACTTGCTGTTAGGCTTATATTAAAGCAGATCCAGTAAATAAATGAATTGTGTATAAAAAAAACTTAACAGAGGCCTTAAATGCATTCGGTGGAAATAGGCTATTACGTAAAAACCGTTTTAAATACTAGAGTAACTAAGTCCCACGTTTAAATAAGGTATGACCGTAAATAGTAATGAATTTCTGCCTTTCGCGAAAACTACCGACTATTAGTAAACATACGTTTACGTTTAGGTGTTACTTTAGAAATATTAAGACGTTATAAACCATACTTTCACTTTCAGTAAAAATTAAAATAAATATAATTTTTTGTTTCAAACTTATATTATGTATAACAATAAAGTTTTACTTAATATAATTTTCGGATAGTAGTACTAAAGTTCTTCGCAAATTACTAACTTTTACTTATTTAAGTTACAACTTAGTAGTGCTTTAATGATATATGCTTATAAGACACTTAATATATTACAGTCTTGTCAAAAATAAAATGGGTCTACTCATTTACAAGGCATTTATACCAATAATATTTAAATTTTTACTTCTGAGCGGTGTACACGTTTATTTTTTGATGATGGAAAAGACGTTCCACCACCGACTATGTCGAGGTCCGAATAGCGGTTGTCCGCATAAAGTGCAACAAAGCGGTTGGAGCCGGTGGGTTACCGGCTAAACATGGTGGTGAAGAAGAGCTGACAAGGGTGCTTGCATCAGTTTTTTTGCATGCCAGAGATCGTAATTTAACTGTGCTCTGCCCAATCCATAACAAAGGGAACCCCACAGTGCCAATTACCATGGGTTCTGTCGAGCGTATTACATGAAAGACTACAGGCCACCGTCAATAAACTAATTGCACCTTGTCAGTGTAGCTCTAGACCTGGTAAATCTACCATTGACCAAATATTCACCAAGCGACAATTCTTAGAAAAGACCCGTGAGAAAAGAATCGATACACACCACCTTTTCATCGATTTTAAAGCAGCCTTCCCACAAAACTTACTGTACGGCTGTGTAAACTGACGCTGGAAAACACGAGAAACGCAGAGAGAATTGGAAAGGACCACTCCGAGCCGTTCGATACCAAACGAGGTTTCAGACAGCTTGACTCTTTATCGTATGATAATAAGATCTGCAGAGCTAAATAGACATGTCAGTTCCAGTCGGCTCCCACGTCACTGTTGGATAGATAATTTCGTCTATCCAGGGGCTAACCTAACAACAAAGGCTGACATTTTCCCTGAAATCTAAGCTTTAGAAGCCAGCCATCATTCCCCTGCAGTAGTCTGGACGATGTCGATGTGGGAGCCTTCGAGAGAAAGGCTTTGTGAATAATTTATGGTGCTTTGCGCATTTAATATGGTGAATATTCCCACTCCATTGGAAAGTTCAGGTAGATTCGCCAAACAGCGTAGAGAAGAACCGAATGGTGCATTATTGTTAATTCAACTATAATTGCGTAAGCGGTACTAACGAAATAAAGATTCAGTTGGAGAGCTACCTAAAAATATTAAATGCCGCTTGAGTTAAATACAGAAAACCGAAATTCAACAGACTTACAGGTGAAGGTAGTCACTAGTCGAGGCGATGCAAAGTTTGATGAAGCAAAAATGTTTCCCACATTTCAAGGTTTGTTGAGCTTCCGGAGTGATCTATTGCCAAAGACAATTTGTATAAAAATACTGCAATAATTTTTTTCAATTGAGTTTACAATAAAGTATTAGCTCATCTGTATACATACATATATAAGTTTCAACCTCGTAGTGTCTTGGTAAAAGAGATCGTGGACATGATTACTAGACTTTATACGTTGGTATTTACTTAAAAAAAATTTCACAGTAAATATTGTACGTTTACTTTTTCTTCATTGGCGTAGGCACCGCTTACGCAATTATAGGCGAATCAAAAATATTCATCTCTTTTTTGCCTACTCAGTCCAAAGTAGCACATCTTGGCAAGAGTGATTCTGTGCTGGATTTCCAAGCAGCTGACTTTATTATTGCAGAACTTACAGTGCGGTTGTTAAGTCCTATGATGTCAATATCATCGGCATACGCCTTTAGTTGTACACTCTTCTTTTCTAATTAGTTCTACAACTCTTATTATTTTCTCCAACATCCAATAGAAGAAATCACACGATTAAGAGTCTCTCTGTCTGTAACCTCTTTTGGTACCGAACGGCTCGGAGAGATCCTTCCTAATTCTGACTGCGTCTCTGCTGTTGTCCAGCGGCAGCTTACGCAGCCGTAAAAGTTTTGCGGGAGTACCAAATTTACACATAGCGGTGTAGAGGCAGCTCCTTACTATGTTGTCGAAGGAAACTCTAAAATCTCTTTTCATCGAGTATCGATTCTTTTCTTACGGGGTTTTTCCC
Source organism: Ceratitis rosa (assembly GCA_037013455.1). Taxonomy (NCBI): domain Eukaryota; kingdom Metazoa; phylum Arthropoda; class Insecta; order Diptera; family Tephritidae; genus Ceratitis; species Ceratitis rosa. The sequence continues at coordinate 2,318,537 of JAWMAG010000014.1, read as the reverse complement.
ACTATTGGCGCATGGTGAATATCTGGTCATTGGTTGATTTACTGGGCCTGAGGCCACACTGATAAGGTTCAATCAGGTTTAGTCTTCCATACAATACGATCGATAGTACCTTATATGCGATATTGGGGAGGCTTATCCCATGGTAATTGCATGCATGCACCTTGTCAGCATTTCACCGCTATTTTTGAATAGCTCTGCGGGTAGACCATCAGTTCAAGCCGCTTTATTCTTCTTAAAGCGAGCAATCACTATTCGAACTTCTTCATAGCCGGGTGATGGAACGTCCATTCCATCATCATCGATTGGGTTTTCGAATCCGCCATCTGCGGGTGTTCCATTTTCACTGTCGGCTGGAGAAGGGTTCCCTCCACAAATTCAGTATATTTTGGGTGTCTGCCAATAGATAACTGCTCTGGGTACTACAAGAGTTTGCTCCGATTTTGAAATCTTCCGTAAATTGCCGTAACCTTTTGTAAAATTTTTAAGCATTACCCTTTTCGGCCAGCTTCTCAAGCTCTTCATACTCATGCATTTCCGTCCTTTCTTTTTTTGTCTACAAATGCGTCTAGCTTCCCTCTTCGGCTGTTTGTATCTCTACCTCCCCGCACGTGTTTTGTTCGGACGCAAGTTTGCGAGGTAGGCAGTTTGTTTCTCTCGATCTGAAGACAGCAAAGTAGCTTAATGAATTTTCTTGTGATGAAATCTAGTACTATAGACAACCATATTTCGGGCTCGGCGAAGTCGACCCGCATTGGAGATGTTTCGTCGTAGAAAATTAATTTTCCGAAAGTTGAGCCGAAGATACCTTCTGTGTTCACACTAGCGTTTAAGTCGCAAAGCTCAATATTGACATTGTGACGGGTGCAGTGCTCATAAGTAAGCGCGAGGCGCTCATAAAAAGCATCCTTGGTTACATCGTGATTCTCTTTTATCGGAGCAAATCAGTGTAGGTTTTGATGCGGATTGTGACAATCAAAAATTTTTCTCGCTTGCGTGAACTTCTACACATGTCCCATCCTCCATATATACAATCAGTTTGTCCATACTGGAAGAGGGTATCGACGGGAGTTTTACTTCTCCGTTCACAGACTCAAGGAAATTGGTAGCGGATTAAAGAATGGTAGAAAATTTGCAATTTACTATACGAAAGTATTTATAGTTTGTAAAATGAGTTTAATGTACTTAACAGCATTTGTTAAGTCCAGCATAGGTGACTATACATTCCTATGTACACATATGTAATGCCTGTCCGAAATATTTTCGCACGACATTTCGGAGCTGTATACTCCCTTAAGTACGGTCCTGCTGAATTAAAACGGTTTTGATGAAATACCAAATTGTTCCTATTACAATCAATTCTTGTATCCCGTTGAGAATGTATACCTCAATTCTCCTCGTTATTCTATGGATTTGGATGAAACTAGGGCTCAATTGAAAAAACAGCAAAAAACATTCAGAGAATAAGATGCCTTCACCCTGCGACACAACTAATTTCTGTACAGCAAATGAAATTGCAATAGTGTTATTCTTATATCAGTTGCCTAGCAACCGTTTGTCAAAATTAATAACAAATATTAATTCGTGATATTTTAAAAGTTATAGGCCAAGTAACCATTTTACATACCTCCCAGATGTACCACCCGACTGGAAGAGAGATATTTAGTCACAAGTTATCTACGCTGCTTGCTTTATAATTTTCGTTAACAAATTTTATAATTTATTTGTGCGATTGTAAATGCCAATTAAATAATTAATTAAGAATACCGTGTCTATTTCTTTTGAAAAAATTTGTATTTTCTTAATTTATTTAAAGTTCATTTATAAAAGACAACACTGGCAACTATAAAAGGTATAGTTAAAATACAGCGAGCAATCAACTGTGTCAGTTGTTCAGAAAAAATCAAATCGTCGCTGCTTTCGACGGGACAATCGCCAGTAGTGGCATCAGCAAGCAGTAATTTTTTATTTACATGGTGGTCTCATAAGATAGGTTGTGACAGCGGAGTCACTATGTTTTGGCTAGTTGCAGCATTACATGTAGTTTTATTTTGCTGGGCTTGAATTATTAACAGCATTTCTGCAAACATACGAACTTAAGTAAAGTATTTCATTATTTAAAAATACAGCAAAGAATATTATAATTATTAAGTAACGCTTCATTACTACAGCTTCACATACATCTGAGATATGCACCAAGCTACATATTTCTTTGCTGACTTAACATGTGTACATAGTTAACGCACTCAATGGAACATAAAAAAATAGAGTATGTTAATTTTTAATACTATGCCAATCTCAAATCGAAGTGATTTTGTGGCAATCACTATTACACTCGCTTCACGTTAAACGGATAATATAGGGGATATATATATATATATATATATATATAATACTAGATGTAGCCTGCGACGCTCATAGTCGTTGAAAAGTAACCTCATTGTCTACCGGAATGCGTTGCTACTGCAAAAAAGGTTAAAGTGCCTCGTATGCCGTTCATAATTAGGCAAACATGCCAAATTTCCGCGCGATACTGCCCTTAGTTTTGTTTTGACAGCTGATTGTTGTTGACGTGTTTGGGAACTTTTACCGTTTGGTGTAAATCTTTTTTCCCCGATAATTTTCCAAAAATCTGCGACATTATATTATATATAATATGTCTGTTGAAAAAGGAGTCGGTGAATTTTATATTCATTACCACACATTTTTATTGTGGAACTTTGGTTTTCTTTCTTTAATTTTTGTTTGATTGGAGAAAATGAAGTATTTGTTTACTATTGTAGTAGTGATGCGTTTTGTTTGCAGTCTTTTGTTTTGTGTCTGTACGGAAATATTAATTTTTAGAGGAAGTAGATAGCTAGCGCACGGTGAGGTCTATCAAGAGAACGATTTCATCATCACGAGGAAGTGCTGAGCAAATTTATTGCAGCAGATGTTGAGCAGGATAATCCATATGCCACCAACGACCATGATGATCTAGATCATGTTACTATTGATGACGGAGAGCTATCTGATATTGAAAATGAGATTGAGGTTGAAGAAGAATTGATTAAGTACAAAGATATTGACGAAGGTTGATGGACGGGAAATTTGTCTTGCAATAAAGCCATATTCGCTTGTGTTGTGTGGCATGAGGCACCATCTTGTTGAAATCACATATTGTCCAAGTCGTGCTCTTGAATTGTAGGCCAAAAGAAGTTGGTTATCTCATGATTATATCATTCTGATTTAACAGTAACATTCCTACCGTTGTCGTTTTCAAAACGTTCGGACCAAAGAGGACAACAGACCATACGTTTTTTTTTTGTGAATAATCTCTCTTCAATTATTTGATGAATTTCGAAGCACAAGGCGTCAATTTTGCTTATTTACATATTACTCGAGGGAGAAATTTGCCTAGTCCCTTTTTTTGTTCGAAAAACTGCCGTCCACTGTTTGCTGTTCAATCACCTAATTGACGTATGTATGGCTTCAGTTGTTGTGTGAACTGGACTGGATGGGCAAAATAAGTCATAATGTACCGTAAAGCATTCGAGTTTTCGGCTACACTTTCACTTGCAGTAACGATTACAATATCTTTAACCGATCCAGTGTCTTAAAAATTTCTTTAAAATATTCTTTTCTTTGAACAGGAAACATGTACACGTTTGAATCACCCTTTTTGTAGCAGGTTTGAACAGTTAAGTTTGACACATTTCAAATCAATAGACCTATATAAATAGTAGAACGGTACTCGAAAATTAGGAAGAAAAATAAAATCAGAAAAAAAACAGTTCAACATAAATATGGCGAAAAAAGTAAGCACAACATAGATTATCTAACGTTGTGCCTAAAATAATGCAGAAATTTTTTTATTTGCTAATGCCCTTGATAAATTAGAAATGCCAGGCAGCTGCGGTTTAAAACTTACTGTTTTTGAGGAGAGAGCAACAAGCAAAAAGGCGCTAATACATGTAGAAAGATAAGTTTATTCCAAGTAATGTTTACAATAGAAATGAAATTAGTTGTATGTAATTTGAATTATGTATTATTAAAATAAAATGATGAATGTACTGAATGTATGAATAAGCTTCGTTCAACTTCCGATTTATTCACGCGCTTCCTTCGTCTGTTCCCTACTGTTGTTCAACTTCGACTCTCTCGTTTTTATCTTGACAATTCTTTACGCTGCTTTATAGTCGTGTAGAGGGTGCTGCCACCCTTTCACATACATACCCAAAAATAAAGTTGTAACTAACTAGTGCAAATAAATATTAAAAAAAAAAAAATGAATTAGATAAATAAATAAATATATTAAAAAAATTTATGGGAAAAAGTAATTCAAATAATATGAAATTAAAAAAAAATTAAATCTATAACTATGAATAAAAAAATAAAATAAAAAACGAAACGGAAAATATTTATAAAAGGATCAGAGAGGTATTGACCGGTCGCATTCAATGAGAAAGATCCGTTGCTTAAAAGTTCAACGCACAAATCGGAGCTACTAAGCCGCCACCAATTTATTTGCAAAAGCATATAAGAGGAAATATACATACATAGATAACTCCAAAATAAAAGTTTTCGTCAAGTAATCAAATTTATTTCGAATAGCAATAGAAACCACCATTATTATCAATTGGGGAATTTGATGAACCTAGTAGTCGTTATAAAGGTCATACAAGCTGCAGTAGGCTTACAGGAATTGAAAGATGCTTTAGAATATCAGTGTTTCGTTGAAAGATTTGTAATTAGTATTATTAATAAAAGCAAAGTACGGCAACCAATGTGTAAGAAAGAACTTGCCCCAAATTTCATGCAACTGAAAAAAAAATAATTAAAAAAATTAAAAAATTAAAATTATATTATTTAATTACCCCATTTATAAATAGAAATATTTGCTACACCATAGAATTTCAGTCTAGGAGCCACATAAAAGAAATTGACCAGCTGGGTAATAAAAAGTCTTATTGTACGCTTCGTACTATTTGGATAGTTTGTGGTGAACTACATCACTATCTAAATTCAATATGAAAAAGAAAGATTTAATTACTGACGCAGTGTATGACACAAAATAGAAAGAAGAGCGGACATGCCGAAGTCTTCATACCGTTCATAACCGTGTTAAAATTATTGTATCTCATTTTAGGATTAAATATTAGTACTCACATTCAAAAAAATTGTTAAAAGTAGCTAAACATTTCCGATTCCCGATGAACAAGTTTAGAATACCAAACTTTATGCTCTCAGATGCTTTTTGACGGATTTTTTTCACACAAAACCTAGTAAGGACCCCAAAATTTTAGATGTTGGAGGCCTTAAAAACATGAAAAGTAAATATATGTATGTACATCTAAAAGGAATTTTAATTTTGTAATATGTACATACATACATATATAAATAATATTTTGAATTTTTAAATGCACATTTAACATGTAATTATATACACTGGCGAGCATAAATGAGTGCATGTTGACCATATTTTTACTAAAAGTGTCATAAAATCTTAAATAATTTTCAGAAGTTATTTCTTATTATATGATGAAAAGAATTACGTGTTCAATATATATCACAATAAAAAAAAAACATAGTCCACATAATTTAATACAAAAGCATAAGACAACTCAATAAACTCAGTTTTTCACGTTTCTGTGGTTATATTATAAATTATTAATTTTAATACGGTATTCAAAATCCATTGTTGTTAACACGCAGCATACTTTCAGCCAAAACTTCTCTAAATTCACTTGGAATATTTTCCCATCCCGCCCTCACACTATTCCAAAGGTGATCGATATTGACCGATTGGCCACATATTTTCAATGGGATTAAGGTCTGGACTTTGAAGGGTAACAGTCTTGCTGGAAAATTATTTCATCCTCGGAATAGGCGCTGCGGTCTACAAAATCGGGTAAATGGCTTTGAAGAACTTGGAGGTAGTCTTCCTTCCTCATTATTCCATTAATTTTTACAATTGGACCCAAATGCCACCAAGTAAAACAACCCCAAAGCAACAAGGTACCTCCGCCATGTTTGACAGTTTTTTTCACATGATTATTTTAAATCGGTTCATGAAGTTTGCTCCAGAAGTATTCTTTGCCAAAACGAGCAAAACTGTGTTTATTTAGGTGCCTTATGTTTTTGTAATAAATTAGGATGATTACGTTTTTTTATTGGGATATTGAATACGTCATTCTTTTCCTAATACAATAAATGTGTATACATATGGTACATACGTATGCATTTTATGGATTCCGCTTTATGCATATTCGCTTAGCTATTTCAAGGCCAAACACGTTTAAACATGAATTTATATGAACATGTATGTACATACACACACATAGCTTTAAAGAAAACTATTCAAAGAGATAAATTTGGTTTGTATAAAAGGCGAGGAAAATTTAAATGAAAATAATTAGCCTGTGTCTGATTTTGGACTCCCTGCAAAACTTATACGGCTGTGTAAGCTGATGTTAAGCAACACCAAAAGCTCCGTTAGGATCGAAAAATACCTCTTCGAGCCGTTCAACACCAAACGAGGTTTCAGAGGAGGTGACTCCTTACCATGCGACTTCTTAAATCTTGAGAAAATAATGTCAATGCTGAATAGAGAAGATACAATCTTCTATAAGTGTGTACAATAGTGATCGCATTCGTGACTCGGCCGGCCACGGTCCTGTTGACAATCATAACTTTGAAGTGATCTTGAGACAAATACTAATTAAAAATTAAAGTCATCTCTCGACGAACAAAGATCAAACTCTACTAGTCACTAATAATTCTGATGCTTATGGCAGTAAAGAAGAGGAAGAAGAGATGTTTGTTTGTGTGGATTTATGACACAAAATCTCAGATCAGCAAAATTGATCGTATATATGTTATAATGATCCGGACTGGCTGGTTTTGACAAATGATCGTATAAACGTAATAGGGTATTTGAGTACCAAGCTTGGTTAAAATATCTCAAAAATTGAGGAACTTGTTTTCTTACAAAGAGACAGACAGACGTGACAAAATCAACTCAACTTGTCATTCTGATCATATGGATATAAATTTTGATGGGTCCATTTCCTCTCCTTCTGCAATTTACATATTACGAACCAAAATTAATGTATTAATATTTCATGTACATAAAAGGTGTAATAACTGAACTAAAGATTTGTGTATGGAAGGCAAAGAGCATTAGCCAAGATAATAAGTTCCGCCTTATATCAAGTTTCTTCAATTAACAAAAAGCTGATATTGTTTCTAGGTGGAAACCTACATATCGGCCAAATGATCCAAACAAAATATCTGATTTTTTATATTTTGCAGTTACAAAAAACATTGATAGAAACATTATAAAGTCAGCAGCCAGTTACGACTTGTCCTCAGATCATTCGTCAGTTATGATCAAGTAATTCGAATAACCAGCCATAGTTGAGAAACCAGAACCAATTGGCTTAAGTTCAAGAAATACCTTAGCACCCACATGCAAGTGAAAACTGTGGTAACATGAATGTATGGGACAATAGGTATTAATCTTTCAACTTGTTGCTCTCAACAGCGGCAACCAGCATCATAATCAACAGAATAATCAATCCCCATCATCTGAAACTGAAAGCTGCTCAGAAAAAATTTGGGAGAGTGAATAGTTTTACAATTCCTTTTTTTCTGACTTTGCAAAAACAAATTCCAGCAGATCCTCATATCCTAACTTACTAACAGAAGGTTTTCAGTTAAAGGAAAGAATTTTATCTCAGAGGAGTATCTAAAGTATCCAGTTCCCCAAGGTAGCGTTTTGGGAACAATGCTGTAGGTTTTATATACCGCATATATATTCTAGGAGGTCACTTACTTGTTGTAAGTTGCAATAGTGTGAGCATGACGAAGTTAAATACCTTTGCATCCATCAAGATAGGCGATTAACATGTAAGCATCATATTTCTGCTAAAAAAACTACACTTTATACATAAAACCGCCAGTATAAATTGGTTATTGGATACAAATTCTGATTATTTAATCTTTTTATACAATTCATTTAGTAAATGCACAACGAAAATATGCGGTAACAAATGCCGTTTTGACTTTTGTTCATTACTAGTAATGAACTGAAGATTCAGAAGGCTTCAATTAAACTTGCAAGAAATTGTGGAAATGATGTTTTCCCATAATAATGCCAGATCCCACCCCTCTTTGGAACCCTTCAAAAATTAACAAAAATTAGCCTTGAACCACCATAGCACCATAAAATTACCATTTTTTCGCTTTCATTTGAATGGTAAAACTTCCGGTTTCACTTAGGCGTGCTTTAACATTCTGCTACTAATAACCAAGTTACCCCCGAACATGAAATTTTTTGCTTGAAAAGGCACCTAACAAATGTTAAATATTCGTATATTTCCGATTTTCTTATTAAAATTAATAAATTTTCTTTCAAAAATATTAAAAACCTATGCCAATGAACACACCAACGTGATTGGATTTTTACTAATAATTATAATCTCTTTTAAAAAGCGAAAAGTAAAAAAGTTATAAAGTATAGTGACAGTGGTATTTGTCGTATTAACGAAGAAATAACTATTCGCGTTAAAGTTATATTAAACTTTTTTAAGATTATTTTATTTCTTATTACCTACAAATTTTAAGTGCTCTTTATTAGTAATCCTCAGAATCTCAAGATTGGAAATTTCGTCTTTATTAGATAAATTTGCTTTTATGAAAACTTTTTTGGGATATAAAATTTATTTACATGTATAATACTCCATCATGTTTTGGTTGTAACGATATGCTGTTGATAAATCCATTTTTTGTATAAAGAATGGCTGACTGTTGTTATTTCGGTCAGATAAGTATTCAAAATATTTTTTGGGATTTTTTTTAGTCACTATGATAAGTCAAAAATTATATTCTTGCATATATAAAAAACAACAAATCCCAGAATATGCTTCAATACACTTTTGAAGATACCAAAACACTTATCGAAAAAGTATATTATTCTGTTTACATTTCTGTTTACTAATTCACTTTCGTTTCATTCTAAAATATTCAAGAGTTAACCAATTGTTGCTCGATGTGCGATGAAAACCGTATTATTATCACATTTGAGTGCTCTCATCCACAATTACGCGGTTAAGTGTGCAACCAAATCCACCACCGAAATTATCGTTTTCGGCTTGAAAACAACCCGATAACGATATCCACGGTTTGAACATTTCAAAGTTTGGATAAATTGACATGCGCCAGGCAGGGCTCAGATGCCGAAATGTTCACTCACATTTGTTATATTGTATGTATGTATGTATGTATGTATGTGCACACAATATAAACTCATTATATTAGCTAAATTGAGTTATTTAAAGAATTCACACGATAACATTACTAAATGTTTCCCTCGCTTTATTTTTGAAATATATTTTATAAAATACCTAAAAAATATCACTCCTTATAAAAAAAAATTAACATTACGCTGATGCATAACAATCGCGCGTTGAGTAAACATAAACGTTCTGCACGAGCTTGCTTGTAAACTAAATAAAAAATATTTGTCTTACGCTTCGCAAATTGAGGATTTAGAGAGTTTGATTCATGCGCTACGTTGAACAACTACTTTTATTATGAAATGAAAATGTTATGTTCATATACTTGCATAAATGTCTTTACATATGTGCTCCTAAGTACTTTAAACTTAGCTAAAGCGGATTTCATAACATATCTACAAAACTTAAACAAAATTTGGGAGTCGGCGCATATCTCGAAATTCCATTGCCGAGACGAATATAAGAGAGAAAATATTGGTATTACAGGTCTAAAATTGTTTTATATTTTAGTAGTCTGTCCTTGATTAGTATTAAGTGTGGAATACATATTGTATAATTATATTTTAGTAGTCTGTCCTTGATTAATATTAAGTGTGGAATACATATTGTATAATTATATTTGGTAGTGGTAGTGCGCGCTAATATACACGTACGGAGGGTCTTTTACACGAATCCAGGCCAAACAAGCATCTAAAATGCGGTTGTGCAGAGTTAGAACTTATGATCCTCCTAATGGTACTTTTTGAAGGGTATTTTCACCACCTGTATATTTAAAAGCTTCTAATAATCTCTGAAGATGAATCATTATCTATCATGAACGCAAGATCTCAAAATCATTTTGAGTACTCGAAACCAGATTCTTATACATACATACTTATATATATTGAAAAACTACTTGCTGCGAATATGATAAAAATGTCAAATGTTTGCACATTTAAAAATACTATTTACAAATTATACATACATACATATGTATATCTAATTATTATGCCTCCAAGCGTAGAAGAATCGTTGAACTTATTAAACTAAATGTTTTGAAGATAATTAAATAGGAAATAGGTAACAAATATCTGTTTAATATTTGTAATGGATTTCAATAATTAGGTGTTTGAAAATGTTTTTTGTTGAAAGGAATCTTGCCGTTCCCAAATTGAATAAATGTTAGGCTACTTATAAAGTATAAATATGTTGTGAAAACTTTCTACACCATAACCTCAAATTTGTGAACCAGCAATTGTGTATCGTATGGAATGAGAAGGTGGTATAAAACTCCTGAGGATCATTATTTTAAATTATTATAATGATTCGTATAGTCAACATATTATTACCATTTCTAGCACATTTTATTTTATTTAACTTAAGTTGTCGGTCTATCAAAATAATTACTCTTTACCTAATTTAATTCCAAAAAATTGCAACAAATATTCACAAGAAAAAATAGACCGGGAAATACCCAGCAAATGCAAAGAAAAAACAACGAACGCGGGAAAAATCGGGAATCTATACATTAGTACAACAAAACAGGTTTGGGATTGCGCTTAGTGGAACACGAAGCCGACATAAGAAAACAAAAAAATAGCAAGCCCTTTGACAACATAAGATAATCACTCAACTGATTTTGATAATGTTAAAATTTTGGACAGGAAAAAAGGGAGACTATCAGATACATTTTAGACAGCCTAACGCCGTGTCCAGCGAAGTCACGGGCATGATTTTGCGGTGCGTGCGAGCAACGAGCTGCTGACAAAATCGTCCGCAGAATACGAGCAGCGTCCAAGTACAACTCGATTATGCGTTCATGCGGGTAGCTACAATAAAGTGATTATTCGGTAGGGAATGGCCTCGCTTTCGGCAAGTAATTTTTTTTTTTATTAGAAAACAGTTTATTAAAAGTAAGAATATTGAGAAATTGTAAAAAGAAACGTAACAGAAGAAAAATTTGTTTGATATAAAGACATATTAATTTTTGGCGAATTCCATCATCTGTATCCACAATTGCGAGTAAATGAAAGTAAATTTCGCCTGTTATTCAAAAATGCAGATATAAACATTTGACTACATATTAGAAAATATACATGATATTTGCTACCATAGTACAAAAAGTGGCTTTTATTCCACAAAACACTTCTCTTTTGTACTCCAGAAATTAGAACACCCATTTTCACTACGCCACTTTTTGCACAATACTGCGGGCGAAATCAAATGAGTTTGAGTTTCAAACAATGCGTGCGATGCGACAAAGTCAAAACACACGCATTATCGCAAAATCGTGCTTGTATTGGACATCTACATTTGAAAACATATGTATGTTTGAATTTATGATCTGCCCGCATTTAAAACACCGCACCGCATTTGTCGTGTTTGAGCTCCTGAAGGTGCTAAAAAATATTTAGCGAATCGTTGGGCAAAAGGCGAAATAATTTGGTTTTACTTTCACAAAAAGCAAAAAGATCCGATAATAATAAAAAAAAATTGAAAAAATGTATGTATTTGAATAAAACACGAAAAAGAAAAAAATTTAGGGATGTCGGTTGAAGGTATCATTTGAAAAATATTTTCTAATTATTTAATTTGACCACAAAAAGTGGTCACCTGGATCATACTGCTTTGTTTCAATTAGATCTAGTACTGATCACCATGGAAAATATTTGAAAAGCAAAGAGGCAATTTCATTTATTTTTTTATCTTGATGAACACTTTCAACATAATATGCTTTTAAAAATTATGGTAAATAAAAGTTTTTATTCAAATCAGATTCTTATACATATGTACATATTTATATACCTATATTGAAAAACTACTTGCTGCGAATGTGATAAAAATGTTAAGCACTGCGAACAAATGTCATGCCTTAAAAGCTTTGCATAAAGGTGCCGACCTATAATGTCTGAAACGCCTGTACAGCTTAAAAATCTTTGAAAACCCCGACGTCTGAAAACAATTTTGTAGAGTTTTAACATTAACATTTAACATAACAGTGCCGCTGATTTCGAAGGGACCAACCTAATACCATAATATGTAATTCTTGACAATTTAATGATAACATAAATACATATGTGCAAGTGTATGCATGTATACATTAGGTAATTGTCCAAAGAGTTTCCACGATTAGCGATAGCCAAGTAAAGTGCTTGATGCGCAAACGAAATTGGTTGGTTGCAAGAGTAAGCGAAACAAGCACACTTTGATGTTGGTGCGTTTCATTGGTGGACAAATTTTCAAATACAGCCCCTAAGACGATTCGATTGGCTATGAGTTGATTCTATTGTTATACTTCCTATTATGCTGTTTTTGTGTTTCAGATGCGTCTTATTCGTGATACTAACAGTACTGATATCTACGAATCTTTGATTCTTCCATATATGCACATATCTACATTCATTCACATTAGCTTATTGTTAAGAAGCTGGCAATTACGGGATGAAAATATCCATCTGAAAATTCTGTTTCATGTGTACTATAAAAATTAATGACACATATGTACATATCTGCATATGGTCATTTCATATAAGCGTGACAAAAAATGTTGATTTTCTGTGCTATGGCTGAAACTCGGCTTATGGTTTAATTTCATGATAAAATTGACAGAAATCGACCTGAATCATTTTTAAAAATTGCTTCAAAGCAGTTATGAGAAAGTCGTGGAGGCGGACCTAAGTCATACGTTGACTATTAGTCAACTGCGTTATTGCACAGTGCAACAAGATTGTACGTATTTGATGAAACCAAGAGCAAATAAAGGCTTACACCTACCCTACCAAATCGCCGAAACGTATTATCTTCCTTTATCTGTTTTTTATGCGAATTTAAAGTATAAGTATCCTGTATACAGGATAAATGAAAATGTATGGTATCCTACTGTCTGCCATATGGTTTCGCCTCTTTGTATGCTCTTGGTTCTTGTTCATCATCGCTTCCCCAACCCAAGGGCTCAAGAATTTATCCGTGATACGGCCTATCCTAATAGATAACTAAAACCCAATAGTTCCCGCGGCAGTAGGGTCTTTATACCGGAACGACCCGGATTTTTATCCGGACAAAGAATGTCACTCCCACAATATTCCCCGAAAACCAATTCGGAAAACCAACATGGAACCATATGAGGGAATTGATCCTTAGAGTGACGCTGACAGCAGTAACAATGGAAATGTCCAGGTTACAAAAGGTTCAAAACTGTAAAAATGTAATAATATGGTATATAGCATTAGTATTGCAATAAAGCAGACATCAAAAATTAATAACCCAGCTTTAAAAACAGTACATACACTACTTTTTAAAGAAAAGTTCAATTATTGAATGGAATTGTATCACAGTATTCTTCTATATAGGGTGCTCGGTCTTGACCACAGCTAGAAAAGAGCTAGTTGTGGTTCCGAAAAGGAAGTCCGTATTTGTATCGCGGTTTGTAAAAGATACAACTGCGGATGACGTGCGATCCTATATATCAGGTAAATTAAATACAGTCAATTTGGATATTAGGAAGTTCAATTTTTCCTAAGAATGATCTATATATATATAATTGGCGATTTGTAACCGCTGAAATGATTTTTCGGCCGAGCTCCTCCTCCAATTTGTGGTTTTGCGTCTTGATGTTTTTCCAACAAATAGAGGGACCTACAGTTTATACTATGCCGCCTCCGAACGGCTGACGGTTTTTTACGAGAAGCCTTTTATTTCATGTCCGAAATACACTCGGAGGGGTGGACACTCCCTACCGAGGGGCGACCGCAATTAGAAAATTTAACTTAATTTTTTATTTAAATTAATTTTCCATACCTTTTGGATGTTGCTGGCACTGGGATATGAACCCGAGCCTTCCGAATGTCAGTCCGCAATGCTAACCACTCGGCTATCGCGAAAAGATCTATAGCTTCCTTTAAAATAGACATTTCCGCTGATTGCTTCGACGTACTTTTGAACTCATCATTTTGGCCGAATGGTGCTTTTGTTCGAGAGTTTGATATAAAGCAAAGAAAGATTAGAAACAATCTTGCTCAATTACCTGTAGCCTCCTCTGAGCCAAAAACCTGTTAACAAATAATAACTTGAATATTTACTAACAAAACGTAAGAGGTTTGAACACTAAGCTGAAAGACTTATATTTACACAGCTTAAACTGCGACTATAAAATCTTATATTTATATTGTCGCCAGTTATATCCCGCCAAATTCTAACTTTTCTACTTACTCCCTCCAGTCGTCAAGATTAAAATCATTATTTATTTACTAAAACATCTGACAATGTTGTTGTGATAGGCGACTTCAATTTATCCTGTGTATCATGGAATTTGAATGATCTGGGCCTTTTTAAAATAAATATGATCCATAATAAGTCTGGAAAGACTTTGGATCTAATATTTTTGGATGACGTCTCGTCATTTTCTTTAAGTCACTATGATGCTTTCGTTTTGCACGAAGATGGTTATCATCCATCTCTCGAATTATCTTTCGATGTTCATCAAAGCAAAATTTATTCACTTCTTTGTATGAGTACCTCTACATAAATCTTGTAGTATATCTTCAATAGGGAATGACAGGGTATCCCGCTGTTATTTTCTATCCCTAAAATTTTCGAAGCTATTATAACTGATCAATTTGCCCATTCTGTATCATCAATTGTAGACATCTCACAACGTGGGTTTTGTAAAGGTAAATCTACCCTATCGAACCTGCTAGAATTCACCACCCATGTCAGTAATGGTTTCAAAAATGGTAATCAAACAGATGTTATCTACACTGACTTCAGCAAAGCAGACCCACGCGAACGTAGGCATAAGAAAAGTTCAAGCAGCCCGTACGAATGAAAAAAAAATTCAAGCAAATTGAACCATAAATAAGATTATTAAGAACCAGTTTCTGCATGTTAGTCTAAGTGATAAGCTACTAACAAATTAAATTTCAAGTGAATAGAGTCGTAACTAAGATCATCTTGCATGAATCGCTCCCCGAGATTCTCTTAATAAAGTTCAATTTTATTCCGGTACAGCAGTTTTTAATTCAGAAAAAACTATAAATTGTTTTCAACATTGAGTTTCTTATTGAGCGTGATCGCATATGTACTAAAAATTAACCACATGTCTCGTTCTGAGAGTTATTTTTTCCCTCACTTGGATACAAAATATCTATTCTGCATAATTCATTGAAATTACAATTGTCGCTGGGCACGCTATAGAATTGATCAGCATCTACGCACGTAAATGCAAGGAAAAGGATCTCGTATACGAACGCACAACGCTTAGGTCAACGAATGATGCCATCTATCGGGTTACGGAATGGACCAAGCCAATCAAATATTTGCTCGGTGACCCTTGGTCCACTTCCGATAATTTTTATATATAAATCAGAACCATAGAAACGATTTTTTTGAATAGATCGGTCCTGGGTACAATTCCTGGAAAAAAAGTAAGCAAAAGTAAATCGAACTTTAAATTCAAATTTTTCGAATAGATCACTCCCTGGTCCTCTTCTCGGTGGTGTTATAGTATTTTCAGACCTACTGAATATGCACATTAAATTTAATTAAAATCGGTCAAGCCGTTTCGGAGTAGAATCGTGTCTAACATTGTGACACCGAATTTCAAGTCAATCGAGCAATAAATAAAAATTTTTCGAATAGGTCAGTCACTTGTTCAAAGCAACTCTTGCGAGTGAAAAGTGAAAGTGACTGTGCTCTATAATTATTTTCAATTTTTAAATAAAATATACTGTGCAAACTACATAAACTAATTCAGGCAAGTGACTGCTCTGAAACTGAACAAACTGAAGTGAAAGTGAAACCTTGTAAATAACAAATTGTGTTATTTGCATGGATTGGCGCTCCATCAAAACTAAATAATATAAAATAAATAAATAAATAACTCACACTAGTTGAACAGAGACAAATATATTAATTATAATAATAAAACATATATAAAACCTCTGGTATTAAAGAAAGGCGCCTAAAAGTATGCAGGAAAATGCATTTGCTCCTCCCGTTTCCAAATTAGAGTTGCCAAAAAGCTGTGTTGCAAAATCAACTGCTTTTTTTGGGACTAAATTAGTCATTTTGTAAAAATGGGACTAAATCGGGCACCACAACGTGGAAACGTTAACCAAAGCCAACAGCAACAACAAGCGCCACAACAACAGCACCAACAGCGAACACAACGATTGGAAAATGAGCCCTCTGCTCTTGTAGTCCCTTCTAGGACTACTTTACCAGCCCCTTCATGGGCTCAATCGCCGATTACCGCAACTCCTCCAGCTCCTTCTAGAGTCGAAACGCAAGACTTTACCGAAAATAGCGCTGCAAAGAAAGCAGTAATTCAAACGGGAATCGATCGCTACATTCTTGTGAAAAGGAAACGGTCACCCCAAAAAAATAGTGAACATAATCAAAACAAAATTGTCAAAACAGCAAGAGAAAAAGACAGCATGAGCAATAATCGATTTCAAATACTTTCTGATGCTGATGAACAAGTGCGTGTGCAGAAAACGTCCAAGCCGCCGCCATTTTATCTTAGAGAAGCGAACTCTAGCAACCTTGTCAACAAATTGATAGATCTAATTGGAAAAAATAACTTCCATGTAGTCCCAATTAAAAAGGGAAATATTCAGGAAGTGAAAGTGCAAACCTACGGAGAAGATAGCTATCGCAAGGTGGCAGATAATTTCGAAAAGGGAAAGAAGTCCTTCTATACCTTCCAGCTCAAAAGTAGTCGTAGCTTAGCAGTCATCCTAAAGGGCATTGAACACAGTGTAAGTCCCTTGGAAATAGATAGTGCCTTGAAAGAAGTAGGTTTCAGGGTTAGAAACGTATTCAACATCAAAAATAAGGCTAACATACCTCAGCCAATGTTTAGGGTTGATATTGAGCCAGATTTCCAGCTCTTAAAAAAGGGAGAAGTTCATCCCATTTACAAGCTGCGGTACCTTCTTCACCGTCGTATTTCCGTGGAAGAACCACATAAGCGAACAGGTCCTGTTCAGTGCCATAATTGTCAAGAATTTGGCCATACGAAGCGATATTGCACCTTACAAAGTATTGTGGCGATTTACACAGTTCAAAAGACTGTATGAAATCTAAAACAACCCCTGAGTCTAAAAAATGTAGCAATTGCGGTGAAAATCACACCGCCAATTACAGGGGTTGTCCAATATATATTTCCCTAAAAGGCAAGGGCAGTAAAAAGGATTCTAGCAACTTTCCTGCCTCTCAGCCTCAATCAAAAGCTACCGAAACAAAGCCTGCTAATACCAACTTTATACCCTACGCCCAAGCTTTAAAAGGTGTACCTCAGCTCACAACACAAGAAACGTCCATCCCGTCCGTTCCGTCTGTTAATTCACTTGAAAATATGCTAAACTGCTTAATACGCATGATGCAAGAACATATGACATCAATGCAAAGTATGATGCAAGATTTAATTCGACATCAAAATCTCCTCCTTCAAGCGATTTTGTTTAAGCCATGAACGACCTTAAGATATGTTATTGGAACGCCAACGGCTTGGTCCAACACAAAAATGAACTTCAACTCTTCTTAGAAAATCAAGCAATAGATATAATGCTAATCTCCGAAACTCATTTGACCAATTTTAACAACTTCAATATTGATACATGTCTGTTTGATGACACCAAACACCCTGAAGGGAAAGCGCGCGGTGGAACTGGAATACTTATCAGGAAAAAAATTAAACATTACATAATGGAAGAGTACTGTAAAGATTACCTTCACGCTACCTCAGTTCATATATATGATAATTCTGGTGGAATAAACATTTCCGCCATATACAACATATCAGAAACTCAATTTACTGATTTCTTTTCTAAACTAGGTAAACGGTTTCTAGTAGCAGATGATTACAACACAAAACATTCCTTCTGGGGATCTAGGTTAATATCTCCAAAGGGTAGAAATTTATATAAAGCCATTCAAAATAACGGTTTCGACGTTATATCTACCGGTCAGCCAACATACTGGCCGACTGATCTCAGCAAAACCCCAGATTTGATTGACTTTGGAGTAACTTGTGGTATCAATAGAGCACAAGTAAGCGTAAAACCCCTTTTCGACTTATCATCTGATCACTCGCCTTGTCTATGTTCCATTAACATAATTCCAGACAACTAAGGAGATATTGGCAGAGGTTTCGTTCCCCGGCCTTAAAAAATGAGCTCAATATATGCATAAAAATGCTTCGGGATGTCCTGAAACAAAAAAAGGAAAACGAATTTCAAAAGTCCGTACAATCTCTGTCAGCTACATCTGATACCAACTACTCTTTGTGGCGAAAAGTTAAGAGTTTCAAAAGTCCCGTCACTTGCGACCCTCCATTGAGAACTCACAATGGTGAGTGGGCTCAAAGCGACCAGGAAAAGGGTATCTTATTTGCCATGCATCTTTCCACTGTATTTACACCAAATATTGGATACAAATCTCTTCCAGAATTTCGTGCAAATCCAGATAAAAGTTTTATTCAATTTAATTTTAAATCACTTAAAGATGTTATTACTAACGACATAAAGAAAAAGAAAGCTCCTGGATACGACAGAATAACGAGTGATATGATAAAAGAGCTTCCAAATGTGGCAATTAAACACATGCTTTGTATATTTAATAGTATAATGAGACTACACTATTTTCCTAAATCCTGGAAGCTTTCAGAGATTATTATGATCCCTTAACCAGGTAAAGATCCATCTTTGGTGGGCTCCTATAGGCCTATTAGCTTAATTACGGTATTCTCAAAAATCTTCGAAAAACTTTTATTAAAAAAAAATATTACCGATTTTAGAATCGAAACAGACCATACCATGCCACCAATTCGGGTTTAGAGAAAAACACAGCACAATAGAGCAGGTGCATAGAATCGTAGCACACATAAGATCAGCGTTTGAAAACAAGCAATATTGTACTGCAGTGTTCCTCGATGTTGCCCAGGCATTTGACAAAGTTTGGTTAGATGGTCTATTATACAAGCTGAAAGTTACGCTTCCCGTAGAAATTTATGATGTCTTAGAAAGCTTTCTTATTGGCAGAAAATTTCGTGTTAGGCAAAAAAGTTACACCACCGAATCCTATGAAATATTTGCTGGTGTTCCACAAGGAAGTGTTTTAGGGCCCGTCTTATATTTAATTTATACGAACGATCTTTCCACAAACCGAAACCTCATCACATCAACTTTTGCGGATGATACAGCAATACTTAATGTCCATTCAAACCCCATGACAGCCAGTTACAGATTACAAGAACATTTAAAAGTAATAGAAGAGTGGCTAACAACTTGGAGAATTAAAGTCAATGAGTCTAAGTGTATACAAGTAACATTTACCCTAAAAAAAGACACATGTCCTTCAATCTCTATAAATGGGAATACAATACCTCAGAAAGAATTCGTTACCTACCTGGGAGTTACATTGGATAAAAGACTCACCTGGAAAAACTACATAGACAAAAAGATTACTCAAACCAAATTGAAAATTGCGAACTTGCATTGGATTGTATTCTCTAAGTCCAAACTAAGTCTAGAAAACAAAGTTTTACTTTTTAATATGCTAATAAAGCCATCTTGGACGTACGGGATCCAAATTTGGGGCTCACCATCTAAATCTAGCCTGGATAGAATTCAAAGACTGCAGTCTAAAACCTTAAGATCAATATGTAAAGCCCCTTGGTATGTAAAAAACTCCGCAATTCACAAAGATCTCGGGATTAAAACCGTCACCGAGGAAATAGAGAAACTGCTTAAAAATTACTCATTGAGGTTATCTAATCACCAAACTTTCTATCTAAAAAATTATTACAGCAGAACTACCCTAAGCGATTAAAGAGAAAAGATTTACGTTTGAACTGTGACTAAGGGCTCTGCCGCATCCAATTATTCTACATCGGAGTTGCGCTCCGCATATATCCTTCATGATATTATAATTTACTTCAAATTATCCTTTATGATATATCTTTTTTATGAGTGTTTGGTATACCTAATGATATCTATATAAACACATTCTTTGATAAATTTAAGTTATATTCGTAATTTATTGTACTTTGCTTACTTTGTTGATCTATACAGTGGTAATGATTAACTTGTTCAAGGAATAAGAATTAGCTTTAAGATTTTCGAAATTATTGTTAGTTTCCAAAAAGGAAAGATTCAATAAAATATTATACAAAAAAAAAAAAAACAAAAAAAAAAAATGTCACGTGAAATATCATATACATTTCATACATATATATGTATCCTTGGTCCCCTACTCTTCCGTATATTCATCAATGATCCTCCAAATGTAGTTCTTCATTCTAAAATACTCATGTACGCAGATGATGTCAAGCTCTTTAAATCAGTTCATTCTATATAATAATATATGTTTCTCCAGAAAATCTTCCCAATCCTTTGCCTATATGATACATAATCACAGTGTTGAACAAGTTACTGACTTCATTGATTTAGGTGCCACAATGGACCCTAAGCAAGATTTTAGAAATCATATAAATGTTTGTGCTACAATAATAAGGCAAAAAGAGTTTTATCTTTTATTAAACGTTGGGCTGAGGAGTTAAAGGACATTACATTACCAAATTACCCTTTACCTCACTTGTTAGGTTTTAGAATATTGCTCAGTTGTATGGAGTCCGCATTATTAATTGTATAGTGATACATTGAAATCTGTACAAAAGCAATTCCTATTATTCGCGTTAAGAAATTTAAACTGGGATGCGAACAAGAACCTGCCTTCTTACAAAAGTCTTTTACGGCTCATTAGTCTGCC
This sequence comes from Ceratitis rosa, assembly GCA_037013455.1. Taxonomy (NCBI): domain Eukaryota; kingdom Metazoa; phylum Arthropoda; class Insecta; order Diptera; family Tephritidae; genus Ceratitis; species Ceratitis rosa. Next base: position 2,297,514 of record JAWMAG010000014.1, on the reverse strand, counting down.
TACACTACATAGTCGTAGAAAGATGTTTGGAGTTTTATTTTTAACTAAAGTGATAAGAGGTGTTATCAATAGCCTATTCCTACTTAGTGAGCTTAACTTCACCATCCCTTAAAGATCATCTTGACACTTTTGGCCCCTTTCATTGGGCTCATGCAGAACAAACTTTGAAATGCATGACCCTTTTACATCTTTGTGTAACGATTTTAATACACATTTCCCCAACATTGGTATCTCTGATTAGCTTTTCTGTAACAAAACCTACTTATTGAGTGCTTTACAGAAATAAATAAATTCCCTCTCCTTTTCCGCATGCAATTTTATAGCAGCTGATGAAATCTGTAGCTTTTAGTGTAAGAGGCAAGTGTAACCGCGGCCTTACGCGATCGGTTTCGGGTTCAGGGCAGTCCGGACTGTTACTGGTTTTCGGTCACCGGTCTGTTGGATTTTTCGATTTCCCTCAGACGCGCCCCTCGGTCGGTTGGGCGGGAGGTGGGTAACGCTGGGTTCGTCGTAAAAAAAAAATATAGTTGAATGGAAGCTGAGCGGAGCCGAGAGCAAAGTTGATCGATGAAAAAATAGTTTCAAACTGTATTTAATAATTCTTTCGGCTGTATAATAAAAAGCTTCAACTTCCCTTGATGTCTATTTAAAAAATCTAGGTGCAAAGTATTCTTCATTAGGCGAATGTTTTTTTTACACTGACGGCTTTATAAGTAAAAATAATTGAATAAAATTAAGTAAGCGCGAAATTCAAAGCTGTGTTCAGTGCCGATCAAACTCAGCTCTGCGCTGAAATGAACAAAATTAGTTTATTACAATAATTAACAACAATAATTAACAAAGAACTTATATTTAAATGTGTTATACCTATAGTCCCCTTTCTGCGTTTACCTTATAACTAAATTTTTCTCGAATATTAGATCTATAGTTAAAAATACTGTTGTTGTTATTGTTATGTAAAACGTAGCCTAAAACATTCATGATGATGATCGATTTTAGCTTTTTGTATCTGCTTTAAAGTCTCATCTCTATCGGCGATGCTAACTTCTGACTTAGAGTTTTTATAAAATGTTTACAGTGAAGCCTACTAAATTTTGTTTATTCAATAATTTAAGCATTTAAAATCTTTTGTTTTATTATTTGATTGAATTTTCATTTTATTAAATTGCCTTAAAAAATATTTTATTAAAATGTAGAATAATAAAAAAATATAAAATAATAATAAATTGCATTGTGTAACAAAACTTCCTTCAATGATTTTAATAAACAAAAATTCCATTCAGAACCTTGATCTACAAAAAAAAATTCGGTTCTAAAAAAGTTACCGAGGTAATTGACATGAAAACTCGTATCTATCATAAAAGTTGTAATAACTGTGAAGTGCCGCTGCAGTTAGCAAGCGTCACGGTTAAATATTTTAAGATGATAAACAGAGATTATAATTTTCCAATTGATTATATTTTTTTTATAAAAATTAAATACTGCAGATAAAAGGTTATCATAGAGAGGGGACGCTTTTTAGGTTTACGTGAATCAATAGATTAAATAAAATTAAAAAATTGAAATCATTACCAATCGATTTATATGCCGTAGCACATTAAATCAAATATGTTATTACAAATGTTTTCAGAATAACAGTTTAATGGTAAAGTCGCTGCTTGATATTAATTTAGTTAACTTATAATATGCAATAGATATATAAATAGTAAAATTATTTATCAATTTGGCTCTGGGTAGATAAGAAACATCAGTTTGGGGCCGTAGGAATTGGAACCCACTACAGGTAAAATTTACTCCTAAGAAAAAACACAAAACTCCTCCGGTGAGAGACACCACTTTTAATGTCGACCCCCGAAAATATTTTAAGGATCCCGATATGAGGGCATGCACATAGAATAATCCGTCTCTTAATTGGGAGGGTGCCACTGCCCAGCTGGTTGATGTCCTAATAAAATAAAGGAGCGCAAATTTGGTGTCGAATTTGGGGTGAAAAAGAGACTCCGTCCCCAATTACTGGCATTCACCCCGCAGATGAACGTATCGTCACAATATGCATCAAAAAAATTTTTTAAACACATCGCATATGCGCCCACGCTCCGATGGAAGAGAAGGAGATCAAGGCTACTTTTTATGAGCGCCTAGAGCGTACTCATGAACGTTGCCATCACGATGTGAAAAGTGTGCTTGATGACTTTGATGCCAGGGTGGGCAAAGAGGGTATCTTCGGAACAACTGTCGGAAAGCTCAACCTGCGCAAAGAAACATTCCCAAATGGTTTCAGACTCATCGGCTTCGCCAGAGCCCGAAATATGGTTGTCTGTACTCTAAATTCCTTATAAACAAAATTCATCAAACTACTATTTTTTAGCAGCATGGATACGTACCAGCCTATACACGTATATAGCAAAGAACACCCGTTAACAAACTCAGGGAAATTGAGAAAGGCTGAAAGCACAACAGACAGCCGAATGGTTTTGTACTCGACTTAGACTCCTGTTCTCTGAGAGCACTCATCTGCAATTAAGGGAACTGTAGGACAGAGCTCCCTACGTACAACTGCAAATGAAACTATTGGTATTCGAAAACCTTGCAAAAGGGACAGACATATCGCAGTGAAGAGAAAATAGACTGGCTACCTCGCAACGTTGATATCGTTGGTATAGATACCGATAATTGAAGAGGAAAGCAAGACGCATGTGCAGGCAAAAAATAAAATATGTCGAGAAGTGTGAGTATGGAGAGCTTGAGAAGCTAGTCGACAAGTGTAATGGTCGGTGTAGGAATCCACTTTTACATTTTGTAACTTGTTTTTTCAACTTGTTGGAAATTGGGTTTATGTTACTTTAATTTTCGACATCAAATATTTTCTTTTTTTGAAACATTATAATTTTAATTTTTCATAGATACTGTTGTTGAATAAATTTTATTTAAAAATTAATATATTAAACTTTTTAAGAAATATAAATATAAAAAATACTTTATGTTATATTCGGGTATTCTACGAAAAGATACGGCGACTTACTGAAGAGCAGACTCTTGTAGTACAGAAAATGGTGATTTAGTGATTGATGCCCAGAGTATATTGATTTTATGGAGGGAACATTTCTCCAGCCTTCTGCAACACCATTTATCAACAGGATAACGCTGTCATTCACGTTTCAAAAAAGTCTTTGAAATGGTTTGATAAGCACAACATTCCGCTTACGAAGTGGCCTCCGTGCAGTCCCTATTTGAATCTAGTGGAGGAAAACTGGGGATGCAGGTCGCGCAAAATGCATGGACAAAAAGCCCAAGGAAAACCCTATTAGACCGTTTTGGAGCTTAAGCTGGCCAGTAAGGAAGCTTGGGAAGATTTGAACAGCACAATGTTTTAAAATTTGCCTCGATGTCAACCCGTAGTTTTTAGGTCATTAATAAAAATGGAGGAACAATTGATTATTGAAAATTAAATAAATATTTACAATTTGAAAAATAGGTAAATGCGTTTAAACCAACACGTACTTATTTTTGGTGCATTACTTAAACCGCGACGATTTACATAAACAGCAATAACAGTTTTTCGTACTCAATATAAATTCCCGTTAGTTTGCCAAAACATATATTGCAGAATATGTTTTGAATATTACATTGAGAGAGAGAAGACGAACATATTAAAATTTAGAGTACGTTTAAACGAATATGTTGTTAACCCAGTGTATTCCGACATGAAAGTCAAAGCTGTTCAAAAAATCCAGCGGGCGTTCGGAGGCGACTTAAAATAAACAATAGGTTCCTCTATTTGTTGTAAAATCATCAACACGCTCACGATAAATTGAAGGAGGAGTTCGGCCAAAGGTGATAATAACCGCTGACTACGTCGACTATTTTTATATTAAATTACACAAGTTATGATACGATGAAATACTCATACCTAAGCTGACATCGTTTAATTTTAGATACTGATTATATATAAACGTAACCCGAAAATATAATAGGAACGCAAGCTGCAGCTGCTTATCGACGTAAATAAAGCTAACAAACGCATACAGCTCAGTAAAAGTAGCCACAACTGCAGCTAAAAGTATTTGTAAACAACAACAAAATTTGATAGCAATTATACAATAGGGTGTGCATTATTTACAAAACTGATCTTTTGAATTTATGTATCGTGCAAATTTATTGCTTCAAAAAAGTCAGATGTCGAAAGCACTGGCTAAGTAAACTATTTCCGATCAGATGGTGCCGTCAGACGCAATTAATTAATTTGCAATATAAATTTAGAAATTTTATTTCTAGAGCATTCACATAGCGCGTAGCATCTTCTTTAAGAATTTTCAAATCCTTTAGCAATTTCAAGAGAAATGAAAATTGATAGTGCAGCACGAGCAATTGAAAATTTAATTCCAGATAATGAGTGCAATTTTTATTTCTGCTACTATATAAAATTAAATTGTAAAGACTAGCTGGTCACTAGTCGAAATTTAAATTGTTTTACAGAAAAATGCGTGAGTAAAATAAAAATATAGGTCCCCCATTCGGATTACATAATCTTGCACAGTTGTCACTGGATCCTATTCGCTATAATGCATCCTAGTCGCCATGTCCCATATGCTCACAGTTTCATTATTAAGTATTTATGCCATGAAATAAAGGCTCCCCATAAAAAAATCGTCAGCCGTTCGGAGGCGGCTTTGTATAAGCTGTAGGTCCACCTGTTTGTTGGAAAAACAACAAGACGCAAAACCATAAAATGGATGAGAAGCTCGGCCGAAAATCGCATCAGCGGTTATAAAGCAATACTTCGCTGTAGCAGTTACTCATTGAATTTATGAAAAATGAAACTTTAGACATCTTTTCATCATAACTTTATTTACTTAATACTTGTGGAAATACAACATTTTTGAATTTACCACTGACATTGAATCCCGTGAAGAAGAAGGGTAGTAAAAAAGCCACCATGGAACCGAATTTCAATTAAATCGAACCATCAATAACATTTTTTCGAATAGGTCCCTGGTCCATTTCAAGGAGAGAAGTGTAGTTTCCCTGTTAATCTAAGCAAAAACGCTACTTATGTAACAAAAATGTTAAATCGAACCATAAATACGATTTTTTCCAATCTGTCAGACCCTGGTCCACTTCCCAAAAAGAAAAATACGGTTACTGTTAATCTAAGCAAAAAGTCCCTTATATAAAAAATTTCAAGTAAACTTAAATATGAATTTTTTTCTCATTGATCATTCTCTGGTCCACTTTCCGAAGAGAAGAGTATTCTTCCTATAAACCTAAGCGAAAAGCCCCCAATGTAAAAAATTTCAAATAAATCTAATCACTAATTTATTTTTTCGCGTAGGTCATTCACTTGTCCAAATATCGAAGAGAAGGGTGGTCTTCTTGTTACTCTAAGTAAAACGTTACCTATGTCCGAATTGCAAGTAAATCGAACCATAAATAAGATATAAGATTTTTTGAATAGGTCAGAAGAGAAGTTGAGTCTTCCTGTTAATCTAAGAAACAACCCACCTAAATATGTACCGAATATCAAGTATATGGAACGATAAATACAATTTTTTCGAATAGTTCAGTACTTGGTTCATTTCCAAGAGATAGAAGTAGTTGGTTTTTTTTTTTGAATTGGTCGCTTCCTGGTCCACTTTCCGGAGTGAAGCGTAGACTTCCTGTTAATCTTAGTAAAACGTTACTTATGTACCGAATTTCAAGTAAATCGAATAATAAATAAGATTTCTTAGAATAGGTCAGTCCCTGGTCCACTTTCCGAAATTTTTTTTCCTGTGAACCTTCCCAGGAACTATAGAAACAATCTGACGAAATTTGAAGTCAATCAATCGGTGAATTTAGGTGATTTTTGGAGATTACTGGATTTTTCTAAACGGGCGTAAGAATTTTATATGTAAGATAGCTGTACCCTGCAACGCTTCGCTGTCGCACATGCTCATTGAATGTAAGAAATATTAATCATGGTATATGTTTTTTATCATAAATTTATTTACACAATACTTGTGGGAATACATCATTTTTGGTTTTACCATTGACATTGGTCCACTTCCCGGAAGAGGAATGAATAGGCTGATCTCCGGTCCACTTCCGAAAGAGAAGAATAGTTTTCCTGCTCAACTAAGCAAAAAGCCACCAAAATAAAGTTATTTCAATAGGTCAGTCCAAGGTCCGAAGAGAGGTATAGTCCTTTCTGTTAATCTAAGCAGAAGGGCACCTATGTACCGAATTTCAATTAAGTCGAACCATAAATAAGATTTTTTTGAATAGGTTAGTGCCTTTTCCACTTTCCCGAGGGAAGTGTATTCTTCCTATTAATCTAAGCAAAGGGTCACCTATGTAGCGAATTTCAAATAAACAGATCGATAGATACGATTTTTTGAATAGTTCGTCTCTGGTCCACCTCCCGGAAGGAAGAAACTCTTCTTCATGTTAATCTAAGCAAAAAGCCACCATGACCGAATTTCAAGTAAATCAAGCCATAAATAAACTGTTTTTTGAAATAAATAGTTCCGCGGTCCACTTCCCGACAGTTTCTTTCGAAAAAAACTTCCCAGGAATCATAGAAATCTGTCAGTCGTAGGTCCACTTCCCGAAATTTTTTTCATGTAAACCTTCCATGGAACTATAAAAACAATCTGACAAAATTTTAAATCAATCGGTCAGAAACTTTTGGAGATTTTTGGAGATTACTGGATTTTTCCAAGCTACAAAAGAAACCGGCGATTTTTTAAAAGAAAGTAAATACAGTTCTTTAAACTTTATAATGAGCTTTAATCTATTATGTAATTTCTTTCAATTCATAAGATGCCCAAAAATTTATTTTTTTTTACCAGTCCAAGACGTCGTATATGGTTATGAACGGTTGATTTTGGTATACTTAACTTCTCTCCAATCTCACGCTCAGTTACCAACAAACCAACCTTGACACTGTGTTTCTTTTACCACCATACAAATTATGCAACTTTTTAGCAATATGCGCTGCATTTTTTCCTTTAAGGAAACTATAAAGTAAATTATAAAATAATAATGAACGTACGTAGTATATCTTGCGGTAAAGCAGTCAATAGTAGTGACAAGGAAAATTTCTCAATGTTTTCCTATTATTAAACAAATAATAAAGGGTTACTTTCGTATGGGACGGAATATTTTATATGCTATTATTTAGATTGTACAGCGAAAAGGTGTTTTTGTGGTCCTATGTTGACTTACAATTGCAATTGTAAAGGAAGTAATTGACTGCCGCGGTAGCCGAGTGGTTAGCATTGCGTACTGCCGTTCGGAAGGCTCGGGTTCAAATCGCGGTGTCATACTAACATCCAAAAAATTTATAGAAACTTAATTTAAATACAAAAATAAGCTAAATTTTCTAATTGCGGTCGCCCCTCGGCAGGGAATGTCAACCCCTCCGAGTGTATTTCTGACTTAAAAAAAATGCTCCTTACAAAAATCCGTCAGCCGTTCGGAGGCGGTTTAGTGTAAACCGTAGGTCCCTCCATTTGTTGAAAAAACATCAAGACACAAAACCACAAATTGGGGGAGGAGCTCGGCCGAAAATCGCCTCAGCTGTTGCAAAGCGCCAATTTTTTCTTTTTTTTTTTGTGAAACATTAATATTTATTTATTGAATCTGCTTCGGAAGCCTAACAATAAGTAATAAAATCTTAAACTAAATTAAAACATAAAGCCCATTAGTAGGAATAGGCTGCTGGCTTGACGTTGCTCTTTAGTACGCAGCTTTGTCTCTTCTCCGCAAGCGGGTTTGAATTGTTGCGTGGGCCAAGGTGTTAGCCAAAGGTTTCGGATGGTTACGAAGTTTTATTAAGTATTTTTTGGCAGCGATTTCAATTTCTTCATTGATGGTAGGTACACGTATATTTAGATCTCTATGAATATTTTCATTACGCATGTACCATGGTGCGCCCGTTATTACTAATAACGTTTTCGATTGGAATGTTTGAATTATATCTATATTCGTCGTGCAAGCTGTGCCCCATAACTGGATTCCATACATCCATTTCGGGGTTATTGTTGCGTTATATTATATAAGAGGACTTTGTTGCTAAGATTAAGTCCAGACTTCTTGTTTAAAAGCCAATGTACACTGGCAGATCTGAGTTTAAGCTGCAGCTTTTTAGCTGCAATGTGTCGTCTCCAGGTTAAGCGCCTGTCCAAGTGGATTCCGAGGTATGTAATTTCGTCAGCTTGCGGTATTGATACATTGTTGAGCTTAACAGTAGGACACGTTTTTGGCCTTAATGTAAAAGTTATGTGTTTGCACTTGTTTTCATTAACTTTTATACGCCATTTCGCTAGCCATTCTTCAATTTGTTTAAGATGCTGCTGTAACACTTTTGTGGCTGTAATGGGACATTTATGTCGACTTAGTATAGCAGTATCATCCGCAAATGTTAACGTAATTACTTCGTCACTTGTAGGAATATCTGCGGTAAACAGTATGTACAATATTGGTCCAAGAACACTACCCTGCGGAACACCTGCCGTAATCGGACACTCTCTGTTATGTATTGATTTACTTTTACTGTGAATCGCCTGTTGGATAAGTAGGGTTCAAGGATATTGTGGAACGTGTTAGGTAATGATTTTTTAATGTTATGAATGAGGCCATCATACCGCACTTTGTCAAATGCTTGCGCCGCATCAAGAGAAACGGCCGAAAGCTTTCCTTATTTCATTTGTTATACAATTTACTTGTTCAATTGTGCCGTGTTGATGTGCAGGAATAATATCATTATGATGAAGAAAAGGAGTAATGTTTCATAGCAGCACTTTTTCGAAAGGTCTTGATAGGCAAGGCAACAGGCTGATTGATCTATATGATGACGACAGGGTTGTGTCTTTATCTGGTTTAGCTATCATAACTATCTGCGACTTTTTCCAGATTTGTAGATAATATCCTAGCATTAAAATGGCACTGAAAAGCTTTGCAAGAAAAACGAGAGCAATGCTTGGCATTTCTTTTAGCACTTTTTGAGATATGATCGTCTCTTGGTGTTTTTTTTTTTGGATTTAAGATAGTGATAATGTTTTTTAGTTCAGACACAAGTGCTCCGCAAGTAACAGTGTATCTAGGATCAGTATGGTTCGGTGACAAAGGTGCACTATTTGTACCAGTATTTGATTGAAATACTGGGCTGAGGTGCTCTGCAAAACAAGACGCCTTTCTTTCATCCGTTCTTTCCTATGAACCATTATGCAGTCTCAACGGTACTTCAGTGCTTACTGGCGGCTTAAGGTTTTTGCTAGCTTTCCATAGAGATTTTTTAGTAGAAACGTTGGGAGACAAAGACGTTATAAGATGTTTGATATTTCTTTCCTCGTCGTATATTAATGCCTTTTTTAGTTTGTTTTCTGCCACCTTAAGACGAATTTTTGCATCGGGAGACCGGTAGGCTTGCCATTCGCGACGCAAACGGCGATTATTTCTGACCAGTAATTCTATACCGCTATTAGTTATCAACGTCTTTGCTTTTGTTTTCTGCTCTGGTGTGGCTATAGTTGCTGCTGTTGCTAGTATACTGTTAAATACAAGTAACTCGTTTTCAACATCAGTTGCGGATTGGTCTGTATATGACTGCTAATGTTTTTTTATATTTAAGCCAGTTAGTTCTTGATGTAGTAGGTCGAAAAACATGCTCACTATCAATTGCTTGTTCGTTCAATTTAATGATTATTGAGGAATGATCAGAAGATAAGTCAGCTCTGGTTTCAGCAAATATTAAACTCCTATATACGTTTTCAGTGACCGCAAAGTCAATCAGGTCAGGTAATTTCTTTGAGGCCATAGGCCAGTAAGTTGGTTGTCTTGGGGAGATAAAATCGTATCTATTTTTGGTACTTATGATCGTATTATATAAATGACGACTTTACAGGTTAATTAGCCTCGATCCCCAATGAGTATGAGTATACGCATTGTTATCACCTCCAGCTACGAAGATATCTCCTAGAGTGATGAAAAAGTCGCTAAATTGTTTTTCTGTTATTACGTAACGAGGCGGACAGTAAATCGCAGCCAAAGTAAGGTCAACCCACCAATTTTTAAGGGTGATCGAAGTTGACTGCAACCAATTTGTTGGAAAGGAATTAAGAAACTGTGCTTTAAACGGTTACTTATGAGTATAGCTGTGTTACCATGTGCTTTGCCATCTGGGTGATTAGTGTTGTACAGCTTAAACCCAGGAATATACAAATTATACTTCTGGGTGAGGTGTGTTTCAGATATAAGCATAACATCAATTTCTTGGGTCTGTAAAAATAATTTGAGTGCTAATTTTTGCTGGTTTACACCATTAGCATTCCATTTTTTGATCAACAGGGTTTGGAGCAAGCACTTTGTTTTGCGCCTTTATTAGATCTTGAACCATACTTTGCATGGTTGACATAAATTGTGTCATGCACTGTGTTAGATTAATAATCATGGTCTCAACTCCAGTACTGGATGGAGTGATGGTGGGGCTGTTCATTGGCTTTTACTACGTTGGCATAGGTGATTTGACCAATATTTGAGCTGGGTAGGTTGGAATGGAAGTAGCATATGGGAGTTGGTTCCGTTAGCTTTTAAATCTTTGTAAACCGGACAACCTCTCTCCGTTTTATTCAAGGGGCATTTGGTAGAATGGTGAAGATCACCACATGCTACGCAGACGGTACGTAAAGCACAATATGATTTTGTGTGACCAAATTCCTGACAGTTTGTGCATTGCACGGGACCATTATGTTAAGCGCTTCTTCCACCGTGATTCTTCGGTGCAAAAGGTATTTAAACCGTAAATTGGATGCATTTCGTTCTTCTTAAGTTGAGCTGAGCTTGGCGATAAGAACACTTTAAACATAGGATGCGGCACTATATTTCTGTTAATTATGTTAACGACCGCCCTAATTTTAAGCCCTTGTTGCAGCGAAGATACGCATGCGCCTCTGTGTATCGAAGAACGCCCGTCAACAAACACAAGGAAATTTTGACGTCGAAAAGCTGCAATCACAACAGATTGTCGAACGACTTTTACTCGACTTGCACTCCTGCTCTCTGAAAGCACTCATCAGCAACTCGATATAAGCGACCTGCGGGATGACAATTCAATCTCTCTACTTACAGCAACAAACGAAACCATTGGATTTCGCAAATGTCGCAAAAACAGCTGGTACGTTGAGGACTGCCATGTCGCAGTGGAGAGAAAACAGACTGTCTACTTCTTAACGTTGCGATCGACCCCAACACGTGCGGAATGGGATAGATACCAAGAGCTTAAGAGGGAAGCAAGACGCATCTGAAGACAAAAAAAAGCCCGGGATGAGTGAGTATAAAAAGCCTGAGAAGCTGGCCGACAAGGGTAATGCTCGAAAATTCTATGAGAAGATACAATGACGTACAATAGGTTTCAAGACCGGAGCAAACTCTTGTTGAACCCAGGGAGGAGAGCTAGTGACAGATGCCCAGAGTATACTGGACTTATGGAGGGAACACTTCTCCAGCCTGCTGAGTAACAGTGAAAATGGAGTATCTGGAGATGGTGAACCCGAAACCCCAATGGACTGCGATGGAAAAGACGTTCCACTACATGACCATGAAGAAGTTAGAATAGCAATCGCTCGCTTAAAAAACAACAAAGCGGCTGGAGCTGACGGCCTACCGGCAGAACTATTCCAACATAGCGGCGAAGAGATGACAAAGTGTATGTATCAGCTACTTTGCAGAATAAAGTCGGACGAAAGCATGCCCAACGATTGGAATTTAAGCATGCTCTGCCCAATCCATAAAAAAGGGAACCCCACAGTCCGCGCCAATTATCGTGGCATAAGCTTCTTTAATATCGTCTATAAGATCCTGTCGAGCGTATTATGTGAAAGGCTAAAGCCCACTGTCAACAAACTGATTGGAGTTTATCAGTGTGGCTTTAGACCTCGTAAGTCAACCATTGACCAGATATTGAAACCATGCGCCAACTATTGGAAAAGAACCGTGAAAAGAGGTTCGTCACTGTAATTTCGACTATCTAGGAACCAGCATCAATATCAATAATAAGGTCAGCTTTGAAATCCATCGCAGAATCACTCTTGCCAACAGGTGCTGCTTTGGACTGAGTAGGCAATTGAAAAGTAAAGTCCTCTCCCGACGAACGAAAACCAAAACTACAGGTCTCTCATCGTTGCCGTCCTACTATATGGTGCGGAAGCATATACGATGACAACATCTGATGAGCCGGCGTTAGGAGTTTTCGGGAGAAGGGTTTTGGGTAAGTTTTATTGTCCTCTACGTGTTGGCAATGGCGAATATCGAATTTAGGACGACATTGATATAGTTCAGCGAATCTAGAAGCAGCGGCTACGCTGGCTAGACCATGTGGTCCGGATAGATACGAGTACTCCAGCTTTGAAAGTTTTCGATGCGGTACCCGCCGGTGGAAGCAGAGGAAGAAGAAGACTTCTACTCCGTTGGAAGGACCAGGTGGAGAAGGACCTGGCTGTACTTGGTATTTCCAATTGGCTCCAAACAGCAAAAAGAAGAAACGAATGGCGCAACGTTGTTGACTCGGCTATAATCGCGTAAGCGGTGCCTACTCCAGTAAAGTAATTAGTAGATTTTCTCTTTTTGTTTACCACATATATGTAGCGATCAATGCCTGTCTGCAATGCCGACTCGTTTTTCATTTTGGCTGTCTCACCTTGTTCAGTATTAGTCGCCCGCACTGAAGTTGCTGCTGCTGCTGCGCTGCTGGACTGCATAGCTGTTTTTTCTGCTACTTCTGGGGATCTTACACATGTTGTGAAGACAGTTTTTTCACTCTTTGCTTTCTTTGTTGTTGCTAAGGCCTTCGTTGGAGTCTTTAAAGTGAAACTGCTTTCCTTGGCACTCCTGTTAGGTGGTGATTTTCTCGCAACAATAGTGAAATAGGAATTTCTCTCTGCCGTCGCGACTGAATGCCGTTGCTGTTTCTAAGTTGAGCGTTGATCATTCATTACATCGCCTGTTCACTTTTCACTTCTCGTTTTCGTTTTTCTGTCTATTTGGAAATGATTTTGTTTTTTGTTATATATTCTGTTCATTTATTTTTTTATTTGCTTATTGCCAACTTAAGTGGCTTTACACCTACTACAGTTGATGTATAAATTTAATCGATTTAATATTTTCGTGTTCTTGAACTTTAAGTGAAGTTACGGAGCCGATCAAAAAACACGCCCGTACACTAAAGCAGTTGAATACTTAATGTGCTGTGCGTAAACTTAAGAGCAAATAAATTAAATCTCAAGCCACAAGTCCATAAGAATTAATGCAAAAATAATAATAAACAAATAACAATTTACCTGTGTTCTTAAAAAATTTAAAAGAAATAAAAATCAGATTACCCGTTCACAAAAAAAAGAAGAAATTAGTAACAGTTAATCTATACATACATGCATACAAACATACATACATATCTACAAATATGCTGCAGTGATACCTATGCTTAAAAATTAAAAAAAAACTCATATTAAAATTATAAAATTAATTAAAAAATAAATATATCAAAATGAAATAAATCGAAAATAAAACATTAATTAAAAATGGAGTAATACTAATAAACTGAAAAAACAAGACAACCGTACAGAACAACCGTAACCCTACCCATATTCCCACATATCTACATAAGTACGGTTTGTATAAAAAAAACCGAAGAAAAAGTTAGTTCTTCTATTTACTTAATATTGTAATCAAGCTTGGCGGATATACATATTCCTCAAACCCTTAAAACTCCGCTAAGCTGAAATCCTATATGTACTTATACACCCGACTGGGCAGTAACTCATTTCAATAGGACAATAATCGGACCAGTGTAAGTACACTGGCGATAATTACCACCTCCACATATTTGCTAAGTCCCCGCTACTCATAAACCGTGCAAATATATATACACACCCACATATAAATATATTAACATACTCCCGCTCAAAAAGTTCAGCGCGCTTTTTCGCATTCCCGTCCCCATTCTTTCGCTTTTTTCATAAGCAGCGTCAGAGATATACATACACACAAACGTACATAAGTTCGGCTTAGTTGCTGTGCTTAAAAAACTGCGTCCAGTAGTACTGCGAGAGTGTGTTGCCAAAATATTAGCACACCACAAAAAAAAAAAAATAAAGTGGAATCCAAGAAAGTTGGGACAGTCTAACAAATTATTAAATATAAAAAAATTAAATAAATAACTAATACAATAATTAAATAAAATTATTAAAATAAATTTTATATAAATAAAACAAAATAAATTTAATCAAAATGTATAAAACGCTATTAACGACCATTAAAAGACCAATCTTAGATAAACTGGAGCCACCCCAACCCCTCCAAACTCAATCAGACCCTCGCAATTCCTAATAACACTCAACAATGGCTCACACAGAATTTTTATTAGACTTGAGCAATTTGGATAAATTCTGCGAAAAGTGGAGAAGCCTCGAAGAATCAATTCACATAAAGGCGGCATTTATGGTATATAAGGAGAGGCTGGAAAGACTTATGGCCCTGGCAGAAGCAGCCAATGAAAACCTGCAGCTGAGTAACACTGTGGATGGAAAAATCCGAACGGAATGTGCAGAACGTTCGGATAAATGAGTTACTCCTTCAACTCGCCTTAAAATTCGAACCCGTAGCATCAAGGCCCCACGTGTACTTCCTAGCGCTATGCCAAACTCAACCCTCTCAGAAAAACCCCAAACCTGTCTGCGCCATATACCACGGGAAGACAGAGAATGACAGTCGTTCAACAATTATTTCACGGCAGGATATATTCAAAATTCCAAGTTCTCGCTAAGGCAAAACATTCTGCAGTTGAAAATGAGAACAAGAGGAGAAGCAGCGCAACTAATGCATGAATTCTCAATAAACGAGTTCAACTTTAACCCTGCTTGGCAAGCACTCACAGCTAGACACGAGATCTCTCATACTAAAATCGTTTCTCCCGAAAACTCGGAACTCCATCTTCCAGAAGCAGCACCCGAACTTCAAAAACTCTGTATCGAATTTCGAAATTAAAGCTTATATTGCTGATACTCAGCCGCAGCTACTCTCGTTCAAATTGTGCAGCTATTATCACTCAATGATGAAATGAGCAGAATTCCAAAAGCTATCCTTCCCCGATCGGATTAAGTTCACGAAGAAAAATAATTTTTGGTCTACTCTCACTCAAAGAAAGACTGCAAAGGCAACTTCTCATGTATATATTGCAAAAAGCGCCACCACTCACTTCTCCCCTCGAGGAAACCCCAAAGATCAAGTGAACCAACCCACCAACGAAATAATTCCACACCTTAAGTGAAGTCCTGTACCTCTAAACAGACAGCAACACTCAGCTTAACATCTCAAAATACTCAACCCACCCAAAGGGTACTCGCAGCAGAGAAGTATTGCTACCCATGTGCCCATTCTGCACAAAGGAAAAATAGTAAGAATACGTGCCCTCATAGATAAAGGTTGCCAAAAAATTTTTGTATCCTCGAACAAAAAAGATCTACCCACTACAACGGCCCAATATGAAATATTTGGATTGGGCGGACAACCAGTGCAGAACTCAAATGAAACACTCACTCTCACAATACTCTGCTCGAATAAAGAAAGGAAGATCCCAACTTCCACGATAATATTACCCCAATTAACACACTCTTTACCATCGTTGAAGCATATTAATCACAAAGAATACTTCTCACTCTCCCTAGCAGATCCCCGTTGCTGCACACCAACCGAAGTCGAAATGGTAATTTGCAGTGACATTCTTCCCCAGATACTTCTCTCAGGTCTTGAGAGCTGCGGCACCTTAATAGCCCAAAACTCTATCTTTGAGTGAATATTGAGCGGTGCAATAGAGCAAGAAACTCTAAAACACCCACAAAAGTGAAAAGAGGTCCTCTCAGAAAGTGTCTCACCCCCGAGACTGAAACTCCTCTCAGAAGCTGTCACACCCCCGATACCATATCTCGACGAACCAGAAGATCATCATCTCCAAAAAGGCTCATATAGAAACGATCGCTCACATAACAAAGTGGATGAAGTAAGTGCCCCAAAAAACCAGCACCTCTACGCGGCTGTATCTCAACGAGTGCCACACAAATACCCAACAACAATACGCAATATGATGTACTCACTCCTAAGCGTGCTAAAACCCGTTACGAGAGCATCCCAAATTCTGGCCAAATATACTATCAAATAGCTTATCTCAGAAGAACTCCAAATGCACGAATGGAGGGTCCATAATTTATAATACTCTTCCCATCCGATACACCAATATGCGACGCGAACATCTGCACCCCGGGCCGAAAAGGCACACGCCACATAGCACATAGCTATAACATCCACTTTGCAATATAGATTCTCTCACGTTGTACCGATGTAAATTCTCTTTACAGATCCAAGAAATACACTGCTCCTTTGTTCATCAATTACAAATCCTAGGTTCTTTGAACTTTGCCGTCCAACACAGCTCCAAGCTCCTACTCAAACTTTCCAGAAGTATTGACCACGCAGGCATGTTGAAGACATGAGTTCGAGTCCTGTCCTTCCTATATAGCAAAATTAAAATGTAAAATAATAAAAATAAACATACTTACCTTTCCAACTCACCTATGTACCTATATACTCACCTCACCCTACTCCCTTTTTCGTACTTATTTACCCACAACTCTATCCTCCTAGGTATACAAAACAATGTACAACAATAGTACATTGTTAAATAAAATCTTTAAAACGAAAGTTTTGTTAAATAAAACTATTAACGTGATAAAATAGAAAAATAAAAATTTAAAATAATCAATACATTTATTCAGTGATCGAATCCTGTATAACTATACTCTAGTGCAACAGTACCACTACGAGTTGCAGCTGATCTATTTGTCCAATTTGTGGGGTTCGTTTTGATGTTTTTCCAAAAAAGATGGAAGGGCGGAAATGTACTTTATTCTAAGAAGTTTTCGAACGCCTGACGGATTTTTATGAGGAGCTCAAAAATAGAAGAGACAAAAACATGACCAAACTACATCCAAATTGGCTTTAATGCAAATGATAAGCATACATATGTATACTAATATGTATAAACAAAATTTCCATAATCGAATGTATACAGCTAAAATTCACAATTCAAAATTCACGTTTTCTTTTGAAAAGATTTCGTAAGCAAACTGCAATTTATTTATTGTGACATATACTCGTAAATACATACACGTAAACGCACACGTCAAGCTGTGAAGCCATGTTTTTATTCCGCTGTGCAATTTTTGTGTTTAACTTTACTTTTGAGTGAATCTTAATTCTGTGGATTCTGGATAAGATTTATTTTCTTTAATATCAATTTTTGAAATTTTTCTTTCTGAAGCTTCCATTTGCATGCCGAGTCATTTATATACCATATACAACTTACAGATTTACTTTTTGTTGCTCTAGAATCATTTTAGTTGTTTTCGTATAAGCATTTGCTTATATTTATATTAATTATTTACTTCTTGTGTTATTAGTTTATTGTCACAGTTTTTTGCGTACGGGTTTTTAACCTTCAAGCGGTCGGGCGGTCATTTGTAACGGCAGCCGTCGCGCGTAGTCTAAAAGACTAAGCAAAGGCATATACACGTAGGCAGTAATTTGGCACCCGAGGTCTGCTCTGATAGAATAAAACCTATTATAAAACAATTCCTTCTTTTTGCCTTGAGTTATTTTGATTGTGACTCTTAATATAATCTTTCTCCTTATACTAGTCGTCCGAAACTTATTAACCTCTCCAATCCTGCTAGTCGAAGGGAAATATATACGTATATATAATTAGTGCTTTGTGAACGCTGGTGCAATTTTCGGCCGAGCTCTTCCTTTAATTTGTAGTATGCCTCTTCATATCTTTCCTACAAATGGAGGGACCTACAGTTTATATACACATAGTTATACTAAACTGCCTCCGAACGGCTGATTCTTTTTTATGAGGAACCTTTATTTCATGTCATAAATACACTCGGAGAGGCTGTACTGAGCACCGAAGGGAAATACAGGTTGTAATTTTCATTGTTAAAATAGTAACAGGCTCCATTTCTAGTCCCCTTATTCCTTCTAATATCAAATTTAGCTTTCTACTAAAGCCTACTCAGTCCAAAGTAGCACCTGTTGCCAAGAGTGATTCTGTGCCCATTTAAAATACAATATAATCGTCGGGCAAGCTTCGACCGAAGCTGAAGCATGCACCTTGTCAGCTCTTCACCACCATATTTGAATAGGTCGATTGGTAAGCGACCAGCTCCAGCCACTTTGTTGTTCTTTAAGTGAGTAATCGCTATTCGAACCTCGTTATAGCTGAGTAATGAAACGCGTTTTCTATCATCATCAGTTGGGATTTCGGTTTCATTATCTCCTGGTGCAGTACTTTCACTGCCATTCAGCAGGCTGGAGAAGTGTTCCTTCGATACATCAAGTAAGCTCTGGACATCGATAGCCAGATCATCACTTTGGTTCTTACATAAGTATGCTCCGATCTTGAAACGTTCTTTTAGTCTCCGCATCTTTTCATAGAATTTTCGGGCATTACCCTTATCTACCAGTTTGTCAAGCTCTTCATACTCACTTATTTCGCCCTCATTTTTTTCATCTACAAATAAATCAAGAACTCAAGAGGGGAGAGCTCTCGGTATCTATCCCACCCAACACGTGTTGTTATCGATCGCAAGGTTGCAAGGTTGGCAGTCTGTTTTCTATCCACTGCAGTCTGTTATCTATGCACTGCCGTAGCGGCGATACGTGTGGAATTTAAGATGTCGTTCCGCAGTGTAGAGTTGCTGATGAATGATCAGAGACCAGGTGTGCAAGTCGGCCGTCTGTTGTCATTGCAGCTAATCGACGTCAAACTTCCCTTGTGTTTGTTGACGGGCATTCTTCGGTACACAGAGGCGCGTACGTTCGTAGCGACAAAAGCGTAATCCGAGTCTATGTTAGGTCCTTGGAACGTACTAACATCTAGAACAATGGAGACATGTCCTCCGACTATCCCAACATGATCGATTGGATTGCGAGATTTTCGATCTGGCGACCCCCGTAGCTGTCGCTTTGCAGTATTTTCTTGTGGAGTAATCTAATATTGCACACTATCATATTTTGGGCTCCAGCAAAGTCGGTCACCCTCAGGCCATGTGACGACGTTTCGTTGTAGGGGCTGAATTTTCCAACAAATTGCTAAAAATACCTTGTTCGCACACGCTGGCGTTAAAACCGCCAAGCTCAACTTTTCATCGACCTCATAAGTATGCTCCAGGCGCTCATAAAAGGCTTCCTTAAGCTTAAAGTTTTAAATTGGTGGGCCCCAAACCCTACGCACAACCATAGGGGACTCGCTTTCTCAGTTAACTCGCCTCTAAAAGGATGGCAGTCACAAACTTTATGAAATTTGAAATGGTTCTAAAAAAAAATTTATTTTCGGTTCGACTTATTTATCATTGGTACAATACATAAAAAACTTTTGGCTTAGACAAACATTCATATTCCCTTTTCTGTTGGTGTTTTACTAATATCTATTGATTTACGTTTTTCTAATATGTAATAATTTATCCATGATATAGGTATTATAAAACCAAAACACATACATTAATGCAAGGACAGACAATGATAATTTGTCGCAGTGACTTGGAGAGTTCGTGCTTCTCCCATGAACAACCAAATGTTGCATGATTGGTGTTTGATTTTTATTTTAACGAAAGATAAGCGGGGCTTTTGATTTATCGTTTGGATCTTAAAAATTGAAAGTACTGATGCCTGAGAATGCAAACAGTTGCAAACCGTTGTCAAAGCCTTCTTAGTCATCCATTTTGTGTTCTTTGAAGTTTAAGTTGAACTTTCCATCATTATCCACATAATTTACATCACCAGTTATAATACCTAACAATTTAGTGAAATAAGAGAAAGACACGGCAACTTATTGAGTCATGAATTATCAACGCCTTCAGGGCCATTCACGTAAATTTCCTTCCCTTTCATTATCTTTTTGAACGAAAAGGTCCCAAAAAATTTATAAAATTTCCATAGCAGTGGTTTATTTACGAATATTATATAAGTCAACAAACAGTGTTTAGATTAAAAGATTTGGAACTGAATCTTCCTTTTTTGTTTATGTACCCAGGTGGGAAAAAACACTCGTTGTCATTTTTGCACCAGCTAGTTTGTCTTCCATCTATCTACGAACAATTGTCAGTCTGTACATCAGCTTCATACTAGTTAAAATACTGATTCGTATTAGTTGAGAACTAGTTAGCCTCAGAGCAGTATGAATCGTGTTATTCAAAAACCATTCATTCGATTGATACAAATTTATCCAAAATCAATGAGAAAGATTATTTTTACATATTGTAAATGTATGCATTTATTTAAATATATATAATATTTTTAGTTTTACGGTTTCATTAAAATTTTTTTTTTATAATGATAATCCTTAAACAAAAACATTATTCTAATTCTTATATTGAAAATGAAAAATTTGTATGAAAGTTTTTGTGATTTTTGAGAATGGTTTTGAAAAACTCCTTTCACAGGAAATTGACTAGGGACCGACTTATTTGAAAAATCGCACATATGGTTCACTTGAAATTCGGTACATTATTTCTTTCTAAGAAGTAAATCAGATTTCGATCTATGTATTTGAAGCTTAATTAAGACTGTTCGTCATTTTTACAATTGAACCAAATATAAAAAAACACAATCTATGGCAAACTAGTATTTTCTTTACTAGTTTGGTTTACGACAAACTAGTATGATTTCGTCTTCAAAATACTAGTATTTAACTAGAATTTTTGCGTGCAGCGTGCCATATTTTCTATTTGTAAATATTTATAAGGAAAAACGGAATAAGAGCTCCGTATTTGTTACACTTCTACGGTTTTTACCTATATGATATAAAGGCGTTTTCGCACATAATTATTAGCTTTATGAAAGTGTTCACGCGAGGGTCTCTTCGTACGCCTTTCGAAATAAAACACCTAGCGTTTTCAATTCGATTTTAACATATGTTTATTTATTACAAAATGTTTATTTTATTATTAATAGCAAAAGTCTTTATGGTTTTGCTTTGTATTTGTGTATTAAAAATTGTTTGGTATATAAATGTCTTTATGTATATATGTTATATATAATAGGTATATATTTTATTTTATTTCACCCGTGCGCGCTTGTCGATGAGTTGATTAGAAATCTCACCTTTTGCTTGGCAAGCAAGGCTTATATAGCTGCATGCGTTGATGAAGGTTCGTTAGGGTGCGCACACAAAATTAGGGTGGTGTCTTGTTTAAGCGCACGCTTAAACATACTGGGCCACCCTGCACGAAGGACTGAATTAAATCCGTTGGGTGCGATGGAAACAAAGATTTCGTGGAGGCCGTGTATAGTTCTGGTTCACTCTGTGGTTTCGTATGTTATTTCCGCTGTTGTATTTTTCTTCTGAATGAAAACCCATGACCCGATTTGGCTGTCCGTTACCTGGAAAGAAAAAGTCAGAAGTATACTACTGCAGCGGAAAGTGCTTTTTCTTAATTTTTAGGTTATTATTATTTGGATGACGCAGACATGAATGAGTGTCATGCTGTCGATAGGAGCCTGTTCTACGGGACTTGTAGAACTGATTTGTCCTTGGAAAAACTCTGATCTAGGGGTAATCAGAGTATGCAATGAGCAAATCTTCTCATGAGGTGAGCAGTGCGATTGCATGTTATTTCTGCTGACCGACTGGGAATAATGATCTGGGGTGATCATCACAGCTTTTTGTGTACTTTGACTCGGGAGGTCAAAGTTGTGTTACTCTGTGTGTCTTGACTCGGGGTGGTCAAGTGTGCCTGTTTGTGTTTATTTCGACGCGGGGAGGTCAAGGGCACATTTCTTTTATTTAGTCGGTCATACCCATGTGTTGGGCTTATGTTCAAAAGAGAGTAATGCCTTTGTTAACAAGTCAAGCATGTGTTTTGTGGTGTACACCGTTTAAGGGTATGGTGCAACGCAAGACAATTTACACAAATGGTGGCTATTCTGTGGAGAAAGAATAGGCTTAGTTATGTTATGCGAAGTAGGATATTTCGCGAGCTTGTGTTCAACGCATTCTTTAATTTCGAACTGCCTGCAAAGGAATTCTTTCATTTGTTGCCATGTTGGGCACTGCTTTCTGTATCCGAGAGATTGCTCCCATAGCATTAGAGAATTTTCTGGTAATGCGGATGGGCATATACTCACCAGAATTGGGTCCCAGCTTTCAGTGGGTGTGCCGAGAGTTTCGAGCACTGATAAACAATTAGTGATTGTTGAGTATTAATCAATAAACTCTTCACTAGTCTCTTTTCGAGCTTTGGGTAAGTTCAATAATTTTGTGACCTGATTATCGACTAATTGGCGTTTATTTTCATATCGGGAGTGAAGAGCATCCCAAGCCAATTGGAAATTGTCGTTAGTTAAAGCAAATCGTTTAACTATATCTCCTGCTTGGCTTATTGTTTTATATCGGATATGGTATAACTTTTGAGCCACTCATCGTATCCACCATAAAATGTTTCAGTGTCACAGGGCGGAAGTTGGAGATATACTTACTGTTGTTCAACTATTTTGGATCTGGGTTCTATTTGAGAACTAGACATTGGTTGATTCACTGTACTAATTAATTTTAGTTGTTCAGCAATTTTTGCTTTTGTTATTTCATAAGTATCAATGCTAAATTGATACTTTCCTTCCGCAAGCGCAAGAAAATTCGCGGGGAGGTCTTCTTTGTCTTTTTGGAATAAGACATCGTATGAGTCTTGAACTTGTTTATACCAATCGTCAAGAGAATTACTTTTAGTTTTCAGGAGATTTTCTGAAAATTCCTCTATGGGGGAAGAGGTAAATCTGGCACAATATCTTATTAAGCCATCATTTGTTGCGTCAAATATTTGCGCACACGGGTAGTGTAGTTTGCTTTTAGCTGCTACATGAGGAGAAGCAGCATAAGCGGCGCGTTGTGCCCTAAGTTGCATTGGAGATTTCTTTGGGGGTATCTTGGATGAGATACTTAGCCGTGGACTTCGATCTTTCGGCATTTTGAAATATTAAGTTATTTAAATTTATTGAAATCTTTTAATTTATAATTCTTGTTTTTAAACAAGTTTACACTTAGCCTCGGGGAACTAGTGTTGCAGGAAATTGGGTGTAGTTGAGAACTAATTGAATATAAAGTGACCCAGAAGTGTTTACTGCTGGGTTGGGATGCAGTTTGTATGTATGTATGTTTGTGCGTATGCTTGCAATGTTATGCTTGAGTTGAAATGAGAACGAGCTAGATCAGTATTTTTCAATGCACTCAGCGGCTGCAGTATATGTGCGCTTGTGTGTTCGCTGCAATGCTTAAGGTGTGCTTCAGAAAGCACAAAAGAAAATAGGAAAACAGAGCACAAGAGGGAATTTGTGCGTCTATGCTACTCCGTGAGCAGCATATTTTAATGAAGTGATCGCGGGAATGGATGCACTATTTTGTTTTCTTTTTTGGAACAATTGTTTTTGTTGAGAAATGACACAGGTGAGTGTCTATTTTGAATACTGTGAACTTGGGAACACTATTGGAAGAAGTGTTGTAATAAATTCTCTTGGATATGTATGTATGGTATATGCTTAATTTGCAAATACTTAAATTCGAAATTGAGGTCAACAACTTGAAGGTTGCGTTAATAAAATTTATTGCTATTGGAAAAGCAAGTATATTTTGAAGATTTTTACTTTGTTGAGAAACCAAAGTTTATTGGCATACATACATATGTACATATAAAAAGTATGTACATATGTATTTCAATGTACCACAATATCGCGGGAAATTTTATGGTTTTCTGGTTTTGCATGTGAATATAAACATGCAGAATGTTATATGCAGATCTGAATTCGTTTATTTTCAGGATTCGTATGAAAATATTATTATATTATATTTATACATTTCTTACGTTCCTTATTTTAAAGTAAGTTGTGTGTACGAGTGCATAGATTTTGTTGGTCTGTCAATCGACCGCCAACCACTCCGAATCCTTATCCCTGGTGTTGGGTTTTGGTATTGAGTATTTGCTGTTTAAGTGATGCTGTTGATGCTGGTGTTGCAACTTTCGGTGGTGGATCTGTTGTTGACTTTTTTGTAGAAGTTTTTTTATCTGTAACACTTTTAATAGTTTTTATTTATTGCAGTTCTCCAAGACTTTGCTTATTTTTCAAAATTCTTTATATAGTTTTCTGTTGATGGTCACTGTGAACAGTCTTCACTTTTTTAAAAATAGTTTTAATGTCTTTCACTGTATTATTATTATTTTTTTTGCTTGTGGCTATACACCATAGATAGGCTCAACTTTAGCCTCGAAGGACCATGTTCACGTGAGGGTCTCTTTCGAAATAAAACACCTCGCGTTTTCAATTTAATTTTAACAAATGTTTATTTTATTATTAATAGCAAAAGTCTTTATGGTTTTGCTTTGTATTTGTGTATTAAAAACTGTTTGGTATATAAATGTCTTTATGTATGTATGTTATATAAAGGGTGGTTAAATTTCAAGGGCCGATGTTGATTTTGAATAAAGCACAAACTATTTAGGAAATTATTGAAATTTTATTTTATTATGATATATTGGTATTACTCAATTATGTATGTAACAAAATATCGGCCAAATGAGCGCCGCGACCTCGGCGGCACACCTCCATACGATGGTCCAAATTTTCGATGACGCTGAGGCATAATGGAGTTTCTGTGCCGAATTATCTCATCCTTTAGCTCTTGAATTGTTGCTGGCTTATCGACGTACACCTTTTCTTTCAAATAACCTCAGAGAAAAAAGTCCAACAGTGTCAAATCACATGATCTTGGGGGCCAATTGACATCGCCATTACGTGAGATAACACGGCCATTGAATTTGTTGCACAAAAGAGCCATTGTTTCGTTAGCTGTGTGGCAAGTGGCACCGTCCTGCTGAAACCACATATCGTCCACATCCATATCTTCCAATTGTGGCCATAAAAAATTCGTTATCATCTCACGATAGCGAACACCAGTAACAGTAACTGCCTGACCGGCCTCATTTTGGAAAAAATACGGCCCGATGATGCCGCCAGCCCATAAACCGC
Source organism: Ceratitis rosa (assembly GCA_037013455.1). Taxonomy (NCBI): domain Eukaryota; kingdom Metazoa; phylum Arthropoda; class Insecta; order Diptera; family Tephritidae; genus Ceratitis; species Ceratitis rosa. Next base: position 2,272,410 of record JAWMAG010000014.1, on the reverse strand, counting down.
ACCAAACAGTCACTCTTTGTGGGTGCATTGGTTTTTCGACAATCACTCTTGGATTCTCATTCGCCCAAATGCGGCAATTCTGTTTATTGACGAATCCACTGAGGTGAAAATGTGCCTCATCGCTGAAGATGATTTTCTTCGAAAATTGATCATCCACTGTTGCCATTTCTTGGAACCATTCTGCCCATTCACGACGTTTGGAATGGTCAAGAGGCTTTAGTTCTTGAGCCAATTGCACCTTGTAAGCGTGTAAATGCAAGTTTTTATGCATAATGTTCATCAACGACGAGCGTGAGAGGTGCAATTGTTGGGCACGACGACGTGTTGAGGTGGACGGCTCTTCAGCCACACTATCGCGAACAGCAGCAATATTTTCTGCAGTACGAGCTGTAAGAGCATGCACTGGTGTTCTCACATCTTCTACAGACCCGGTTTGCTCGAATTTTTCCACGATTTTTGCGATTGTACGCACATTTGGACGATCAAATTGACCAAAAAAATCACGAAGTGCACGATATGCATTTTGATTTGAACGCCCATTTTCATAATAAGTCTGGATAACTTTAACACGTTGTTGGATTGTGTATCTCTCCATGGTTCAAATTGAGTAAGTCTGAAATAGAGAAATGTCAAATTAAATTCGGAAAAAAACTTGGCGTTTAGGTGTGGTTCACATTCAACATCGGCCCTTAAAATTTAACCACCTGAACCTGAAGGCTATATGCGATTGTTGAAATAGAAATTTTTATTGTGTCCAAAAGATTGACATTTCAAAATGCTTTTTATTTAATACATTTTGCTTATATTTTCTTTGGCAAATTTGTGAAAATTGATAAGGTGAGTGTAGTTTTGCGAAGTCTTTTGCGGAGATCTGACATTTTTATTGGTACTATCAATGGATATATCACATTCCTAGAGCCCGAAGGCAATTTTTGGAGGGTATTCCGCCTTCTGTTTCTTATTTGACCCTTTCTTCTAAAAATACGAATTTTTTTCGGTTGCAATTATTTCTGTGTTATTCAGAACATTATTTGTTTAAACAATTCGTTATGAGAGCTAATTTTATAACAAAATACACTTGCTCTCTAAGTTTTGTAAATACTTTCCTGAACAATTCGGCATTCTGAGTCTCAAGGCTTTAAAATTTTCTGGCAGCTCTGCTGCCCGAAGATGGGATTCTTTACAAGCTTATTCAATGTATTACACAATATAAATAGTTCACTAACACTTAATTGGTGATTTTATTCATTATCTATGACTATGTATACATATACATATAACTTTATATATATATATTATATATGTTTATTTTATTTTTACTTATATATTTTATATGAATTTTTAATTATGGCTCTAATAAAATGATGTTTGATGATGGTGATGTACCATGTACTGATTTCGCCTTGTATGTAACCCTATATTATGTACTACTACGATTCGTGACAGAAACAACTTCGGACTTGGACTTGGACTATATCAAACATCAGATTTTTAATAATTTTTTCGCACGTAGTTTGAGTGTTTTTATATTATTTTTATTTTTTATGGATACTCAGCGTGAAGACGGCAATGCGAGTATTACGTTCCTCAAACAAGACATATTTCTAACCTTGGATTGTTGCTAAATTCAAGGACACTACGGAGCAATATTTTTGAGTTCACTTCACTCGTAATCTTCAACCTCTTCCCAAGCGTTAGGTGAGGATTATTGTATTTTACATACGATTCTCATGGAAAATAACGAGACAAATTGATGCTCAATATTTTTGGATATTGGTCCGGCCAGAATACGAGCCCACGTCTTTACTCATAGTAGCACGCAAAGCTAACCGCTCGATAACTGTTCCCGGAAGTCAAAAACAATAATACCACTTTTCAGAAAAGGCGAAAGAGACCACAGTGGATTTGCACATACAATTAGTTTACAGTGGTATAAGATACACGCAATTAAAATTCATGCTTATTTTTAAGAAATTTACAAAATATTATAGACTCTACCATGGATTTGCCCACTTCAAAGGCTGAATTAAAAGAAGTTAGTTAGAAATTTATATATAAATGCATACAATCATACAATAATCTTCGAAAAACTGTTCTATGATTTTGCTAACGATGCCAAAGTCTCATCTTTGAAAAAGTTATTTGATTTCTTTGAGTTTCAGCAACTTATTTTTATTATTCATTTAATCGCTAACGCATTTTTCAAATTCCTTACACCATAAAATCGTTATCCACTTGGACAATGAATCGTAGTACTGGATGCAATAAATTATTTTTGTGTCTTATTCCACTATATCAAACATCAAGTTGTCTTGCTGATTCATCTCTGACTAAACTACAGAAAAATATAATGCTCATATGTCAAACTGTGCTCAGAAAATATGTATAACTATTTTCCCTTTGTTTGGAGATTTTCTCTTTGATCTATGGCAGTAACAAGTGGGTTAAGGTTAACATTATAGCTATAATCGCTCGAACTCAGACATAAACGGATATTAAAAAATTCAAATCCTCTTGTAAAACTTTAAGATAAAGTAAGAAAGTCTTCTATTGTAATTGTATAAATAGATAAATCGCAAGGAAGCGTTTGATAAACTTTCACATAAAACAAGGTGAACTGATTGATGCAAAAGAATTCTTATTAATTACGTAAGTTAGAACACAAAATACATCTCGTCCAATTTTACTAAACTTGTTTTAATACGACTTCTGTAGAAGTGTAAATACCTAATGGTCATTCTGCACATAATAGTCAGATCTTCATTGTTCTCTGCCACAAGCTCAGCAATGTCATTGCTATTCACATCTAGCAAATCTGTTCAGCTAAAGATATAATTTCGTTGGTTATTGGATCAGTGGATACTGCGTTCATCAAATGTGCTTTTGGCAAAGTGTTCGGGCCAAAGTGATCCATGGGCTGAAGCAATGGTGTTGTACTAGGAGGCAAAAAGTGGGTTTTTATAAATTTCAATTCTTCAATAAGATCATCTTGCAAACTTGGTGGATGTGTAGGAGAGTTATCCATAATAAGCAAGGCACGAAGAGGCTAATCCTTCTCAATCAGTTATTTCTGCACGGAGGGACCAAAAACGTTATTGATCTAGTCAGTAAAAATATCACGTGTCACCCAAGCTTTACTATTGGACTTCCACATAACATTTAGCTTGCATTTCCGACATTATGTTGTTTGAAGGCAAGTGGATTCTCGGAATGATAAACAAGAAAGGGTTTTATTTTTAAGTCGCCGCTTGTATTGGAACGCAAAAGTTGAGTAAGGGGGTCCTCCATTGGCTTGTGGCCGGGCATTGCCTCCTCCTTTGCTGTTATGTATCTCCGCTTGGCATCTTTTTCCAAAAAAGACCCGTTTCATCACAATTAAAAATCCGCTGGGGCAAGAAACCAGCAGTATCCACAAGTTTCTTGAATTCGCCGACCAAAATTTTCGCTGCTTTAGCGTCTGAGCTTGATGCTTCACCATTTCTCACAACATTATGAACACCAGTACGTTTTTTAGAATTCTTGAGCAACCCCTTACATTCTTTGAACTCTTTCTCGCTGGTAACTTTTCAATCCATATCAGAAGCAGTTCTTCAACATCATCCATAGTTTTTGTTCGCTGCGAAGAAATTCTTGATACTCCTCTTGCAGCATTCACCAGCCCAAGCTTGTTCTTGAGGATAGTAGAAATCGTCGATTTCGATGAGTTGAACTTACGTCCTAAACCAGACACACCCAAACCTTGTTTCTATTTTTCAATGATCTTGAGCTTCATCTCAATAGTTATTTTAGCTCTTTTATTTTTCTCTTTCTCCACAGCTTTTGTTGAAGGCATTTACGAGTATGTTATTTTGTCATTTTTATAAAAAACAAAATTAAAATAAGAACACTTAGATACATATATGTTTTGACGCACCTTGTATATTATACGAACACAACTAATGCAATTATGCACTTGAAACAAGATGAACACAGACAGCACAACAATGTACAATATATTCGGGACTCCCCCTGTTTCGTTACTATAAACTGAAAGAAAGTTTACATGCAATTTTTTTTGGTCGTTATGCGAAACTTTGTTCCTTAAGCGAAACTTTTTTTCATAAAAAAAGTGTTCGTTATGCCTAATGTTCGTTATGCGGGACGTTCGTTAACCGTGGGTCCACTGTAGTTGGAAAATATGGGAATCCACGTTCATTAAAAACTTTTACTGATATTCCTGTTGTCTACAAAGGCAATAAAAGTGTTTGGATGACATTAACTTACGTTAAATACTTTACGCTTTGGAATTGACTGTAGAGATTCTCCCAACTTGCTGCATGCAACATCGATAAACTTTCGTGCCAGTCCAGCTTTTCTATCCACAACTGCTGGAGCAATATTTTCGCTTTTAATACGAATGGTCAGACATAGTGGATCATAGTCGAGCAACAATTGATAGTGCCGAGCGCTTCGTTATTCTGTATGGTTTCTGAATTGGCGTAAAAGCAACGAAAAACGTATTTTCATCTGCATTGCATTGTAAGCCGAAAGCGTTTGTTATGCTGTTGCCATCGTTGAACTTGAGACGTTTTTCCCTATCAGCCGGAGAGGTCTGAGTCAACATCGCTTAACCATTGGAACACCATTTGCGTATTTTAAAATTGGCATTAGCAAATAGCTGCGAAGTTTGTTGCAAAATTTCATAAAAGTTTTTCAAAACTATTTGAGCGCCAAACGGGTATGCCTCAGTCTTTAGCCAATTGGTGCATGGCTCTTATAGCTAAGAATGGCTCTGGTCGTGTACCATATGTCACTCTACTCGTTTGTAAGTTTTAACGTCTTTAAGTGAATTTTGCCTCCAAGGTACACACTGAAGGTAGTCATCTGGTGGGGTGATACGTACGCAGCGATACATTTGGCATATATCACCTGACAATGAATTAAAGTTTCTGCAAGCTTCGGTTGCATTGTTGGATCTGCCATTAACATTTGATTTAGGGAGTAGTTGTTTGTTGTAGGAGCCGAGCCGTCGAATACCGTGCGCAGTTTAGTTGTAGTGTTATCTTTTTTAAAAACGCAGTGATGTGGAAGATAATACGTTGGCACATTAGGCGGATTGACCATGAGAGACATGTGATTTAATTCAACGTATTCTCTCATAAACGTTTCATACAGTTGACGCAAGACATGTTGATATGAGCGGGCTGCCGCCCAATTATTGTTGGTATTACAGACGCCGTAATAGTATTTGTATAATCGCTGTGAACAGATTTAAAAATAATATCGATTGAGTATTCAACTGTTATACCTGACTCTCCAATTCTTGAAACTAGTATAGGAAATTTCGCTTCCTTCAACTGTAAATGGCTGCACAACCTGTTGTCGCGTACTGGTCGCAACAAAAATTTCTCTTGTGTTGTTTGTTCATTTCTTTTGTTTGTTCATTTTCTTTCACTCCAGGCGTTGGCAGTGGCATCTGTCGGCAAATAGTTGTATAATTTAAAGCCATAGCACGGTTGTACTCGGTGTGTGCCTACCCAGTGGTATAAGGAGGTGTTCGTACAAAACGGTTCCTCCACTAACAAATATTAGGGAAACGGAATGATTTGCGCGGGTATTCCGTAAAAAAGGGTGTCGCCTTTCTTTTTTACCGCGAGTGGAAAATTATCCCAGTGTAATTGGTAGTGCGCTATACAACTCGGTCCCTTTGGGTAATGGTGCAGCGCCAAATGATTGGGCATCAATACACACTCGGCAGAGAATTCTGAAGGCCGACGCGTAGCTTGCAATCTTCGAAAGTGAAAACACCTGTTTTTCTGATAGACGTGCGATTTGGATTTTTTTGTAGAGAAATAAAGTATTATTAGTGGTTATAGTGATATTGCCTGTGAGGGCAAAGTGTAACGTAACTTAACGTGTACAAAGGCAGACGAGGCTCAGTGGAAATTATTGCGTACTTATTTAGTGGATTCCAGTGGCGGAACCATCACCGGAGAAGCATCGAAGTTTGTTTATTGTTTTTGTACGCTTTGGTCGTGCCGACAGTGCCGATCCCCTCGTTACGTCCCCACCCATCCTTATAGCATCCCGCACCCACAGCCCAGTCATACAGGCGGGTTAAAGTTACCCTCGGCAGCACGGAAGTAGTGCAAGTGGGTTCGTAACCAGTTTGGTTGGACCACACCTCGGGTGCACCCCAAAATAATATTTTGTTTACTTAGTCGCGTACTTATCGTCCAGCTATTGTTTTTCTCATTTGCTTACAGCGTTAGTAAATTCCACTTGATGTTGTTTTTCTTAGCGAATAGTTTTGTTATTGTATGTAACTAGCGACCCACGCCGTCTTTACTTAGCTGGCCGGTCGCTCTGTTAGATTGTTTTGTCACCTTCCTCTTTGTGTGGAGATTCGTTTGGTCAGTGGGTAGTATTGTTGTTGGTAGGCTTTAACCATTAACCACTGTAGGCATATGTAAGTATATACATACGTATATACGTACAAACATATTGTGTTTGAAGTGTAGGTGACACTGTTAGTAGCGAAATTCAGTTGCGAAGGGAAATCGAATGTTGCTCGGCAATGAATAAATAATCTAGCCTTGTTTTTTTACTAAAACCATTGCAGTTGCCAATAGTGCCGTTTCACTAGTTTTAGTGTTTTAATTTTCGTTCGCTACACATACCGATGCCTTGGAAACTAAAGAAGTTACTGATTTTGTTTCAGTAGAAGCGATGCTTTGGACTTTAAGTCAGTTCAGGCAAAGTTCAGCGTTTTTTTACTCCTTTCAGCGCTCGTTTGGGGAGAGTTTTACAAACGACGAACAATTATAAATGAGGTAGTCATGCTGCTTGCAAAATGTGATGACTTTGAAACTACAAAAGACTTGTTGCTCAACTAGTTAGAAGGAGCATTGCCAAAGGTAGCAAATTCGACGTTCTCAAAAGTTTCACACCTTTTTTCTAGGAACAATGACATGGCCTCCCAGGTGGGTAGTTCGATGGATGACATCTTTTCTTCCCACATGTTCTTTGTGACGGAGTCTAGTTTCTGAATAACAAGGTGAATCAACAAACAGTCGGCTAATTGTTCTATACTGCTTAAGGTTTGCAACGCACGTATATGGGAAAGAGACTTATCTGTAAGCTGTAGAAGGTTTGCTGCTGCTTCAACACCTTCAAGTCCAAAAAATTGACGTATATGAGCCTGAAAAATTAAGCGCTTGCTATCAACCCTGCATACAAGTAATTCAATAGCTTCATCGTGATTTGATTCCCGATTTTCTAATGATGGGGACAAATTGGGATTCGTGGGGAGAATAACTTATGGTAGGTGAACGCGGATGAGCGTCAAAGCGGTTGGACTGAAGCTTTCGTGTGATATTCTTTATTTGACAATCTACAATATTTTGAATTACAATACCATAAGTAGTGAGAGAGTAATTATTGTAAATTAGGGTAAAAAATTAGCGGTAGAAAATGAGTACAATGAAAAATACATGAGCTTAGTATAAGTGAAAAAATCCATAGTTATTGACTACGAATTGAGTGCGAATGGTAAAGTAAAGAATTACAAGGTTAAACTGCTGGGTGCTATTTATTTCAGACGTTTCCAACAATTACCATGGATGATAAATTCCTTATGCCTAATAATGAGTAATTATCTGATAAACTTGGTCATGTTAATTACTTTCCAAAATTGGATTCAGTAAAAGGGTTTTATCATATTTAATAAATGAGGTCATTTTGACTTCATTCCAATGCCTTTTGGTAATAAGAAAGCTCTTACTTCGTTTCGTCGAATACAATTTATTTTGGTATCTTATATGTAAATAAATCCTGTTCTTATTCCATAAAAGAAAGGTGCATATGCGGAAAACACAACAAGGTTATTAAAATTTCGAACCAGTTGGAGCAACATAAATATTCTTTCAGGAATCTTAATAGAAAGCGGGCAAAAAAATATAATTCTTAGCCGATTAATACCCTAATTAACTTTAAAAATGACGAAAAAAGAAGCTGTGGTAGTATATATATATGTATATACACAATTGCCGCTTTGTAACCGCTTAAGCGATTTTCGGCCGAGCTCCTCCTCCAACTTGTGGTTTTGCGTCTTGACGTTTTCCCAACAAATGGAGGGACCTACCTGCCGAGGGGCGACCGCTATCAGAACATTTAACTTAATTTTTTATTTAAATTAATTTTCTATAACTTTTTGATGTTGACCGTGCCAGGTTATGAACCCTGGTCTTCCGAATGGCAGTGTGCAATGCTAACCACTCGGCTACCGCGGCCGCACGTTACTTACCATAGTATTGACAGACTGCTTCCCATCTAATCCAAACTATTAGATGAAAATAATACAAGGAGTACATGATTAAAGATATTCTACTCTATCTGCGCGCTGTGAATATAATCCGGACATTAAATTTACACCAAACGTATGCAATGAGTCATTGATTTTAATTAAAGATATATGTATGTTTGGCAATCGCTAACAAGGTTTTGGTGCAACTGGGTATGCCCGCTCCGAACTAACCAGCGAACGATCTTTTCGATCGTGATTTGCATTAACAATTCTAGTTAATGTCTAGTATTTTGAAGATGAAATCATACAAGTTTGTTGTAAACAGGAACTATACTGGTTGTTGAAGACATGGATGAGGATGACCTCATCATCCTGTAAATAATAAGTTGTACCTATAATAAAATATAAGAAAAAGAAATGAATGTAGAAACTAATTATAACTTATAATTAAATTTATGATTACTTACCTGAATACTTACCCGAATACCTACCTGAATATCTACCCGAATACTTACCCGAAAAATAACCTCCCTGCTTTTACTCAAACGCACTTACCTGCAACCCTACTCAGTTCCGTTACTCCTTCCAATGTATGTATATACAAATAGTATAAATAAAGAAAAATATAGTTAGTTAAGCAAGTGCGTTTGTTTGTGCAAATAAAATTATACGGTTTAATAAAATTAAAAAATTGTACGGTTTTCTTAAAATAATAAAATATTATACGGTTTTCTTAGAATATAAAATTATACTGTTTTTGAAATAACAAATAAAGAGTGGGATTAAATCCAAATTTAAAATTAAATATTTACGTGCGTTTCTTTTGAAATTAAAGACGGAATATATACATGGTGCCGAAAACCCCAATTACGGAGTGAACCGAAATAACAATATAAAAGAACTTTTTATATATAAAAAATTTGTGCAGAAAAGGAAATATATAATAAACCGATATATAGGTGAAACATTAAATACATAAAAATAAAATTTTAACTCAAGTGACTAAACAGAAAACAAAGTGAAGTAAAAAGAGAAGTGAATTCGCAAATATACACACAAACATACACGTGTTTAAATAAAAATTATAAAGTAAAAAAAAAAAAAAAAAAACTTTTACACCAAATTATAAACAACAAAACAAAATAATCTTTTGAAAAAATAAACATGAGAAAATAAACAAAATTACCATACATACATAATCACTTTAAATACAAGTTAAAACCATATCGGGAAAAATATAAACGGAAAAATACATATATACATACATATATTCATATCTATGTACATAAACAACTACATAATATTAACATATGTACATACACAATTATATAATAAACAAAAAGTGAAAATTATACGAAATACAAACATATTTACATATATACGGTGCACAAAATTAAGTAAAACTTTAAATTAAAAAAAAAAAAAAAAAAACTAAAAAAAATAGGAGTGGAAAATAAAATACATACTCACATACAAAAATAAAAGAGAAAAAAAAATATATCTTCGAGAGTGCAGTGACCAGTGCGGTACATATAATACATACAAAATTAAAAACAAATAAAAAAAAAAAAAAAAAATACGCATATTGAAAGTGTAAAACAAAAGAAGAATAAACATAAAAATATATACATACATATAAAAATACATACGTGTAATATGTACATGCGGTGACACAAAACATAAAAAACAAAAAGTAGTGGAAAAAAATACATACCTACATAGCTACATACGTAAAAAAAAAGAAAAAAAAATTAAATAAAATTTTAAAATATAGAAAAAAAAGAAAAAAAAGAGCACACGTAACACATACATATATACAGCAGCAGTCCACGCAACAATCAATACCACATCACCACAGGAACACCAGCACTACGAAGAAGACAACACCCCCCGTCCCGTCTCCAGAAAACAGTTTAAGTTTGGTTTGTACAATACTAGTCCGGATGTCTAAGTAAGTCCAACTTTCTCACTCTATTATATTTTCGATCAAGTTTAGCGGATTTTGCCAAACGGTGTACATGATACCTCCTCATCATACATACACACAATATCTCAAAAAATAATAATAATAAAATAAAAAGTTTATTTAGTTTGCGCAAAATCCCAAAATCCGCTAAACAATAAAATATAACTCATAATATATAATAATACATAGCGGGTCCCAAAGGTCGGTAAATGAAAATCCTCTAATTTTCATTTACCAAATATAACAGCGCTCATATATAATATATTAAAACGTATATATGAAAAAACTCGCGCTTTCCCCATCACAAGTATATAGTTAATACAAAAAACCGCTTATTATTATATATCCCCTTACGTATATAAACTCCCCTTTTTATATACGCCAACACATTCGAAAAGGACCAGTTCGGACCAGTTGCCCCTCTAATATATCCTCCCAAGTATATACATACTCTCAGTATATACACCCCAACAGGGCCGAAACTCATTACAACGGGCCCAAAACCGGACCAGTGTAAGCACATTACACTGCCCAAAGTCACCACCGCATAGCAAGTCACCGCTACCCAACCGTGGTACATGTATATACATACACATATATACATAAAGTGGTTTTTTCAAATTCCGGCAATTTCCACTTTTTCGCTATTTACAATAGCAAGCGGGCAAAGGCACGTATGTACATAAGTATACATACGTACATACTCGTGTAAGCCAAACACCCAGCATACAAACAAGGTATCACAAAAACCCAGTATACATTTATACATTGCTGTGCTCAGACGCGCTGAGACAGTACAATACAAAACATAAAAGCTACCCCCTAAATTACTTAATTAAAAATAATATATACTCACATATATATAAATATAAATAAATATTTTATAACAAAATTTTCTAAAATAACTCACAATGGAGGATAAAATGGATAAGCCCCAATCACTCCATCCCCTTACAGGACCCCGAACTCGCTCGAAATCCCAGGCAGCAGAAGAGGAATTCTCCCAGGTACACAAAAAATTTCTATATGAGCTCTCCAGGATGGAAAAATTCTGCGGAAAATGGTGGGACACCAGTGAAGAAACTCATTCCGAAGCAGCCCTCAAAATTTTCAAGGACCATCTGGAAAGGCATATGGAACTAGTACCAAAACCTACAGATGAGCAACGTGGACGATGAAAAGACACGCTCAGCATGCGCAGAGGCCTACGAGACAACAAATGACAACGCAATGCTCACGAAAATCAGGATAAGTGAGTTACTTGGCCAAATCCAACAAAGTATGGATTCCTCCCGGTCAATTACCCCCATCACAAAGATGCCCCCCCAACACAAACTGACTCACTCAGCTTTCTCAAGGTACCTGCGTGTGACACAGAAATCTTCTATGGAGGATATGAAGATTGGCCCTCATTTAGGGACATGTTCACAGCAGTGTACATCAACCACCCCCAATTATCCGAAGTGCAGAAACTATACCACTTGAGACAAAAAACAAGAGGTAAAGCTGCACTCCTCATTAAAAATTACCCTCTCAGTGGCCACAATTTCTCATTAGCATGGGATGCACTCAATCACGCTACGAAAATAGAAGAATAGTAGTGGATGGCCAAATAAAGACGTTGTTCAACATCCAACCTGCCCACACAGAGAACGGAGAGAAGATTCAACAGATCCAGACGACAATAAATAATTGTCTTTCCACCCTACAGGCAAATGGAGTATCAACAGACAGCTGGGACCCAATACTTGTCTACCTGTGCTCGTCAAAACTGCCGGACGAGACACTAGCTCTCTGGGAGCAATCACTCAACTCAAGGAAGGAGTTACCTCGATGGTCAGAAATGGACCAATTTCTGACAGCTCGGTATGAGGTCGTGGAGCGACTCAGCACATACAGACCCAATAAGCCGAAGATCAGTCAGCCCAGCTACCCCCAACGGACACCAGCGGTCCCTCCCCCAACATTCAATTATCGGAACAAAACCCAATCGTTCCATACTCAAAACAAAAGGCAAGTTTCATGTAAACTATGCCAATCAACTATGCCACTCGATGACAACGTGCGTCAAATTCCGAGAACTATCCGTCTCAGACCGGAACAAGTTTATTAAAGACAACAACTACTGCAAAAATTGCCTGGCGTACTTGCATTTGGAGAAAGATTGCAAAAGCAACTTTACGTGTGTTTATTGTCAAAGACGTCACCACTCTCTCCTCCATTACACTGCGAGCAACCCCACGCCTTACCCCCCAAAACCTCAAAGAAACTTCACTACCTCTCAAGTGACAGTCGAGGAAGAACAGCCCTGCACCTCTAAGCAGGCATCCAAAAACTCAAAGGCAAATGAAAGCGGTAGAACAAAAACTCTATCTCACTATTCGAGTAACAAAGAAAGGACATTGCTTCCCACAGCAAATATTCCCATTCTCCACAAAGGAGAAGTAACTCACATCAGAGCTCTCATTGACCAAGGCTCTCAAAAAACTTTTGTAACATCCCGTATGCAAAAGTTACTTGGTCTCCCCACCACAAAAGCCAACTACCAAATTCTTGGCATGGGCGGTAACACAGTCCAAAACTCGAATAGAATATGCTCTATTACGATATGCTCAGCTAATCAAACAGTAAAAATCGCGGCTCAAGCGATAATACTGCCTCAATTGACGCACACTCTCCCATCCTTCAAAATAAAAGAAGTAGATCTAACGGAATATCTCTCACTGCCATTAGCAGATCCCAACTGCTTTACCCCAGCTAGAATAGACATGGTCATTGGTAGTGATATAATTCCAAAAATACTCACCCCAGGTCTCAAAATAAATGTAGGCGGCAGCTTAATAGCCCAAAACACAATATTTGGGTGGATATTAAGTGGACCAGTTGTGGAAGAAATCTCATCATTTTCTACTCAGGTGATTGAAACCCCTTCAGAATCACTAGAAGAATTACTCAAGAAATTCTGGGAACAAGAAGAGGTACCACCGGCCCCCACATACACAGACGATGATGAACACTGTGAAGCGCTCTACAAAAAAACCACTCATCGACGAGAAGATGGCCGATATGTAGTAAAGCTGACATTCAAGTCAGCTTTCCCGGACTCCATCGCACTCGGGCACTCAAGACCCGCAGCACAGCAGCAATACCTCAGCGTGGGACGAACTAACGAAAGGAAAGATGAACTTCGGAGCACCTATTCAGAAGTCCTAGAGGAATACCTCACGTTAGACCACATGGAACCAACCCATTCACGAGAAATCATACGCGACGGTAAATATTTCTCATTTTACCTACCCCATCACGCGGTGATTAAACCAGGAAGTAAAACTACTAAAGTCCGTGTAGTTTTCAATGCCTCAAAAACCTCGCATTCCGGTCTCTCACTCAATGACGTATTACATACTGGCCCCGTTCTCCAAAATGACTTAATGCTCATTATTCTAAGTATGTATTTAACGGCGACATTGAAAAAATGTACCGCCAAATATACGTCCATAAGGAAGACCAAGACTTCCAACGCGTTCTATTCCGCAGAAACCCCCATAGTCCGATAGAAGACTTTAAACTAAAAACGGTGACATTCGGTGTCAACTGCCCTCCATACTTGGCAATAAGGACACTCCACCAATTAGCCGAGGACTCAAAGGAGACATACCCCCATGTCTCAAAAATATTAAAAGGAGAAACATACGTAGATGATATCCTCTCAGGCGGACATAATCTCGACTCAGCCGGCGAATCGATACATCAAGTTATCGAAGTACTCAAGTCAGCCGGATTCCCGTTAAAAAAGATCACAGCAAACCACAAGTCACTGCTGAAAGACATCTGATCTTTTAGATGAAGAATTTCTCGAATTCCAAGAGGCAAGTTCTACAAAAACCCTCGGAATAAAATGGAATGCTCTCACTGATACATTCTCGTACTCAGTTGACCCCCCCATATCCTCAGACACTGCCATGAAACGACAGATCCTCTCATCTGTCGCGAAACTTTTCGACCCGGCAGGATGGCTATCGCCCATAATGATAGCAGCGAAAACTCTTCTTCAGCAACTATGGATGGAGGAAACAGAATGGGACGAAACCGTGAAGCCGATCTCACTCCACAAATGGAACACCTTCAGGAGAAATCTCGCCGCAATCGAAGAAATAAGGATACCGCGATGGGTGCAATTCAGCCCAAACAGTTCCATTCAGCTACACGGATTCTCAGATGCTTCCGAGAAGGCATTCTGCGCTTGCTTATACTTACGAGTCCAGCAAGGTGAATCTGCTACATCCCACTTACTGGCAGTCAAGAGTAAAGTAGCCCCCTTACAAACCGTCTCTCTCCCTAGGCTGGAACTTTGCGGCGCAGTTTTACTCGCAAAATTAGTAAAGCAGATCCGATCCTCCCTAAATCTCCCATCTCACGAACTAATTTTGTGGACAGACTCCTCCATTGCATTAGCATGGCTGGAAAAACCCCCATGGACGTGGAAAACATACGTAGCGAACAGGACATCCCAGATCCTCGAACTCGTGAATAATGCTACGTGGCGACATGTCTCCAGCGCTGACAACCCAGCTGATCTAGGCACGCGTGGAGCTAAACCCCAAGAGCTCGTCAACTGTTCACTCTGGTGGAAAGGCCCCGAGTGGTTAACTAGGCCATCCCCTCTTTGGCCGAAAAGTTCACCAACTCATTCGTCCCCTCCCGAACAACGACAAATTGAAGCATTCCACGCTTTAGAATCTCCCGATTTTCTAGATCGTTTTTCCTCCTTTTCCACCGCTCTAAGAGTAACAGCGTACATATTTCGTTTCGCGCAAAAGGCTAGGAAACTGCAAAATCCGTCCTCTACCACTCTCACTCAAAGCGACATAAAGTTCGCAAAAACTCGTCTCATAGCTGTCACCCAGCGAAAATACTTCGGAAAAACCATCACAGCACTGGAGTCGAAATTTCCGATAGAAAAAAAAGATCCCCTCCGTACTCTCAACCCCTTCTTGGATAAATCAGGACTGCTGCGTGCAATTGGACGTCTCACTCATGCCGCCCTCAGCTACGATGAGGGCCATCCAATTATCATCCCCGATAATTCCCGATATTGCTCCCTCCTCCTCGAGTTCCTCCACTCAACTCTACTGCACGCGGAAAAGCAGCTGATGATTCGCGTGGTCCAACAGGAATACCATATTCCCCGAATCCGCCAGAAGGTAAAATCTTGCATTTTTCGGTGTAAGACATGCACGATATATAAGCAGAAGATGAGCACGCAATTGATGGCAGCGTTGCCCTCTGAACGGTCCACATATACACTCCCATTCCATACTACCGGTGTTTATTTTGCTGGCCCATTCCTCGTCAAAACCTCGACTCTCCGCCGAGCATCCCATTCAAAGGCATACGTGTGTGTATTCGTATGTTTCTCGACAAAGGCCATTCATCTGAAAGTATGCTCCGACCTAACAACAGAAGCATTTAAGGCAGCATTCGCACGATTTGTAGGACGAAGAGGCATTCCCCGCAAGATAATGTCCGACAACGGCAAAACCTTCGTAGGAGCACAGCGAAGCCTCCAAAGAGAGCTATCCGCCTTCCTTGAAGAAGTTTCTGACAAAACCACAACGGAATATGCCATTCACGGACTTACATGGCAATTTATACCGCCTTACGCTCCACATATGGGAGGACTTTGGGAAGCGGCAGTGAAGAGCTTCAAAACTCACTTCACTAAAGTCGCTGGAAATCAAAGGTTCACCTTCGAAGAATTTACCACTCTCCTAATACGCATCGAAGCGGTACTCAACTCCAGACCACTCTCTCCTATGTCTCAAGATCCCGAAGACTTGAAGGTACTAACCCCAGGCCACTTCTTACGAGGCGCGCCCTTACTCTCGATCCCTGAGCCAAACTCAGAAAATCTCTCACTCATTAATAAATGGCAAAAATTAAGAGTACTCCATCATCAGTTCAGCAAGCGCTGGAAAACTAAATATCTCCACCATTTTCAAAAACGCTATAAGTGGAAAGGATCCCACTCCTTACTCGCACTCTTATTCTTTATTTCTCTTAACAACTTCCTATAACTTACATCTCATTTCCTCCAAACATTAGTAACAACAACACATACTGTATTTATTACAGTTAGTTTTAAATTGATTTCTTTTAAGTTAGCTGTAAGTATTTTTTGTAAGCTATTATTGAATTAGTATTAAAGTTTCTTTCGAAATGAATGGACTTGTTTTTGGCCGAAAAATTCACCAACTCATTCGTCCCCCCCCGAACAGAGACACATAGAAGTACTTTAGAAGATACGGACTTCTTAGACCGTTTCTCCTCCTTCTCAAGAGCCCTTAGAGTGACGGCTTTCATATTAAGATTTTCACAAAAGGCACGGAAACTGCCTCCTCCCAATACTTCTAGCCTCACACAAGCGGAAATAAATCAAGCAAAAACTCGTCTCATTTTATGTACGCAAAGAAGATATTTTGCAAAAACTATTACAGCGTTAGAAGCAAAATCCCCGGTCGGTAAAAAGGGCCCACTGCTTTCCCTCAACCCATTCATAGATTCGTCTGGCATTCTACGCGCGAATGGACGACTAAGCTATGCGGCTCTCAGTTATAGTGAGCGCCATCCAATTATCATCCCAGATAACTCTAGATTTTGCACTCTTCTCCTCGCATTTCTCCACGCTACCCTTTTGCACGCTGAAAAACAGCTTATGACACGAATGATTCAGCAGGAATATTACATCCCACGAATAAGGCAGAAGATCAAAACGTGTATATTCAACTGCAAAGTTTGTACAATTTACAAACAAAAAATGAAATCCCAAATCATGTCGGCGCTCCCTCCTGAACGCTCAACGTACTCGCTCCCCTTTCACACCACAGGAATTGACTTTGCAGGTCCATTTCTTGTGAAAACTTCTATACTCCGTCGAGCATCTCACTCAAAAGCCTATGTATGCGTTTTCATATGCTTCTCCACAAAGGCTATTCATCTCGAAGTGTGCTCCGACTTGACCACCGAATCTTTCAAAGCCGCGTTTGCACGTTTCGTCGGACGCAGAGGCATCCCACATAAAGTCATGTCCGACAACGGTAAGACGTTTGTAGGAGCACAACGTAGTTTCTCACGTGAATTATCCTCCTTCCTTGCAGAAGCCTCCGAGGATATAGCAAAAAAATACGCCATTCACGGATTCACATGGCAATTCATCCCGCCATACGTCCCTCACATGGGCGGACTTTGGGAGGCTGCAGTGAAAAGTTTCAAAACTCACTTTACGAAGGTAGCCGGCAGCCAAAAATTTACGTTCGAGGAGTTCACTACGCTCCTTATTCGTATCGAAGCGGTTCTTAACTCCAGACCGCTCTCCCCAATGCCTCAAGATCCCGACGACTTAAAAGCTCTGACCCCAGGCCACTTTCTGCGTGGAGCTCCCCTACTCTCCATCCCGGAACCGAACTCGGAAGAGCTAACTCTAATGAATAAATGGGAAAAATTGAAAGTGCTCCACCACCAGTTCAGTAAACGCTGGAAGTCGGAATATCTCCAAGAGCTCCACAAACGGCATAAATGGAAAAGCCAAGAGCTCAATCTCACTGAAGGAGATCTCGTTGTCATTAAAGATGACCTCCTGCCCCCCAACGAATGGCGTTTAGGACGCGTCATACAACTTCATCCCGCTCCCGACCAAAATATCCGAGTGGTAGATATCCGAACTCAAAACGGAGTCGTTACTCGCAATATCACAAAACTCTGTGTATTACCACCCGCTTAGCTTATACGTTCTCCTGCTGTAAAAAGAGCTGTTTCCCGCAATGCTCCTGCTGTAAAAAGAAAAATACGCGGGTTGGTGCAGAAAGCGAGAGAAACGCTAAATCAGCTCGAAAACCTCGTCGAAGCATCGTCGCCGCAGGCCCGCCGGCATGTTGAAGACATGGATGAGGATGACCTCATCATCCTGTAAATAATAAGTTGTACCTATAATAAAATATAAGAAAAAGAAATGAATGTAGAAACTAATTATAACTTATAATTACCTGAATACTTACCCGAATACCTACCCGAATACTTACTCGAAAAATAACCTCCCTGCTTTTACTCAAACGCACTTACCTGCAACCCTACTCAGTTCCGTTACTTCTTCCAATGTATATATATACAAATAGTATAAATAAAGAAAAATTTAGTTAGTTAAGCAAGTGCGTTTGTATGTGCAAATAAAATTATACGGTTTAATAAAATTATTAAATTATACGGTGTTCTGAAAATCAAATAGAACTATACGGTTTTGTAAAATTATATAAAATTATACGGTGTTCTGAAAATCAAATAGAATTATACGGTTTCGTAAAATTATAAAAAAATTGTACGGTTTTCTTAAAATAATAAAATATTATACGGTTTTCTTAGAATATAAAATTATACTGTTTTTGAAATAACAAATAAAGAGTGGGATTAAATCCAAATTTAAAATTAAATATTTACGTGCGTTTCTTTTGAAATTAAACACGGAATATATACACTGGTATTTAAAGAAGAAAAATATACTAGTTTGCAGTAGACTAAAATAAGACTAGTATTTTTCGGTAAAATCTACATATTTTACAAAACTTCTACAATGAACTAGAATTCGACCAATTGATATCAGTTTAACGTTTTGCAAAAAAAAAACAGGGGAAAGAAATAATGTACCAAATTTCATGTGAAAGGAGTTTTCTACACCATTAACACACTCAAAACATTTCATTTGTATTTGTTCAACCGTTTGGAATATCTGTGATGAACTAGCTCTCAACTGGTATGAAAAAACCAGTATTTTAACTGGTATATATGAAGTGGTATACAACTAGTATGAAGCTGAAGCATATACTGACATTTTACAAATTGTAGGACTTGCTTACTTGGAAATTAGATGGAAAATGAACTAGTTGGTGTAAAAGTATAAACTAAGTTGTTAAATAAATATAAAAAAGTTGCATGGTTTGTATAATTCTTCATAATATTATTAATGAAAATATGGGATATGAAGTATGTGAGGAGGAAGGAAATGAAGAATTTAAAATCAAATACAGCTTTTCATAATTACCAACTGCAAGTCAACAGAGAGAAGTCAAGAATAAAGAAATGTAATTCTCATTTAAATTAAAATTAAATGTCCCTAAAATGTGAAACAATATATCATTCAAATGACCGCCTCACGAATTATTGCAAACTTCGATCCCTTTGAGGTAATT
Organism: Ceratitis rosa; assembly: GCA_037013455.1. NCBI lineage: Eukaryota > Metazoa > Arthropoda > Insecta > Diptera > Tephritidae > Ceratitis > Ceratitis rosa. Next base: position 2,252,921 of record JAWMAG010000014.1, on the reverse strand, counting down.
TCCGACTACTTTTTGGACGGTATGTCAGCCATAACTTGTCAAAAGTTAGTTTGCAAGTGGTTAAGAGTTAAAATTTTTTACTCATAACACTCCGAGTTGGCAGTGACAGTCTCCCCGTTGTCGTTTTCAAAAGAGTAAGGTCCAATCAGATCTCCGGGCCAAGGAGCGCACCAAACAGCAGAATTTTCAGGTATAATAGCCTCTCTTCAATTATATAGGTGAGAATTCAATACAGACCAATTTTGGGAAAGGTGTAAATTATCCCAATCTTTATCTATGAAAATCTCGATTCGTGAAATTTTTCATGGTAAGAGCCCATTCGAAAAAGAGTATTAGTTATTACTAGCTGACCCCGCATGCGTTGTCATGCGTGAAATTATATTTTTTGAAAACAAAAGAAAGTTGAATTTATATTGTGTTGAATTTCATTTATTAACGATTTATCTATATTTTTTTTTTCAATGTAACGCAGCTTGATAAACATCATTTTTTTGTTTTCTTTTCCGGTGCGTAAATATACAGAGAAGATGGTTTTCCCACTCGTGAATACGCCACGTAAAGATGGCCGTGTGAAAAACATGGCATTTCCAAATTTATGCCTCACACTTCCAGCGACTGTCCTTGTGAACTATGGATTGCCATCGCAAATGCAAGTTTCACTGGAAACTGAGTAAATCGTTGGAACTCAAAGGAATTCGTGGAATCAAGCAATCTGCCTCCTTGTAAGTCCCTTTAAAAATTTTTGCAACTATCACAATATTCGACCGCTGTCCATCGTCCATCGTTTGATTCCAGTGATTATCACGTTCCAGCATTTGTAATTGCTTCTCGAAAAGTTGCACACACTGTACCATTCACAATACACAATGACTCAAATGAAGTTGAACCGCGAACATTATGATTCGAATTTGGTGATTTACAATAGTGATGAAGATGTGAGAAACCTTGGCCGACTCACGATTTGGAAATCTGTTCTTCCGACCGATATTAGCGCGACCTCTTTGTGGCATCGCACCAATCTGTAATTGATCACTTTGTATGAAACACACATAAAATTTTCACTGAATAGTTTTCTATAATTTTCCTGTTGAATAGCCGAAATAAAGAAAACAAACGATCGGAATTTATTCAAATAATTTACAAATCAGCTGAAAAAGTAACACAAATAAATTCCGATGGAATTCACCAAAAAACAAATTAAAAAAAAACACACAAAAAATTGAATAAAATGTTTTGCATACACACTTCACTTTTTGGAATTTTCCAATTTTCCGAACTTTCCTCAGGGAAAGCATAAGGTTTTGAAAATTTCATCAAGATTGGTCCAGCCGTTCTCGAGTCTTAGCGTCACTAACAAACAAACATTCATATTTATATAATATACTAGCAGATATCGTTGATTTGCGTCCACGCCCCGACGGAAGAGAAGGACGATTTTGCCAAAGATGCCTTTTATAAGCGCCTAGAGCATACCTACGGGCGCTGCCCCCGAAACGATGTGAAAATCGTGCATGGTGATTTTAATAACACGGTGGACAAAGAAGGTATCTTTGATACGACTGTTGGAAAAGTCAACCTCCATGATGAAACATCCTAATGATCGACTTCGCCGGGGCCAGATATATGGATGTTTGTAGGACTAGATTCCAGCACAAAAAAATACATCAAGCTACTTGACTATCCCCTGATCGAAAAACACAAAACCAGACCGATAATGTTGCGATAGACGGAAGACATGTCTCCAGTGTTCTTGACGTGCGCACTGTGGGACGATATTTCAAGCTCCCTACGTACAGCTGCAAGCGCAACTGTGGGATTTCGTAAGGGTCGCAAAAACAGCTGGTACGATGAGGACTGCCGTGCCGCTGGCCTACAAGGGTAATGCTCGAAAATTCTATGGTAAGATACGACGATTTGCGGAAGATTTCAAGATGGACGCAGACTCCTATAGGACACAAAGAGGTGATCTAGCCACCGATGCCCAGAGCTTATTGAATTTATGGAGGGAACACTTTTCCAGCCTGCTGAATAGCAGTGAAAATGGAGTAGCCGGAGATGGTGAATCCGAAACCCCAAACGATGATGATGAAAAAGACATTCCATTCATCCTGATCATGAAAAAGTTCGAATAGCAGTCGCCCGCTTAAAACACAACAAATCGGCTAGAGCTAACGGCCTACCGGCAGAACTATTCAAACATGGCGGTGAAGAGCTGACAAGGTGCATGCATCAGCTACTTTCAATTCATAAAAAAGTGGACCACATAGTCTGCGCCAATTATCGTGGGATAAGCCTCCTTAATGTCGCATATAAGGTCCTGTCGAGTATATTGTAGGAAAGACTCACACCCACCGTCAACAAACTGAATGAACCTTATCAGTGTGGCTTTAGACCAGGTAGGTTAACCATTGACCAGTTATTCACGATGCGCCAAATCTTGGAAAAGACCTGTCGATTTTAAAGCCGCCTTCGACAGCACGAATAAGAGCTGCCTTTACGCTGCTATGTCTGAATATGGTATCCCCGCAAAACTTATACGGCTATGTGAACTGACGTTAAGTAATACTAAAAGCTCCGTCAGAATCGGGAAGGGCTTCTCCGAGCCGTTCAATACGAAATGAGGTTTCAGACAGGGTGTTTATGCCCAATAAACACATCCCTGCATTGTCCTCAAAGCGAATAAGAGGACAATGCAAAAATACAAAACAGCGCCAACATAAGTATAATATTTTCAGTTTTTTGAAAACAAACAAAGGTGAAAGTAGTGAAATTTAAGTGAAACCCACATAACAACAACCACATCGTTGGAAAAACAACATAAACCCACAGGTCATATATAAATATTGTACACACTAACCCTACACAATAAGTATAAAATTGTTATACAAGACAATTAAATTGAATTATAAAACACACACATATATACATATTCATATTTAAAAATAAACATATATTTATAACGTGCAAAATCTAAAACCCTCTTTTTTCTTTTTATTCGACACGCCAGCGATACTTTGTCGATACAACTCGACACAGGGTGATTCCTTATCGTGTGACTTTTTTAATTTAATGCTGGAGAAAATAATATGAGCTACAGAGCTGAATAGGGAAGGTACAATCTTCTATAAGAGTGTACAGCTACTTTCTCCAGAATGGAGGTTTCCATGTCACTCTTAACATTCATAAATTTGAAGTCGTAGATAATTTCGTCTATCTAGGAACCGACACCAATAATAATGTCAGCCTTGAAATCCAGCGCAGAATCACTCTTGCCAACAGGTGCTACTTTGGGCTGAGTAGGCAATTGAAAAGTAAAGTCCTCTCCCTACGAACGAAAACCATTGTTCCCGTCCTGCTATATGGTGCGGAAGCATGTACGATGACAACATCTGATGAGCCGGCATTAGGAGTTTTCGGGAGTTTGCGCATTGGGAAAGGTCAATATCGAAGACGATGGAATGATGAGCTATGAGTTATATGGCGACACTGACATGGTACACCGAATCAAACTAATTTTCTAGGTCATGTGATCCGGATGGATACGAATACTCCAGCTTTGAAAGTTTTCTATGCAGTACCCTCCGGTGAGAGCGGACGAAGAGGAAGACTAGGTAGAGAAGGACCTGGCTGTACTTACTACTTCTAATTGGCGCCAAACAGCAAAAAGAAGAAAGGAATGGCGTGATGTTGTTAACTCGGCTATAATCGCGTAAGCGGTGTCTGATATATTACATTAAGAGTGATAACCAAATACAATATATGTATTTAGTTCAAATCTGAATGTGATTTATTTGAATGAACTCAATCAGCTGAAAGCAATATGGTAGTGGGCAAGCAAGAACAAACAACAAAGACAATTTGTCAACACGCTAACATGGGCAATTCTCTTAAAATCACTTAAACTAAACTAAGCGGTTTCAGATAAGAAAAGTTCAAGCAGCCCATACAAATGAAAAAAAAAAAATTAAAGCAAATTGAACCATAGATAAGATTATTGAGAACCAGTTTCTGCGTGTTAATCTAAATGATAAACTACCAACAAATTAAATTTCAAGTGAATCAATTCGTAACAAAGATTATCTTGCATGAATCGGTCCCCGAGATTCTCTGAATAGAGTTGAATTTTATTTCGGTCCAGCCGTTATCAATTCAGGAAAAACAATAATTTTTTTTTCAATGCCTCGTTCTGATAGTTATTTTTTCTCTCACTTGAATAGAATACATCTATTCTGCAGAATTCATTGAAATGACAATTGTCATAGCGCGCTATGGAATTGCTCGATTTCTACGCACGTACGCGTAAATGCAAGGAAACGGATACGATTCTATGATTCTATCGGGTTATGGAATGGACCAAGTCAATCAAATATCTTCTCGGTGACCCTTGGTTCACTTCCGAAAGTTTTATATATTAATCCAAACTATAGAAACGATTTTTTTGAATAGATCGTAGCCTGGAGGATCCTGGGTACTATTCCAGGAAACAAAAGTAATGTTTCTGCTAAACTAAGTAACTATACCGATGTATCAAATTTCAAGTAACTCGAACTATACCCTCAAATTTTTCAAATAGATCAGTCCCAGGTCCTCTTCCCGGTGTGAAAAATAGATGTTATGCTATTCTCAGACATCAGACGCTTGAAATTTTATGAATGAAAGTACTAATACCATATGTTTTGTTGAGTACTATGCACTGTTAAAATTTTAACCCATCTTAGCCGATTTTTCGTACTTTGCCTTATTTATCGTACAAATCACATTGCTTAGTAATAATAAAACTTTTTTTAGACGTATGATTTCAATGCGGTAATACTTTTTGCGGAGTAGACATTTGATACTTGCTTTATACTCGGTTTGGTTAGGCACTTTAGAAAGAACCGACAGACAAACGTAACGTGAAACCCAGCAAAATACCATAAATGTCGTTGCACCATTGTTGCTATGAAGCAATATGGTTATAATTCATAATGAAATAAGTGCAACGCCACTTAGCAAATATTGTATTATTATTATTATTTATTATTTATTATAATTAAAAATTACAATAAATTGGAAACACTAGCTACTAGGGCTATCGGTTAATTTCGGTATATATATATAATAAATATCTTACATTAAATTATGAATATTTAGTAGCTTTAAAAAGTTGAAAATATTTTTGATATTATCTTCATTTGGTGTGGATAACATGGATATAGGATCTTGAAGGAAGAAGGTTGGTCGGTAACGATTTAGGGATGGGCATTCTTTAAGGATGTGGGTAATTGTTAATAGGGATGAATTGCAAAAATGGCACGTTGGCTGTGACTCTTTCTTCATCAAGTGAAGATGTGTAAGACGGGTGTGCCCAAGGCGTAGCCTTATAAAACATTTGTTCATTGCAGTGGTAGTTGTGGTTGGTAGTACTAATGCGACTTTGTTTGGATTAATATTTTTGTACTGACTGGTCTCACTGTTCCATTTAGTTTGTGTAGTTTTGAAAAATTCCTGCAGTATCTCACTTCTGATTCGTTTTTTCATAAATGGAATGAAAAGCTTGAGAGGAGATGATGATGCAGTTTTTGCTGCTTTATCTGCTAATTCGTTTCCTGTAATGCCGACATGGCCTGGTATCCACATGAGTTTAACCTTTTTTTGAAAATTTATTAGGAGAGACCTAATGGTACTGATCTCTTCTGAGTTATTGTTAAGGTTATGAACTCCATGTAAAATTCCTTTGTTATCTGTACAGATAACAAATTTACGGTTTTGTTTGGTGGCGAATTGGCACGCGTTTAGGACAGCTTGAATTTCAGCTTCATATGATGATGCTTGTTCTAACAAAATACCGTTTAATATTAGTTCACCATTTTCATGGACCACAGCAAAAGATGTTCCATTGCTGCTTTTTGACCCATCTGTATATAGAAAATTCCAGTGATTAGTTTTTAAAGGAGAGACAGTTTCTTGAAATACTTTTTTGTAGATAACTGGATTAGTAGAGTCCTTGTGATATATGGAAAGTGTGTTAATAATTGAGTCCGGAGAAAGAAGCCAAGGTGGAGCAGTCTGTTCTCTATAATTTTTGTAAACCCATTTATGTGTTTGTTTTAACATATTAAACATCTCCATAAGTCCGGATTTCATGTTCATGGTGCTTTTTCGGGATTTGAGCAGCCTTATTTCTTTTTCTAAAATGGAGCTTTTGTTAGAGCATAGAATGTTAACTGAACGTGCTCTAATATAGACAGCCCGTTCTTCTAATGGGAGAAAACCACCTTCGGCTAAAAGATTTTTTATAGGAGTTGTCCGGAAAGCTCTCAGGCTTAATCGGATCGCTGCATGATAAAGCCCCGTAATTTTACTGAGTGAGGACTTGGAGGTCTTGCCATAAATTTGCAATCCGTAGTCAATTTTTGCGAGAATGGTAAGTTTAGTAAAGGTTAAGAGTGTGTTAGTGTGGATATGACTTTTGTTTGAAGAAAGGTATTTTATTACATTGAGCCTGGAGGCGAGATCTTGCTTAATATATGTACAATGTTGGTTAAATGTATTTCTTTTATCAAAAAGTAAACCTAGAATTTTTATGGTGTCGGTATTTTCAATTGTTGTGTTATTAAATTTAATATTTACTCTGCTGCACTTGAGTTTTCTACAGGCATGAAAATGCTTACATTTCGGTAAAGAAAGTTTAGCGCCAGACCTTTTTGACCAGGTATGGATACTTTTTAGTGTCTGCTCGAAGATAGATTTAATGTCATTGGGGTCTTTTTTATTACACATTATATATAGATCATCTGCATAAAGACAGAAATCTACGTTTCCTTGTTTTTTTAAGACTACAACAATGTCTTCAAAAGCTATTAAAAAGAGAACTACAGACAATGGGGAGCCCTGTGGGATTCCATTTGACAGAGGGAATACTGGAGAAAAAACGTTATTTACTCTAACTCGAAGTTTCCTATTTGTTAAAAAGCCTTTTATGTAGCTGTACATCCTTTCACCTATTTTCCATTCTAGGAGTTTGTTTAGAACAACATGGACTCCTATGTTGTCAAATGACAGGTGGTTTTTTACTGATAGGTTTTTACTTATCAGATGGTCAATGTATAAAAGGGCATTTGTTGTGCTAGATCCTTTTTTGAAACCGACTTGCTGCTCCGAAAGTAGTTTAGTAGAATCGAAGTACCATGTTAGTCTATTTGCTATCAGTTTTTCTTGTAGTTTTCCTAAGCACGGTAGTAAAGATATAGGTCTATAGTTTTGTATAGAATTATCGTTTTTGTTTGGTTTCAGAATGGGTACAACTGTGGCTATTTTGAAGTTTTGTGGAATAATCTTCCTTTCGTAGGACTGGTTGTATAACGCCAGTATTCGGTTTTTAATGCCCATAGGTGAATTGGATATCATTTTATAAGTAATCTTATCATGCCCTGGTGTTGAACCTTTGGAGTTCCTCAGGGCAGCTTCGAGTTCGTTCATTGTAAAGTTTGTTTCTAAAAAATCTGCATATTTATTTGGAGAATAATTAATTTCAGTGTTAAGGGTTATAGTTTTTTCTATTTGGAATTCAACAGGAAAGTTTGATGAGTCAGAGTTAGAAAAGTAAAAGTCGGCGAATTCGAGGGCGATGTTTTCTGGATTTGATATGTTGTTGTTGTTTACTAAGATATTTTTGATTCCAAAGGGCTTGTAAGTATTTGAGAGGAGGTGAATTTTTTTCCAAATGTAGGTTATTGGAGAGGAGGGATTGATGGTTTTTGTGAGATCTTCAAAGGATTTTGCTTTGGATAGTTTCTTTTGTCTGATGAACTGAGCATTCTTTTTTTTATAGTCTATAAGACTTTCTACGTTTTTCACTCGACGATATCTTTTCCATGCGTCTTGCTTTGCCTGCCTTAATGAGTTAAGGTGAGGATTCCACCACGGAACGTTTTGGCTGGTCTTTTACGGATGGTTTTTGGGATAGATTCATTAGCAGCATTTCTTAGTATTTTTTGTATTTGTGCGGCTTCTTTGTTAATATTGGGGGAAATTACATAGTCATTTGTCTCTGCAATGTCTTGAAATTTTCTCCAGTCTGCACGATCACAATTGAATTGAGAAATTGAAGAAGGTATCTGATTGGAACGGGGTAGTAAGTCAAAAGTACATTGTATAGGAAAATGGTCACTGTTGTGGAGGTCATCAATAACATTCCAGTAGGCAAGAGGAAAATACTGGGGCGAGCATAGAGATAAGTCTATGTTGCTGAATGTGTCATGTGTTGAAAAGTGGGTTGGTATATTTTCATTTAGAATTACTAGATTGGAGCTCAGTATAAAATTTTCAATTATTTGTCCTCTGGCGTTACAATGCTGGGAACCCCACAAAGGACTCCAACCATTGAAGTCGCCTAACATTATAATAGGAGTATTTATGTTATTAGTTAAGTTATGAAGGTCAGCTGTGGTAACTGATTGTTGCGGGGGAATATAAATGCAGAAAATTGTTATTGGACAGGGAAAATTGATTTCTACAGCTGTAACAATAAGACTTGACTGAATACTGATAAGTTTATGTTGAATAGACTTATGAACTAATATAGCACAGCCTTGCTTGGAAGTAATATTTAAAAAAGTATCCATCGTATTGTTTTGGGCAATAAGGTTTGGCGCTATTTGTCAAATGCGTTTCTTGAAGGCAGAGAATTTGAGGAGAATAAGTTTTTAGTAGAATTTCTATTTCTGTGTAGTTATTATAATATCCTTTACAATTCCATTGTAGTAAATTGAGAGACATATCAATAAAGAGTACATATTAAATTTTAAGTATGATATCTTATATGTTACAAGTGGTCAGAAATGTCTTCAAACTGGTTTGACAAGTCTGTGTTGTTGTGATTAACATAGTTGTTATCAGCGATTGTTGAAGTTGTTGGTATTTCAGTAGAATCGTTTGTATGACCTGAGAGGTCGTACTGGAAGTTGTGCTGAGATGTGTAACGTGCAATGAGTGAGAGTATTTGATCTTGAGAAGATTCATTGGTGGTTTTGTTGTTATGCGATATTTGTGTTTTTTGTACATCATTCTGTTGATTGTTATTTTGTTCATTATTGGATTTTGGTTTTTCGTTGTTGGATTTGTTATTTTGATGGTATGCAGAAGCAGTTGAATTTGTTATGTTTTGGTAAGCAGGATTTTGTGTATTTACTGAAGGTATGTTTTCAATTTCTGTTTGACTTGTTTGTTTATTATTATTTATTATTTGTGAAAAAGGTACAGTTGTGGGCAAGACTTGTGTGGGATGTTGTTGTTTATATATTCGACGCGCTTCGCCCATGCTAATGTTCTCTAATGTTTTTATTGTTAAAATTTCTTTAATTTGTTTAAACTTTGGACATGATTTGTCTGATGAGGGGTGTTCGCCGTAACAATTTGCACATGATAAACGGTTGCACATTGTATCACTATGTGGTGGTATGTTACAAACGGGGCAAGATGGATTATTTTTGCACCATTTTTGTGTATGACCTAAAATTTGGCAGTTTTTGCATCTCATGGGGTTGGGTATATAAGGTTTGACTCTTAATTTGTACCATGCAACATCGAGTACACTTGGTAGTTCAAATCTGTCGAAAGTTAAAACAATAAGGCCAGTATGAAAACGTTTTTCTTGAACTAGTTTGGTAAACTTGTAGACACCTGTTACTCCTTGCGAGCTCAGTTCATTAATGAGTTCTTTTTCGTCAACGTCAGCAAGATTTTTATCATAAATAACACCTTTCACTGAGTTTAAACTAGAATGTAGTTTCACCGATATTGCGCACAAACCACAGAGGTCTTTTGCCTTTAAGAATTTTTCAGTAGCTTTAGTATTGTTTGCTAGGATTAGTATGCTTCCATCTCTGAGTTTAGAAATGGAATCTGTTTCTTTAGAAATTGATTCGATTCCTTTTTTTATTACGAATGGACTTAATTTGGTAAGACGTTTGTCTGTATCCGTAGGAGAGATCACTAAGTATTTGGAATTTTTCACTGTTTTTTTTATTGTTGGTAAATTAGGGAAGTTTTTGGATTGTAGATCAATCCGTGATCTTTTAGGAGATGTGTAATCATCTGATAGTAAATGGTATCTATTAGAGGATTTATCAGGCGGCCCGGGAGCCATTTTCACATTCGTTTTTTGTTCACTTTTCTTTGAAGTTTTTAGAAAATAACACAAGAAAGAAAACAAAAGTAAGCACGAGATAAGTTGTCGATAGATACACAAGAGAGCGCTTTCAGTAGTAAACACGTCCGATCGCTTTCGTAGCTAGTCGATGACTGAGCAAATATTGTAATTAGATGTAAGTAATCAAACACCAATGATGCTATATTAATAAAATAACTTGTAAGCAATTATTCGTCAAGATTCTATCAAAATATAAATTGTTAAAACCAAAACTTAATTTTTTGTATCCCAACGGCAATTATTACTGGTGCAGTCTACGGAGTGCAGCAGCAAAGGATCTGAAACACTTCTAAAGAAAAAAAATAGTAGCAGTAATACCAAAATCAGAAATAGCAGCTGTAACTAAATAGTCAGCAACAACAGCAGTAACAAAAAAATGAGCAATAGTATCAGTAACATCAAAATCAGTACCGGCAACAAAATTCAAGGAGCAGCCTTGAATGCACTCGAGCCATCACAGACGTGGGACAACGCCGAAGTATTTTTTTTTTTGTTTTAAGAAGGACAATCTCTTTCTCATACGCATCAGATTATACATTAAATCGTAACAATCACGGATAAACCCATATATTCCAATATTTGTGATACGCACCTGTTTCTCCAAAAAATGGTGCTACCTAGAGATTATTCTTAGCCCTTTCCAAGCGCCTGGTGATCTTTTATGGGGAGCTTTTTTATTTTGTTTCAGAAATTCACATTTAAAGCAGATATTTCCTACCGATGGGCGACAGCAGTTAAAAAAATTAACTTAATTTTTTATTTAAACTAATTTTCTTTAATTCTTGAATGTTGGTTGGACCACCACTCGAACCCTGGCCTTCCGAATAGCGCTTTGTAACCGCTGAAGCGATTTTTGGCCGAACTCCTCCTCCAATTTGCGGTTCAGGTCGTGATGTTCGCGATTTTAGCCGAGTTACCAACATTCCGCCATTCATTTCTTCTTTTAGCTGATTGGCGCAAATTAGAAATAGAAAGTATAGCCATGTCTTTCTCTACATGGTTCTTCCAGGTGCAGGTCTTCCTCTGCTTCCACCGACGGGGACTGCATCGGAAACTTTCAAAGCTGGAGTATTCGTATTCATCCGGACCACATGACCTAGCTGGACTACATATGTCAATGCCGCCATATAACTTCTACAGCTCATGGTTCCATCGTCTGCGATATTCGCCGTTGCCAATGCGAAAAGGACCATAACTCTGACGCAAAACCTTTCTCTCGAAAACTCCTAACGCCGACTTATCAGATGTTGTCATCGTTCATGCTTCCGCACCATATAGCAGGACGGGAACGATGACGGATTTGTAGTGTTTGGTTGTCGTTCGTTGGGAGAGGACTTTACTTTTCAATTACCTACTCAGTCCAAAGTGGCACCCGTTGGCAATAGTGAAGCTGGTTCCCAGATAGACGGAATTATCTACGACTCCAGAGTTATGAATGTTAAGAATGACATGGAAGCCTCATCGCGAATGCGATGACGGTTTGTGTGGTGTGTCTTGCCCTCGTTCACTATCAGACCCATATCTTTCGCTTACTTATCCAGTCCGGAGAAAGCAGAACTCACGGCGCTGTTTTTGAGGCCAAAAATATCAATATCAGTAGCTGTACACTCTTATAGAAGATTGTATCTTCTATAGTCAGCTCTGCAGCTCGTATTATTTTCTCCAGCATTAAATTAAAAAAGTCACACAATAAGGAATCACCCTGCCTGAAACCTCGTTTCGTATCGAACGGCTCTGCGAAGTCCTTCCCGATCCTGACGGAGCTTTTAGTCTTGCATAACGTCAGTTTACATTGCCGTATAAGTTTCGCAGATACCAAATTCAGACATAGCGGCGTAAAGGCAGCTCCTATTCGTGCTGTCGAACGCGGCTTTAAAATCGACGAAGTGGTGGCTGTCGATCCTCCTTTTACAGGCATTTTTGGCGCATGGAGAATATCTGGTCAATGATTGACTTACCTGGCCTAAAGACACACTGATAAAGTCCATACAGTTTGTTGACGGTGGGCTTGAGTCTTGCATATAATATGATCGACAGGACTTAATACGCGATATCAAGGAGGCTAATCCCACGATATATTATTTTTTATGGATTGGGCAGAGCTTAAATTCCAATAGTCAGGCATGCTTTCGTCCGACTATATTCTGCAAAGTAGCTGATGCACGCATATTTTCAGCTCTTCACCGTCATGTTTCTGCCGGTAGGCCGTCAGCCCCAGCCGATTTGTTGTTTTTTTAGCGGGCGATTGCAATTCGTACTTCTCCATGGTCAGATAATGGAACGTCTTTTCCATCCTCATCGATTGGGGTTTCACGTTCAGCATCGCCGGATACACCATTTTCACTGCTATTCAACAGGCTGGAGAAGTGTTCCCTCCATAAAATCAATATGCTTTGGGAATTGGCTAGATCACCTCTTTGTGTCCTACAGGAGTTTGCTCCGGTCTTGAAACCTTCTGTAAGTCCCGTATCTTTTCGTAGAAATTTAGAGCATTACCCTTGTCGGCCAGCTGCTCTTGATACTCACTCATCTCGGCCTTTTTTTTGTCTGCAGATGCATCTTGCTTCCCTTTTCAGTTCTCGGTATGGATCCCATCCCGCACATGTTATGGTTTGCTCTCCACTGCGACACGGCAGCCCTCAACGCACCAGCTGTTTTTGTAGCTATTCCGAATTCCAATAGTTTCGTTTGTTGCTGTACGTATAGAGCTTGAAATGCCGTCCCATATGCCCCTTATACCGAGTTGCTGATGAGTGCTCTCAGAGAACAGGAGTGCAAATCGGGTAGAAAATCGTCCGGAAGTCTATTGTGGTTGCAGCTTTTGGACGTCGAACCTTCCATGTGTTTGTTAACGGGCCTTCTTCGATACACAGAGCCGAATGCGTATATTCGCTGCAATAAGACAGTGGTCCGCGTCGATGTTGGGTCCTCGGAGTGTACGCACGTCAAGAACGCTAGAGACATGGTGCGTTCAGCGAACTGAGCACTCAGTAAACATGTTGAGTGAGCACTTTTACTGAGCGACTAAATTTGACGAACGTACTGTTACTTCAAATGTCGAAACGACCACATTAACAACTGATTGTAAAGTTATTAAGTAATTTTATTTTATGCATGGTTACGTTTGGGCTATTATGTTTTACTTGAAATATTGTTCTATTCATTCTGAAATGCTCCACAAACTGGTCATCTACATACCGTGGCAGAGTTCCTTCATAAACATTTTTGCTTCCTTCCTTTGAATTCCATTCTTTGAAAAACTGTTTATCTAGTGCAGGAAGCTGTAAAAAATTTCTTTGCCTTTATTTATCTTGTAAATTGTCATCACAAGTACTTGAAGTAGAACTACTTTTAAATTTTCGTGATTAATTTTTTTTCGATTCTCAGCAGGTGACCACTCATCAGCAAGTAGCATACAAATTTTACGCTCACTAATAAGGTGAGCGCTCACTGAGCATGTTTAATGAGCGCTTAGTTCGCTGAACGTACCCATTAATATAGTTAAACGAATCAAAGGGACGCGGCTACGCTGGCTAGGTCATGTGGTCCGGTTGGATAAGAATACTCCAGCTTTGAAAGTTTTCGATACCGGAGGAAGGAGTCGAAGAGAAAGATCTGGCTAGAAGGAGTGAATGGTGTAATGCTATTAATTCGGCAATAATTGCGTAAGCGATGTCTACGCCAGTAAAGAAGAAGAAAAATAATGATGAACGGAGATCAGGCGACGGCAACAATCGACACAAGAGTGGCACGAGGTTGTGTGAGTTAAGTTAAGTGTTCAATTAGAACGTCCAGAACGCTTTTGTAAATTAAGATAACACTTTGTTTGACTCAACTAATTACCAGCAGCAGCTTTTATTTAATTTAAGCTATTTATTTAAAAATAAGCTGAAGAATTTTTTTTTGGCTGAATTTCCAAAGTCTTAGACACTTAACAAACTCCTGCTCATCGTGACTTGCTGTCAATGAAGAACAAAAGGTTTACATCTTGCGGACTACGCCACCGCTCAGATTGGCCGAGCTGAAGACTGAACTACATATATCTAATTATAACTATAACTTATTTTTACTCACCATCGCCAGTTAAGCTTCCTTGAGAGCTTTGGTTATCTTCTGAAAGTAATAAATAAATTCACGAAAATATTAAAACTGATTGTCACAAATTTTTTCATACATTAACTTAATTTAAATAATCTTACATAATAAGAAATTTTCAAAGGCATCTGCAAAATCATGCTGACCATACAATTTATAATTTAAATATGGAAAGAACATTTACGAGTATGTAGTTATTTGGATGGCCTGCATATGAATATTTGTATATACATAGTATATACACTGGTGGAAAAAGTAAATTATTGTAGTGTATTCGTAGTAGCTTGCGGGACAGTGGCAACTTTTTGGATTGAATAATTCGAAAGTTTTCTTTATTTCATTCGTATTAATAATATGGTGTTATATAATTTTTATGGAAAAAAGGGGACATTTTTAATAGCAGTATTGTTTTGTAAGGTTTGGAAAAGCAAGACAACAGGCACGTTGGTCTATATGACGATGGCACGACTTTGCTTTGTTTAGCTATACAAATTATCTGCGCAATGCTTGGCAGTTCTTTCAGCATTTTTGATGTGATATAATCTATTAGCTCAGACACATTAGTTCCAAAAGTAAAAAAAAAGGTACAGGTATTTGACGTAATTTATTTATTACTGAATGTGCTTTAACCAGCTTAAGGCCTATAGTGAGTGTAAATCTTAAAACTAAATTCCTATATCGTTTGCTTAGGAAATGTTTATACCATTTAATCTAATTGCAGGACATGTTTGTAAATGTAACGTGTGTGCACTTAAGCTCAAATTTTTTCGATGGTTTCCTATGGAGTTTATCACGGGATAATATGGCTGTGTTGTCACCTCCACTTTTTCCTATTACAATATGTATTTGCGTGTGTACATACATATGTGTACCTACAGTGGCTGTTGGTCAAGCGCCTACCAACAACCACAGAGAACGTATAATATAGAGAAGGTGCAAGTACGGATCAGAGTGGAAATTGTCAAAAGCCACGATTACCTCGTTTCACGTAATCGTACCACACTCCTCACATAATTCGCAAATTATTATTATTTTTAATTTTATTGTTAATTATAATTAAAATTACAAAACAATTATATTAGCACAAGATACCAGGGCTATCGGCTTAGTCATATAGTTAAACAAAAGGAGGTAAATACATTATATTAACATTTATTTAGATTAAGTGGTAGATTTTTATTTTTTTTGGCTGCGGAGTTGATAGCAGGAGATGGACGTGAGTGTGTTGAGTGTGTCCATGTCTTAGCCGTATGAAGCAGCTATTGGCCCATAATGATGTACCAGTAGGAAGTTTTATAGGGGTTTCCTGGGGGTTTATTTTTTTGTATTGGTGTTGGTATGCTGGAAACCATTCGTTTTTTTATTGCAGGATAACGGCTTTTGAGAAGATATATTTTAAGGATTTGGGTCCAAATGGCATAAAGTGGTAAAGTGCTGCAGTGTCGACATGTTCATTCCCAGGAACACCAGAGTGAGCTGGAATTTGAATTGTACAATATCTTCGTTTGAATTGTATTCTTGTGGGGCTTTAAAGACTAATTGGCTATCAGTGCATATTACGTATTTCTTGCTTGATTTTTTGGCTAATTCAATTGCCGAAATCAATCCTTGTAGCTCAGCATCAGATATATTTGCATAATGTGGGAGAAGACCGTGGGATCTGATGGTGCCGTTGTTGTCAGCTTGGTTGGAGCCGTCTGTAAAGAGGAAGTGCCATCCGTCGTGTTTAAGTGGTGTTGCAATACTGTTGAATAATTGTTGGTAGGTGGCGTTACAGGTGTGTTCTTTAGGTCGGTGTGCCAAAAGTTTCATTCTCAAGCTCCCAAGGCCGAAATTATTTTCTTGGATAATGTGTTGTGGATATATTTAGGCTGAGGGGTTTTTCTAGTTCTACCAACTCACAGAGTGTCGATTTTATTTTTATATTAGTCTTTCTTCTTTTCAAAAGCTGTATTTCATGATTTAAAATGCTTGAAGAGTTGCAAAACAGTTTGTAAATTATACCACTATTAAGAAGCTTATATCGCTTTTCTAATGTATTGTATGCAACCCTCCATCAGTTAGTAAGTGTTTTATTGTCCCGAAGGCTCTTAAACTCCGTCTTATTGCTGAGTGCATTGGTGATTTAATTTTCTTGAGTAAGTTTTAAGAACATTTTCCATAAATTTGTAGACCATAATCTATTTTACTTAGTATAGTTAATTTGGTTATATTTAAAAATGTGTTGGTGTGAACAAAATTTTTTTGAAGATAAATACTTGATAATATTTAGTCTGGTAGCAAGTTCGTTTTTTAGGTTATTACAGTGGTACTTAAAAGTATACTTACAATCGAACGATTCCATTGTGAATGGGAAGTGTAGAAGAAAAAAGATTCGCACTCCTGGAGCTTTTTCAAAATGACGCTACCTCCAACTTTATCGAATGCCTTGGCAAAGTCAATTGAGAGAATTGAAATGTGGATTCTTGTTGCTAAGTTTTTACATATGTGGTAGTCAAGGAACAGTAGCGCGTCTAAGGTACTGGTACCAGATCGGAAACCTATTTGAAAAGTGGAGAGGAGTTTGTTGGCTCTTAAAAACCACATCAATCTTGTGGATTTAATTTTCTCCATGACTTTACTCATACATGGTATGAGCAAAACCGGGCGATAGTTTTCAATATAGCTGTCTTAAAGTTTTGTGGGATTACGCCTCTGTCGAAAATTTTATTACAAAGCTTCAAAATCTCCTGTTTTATTTGTGTGGGGACTTTCCTTAACATTTCATAGCTTATTTTGTCGAATCCAGGAATGGTATGTTTACTATTTTCAGGGCAGAATCAACTTCTTTGTAATTGACAGCGTTTTCGATGCGTAACGCTAATCTATCTATCTTCTCAGTCGGGTGCCTATTTGGTATATTGGAAGATAGTACTCTAAAAGTGACAAGAAAGTTTGAGATATTTGAGGCGTGGGAAAACTCTGTCGTTATATCGAAGTTATTTACAATAACTGAGTTATTTTTCGTTATAGAATGGATAAGAATGGGTGTGTATGTTCCAATGAAGGTTTTGATACCTCTCCATAGAAGTAGTAGAAGTTTTTGGATTTAATTTGTTTGTTGTTTAGCTTGTTTCTTTTCTTTATTGAATAGAGAATTCTTCTTTTTAAAAGTTAATAACGAATCGAAACGAATCGAAACGAATCCTTCTATTAGCTTTATATTCCTTCCAAGCGGTGATTTTTTCATTGCGGAGACAGTTAAGCTTTGGAGTCCAACAAGGTACGTTTCTAATCACCTTGTCTGAAACTTCGAACGGCTCGGAGAGGTCCTTCCCGATCCTGACGGAGCTTTTAGTGTTGCTTAACGTCAGTTTACATAGCCGTATAAATTTTGCGGGGATACGAAATTCAGACATAGCGGCGTAAAGGGAGCTCCTATTCGTGCTGTCGAAGGAGGCTTTAAAATCGACGAAGAGGTTGGGTCTTTTCCAAGATTTGGCGCATGGTGAATATCTAAATTGCCAAGTACGATTTTCACAACGTGTGGGGGGCAGCGCTCATAGGTATCCTATAGGCGCTCATAAAAGGCATCTTTGGCCAAATCGTCCTTATCTTCCGTCGGAGCGTGGGTGCAAATCAACGTTATATTTAAAAATTTTGCTTCGATGCGGCTGGTGGCAAGACGCTCGTCAACCGGGGTGAATGCTAATATTCGACGACGGAGTCTCTCTTCCACCACAAATCCGACACCAAATTTACGCTCCTTTTTATGGCCGCTGTAATAAATGTCACAAGAACCTACTCGCTTTCGTCCTTGTCCCGTCCATCGCATTTCTTTGACGGCGGTAATGTCAGCCTTTATTCTTACGAGGACATCAACCAGCTGGGCAGCGACCTTCCCAATTAAGGAACGGAAATTCCAGGTGCATGCCCTCAAATCATGATCCTTAATTCGTTTGCAGGGGTCGTCAACAGAATGGGGGTATCTCATTCGAGGCGTTTGGAACTTTTTCATTGGAGCTGGTTTCTACGTGGCTGGTACAAAACCCAGGGCACAACCCCGCTAGGCGAGTAAGTTTAAAGATTTTACTTATTTATATAGCGAGCCGCTTGCTTCAAGACTGACGCCCGCTCACAGCCGCACAGTGGCTCCACTAAAGCTTCCTGTCTCATCCGCATCTTGCACAAGGGTTGCTCACGTTTCCAGGGTGCGCGTCGTGGACGCAAGAGTAGGAATTGAGTATAGGCTCACAACTGTAACAGCATACCCAGAAGCTTGACTACATCCCATTACACCCCATTACACCCCATTTTGCTATTGCTACATATCTACGTACGCTCATACGCTAAAATGAATTTATGAATGAATTTCGACTTGTCTCGATATTTACCTCCCAAGAGAAATATTATTTAATATATGCACATATTTTAATCAAATACTCAAATATTTTTATTATGACTAAATTATCATATTTACCATCAAATATGTAAGTACATTTAAAAATATGTGATTTGATAAAAAAAATATTTAAGGGGGGAGACTCATGTAAATTTTTCAAAAAATCGATTTGTTTTTTTTCGATATTCTGAAAGTATACTATGTTGAGCGTGTACTGACGAGCCGGAAAAAAAAATTTTCAAATATTTACAAAGTTATAGCTAATACAGTGGAGCGGGCCGTACTGAACTGTACTGTGTACTGAAACTTTAAACGCGATTATCTCGAAACTACTTTTGGAAAAACTGCTCGTGTTGTAGCTCAAAAAATTATTGACCGATTTGTTTGAAATTTGATGAGGCTTTTCTCTACATTACTACCGGAAGGATAAACCTAAAACTTCAGGTATTTTTGATTGATTATTTATTTTTTTGGGGTCAAAAGGGTAAAAAAATAGCTCAAAATCGTAACTTTTTTTAAGGCTGATTTTATATTGGATTTTATCCTTTTCTTTATAATTTTATAGCTTTACCCTTTCCGTTTATATGTCCTGAAAAAAAAATATTTTTTTTTTTGGTGTTTCAGATCAACGGTTGATGAGTGACAAATGGAGCAGTTTCGGACCTCGCGTTAGAGGCAGCCTACAAGACATCATGCTGAGCCACCATTTTGAATTAAAAAAAAAAAAAAATTTTTTTTGTAATCTTAAAATGTTAAATAAAGTTGTGTTAAAAGTTCTAAACAATTAAATTATTTTATCACTGTAAAAAAAAATATTAAAAAATGACCGATTTCGAGGCATTTACATGAGTCTCCCCCCTTAATGAGAGTTGCAACTACGACTGATAACAATTTAAAAGAGTTACATGCATACATGTTTGTACATAATAAGCACGTGAGTATGTATATCATACAAGCAAAAAATCGTCCTAGAGAAATTAAAATGTATCATTCGTACTTAAGAAATTTATTTAAAAATTGTTAAAATGTTATCAGTAATTAATTGATGATTTCAAATTTGAATTCAATTTGGTCATTTGTATATGATAAAAGTAAATAAAAACGGCTGTTAATTTACATTTGCATAGATTTTAGTTCTCTTGTGTGTTTGAATACGCTCAATTCTGTTAATTTCCCACATCGAGGGGAAACAGAAATTCAAGATGAGAAGGAAATGACGATTACACCGAACGAAATTTCTCTGCCAGAAAAGTCAAATACGCTGGCTTTGCACCTTTTCTATATTCTACGTTCTCTGACAACCACACACGTCAAGAAAACAAACTACCGAACAAAAAGGAGATGACAAGAAAACTAACAGAGCGACCGGCCAGCAGAGTGAAGACGGCGTGGGTCGCTAGCTACGTACAATAACAAAACTATGGGCAAAAACAAACCAAGTGAAATGATCAACTTTATTAACAGAAGAAGATCACACGACGACAGTAATTGAACAACTATTTGTATATGTACATACACAAAATAAACAAAACATGTTTTCTGGGTGCACCCGATGTGTGGTCCAACCAAACTGGTTACGAACCCACTCGCACTACTGCCGTGTTGGCGGGGGTATCTTTAACCCGCCTGTATGACTGGGCTCTGGGTGCGGGATGCTATAAGAATGGGTCGGGAAGAATGAAAGGAACGACACTGGCACGACAAAAAAATATAACAAGCAATAAGTGATACTTAGCGGTTTTGCAGTCGGGTGTGGGTCCCCAACTTCAGTGCTCCGCCGAACGATGTCGACAAGCTCCGGTTCCGTCACTGGAATCCACCAAAAAACAATTTTTCCCTGGGTCTCGACTGCCCCCACACAAGCCCCGACCTGAACTTAAAATTTTCACTTGGCCTCGACTGGCCTTAATACAAATATTTGCCTCGACTGGCAAAGCGCTATTTATTTTTTTTTCACTAAAATATCTACCCACACGTCTGCTCAAAAAGGTGTGTACACTTTCAAAGACTACGAGAATCTTATCCGACACGCACTTACGAGCGAGGCTGCAAGCTACGTGCCGGCCTGTAGAATTCTTAGGCAAGTGTCTATTGGTGCCCAATCATTTGGCGCCGCCTCCATTACCCAAATGGACCGAGCTGGAGAGCCATGGCTCATCAAGTACACTGGGATAATTTTCCCCCGCCGTATAAAAATAAAGGCGACACCGCTTTTTCGGAATACCCGCGCAAGTCATTCCGTTTCCCTAATATTTGTTAGTGGAGGAACCTTTTGGAGACTTATACCACTGGGCAGGCACACACCGAGTACAACAGTGCCATCAATCCATGGCTTTAAATGAAGCAACTATTTGCCGACAGATGCAACTGCCCACGCTTGGAGTGAAAGGAATATTATGTAAAACAAAGGAAATGAACAAACAAACACAAAAGAAGTTTTTGTTGCGCCCAGTGTCATCTGCGAAAGTAGATGTTTGTAGTTTACTGGATGTCTGTAATGTATATAATGCATACTATATGCCCAAGAACTCTTCCTTAAGGAACACCAGATTTTATTGGAAACTCTTCGTTAATAAATCCCAGTTATTTTACGGTCGTCTCAGCATCTAAAGCTAGCCTAGATAGAATTCAAAGACTGCAGTCTAAAACCTTAAGATCAATATGTAAAGCCCCTTGGTATTTAAAATAGATAAACTGCTTAAAAATTACTCATTAAGGTTATCTAGTTAAAAAATTATTACAGTAGAACTACCCTAAGCGATTAAAGAGAAAGGACTCTACCGCATCCAATTATTCTACATCGGAGTTGCGCTCCGCATATATCTTTCATGATATTATAATTTACTTTAAATTATCCTTTATGATACATCTTTTGTTAAATTTGAAACATGAGTGCTTGGTATACCTAATGATATTTATATAAACACATTCTTTGATAAATCTATGGTAAGTTATATTCGTAATTTATTGTACTTTGCTTACTTTGTTAATCTATACAGTGGTAATGATTAACTTGTTCCAGTAATAAGAATTAGCTTTAAGATGTTCGATATTATCTTTACTTTCCAAAAAGGAAAGATCCAATAAAACAATATACAGAAAAACAAAATTACGGTAAGCCACCTGTTGGATAAGTAAAATTTTATAAATTTTGTGTAATAAATTATATGCGTCCAGCTTATGTATTTTTGACACTCCAAAGCTATACATGACATTATAAGTTCATTAAATTAAACATTATAATTTTCTGATTTATGGTTTCCAGGAAAGTTCTGGACAACATTCACCAAACATCAGGCAAATTGCTCACTAAAAACCGATTGTTCTGATTGATTTGATGGCATTGGCACAGGCAAGTCTAAGTGGTGTTTTGGCCGAATACAAGTGTGTGTAATACCTGTCCAAACGGCTAATGTGTAGGTTGTTGCTTAGCTCAACCTACCAGAAGTCTCATACACATGACATTTATGCGGAACCCAAGTTTTATTTTGATTCCTCACAGGAAATCCAAAATAATCTAAGTAGTACTGATCAATTAATGATGTGAACTTTCTTCACACATGTAATAAAAACTGTTGGGGTTGTTAAAAAAGATTAGTGAAATATTTAGGAAATAATGTAAAGCGCTAACTTTGTAACCGCTGAGGCGATTTTCTGCCGAGCTCCTCCTCCAATTTGTGGTTTTTGCGTCTTCATGTTTTTCCAACAAATGGAGGGACCTACGTGTACAGTTTATACTAAGCCGCCTTCGAACGCTTGATGGATTTCTTATGAGGAACCTTTACAATACATTCCCTGCCGATGGACGACCGCAATTAGAAAATATAGCTTAATTTTTTATTTAAATTAATTTTCTATAAGTTGTTGGACACCCGAGCCTTCCGAATGGCAGTATGCAATGCTAACTACTCGACTACGGCGGCCGCCGAAGTAACAAACGTAAATAAACTTGCGTTATATTGAGTTGAATGAAATCTTAGGTAAAGTAAAAATTTCATTCGGTTTTTATCTAAGATATGGCGTTAATGTCCATAGTACTAGTGTTACGTGTCGCATCATGTCATACTATACGGCGCTGAAAACATATTTATTCGCGCTAAAAGTTTGTCTTTGACAGTTTTTGATTGACTCAGTACGTTGTGAGGGCTCGTCAAAGATGGACACCAGCAAAGAGAAAATTCGCTATAGTTTACAATTTATCTGCGATCAAGGCGAAAAAGCAGCCAGAGCGGCTGAAAAAATTAATTTAGTTTAGAGGCCCGATAGTGTAAACGAACGTGTAGCAGAAAAGTGGTATGCTAGGTTCCGTTCCGGTAATGTCGTTGTCAAAGATGCACCACGCGTCGGGAGGCCTGTCGTCGAAAAATGCGATAAAATCATGGAAATAGTGGAAACAGATCGTCACATGAGCACTTATTTAATTGCTGAGGAACTAAAAGATAAGCCAAAAAACCGTTTGGAACCATTTGCCAAAAAAAAAAAAAAACCGAACGAACTTTTTACTTTATCTAATATTTAAACAGTCAACCAAAAATAGTTAACAAGAAAACTGGATGTGATTGAAATAAAATAATTATACGTTTCTAATTAGGGTATACTGACACAAACAAAAATAATCAAAAAGTTCGTCTGACAAAAGTAGTAAATCCTTTTTTTTCCAATGTTTTTTTAAGGCAAATTTTTTTAGAATCACAGCGCTAAATTATGTGCGTGCTCTGACATCATGAGTAGTTGTTAAGGGTATATTTTTACTTGAAGAAGCTTTCGCTTAGGAATCTTTGCACAGTCTAAATGATGATTTAATCTTTTCTGGTGACTTGATGTTTTTACTAGTTTTCAGAAGTGAAATTTTATTTCAAACGTTGGGAAACTAAGACATTACAGGATTTACAAACATTTTTTCCTCTTGGTTAATTAATGCCATTTTTGACATATTTTTCTACCATCGGATGATCGGTAAGTTTACCACTCGTGGCGGATCATAAACTCGATATCGCTGCTACTTATCATTGTTGCGGTTTCTGACGACGTTTTTTTTTGCTTTGACGCTGCAGTTGTTTCTGTTGTGGCTAGCGTTCTAAATCTATATCGTGTTCTAGTTTAATTGTTTGTCAGATTGATTCTATGCTCTTTGGAAAGGAATGCAAGAAATAAAATTTAGGAAAGTGGACCCGGGACTGACCTTTTTGAAAAAAATTCACATTTCCGTTTGCAACGGGTGTTCTCCAAAAGTTACCAACCGTCTTACTCAAAATTCAGTACAAAAATAGTTTTTTACTTAGATTCTCTCCGGGAAGTGATACAAGAACCGACCTATTCAAAAAATCTTTATTTATGGCTGGATGTACTTGAAATTCGGAACATAGGTGGAGTTTTTCTTAGAATCTCTGAACTTCGCAGAACGCCCTCTGAAGAAAATTACTATTAATTAGTTTTTTAGATGCCGATATTCTAAAGTTCAGCGATGCAAGCTCCACAAAAACACTTGGAATACACTTCAACGCGTTAAAAGATACTTCCTTGTAAACACACGAATATAAACCAGCTGCCAACTATAGTACCAAAAGGCTAATCCTATCCACCAATAATAATTGTTGCAAAGGATATACTTCAAAAACTCTAGATGGAAGGATCGGATTGGGATGAAGAGGTCAAATCCGGATTCCTATACAAATGGAACTCCTTCCAAGAGAATATCTCAGCAATCAAAGACATCCAAATACCCTGGCCAACCTGCGTGTTAATGTGCGGTTATAATCAGAGGCATCCAATTATTATCCACGAAAGCTCTTGTTAATGATGTGGATGGTACAACAAGAATAATATATCCCGCGGCTGAAACCCAGGGTTAAAAAGTGCAGCTTTCGGTGCAAAACAAGCACTTTCTATAAATAAAAAATGAAAACTCAAATCATGGCGGCACTACCACCCGAGAGGAAAACATGAACACTTCCGTTCCACACCACGGGGCTGGATTTTGCTGTTCCATCGCTAGGAAAATATCAACATTCCGTCGAACCACATATTCAAAGGTATACATACTAGGTGGCGCTGCTACTGCAAAAAAGGTTATAGTTCCTTGTTGTCCGTTTATGTTTATATTCGTCAACAACAATCAGCTGTCAAAACAAAACTAAGGGCAGTATCGCACGGAAATTTGGCATGTTTGCCTAAATATGAACGGCCTACTAGGAACTGTAACCTTTTTTGCAGTAGCAGCGCATTCAGGTGGTCAAGGAGGTTACTTTTTACCCCACCTAGTATTTGTGTGCTTTTCTTCAAAGGCTATACATCTGGAAGTCTGCTCTGATCTGACATCGGAGGCATTCCAAGTATCCTCCGCAAGATTTGTTGGACGCCCCGGCCTTCCTCATAAGATTTTGTCTAATAACGGCAAAACCTTCGTCGGCGCTCAACGAAAGCTTCAAAGTGTGTTCTCCGCCATCTTAAAAAATGTTTCCGTTGGCATCGCCTCAAAATACGCATCACATGGATTTTCTTGGCAATTTAATATGGGAGGACTATGGGAAGCTGCCGTAAAGAGTTTCAAATCGAACTCTCAATTCAATCGAAGAACTCTCTCTGAGCAATAAATGGCAGAAGCTGATAGTTATGCATCACCAGTTCAGTATCCGGTGGAAAAATGAATATCTTAAAGAACTATGGTACACAAGCGATACAAATGGAAATATCCTGAACGCGAGGTGCAAGATAATGTCGTATATAAGACGATATACTCACACCTAATGAGTGGCGGTTAGGACGTATAATCAAACTTCACTCAGGTGCAGTCCGTGTTGTCGACATATTTACGCAAAATTGACTTATAACCCGAAACATAAAAATTATTTGTGCTGTCTGTGGGTTGAAGCTCACTCCTCTCTTATTATCACGTTCAAAATACACATTTTTTTTTTTTAAATCATTCCAAAACCTTTTCGCATGAATGTACTAAAGTTCATTCTTTATTATTTCACCCTATAGCTCACGAAAGGACAGTGCGTCACTGCCCAGCATTTCTTAAAGTTTTTTTTTATACAAAATTCATTCATTTACCTGATCTGCTTTAATATATGAAAGCCTAATAGTAAGTGTACAAATCTTAAAAACTAAATTACAAACATGATAGCTCGAGTTATATAACTCTGAGCCCTTTTCACACTACGGCGCCCTCCTTAGAAGGCGGGAACATCTCTTCGCTGCAGGCGGGAATTTTTTGTTGGTTGCATAAAGCATTAGCTAGCGGGTTTGGATGATTTCTCAGCTTTGTGAAGTACTTCGTCTTGCTTCTTTCAATTTCAGGCTTAACCAGTAAAATACCAAGGTCTTTGTGAATATTTACGTTACGAACGTACCATGGTGCGCCCGTTAGTGCTCTTAAAATTTTGGACTGGAACCTCTGTATTTTATCAATGTTGGTTGTACCCTACAGTTGAATACCATACATTCAAATAGGTTTTAATACTGCGTTGTAAATAAGGACTTTGTAGTCTAGTTTTACACCGGAGTTTTTATTTAAAAGCCAATTTAAACTAGATGCTTTTAATTTCATGTTGCCTCTATCTGTCTCTTCCAAGTGAGACGTCTATCTAAGTGTATACCGAGATATGTAAAATCATTTACTTGGGGAATGTTTATACCATTTAAGCGAATTGCAGGACATGATTGCGGTCTTAAAGTAAATGTAACGTGTTTACACTTTTGTTAATTAACTTTAATTCTCCAGTTTTCTAGCCATTCTTCGATGAGGAGTTAATGATCACTAATCGTTTTTGCTGCTCTTTTGGGGCATTTATCCCGGCATAAAACAGCTGTATCATCCGCAAAGGTAGATGTCTGCACTTTTCGGTTTAATGGGATGTCTGCAGTGTATATAATATAAAAAATAGGCCCAAGGACGCTACCCTGCGGAACACCAGCGTTAACCGGATACTCCTCACTGATAAGTTCAGATTGTTTAACGGTAAATTGTCTGTTAGTCAGGTATGACTTAAGTATCATATAAAATTGATTAGGCAGGGTTTTATGTATTTTGTACAGTAAACCTTTATGCCAGACTTTGTCGAACGCTTGTGCTACGTCAAGAAAGATTGCACAGCAATACTCCTTGAGCTCGAATGCCCTCCTGATACCATTAGTTTTTCGGTTAACTTGTTCAATAGTACTATGCTTTTCACGAATGCGGAATTGGTGATCTGGTATCACATTACGATGGAGAAAAGGAGATATTTTTGATAGCAGAATTTTTTCAAATAATTTGGAAAGACTGGGTAGTACGCTTATTGGTCTGTAAGAAGACGCATGTGTATGGTCTTTGCCTGGTTTGGCTATCATTAATATCTGCGATTTTGTTCACGCGTTTGGAAAGTAATTTAGTTTTAGAATGGCATTAAAGAGTTTAGAGAGCAATGCGTGTGCAACTCTTGGTAGCTCTATTACCATTTTTAGTGTAATAAGGTCGTGGCCTGGAGATTTCTTTGGATTCAGCTTCTGTATCGCGTTTACCACTTTTAGGCTTGATTTTTTACTTGCCACCTGATTTTCCTGGCCGTTAACAACAACTTCCGGTAAAATAAAATTATTAGTCGCGTCATTTGGCTGGAATACATTACTTAAATGCTTTGCAAGCAATTTGCATTTTCTTTGTTACTGCGTGTCCAGTTACCATTTGGGTCCCTGATTGGCATATTCACTTCTATTGGAGGCTTAAATTTCTTTTGTGCTTTCCAGAGTGAGTATTTTTTGGCAGAATTCGGCGCTAGTTTTTCTATGTATGCCTTGGCATTGTGATCTTCTGCTTGTTTCAGTGCACTTTTCAGCTTCCTCTCTGCTGCTTTCAACCATAACTTTGCGGTTGGAGAGCGATATTCTTGCCATTCTCTCCGCAAACGGCGCTTATTTTTTTACTAATTTTTGTATTTCCGTATTTGCTAGGATTTTTGGGCACGTAATAGGCTCTTTACTTTTTGGAGTTGCTATGATTGCCGCAGAAACAAGGACATTATTGAGCTCATTAATGTAGTCATCAATATCGTTTTCGCAATTCAATATTGGGTTGATGTTAACATGACTACTAGTATATTTTTTTGTATTTTAGCCAGTTTGTTTCTCTGTTTGTTAGTCTTGATTCTTGTGCAACTATCTTCGGGCGCTCATAAATATATATACATATTTATTAGAACTGGTGAGTGGTCTACAAACAACTCAGCAATTGTCACAGCTGATACAAGTTGCCTGTTGATTTTTCTTGAGACAGCAAAGCCTGTTAAGTCAGGTATTTTCTTCCGATCGGTAGGCCAGTATGTTGGTTGACCTGGGGAAATACAATCTAAATTGTTACGTTTGTTTATAATGGTATTGTATAACTGGCGGCCTTTGGGGTTTATTAGACGGGATCCCCAGTTGCTTTGCATTGTAGTCTCCTCCTGCTATAAATCTATCACCAAGATTATCAAAAAATTCCTTAAATTGATTTTCTGTGATCTTAAATTTTGGAGGGCAATAAATGGCTGAAAGATTTAGCTCTTTGCCATAATTATTCAAAGTGACAGAGGTAGCTTTTAGATAATTGGTGGCGTAAGGCTGTAACACGCAGTGATTAAGGCGGTTTCTTAGAAGTATTCCAGTGCCGCCGTGGGCTTTGCCATCAGGATGGTTGGTGGGGTACAATATGAACCCAGGTATATAAAAGTTATATTTATCCGTCAAGTGCGTTTCAGACAATAGTATTACGTCTCTAGCATACTCTGTTAAAAATCGTGCCAATCCTAATTTATGGTGGTTCACACCGTTTGCATTCCAAAAACAAATGTTTAGCACGCTCATTTTTTGGACATAAATTGTGTCATGCACTGCGTAAGGCTTAAAATCATCGATTCCATTAGATTGGCTCTTCGGAATATTATTTGAATCATTCTTCAGTAAATTCGCGTAAGATAATTTATTTGGATTCAAATTTTGCACGTTTGGAACAGTTTTATCCGTAGCTTTTTCTACAAATTGGATTTGAGGTGTATTTACCATTTGACTTCGGTGAGTCTGAATATTGTTTGCCAACCTAACTTTTAGATCTTTATATACAGGACAGCCCCTATAACTAGCAGTGTGATTACCTCCACAATTACTACATTTTTGCCTGGTGGTATCATCTTTCTTTAACGTGCATTCAGACGTGGGATGTAGGTCCCCACATGCTACGCAAACACTGCGCAATGTGCAGTAGGATTTAGTATGGCCGAATTCTTGGCAGTTGGTGCATTGCACTGGGCCCTTTTTTTGTGTGGCTCTTCTACTGTTACCCTACGATGTAGCAAATATGTTAAATTGTATATGGGATGGGTTTCGTTTTTCTTTAATTGACTTACCTTGGGCTCTAGTTCTACCTTAAACATGGGCTGGGGTACTTTGTTTCTATTAAGTATATTTATGACCGATTTGGTACTGAAACCATTTTCTTCAAGAGCCTTTTTTATTTTGTCTGATTTGACTGAGGATTCGATACCTTTAATTACAACGGTTAGGCCTTTCGAGCTCTTCAGTTGATATGAGTAATATTTTTTTATTACTCGACGATAGAAAGCTTACTATTTGCATGAAGCTTTCTTCGCTGTAAATTTGGATTTTTGATTCATCGATGTTACCTTTTTTTAAAGGCACAACGTGAAAGTTTGGCATTTGCAACTGTGGTAGTACCCTTTACGCTGTCCTCACTTAATAAAGTAAATCGGTTGCTACTAGAGGGTTTTTGAATTTTTAAGTTGGTTCCACTCATTTGCACTTTTTTTGTTGTTAGTGTTATTAATAGGACTCGATTTCCTCTTGACATTTATATATCGATCTAGTCCGGTCTGTATTTTTGTGTTCTTTTTTATTTCATTGGGCTTACCGCTTGCCTGTTCCTTTTTATTTGTATTGGTGGGCGATTTTCTGCTGGGTGTTTGCTTGCTGTTACCTTTTTTCTCTTGTTTTTCTGCCGACTTCGCCGTCTGTTTAGCGCTAGCTGAGTACTGCTGAGAGTCTTCTGCTTGCATGTTGCTTTCTTTTGCCGTTGATTGTGTTGGCGTTGTTTGCTCAAAATAGGAAAAAAAAAAGCATTTGAGAGCCTCCGATCCGGCGGGTTTGACCGGGACGCACTCATTTTTGTTTTTGTGCTCACTGGTTAACTTTTTGTTTATTTTTCCGTTTGCACTTATTGTTTATTAATATTATGTTCTATTATTTAATTTGGAGTTTGTTAATGTTTTCCTTTTTCAAAGTGTTCTTCAGATTACACTAAAGGCACTCGCTTACTTATTTTGAATTTTTCACTGTAGTTTTATTTTATTTTGTTCACTGTTGTTTTATTTTATTTTATTTTTATGAGCAGTGCTTAATTGCTTGTGTGCTCTTACAGCTCTTTCCCCGCTAATGGCACTTGAAGATCGTTATGAGTGCGAAAATTTACACTGGCACTGTATTAGCTGCCTTGCGACTTCATACTCTACAGAGGAGTGCGAATCTCACTCTAGCTGTCACCGTTGTACTCTCGTTGTACCCGTCTAAGCAGTCCAATCTACACAACGAACTTTAGCAAGTTGTCCAGGATGTAAAGAAGGCGAGATCATGGACCTTATTGCAAGTGACTCAAATTAATTTAAATAGTTTCCTCTACCTTTTTTTCTAGAATAATCTCATGAAATTATTTTCTACTTTTGTACATACGTTCTTATATTTGAGTTTGCATTTGTAAACGCATAATTACCATATATTTGAATTTTTTAAAATGAATTGAAGCAACATTAAAAAGAAAATTACAATGCATTTCGTAAAACCCAAACGAAATTAGTTTTATTATCATATTTTATGTTGGAAAAGAAACGAGTTCAATGCAATTGTTAAAAAAACCCTTCTATTTCATTGGATTACGAGTAATTTATTCATCATCAATATGAGATAGTAGTGTAATATGATAATGATTTGTAGAAAATATATTAAATTTAATTACAAATATTAAATAGCTGTAACAATTGTGATTGCAAAAAAAAATTTTTTTATATTTGTATTTGCTTGCCTTGGTGTATTATTGGAACACAATAATATCCTATTTCCACCGACCACTAAAATGCATTTAAGGCTTCTGCTAAGTGAATGAAAGTGAGTTAACTCAAGCAGCTGATTTTTGTTTACATTTGCAAAATTTTTCATAAGTATTGAAAGCATAGATTCAAGAGAACCCATTCATCTTATTTCGCTATTGATATAATATTATGATTTGCAAAGTGCAGGAAACTTTGCTCGTCCGTAAGATTCCACTTGCCGCGTTTTGTTTTCGTTTTAACTTTTGCTTGTATGTTTCCTCAAATTATTTATTTTGCGCAATCAGCTGATAGCTGCTAAAGCCGCGCATATTTTTATTGATAGGATCATTTGCAATTCCACAATTGCTTTTTGTTTGATTCTTATTGTTTTATTTTATTTTTTCAAAGCGGAGAAACATTCTCTTCGCCAATTACTTAATATACGTATGTATATGCTTTTATGTTAAAACTAATGCAAAAAAGTAATTTTTGCAGAAAAAATTTCACTATGCAAAATAAAAGTCTCGTCCTCATTAAATCCGAAAATGCTTTGAAAAGTGAGTTAACACACTTTTATACAACAACAAACATGGGAATTCACGCATTTAAATGCGATGTTTAAATGCAGTTAAGCTAAACTGCATTTAACGTCCGATGGAAATATGCTATAATTCTCTTCGTTTTTTAATCAGAATGTTGCCTGTTGTTTTTGTACTTTTACTCTCTGTGGTGAAATGAAGATTTATATTTGCTGATATTTCTGCCGCAGCAGGATTTTCGGCGTAGGAAGTCATATTGCGTTGATTGTTGTTAGCAGGAGTTACGCCATATCGTACATATGTATGTACGATGAGCCAGATAGTTATTACAGAAAGATTAGGAACTTCATTTCTAGCATGGAGTGGCTGTAAAGCAGTCATGTACAATAGTATTAATAGAAAGGGGTAATGGATTTAAAGCATCATTACTATGAAACGGGTCAACCCATTAGGGCACTGATGCCAGCGATAGAAAACCCCGCACTGGTAGAATGTTGATAACAGCAGCTAGCTTAGTGTCATGGGAATCAAATCAGAATCAGAGGTCAAATAGGTGGCACCATTTAAATATTATATTTTATTAGAAAAAAACATATAATTATCAGAAATTATTAGAAGCAAATATATAGATTTAAAAAATCATCATACGTGTATATTCGTATGTATAAACATAATGAAATATTATAGAATAGCATAAAAGCAACAAACAAATAATTTTCCAAACATGAAACACTACAATTAAAAGGCAACTAGAAGAATCAATCGGCCTGCATTGTAAATTTAGAAATGATTAAGGATTATATTAAATACCTCAGTATGTATATTGAGAAGGAATTGAATTAGAAGCAAAATATTTTGCCTGACAACCCTGTTATATAAAAATATAACGTAAGAATCATCCTGTTGAATACTACAATAGAAAATAATATGTAAATACATATATATAACTCTTAAAGTTAATAATTAATTGTAACTCAATTTCAAAAAACATTAGTTTTAAATGATTTTTTGTTGAATATGGTTTGGTCCAAAAAATTATAGAATATGAGACGTATTTCTTGAGCAGAGGAACCAAAATCTTTTAAGAAAATATTTTTCAGTGATACTAAAACTCCTGAAATTTATTACCGTTGCTCAGCTGGTTGATGTCCTCGTAAGAATAAAGGCTAACAGCACCGCCGTTCAAGAAGTGCTACGGACGGGACAAGGATCGAAGCGAGTAGGTTCTTGTAACATTTACTACAACCGCCATATAAAGGAGCGCAAATTGTGGTGGGAGAGAGACTCCGTCGTCGAGTACTGGCATTCACCCCGGTGGATGAGGGTCTCGCCACAATATTTCAACATATCGCGGATTTGCGCCTACGCCCCGATGGAGGAAAAGGACGATTTGGCCAAAGATGCCTTTTATGAGCGCCTAGAGCATACTTACGAGTGCTGCCCCCGACACGATGTGAAAATCGTGCTGGGCGATTGGTGGACGTACCTTTGGCACAACTGTTGGAAAATTCAGCCTCCACTACGAAACATTCCCTAATGGATTGAGTCTGATCGACTTCGCCGCGGCCTGAAATATAGTTGTCTGTAATACTAGATTCCAGCACAAAAAATACCTCAAGCTACTTGGCTGCCCCCTGATCGGAAAACTCTCAACCAAATCGATCATGTTGAGATATACGGAAGACATGTCTCCAGTGTTCTTGACGTTCGTACATTCCGAGGAACCAACATCGGCTCGGACCACTATCGTGTTGCAGCGAAGATATGCATGCGCCTCTGTGTATCGAAGAACTTACGTCAACGAACACAAGTTCGACGTCGAAAAGCTGCAATTACAATAGACTACCGAACAATTTTCTACTCGACTTGCACTTCTGCTCTCTGAGAGCACTCATCAGCAATTCGGACCTGTGGGATGGCATTTCAAGCTCTCTACGTACATCAGCAAACGAAACTATTGGATTTAGCAAATGTTGCAAAAACAGCTCGTACGATGAGGACTGCTGTGTCTCATCTGCCAACAAAAAAGATAGAGGCCGAGATGCGCGAGTATGAAGAGCTTGAGAAGCTAGCCGACAAGGTTAATGCTAGAAAATTCTATGAGAAGATACGGCGACTTACAGAAGGTTTCAAGGCCGGAGCAGACTCCTGAAGGACGTAAAGTCTGCGCCAATTATCGAGGGATAAGCCTCTTTAATATCGTATATAAGGCCCTGTCGAGTGTATTGCGTGAAACACTAAAGCTCACCGTTAACAAACTTATTGGACCTTATCAGTGTGGCTTTAAATCTGGTGAGTCAACCATTGACCAAATTTTCCCTATGCGCCAAATATGAGCTGCCTTTACGCCGCTATATCTGAAATTGGTATCACCGCAAAACTTATACGGCTATGTAAACTGACGTTAACTGACTGGAAAGATCTCTCCGAGCCGTTCGATACCAAACAAAGTGTTTTTGATATAATTCTGGAGAAAATAACACGAGCTGCAAAGCTGAATAGAGAAGGTACAATCTTCTATAAGAGTGTACAGCTGCTCGCGTACGCCGATGATATCGACATTATTGGCCTCAACAACCGCGCCGTGAGTTCTGCTTTCTCCAGACTGGACAAAGAAGCGAAGTGTATGGGTCTGGTAGTGAACGAGGGCAAGACGAAATATCTCCTGTCATCACACAAACAGTCGTCGCATTCGCGATTTGGCTCTCATGTCACCGACGAACGATAATCAAACTCTACAAGTCCCTTATCGATCCCGGTGCGAAAGCATGGACGATGACAACATCTGATGAATCGGTGCTGGGAGTTTTCGAGAGAAAGGTTTTGCGTAAGATTTATTGTCCTCTACGAGTTGACAACGGCGAATATCGCAGACGACGGAACGATGAGCTGTACGAGTTATACGACAACATTGGCATAGTTCAGCGAATCAAGAAGCAGCGGCTACGCTGGTTAGGCCATGTGGTCGGATGGATACGAATAATCCAGCTTTGAAAGTTTTCGATACAGTACCCGCCAGCGGAAGCAGAAGAAGAGAAAGACCTCCACTCCATTGGAGGGGCCACGTAGAGAAGGACCTGACTGTACTTGGTATTTCCAATTGGCGCCAAACAGCAAAAACAAGAACGGATGGCGCAACGTTGTTGACTCGGCTATAATCGCATAAGCCGTGTCCACGCCAGTAAAATAAGTAAGTAAGAGTTCTTTTCCATAAACAAGTAAGTTTTCCGCAAAACAATACCAAAAGCTTGATAAAAGAAGTGAAAGTAAACAGGAACAGATATTTCTTAGTCAGTGTTTAGGCCAGAAGCCTAAATGTTATAATTTCCTACTGGGTGTATACGAGTAGCCAAACGGCTTAAGTAAATATGTATGTAAATATATAGCTACCGTTTTTTGTCTTTATATCCGCATTTAATTGGTTCGACCACCAATATTATAATTCGATTTATCCAATTCCGATTTCCAAGTTCAAGAAGATACCCCAAGCTGACACAACGATTGCCCAAATTTACAAAATGTAAGTAAAGAATATAATTTGTTCGATTAAACAAATTCATAATTTAACACTAAATTAATTCAATTCAATTTTTTATTTATTCTTTTCGGAATCAACGACTGATTTTGAAGCGGATTTACGTCAGTCGTTGACAATCAGCTTTAAAAAACTTATTCAATATGGCAAGGCCTGCAGCATGGTCCAAACATGATATTTTGGCGAGAGTGTATAACAAATCACAGTCTTTAAGCTAATCCAAAGCTTACTGAACGCCTTAAAAACACACGATTGCAATTTGGCTAAAAATGCAAGTTTTAGGACGATGTATAATCCAAAATGGAGTCTAACCACAAAATATTTTAATAAAATTTTACATATATAATAACCGACAAATATATATACATATAGGTATATATATAATAACCGACAAATAATTCCAATGGCAGCAACTCGAGAGGAGTAGTCAACAACGAATTGTATTTAGAATATAAGTACTAGTATATCTGTACTGGCATAGGCACCGCTTATGCGAATATAGCAATGATAACAACAGCATGTCAGTCGTTTCTTCTTTGGGGACTAGTCGAGGTCCTTCTCCATCTTATCTCTCCAATAAAGTGGAGGTGGTCCCTTTCCTCAGCGGCGGAAACTGCATCGAATACTTTCAAAGTTAGAGTGTTCTGCGAAGAGCATGATTTAGGCAGTATAGCCACTCGCGCTTTAATCGCGAACTGTGCCGTCGTATATATGGTTTAGCTCCATCGTATGCGGTATCCATTGCCACAACGAAAAGCTTTTCTTTCTAAAATTCTTAGAAAGAAATGATAAGGGGCAATATCAAGTCAGTTAAATCCTGTAGCCCTTATTATTTTCTCAAGCATCAGATTGAATAAGTTACAAGATAACGAAGTATTGCAAAAAAACCGAATTCAGCAGCTGCTTTTGTGTTTACGAGAACCGCTCTGAAATCGACGATGCGGTGACGTTTCGAAAAAAACAGATTTTTCTTAAAAACCAACTCAGCATGGCGTTACTTTGAGACACATAAAATTAGTGTGCACTTTATGTTCTTAGTGTCATTCTAACAAAACTGTGTTTTGCTGAGGACTATGATCATCATTTATTAAGTTATACTCTTAAAAATACTTCGCTGAAATTAGATAATGAGGCCGAGAAAATAAAAATAAAATAGTTCTTATGAGAGAAGAGTGGGTGCATTGAAAAAAGTTTCTCACAAAAATTGTACGAATTACTAGTCGTAATTTTTTACGTTATACAACATAAAAAATGATACTTCAAAGTCAACTTCTGTTCTTCCAATTTGTTTATTATTGTACTTTGTGTTATTAAAAATTATTTCTTTTTAATTCTCCAGCAACCAAAAAAAAAATGCCATGTACTGTTAAGAGATAAAAAAATACACAAAAGGAAGAGACTACTACAGGCAGCATGCAATGCATTGTAAATTTAATTACAATTCCGTTTTGAACATTCCTATCCAGCAGCATCTTGATGATCTCTCTTATTTTTCAACTCTTACATTTACAAGGTTATTAAGAATTTTCCTTGTTTCTTCTGGCTAATAATGACTATAGAATGAAATATTCTTTCCGTCGGTCGGAATGGTTTCGCCAGATTTTTTTCGATTTTAAATTAAAAAAATATACTTCCAATAGAACTATCGACTTGAAATTTTATTGATATTCTATTTGCTGCCGCTGTTACACATAATAATATGATTAAAACAGACCAATTATTGCACATAAATGGACTACCAATATTTCGTACTCCAATGTCATTTCAAAGATTTCGCGCATTGAAAAGATTTATTCGTTTCGATAGTCGTACGCGAGAATTTCGTTAGCAAATTGATAAGGCTGCACCAATAATATATGGAATTTTCTAAATAAAAATCTCGTCAGAATTCATTGGTTGTCGCAAATATTTAAAATCGAATAAATAACGTGTACATTATTAACAATTTTTCTACTCCTCTGAGCTTGAAACTTTTCTCGGCAAGCCTATAACCGCAAGTAAACGGAACTCTTGTTTTTTGTTTATATTTCATAGTATCATTTCAGATTCCTGAAGCTATGTTGCTAAAGAAAGCGGCTTAACAACACTTGAAAAAGAACTTTGTGAAATTTGTTTATATAGCGAAAACGAGAAGACAAAAGGCAAAACTCGATTTTTCTGTTTAAGTGCCACAATCCAGTTTATCAACAACATTCCAAAATTTATTATATTGGTTTTCGATGCATGCCTAACGAATAAATATTATTATTCATTCTAATTCTCTATATTATAAAACAGAAAATTTAGCGAAAAGAAAAATCGATTTTTTTTTATATTCCACAATATTTTTTTTTGATATATTTTCATTAGCGGCTAGCTCAACACATGCAAAAGTCAGTGAGAAAAAGAAAAAATGATATGCGACACCTAAAACTCCAACATTTTTTTTTAAGTTAATTAATCATAAAGAATTAAAAAAATAATGCAATTAGAGTTACTTGAATTATTTTTTTTTAACGAGGTATTAGTATAGTATTTTCCTGTATTTAAAGCGTAGTCACGAAACTTCTGTACGTCAATATCAAATTTACAATATAACAAGTTTAGTAATTGCCGAGATGTAAGGATTTTGAAAGAAACGTCTGGAGATATTGCCATCATTAGAATTCCCAAAGCCAGGTCTCGGTTGGTCAACAATCAGGTCAGTTTTATCTTTAAATTCTTTTTGAATGCGTGCTTTTTTCTCCGAAACTAATAGTCTCTTACTTTTCGAGCTTGCCACTTTTTTATTGTATTACAATACAAATTGCGCGGTATGTCTGTTATCATGATTTCACTTATACCCCAAACAATTTTTGCTAGATTTTTCCAGTTAAAAAAATAAATAACATAAAAAAAATTTAAAAAATATCACGTAAATCACCGTGTGCGCAGAAAAGGAAATAAACTTGCTATTTTTAGATACTATTGCAAGAAAACTGTATAGTTTTTGCCAAATATTTGTTTATTTAGTGATCAGGTGTAATGGAGTGTAGTCAAGCTTCTGGGTATGCTGTTACAGTCGCGAGGAAATACTCGATTCTTACTTTTGCGCCCACGTCGCGCACTCTGGAAACGTGAGCAACCCTTGTGCAAGATGCTGAAATCAACCCGTGTGAAACCTTGGGTCACGGTTAATGAGAGAGGAAGCTTCAATGGAAATGTGCAAAAAATTTAAACTCACTGGCGAAGTTGTGCCACGTAGAAACCTGCCTCAATGAAAAAATTTACTTATTTTCTGTTGACGACCCCCGCAAAGGAATTAAGGATCACGATTTGAGGGCGTGCACCTTAATTAGGGAGGTGCCGCTGCCCAGCTGGTTGATTTCCTCGTAAGGATGAAGGCTGACATCGCCGCCGTCCAAGAAGTGCGATGGACGGGACAAAGATGAAAGCTAGTAGGTTCTTGTGACATTTACTACAGCGACCATATAAAGAAGCGCAAATTAGGTGTCGGATTTGTGGTGGGAGAGAAACTTCGTCGTCGAGTACTGGCATACACCCCGGTGGATGAAAGTCTCGCCGCAATCCGCATCAAAGCGAAGTTTTTCAACATATCGTTGATTTGCGCCGACGCACCGACGGAAGATAAGGACGATTTGGCCAAAGATGCCTTTTATGAGCGCTGCGCCCTGACACGTTTTGAAAATCGGTGAAAGAAATTACAAAGTAAAAGCAAAAAAACATAAATAAGAAACTAGGGTGGTGATAGTTTTGTCCTTAAATTAAATAAATATTGAAAAACCAAATATATGGTATACAAATTCAAAAAATATATACAAATATTAAAATTAAGGTTTTTTTTTATTTTTTTCATAAATTTCTATCACCGTTCACCCGCTATTTCGGTTCGAATATATATATTATATCTACATAGAGCTATCGGTGCGAATATACGTGTATACATATATACCGCTTCCAGTGCAAACATACATATATGCACATATGTGCATACAGTGCGAATATGTACAATATATAAAGGCAGCTATTACGCTGCAACTACCCATCTACGCTGCAACTACCCATCTTTCATACCCCACAGCCATAACACCCGTTTGTAATAGAATATACAAACACGAGTATTTTCTGCGAGAAACCCGTTAGTAACGGCATCGGCAAGCGATGAAGAATGACGCTCTCATAAGATTGGTTGCTATGGACGGAAAGTATGTAAGATGGTTAGTTGCAGCATTAGTGCGAACATACAAGCAGATGTACATACATACATATGCTATATGGTGATTTAAAGTGGATTTCGTTTTGCAATTGAAAAAAAAATAATAAAAAACTTTTTTTTCTAAAATATTTTTTCGGTAATTATCATACCAGTTCCACGGCCATATATGGTATGTACATGCATATGTATGCCTATCTGTTTTTTCTTTTAATTTTTTAATCGAAATATATGTATATACATATACCTACATGTGGGGCTAAATAAAAGTCACAACCCCAATATTATAATTAATTCATTTACTAACTTTATTTTAACATTTCTTGTTTGCAATATTATAATCAAATTCATTTAATAACTTTATTTTAACATTGCTTATTTGTTAATATTATAATTAATTTCACGTCCGTGTCTCTTCGTGGTCGCTCGGTAACTCTTTCGTTCTTATTCTTCCTAGTACGCTCCTAGTCTCTTATTCTTATTATATTCTATTTTCACCACGATCAGTGTTACTTTTAGTTTATAGTAATTAGGTTAATAATAACAATAAGGTCTTGTTTACACTGTGCTGTATGTTTAATTAGGAATAGGACCTACATTTGACCATCCTGACCTATCGTTTGACCTCAAACGATGGCTGCCATGGTTTCATAAATTCAGCGACTATAGTTGTGCGCATTGGTCCCTCACCTTCGCCAACTTTTTCAACTTCGTAACGCTCGTGGGGTGAAATTTTTATAATTTTGTAAGGTCTGAAAAATTTTGGTCTAAGTCGTAATGTACTCCCGAACTGAGTTCGCTTGATGGCTACTAGTTCGTTAATTTTATACTTTTTTGCTTCTGTCCGCTTACTGTTAAAATCTCTTTTATTTTCTTCTTGAATTATAGCAATATTCTCCTGTGCTTCTCTACGAAAATCTTCTCTTTCTTTTCCTAGCTCTTCAACTGCCTCGTTCTCAATAAGCTCATTTGATTTTGAAATCAATTTAATTCTCATATCCAGTCCTGTTAACAATTTAAATGGCGTAATTTTTGTACTTCGAGAGGGTGTGTTATTTGATGTTTGCTGCAGCTCGCCTATGTAGTTATACCAAATTGCAGGAGATTCAGAACACAGTTTAGTTAACGTCGGCATTATTACTCTATGAATGCGTTCAACCTGCCAATTTCCTCTTGACACACCTGTAGCAGTCAACAAATGTTGTATACTCTCACTTTCACAATAATTCTTGAAGGAAGGAAACACTGAAGATTGGTTCCCCAACCGAACAATTAGTTCTTTAACACCTGTACTACGCGTTGGACAAAGCCACACGAATTTTGAAAAGGCATCAACAGTAATTAAATAGTAATTATATCGTTTATTAGTCTTTTCCATTGGCCCTACATGATCTATATGGTAAGTACTTAGTGGTCGATCCTCTTTACATATCGGTTCTAAATAGCCTTCTTTTTTTACCACTTTTTGCATCTGCAATGATGCACTGTACACAACTCCTAACCACTTCTGCTATTTTTGTTGCTAACTTTGAAATATGGGAAGATTTTTCAACCGCTTCTTGCATTTTTTCGCAAAAAAGTGTCCTTAGTTATATGCGATTCGTATGATTTCTTTTTCCATCTGAGCAGGTACTACTAAAAGTTCTTTGGTGGGATCTTTATATAAAATTCCATGATTAATGTAAAAGTTTTCGTAACTGCCTTTCTCTAAAATTTTTATAGCCGCTCGAGCACATTCATCTTCGCGCTGCGCTTGTTGCAATCTAAATTTTAACGAGTCCTCAATTAACAAACAATGCACCCTACTTAAAGCATCGACATGCCGCATTCGACTACCGGACCTATATTCTATTTCTTACGTAAAATCCTGAAGGAAAAGAGCCGTATGACACTCGTACTGACACGTCATTTTTCCACATTGTCATTGTGAATGCGTTACAATCTGTAACAATTTTAAATGGTATGCCTAGTAAGTAAATACGCC
This sequence comes from Ceratitis rosa, assembly GCA_037013455.1. NCBI lineage: Eukaryota > Metazoa > Arthropoda > Insecta > Diptera > Tephritidae > Ceratitis > Ceratitis rosa. Next base: position 2,211,947 of record JAWMAG010000014.1, on the reverse strand, counting down.
ATTTTATCAGCGCCGACCCTATCGCAAGAACTTCAAGCTCGTAAGAGTGATAACGCTCCTCTGCTGGTGTAGTTTTCCCACTCATACACTGTATCGGGTGCAATTGCCTATCTTCACTATCTCTTTGTAAAAAAACTACACCGTACCCATACATGGACGCATCTGTGTGTACTTCTGTCACAGCGTTTGGGTTACCATATAAACGTGAACATGCTAACGCATTTTTCAATTGTTGAAATGCTATTCTCTGTTCCTCACCAAATTTCATACCCTGTCTCAGTAGGTCTGATAATGGTTTGGCGACCACAGCATAACCCTCAATAAAACGACGAAAATAAGACGTCAACCCTAAAAATCTTTGTACGAACTTACGATCAGTAGGCTCTGGGAATTTTGTTACACATATTGTTTTTTCTTGTGATGGCCTAATTGTTCCATCCTCAACAATGTATCCCAAGAAATTAACTTTATCTAATTTACGGATACCTTCATCTCTCCTTGGACGGAATAATAAGGTCACCCATATACGTAACTATAGTACCATTCTCAATAAACTCTTTAAAAACTGCGATTATGTACCTTTATGGTAAAATACTGCAGGTGAGTTGCATATTCCAAAGGGGACATAAAGAAATTCGTATTGACCTTGGTGACTCACAAACGAAGTGTACTTCCTCGACATCTCTTCAAGAGGTACATGGAAACATTCATTCATCAAATTTAAATTAGTAAATATGCTGACACTCTGTAGCTTTTCTAATACGTCATTTATGAGAGAGTCACATCCAGTATCTAGTAAAGCTGAAAATGAATACGTATTACACGTAAAATCTTTAAAAATCGCACATCCTGTCGACTTAATTCTTTTTAACGTATCCAATGTATTTACCCTTGCTACTTCTTGTTTCACTTGTTTACCTTTCTTTGGACATTCACTAGCTTTATGACCTCTCTGACCACAGTTGAAACACGTTTGCTTACGTTGACAATTTCGTGCTAAATGACCACTAGCTCCGCATTGGAAACATTGGCGTGTTTCCCTATTTTGCTCACTTGCATTTTTTACTTTTACACCGCGATAACTATACTGAAAATTGCTTTAACGACCAGAATTAACCTTTTCATATATTATAATTTGTTCTTTCAATTCGGTAATATTTCTAGCCTGATACTGTCAACTTTTATTTGACCTCGAATCAGGTATGCCTTCGATGAAATATTCAATAATGCTTTTTTAATCAAGATCAATTGGATTTCCAATTTCCATTAAACTGTACAAATATCCACGATAACCCTCATATTGGTATTTGCGCCGATCCCCAAGACTGCTTTAATGAGCTGCGAATAAAAATCCTTACTGCCCTTTCAAAAGTTGTTTGCCGTAATTATAGTTTTGTAAATCATTCCTCTGTACAGCGGTAGCATTATCCTCAAAATCTTCAAGCCACTCTTCAATAGATAGTGAGCCTGATCCACTAAACGTTTTTAATGACCCCTCAATGTCACGAAGCGTAAACGACGGGCGTGATCCACCTGGAGAAGGTGACACAAAACTTTAATTCCAGTCGCTGTCATCAGCGGAGCCATCGTCCTCACCTACAGTAACACCGTAATGCTTCGTTTACCGTCAAATGAAAAGTTGTCACCGCTCGTCCATACCGTTACTGACGGTTGTCCCAGAAAAACCAGCGGCGATTTGATTTTTTCCGTAAAACCGGCTCAGCTCATTTCTCGCTGTTGTACAAGGTTGCCAGTATAGACTTTGTAAACTAATATGAAATAAACTAATAACTATTAATATGAAAATGCGTAGTTTTTTCAAAGGAAATGAAAACTAAATTCGTAATTAATTATTTACCATACAGATCATGTATATTTGATTTGTGTTTATATTCGATCATATAAATTATGAAATTTGTTGACGAAAATTATAAATTTGTTTAAAAGTATGCAAACACACTGGCTGTTGGCAACATTTCTACGCCGCAGCGTCGATAATTCGTGTATTTACATCGCTCTCCAGTCGGCTGTTATGGACGTTAGCAATGTAAAATGGGTAGTTGCAGCATAACGGGAGTAACGGGATAACTGGACTTCAGAACGCTTTTTAAGCGTCTATTTTCGATTGTACCACTGAATTAACGGATTGATAGGTTTAATTGCAATCGAAATTTGCCAAACTTTAATAGTTTAATGGCTGAATGTCTGTTTCTACAAAATTTCCACGCACAAAATCTTTGTATATATATTTTAAAGAAATTTAAGTTTTACAAATATGTTTGTCTTCTTTGCTTACAAGCACTTCTGAAAATTTTTATCAACGTTTATCGACTTTTCCACTATTTTTGTTCACTCGAATTTATTTTACTGTTTTGTAGGCATTTCACTTTAATCTCATTTCCGTCACCACTTGTGGGGCTAAATAAAAGTCACCACCCCAATATTATAATTAATTCATTTACTAACTTTATTTTAACATTTCTTGTTTGCAATATTATAATCAAATTCATTTAATAACTTTATTTTAACATTGCTTATTTGTTAATATTATAATTAATTTCACGTCCGTGTCTCTTCGTGGTCGCTCGGTAACTCCTTCGTTCTTATTCTTCCTAGTACGCTCCTAATCTCTCATTCTTATTATATTCTATTTTCCCCACGATCAGTGTTGCTTTTAGTTTATAGTAATTAGGTAAATAACAATAATAAGGTCAAGTTTGCACTGTGCTGTATGTTTTGTTGAAATTGAATTAGTCAAGTAAGCTGTATATGTATTTAGTTTTAAGTTAATCTGGCAATGTTACGTAAATGTCATTACTACATTTGACAGAAGTACCTATCTTAAGTAGTTCGCTCATAGAATTCAAAGCGTATAGACGTACATATAATAATAAAATCTCAAAATATCGCATCCGCTGTGCTGTTTTTATTCCAACAAATGGTTATGGGCCCAGCCCATCGCGATCGGTATTTTGTGTTTTAAATTTTTGGATAAGAAAACATCCGGTAATAAAATAATTTATTCAAAATGAGTGTGTCACATCAAATTGAAAAACTTGATGAGAAAAATTATGATGTGTGGTGCATGACGATGCGCAGTATTCTGATCACGGCTGATTTGTGGCAGGCGGTGACTGGTGAAAAGCCAGAGGATGCAACCAAAGCACAGAAATGGAACACTAATAATCAAAAGGCATTAGCTTACATTATTTTGAATGCAAAGCCAACGCAGTTGCAACACATTAAAAATTGTGCTACAGCTGCAGAAGCATGGCATAAATTGCGTGAGGTACATTTACCAGCTGGACCAGTTCAAAAAGTCCAGTGAACGTAAAGTCGTTTGACGGAAATCGCTATTTCGTCACATTTATAGATGACTTTTCACGAAAAATTTACGTTTATTTTATGCGCTGTAAAAGCGAAGTCTTCGAAAAATTTAAACTTTTTAAAAACTATGTTGAGTTACAGACCGGTAATAAAATAAAATGTTTACGCAGTGATAATGGCACTGAATATATGAACAATAATTTTAAAAAAATGTTGAATGATTGTGGCATAAAAAGGCAAAACACTGTTCCGTACACACCTCAGCAAAACGGAGTCGCGGAACGCGCCAACCGCACTATGGTCGAAATGGCAAAAAGTTTGTTAATTCATGCTAAATTAGAGGAGTTTCTGTGGGCTGAGGCTGTACAAACATCTGTGTATCTTCGAAATCGGTGTCCTACAAAGGCGTTAGATGGTTGCATACCATTTGAAAAGTGGAAAGGTCGTAAAGCATCGGTGAAGCATCTACGAGTTTTCGGTTCGCGAGCGTTTGCCTTAGACAAAAACAAGGTAGGTAAGTTCAAGGCAAAAGGAAAAGAATGTATTTTTGTCGGCTACTCAACAACAGCTAAGGCTTATCGCCTTTATGATCGCGAAAAACGGTCGGTAATAGAGCGTAGAGATGTCAAATTTGTAGAAGGTGAGTTTGAAACAACAGTTACTACTAAATGCAACTTATCAGATTGCAATGATGATTTTGAGACAAACATTATTCGTCTTGAGTCACATACGTCTTCGGAAGAAGAAAAATTGGATACATATGTCCAAAGTGAGCGTAAAACAATTTGTGATGACAGCAACAACGAATGTGACAACTTCGACGAAGAGGAGGAGGAGTTTGTCAGCGCAAGTGACGATGATACAGAAAATGTTGAACGAAGGGGTCCTGGTCGACCTACAACTCTACGCACGGGTCAACCTGGCAGACCCAAAAAAGTTTACAACGCGCTAAATTATATTAACACTATAGATAACATTGATACACCACAAACAGTTACAGGGGTATTGCAAGGTGAATATGCACAAAATTGGCAAGAGTCAATGCTTCCGGAATACAACGCACTCCTATCGAATGATACCTGGAGTTTGGTTGATTTACCTGCTGGGGCAAAAGTGATTGGTTCCAAATGGGTATTCAGAATTAAGAGGGACAAAAATGGTGAAATCGAAAGATTTCAGTCACGATTGGTCGCTAAAGGTTGTGGGCAACAATTTAGAGTTAACTATTGGGAAACGTTATCTCCTGTCATACGCTACGAAACAATTCTAAATTTTATCAGCACTGAACATCCTAATAAGGTTCTTAAGCTCAAAAAAGCTATATATGGGCTTAAGCAATCGGGCCGTGCGTGGAACAATACATTAGATGAAGTATTGCATAATATGGGTTTTAAACGTAGCAAAAACGAGGCATGTTTGTATGTAAAACAGCAACAACAAGGAGCAGCTACATCGCTGTTTACGTCGACGATTTAATTATAATTTCACCCCGCGAAAACGAAATATGTGCTATCAAAAGGCAGATATCATCCAAATTCGAAATGCATGATAGCGGATCACTGTCATATTTTCTTGGTTTAGAAATACAACGAGATGGTGAACAAGGTTATGTATCATTGTGCCAGAAAACGTACATCAGAAATCTTTTAGAAACATATGGTATGCAAAACTGTCGAGCAGTTGCAACACCACTCGATCCAGGTTTTCTTATTGGCTGTAAAGATGACAGCTGTGCTAAAGTAAACGTAACACAATATCAGTCATTAATTGGTTCATTAATGTACTTGGCAATTTTAAGCCGACCCGATATTCTACACGCTGTTAGTAAATTGTCGCAACGCAACATGAATCCACACGCAGAGCACGAAACAGCAGCAAAACACATGCTTCGATATCTTTCCGGTAGCATTAACCTAAGCATCGTGTACCGTAAAACAGGTGAACCAGTGGTTGGTTTCGCAGACGCCGATTGGGCTAATGATCAGCTAGATAGAAAGTCCTATTCTGGTTACGCATTCTTGCGGGAAGCGCATTTTCATGGTCTTCAGCAAAGCAAAGTATTATTGCATTAAGCAGTACCGAAGCAGAGTATGTCGCACTCACAGCAGCTGCCAAAGAAGCGGTTTATCTTCGCAGACTTTTGGCTGAAATAGGGTGGTCAGCAGGAGAGTCAATGGTCATAAATGGCGACAACACGGGTGCACAGTATATTTCTAAGAATCCTGTTTACCATAAACGTACAAAACATATTGTTATTAAATTTCATTTCATTAGAGAAAAAGTAGCATGTAACGAAATTGAACTAAAATTTGTATCTACTGATAAAAATGTAGCAGATATATTTACTAAAAGTTTATGTAAGCAAAAGCATTGTGGCTTTGTAAAATTACTTGGTTTAAATTGAAAAAATATATTACATATTGACATACATATAAGCTTAAGAAGAAGTGTTGAAATTGAATTAGTCAAGTAAGCTGTATATGTATTTAGTTTTAAGTTAATCTGGCAATGTTACGTAAATGTCATTACTACATTTGACAGAAGTACCTATCTTAAGTAGTTCGCTCATAGAATTCAAAGCGTATAGACGTACATATAATAATAAAATCTCAAAATATCGCATCCGCTGTGCTGTTTTTATTCCAACATGTTTAATGTCCTATTCCTACATACATACATATAAATAGGTATATACGTGTATATATGTATGTAATTATAATTATATGCTTCATACTTTATATATATTTTTTTCCCATATATTATACATACATATTTGTATTTATCTACTCTCGAACTGAGAGATTTCTTAAATTTTTGTTCTATTTTCCTGTGAAATGGCAAATTTTCTTTCGTGATAAAAAACACATCATTTATTTTCAATTATTGGCTGTCGATATTTTCGTTCATATTAGAATTTTTTTCGCGGCCTTTTCGTACATATATCATTTGCATAAGCATATACAGAATGTATATACAGCCTTGGCCGAAACTATTAGGCATCCCACTAAAATACAAATATTCTGAAATGTGGCTATCAAAGTTACTACTTCTTTTCGTAAATGTCTTAGATGGGTGTTTAACTATTGATTAAATGAATAAATTGTGTAATATTAAAAGTCGTAGAATTCTGGGTAAGCTAAACCTAAAAATTGTAATTTTTAAGAAATTCATAAAATATTTTCGCATTTAAAATTTGAAAATGAAAGTGTAAATTACATTTAGTGAAAAGTTACCAATCTTATAAAAACAGTTCATATTTACCGAAATGCCTAAAAAAGTGAAATTAGTTGCGATGATAGAGTTAGAATTCAAGTTCTAAGTGAAGAAGGTAAATCTCAGGTTGAGATTGCCAATTTGGTGGGATGTTCGCGGTGCGCGGTCCAATGTGCTATCACTATAATAAATCAAAAAGTGGAAGGAAGCGTCTAACCAGTAAACGAGAAGACCGAATATTTATACGCGAATCTGTCAAGGATCGCGAAAAATCTTCTTCTGCCCTTGCAACTGCCTTTTCGGATGAATTTAGTAAACCAGTTAGTGCTCGAACAGCTAGAAGAAGACTTCTGGAAGCAGGTTTAAAAGGATGTAAAGCCCGAAAGAAGCCGTGGCTCTCAGAAAAGAATAGGAAAAATCGATTGGAATGGGCTCGCCGATACCAAGATTTCACGGAAGAAGATTGGTCGAATGTTCTATGGTCTGATGATTTTCTGTTTCTCACGAATTAGCGAATATATTCAGAGGTCTAATGCAATTAAGGATTCGGTTGTGACCAAGTGACTAATTTTTCGCATAATTTAAATCTTCCGCCATGTGACACAGGTATATTCTATGGCGATTACGTGTCTTGGCCTTCGCGATATTTTCACCGCCATTTATATTAATAATGGCCGGTGATTTGAACAGAAAGTGCGAAGCGTCAATGGATGCCTTTCTGCGTTAGCCATGTACAATATTGATGCGAGGAATTGGGATCCTATTCTTATATACTTGTGTACAAATCGACTTCCGGAATAAACTTTTAGTCTTCGGGAACAAAATTTGATTACTAAAGCGGAAATTCCAGAGTAGAATCAAATGGACGCGTTCATTTCGAAACTGTACAGGACTTTGGAATCAATAGTGGATGTGAAAGGTGCAAGTCCGTCGACTTCACATTTTCAACGGATTTATACATCACCAAATACTTCGATGAGTCAGAAGAAAGTGTCAGTACACATATTTCTCAATCCTTCTGCATATTGTGTCCGAATCAACAACATTCTTTGCGTTTATGTACCAAATTTTTAGCGCTTTCGGTAGAGGTTTCCGCAATTAAAAATCGCAATTACTGCTTAAGCTGTCTTGTCAAAGGACATTCTTTTAAAGACTGTAAACGTCATTTCTTGTGCACTCAGTGCATAAGTAGGCATCACACTCTACTACAAAGAGTGTCTTCTAATAGCCTATTTCCACCAAGCACTTAAATTTAAGGCCTCTGTTAAATGAATGAAATGTCAAACGTTTCCACCGAAAGTGAGTTAACTCAAACAGCTGATTTTTGTTTACATTTGCAGTTTGCAAAATTTGTCATAAGTATTAAAATCATGAATTCAAGAGATCGCATCCATTTTATTTTGATATTTATACAATTGTTTAAGCGCCCGCTTAAACCAACGTAAACATTTTCATGTAACTGCCGTGCACGTGGAATTACCCGTCTGGTCCCACTATTTCCGGGTGTCCCATCACGCGCCAATTCCCTTATCCTTTTTGCCTTGAATTTCGTTAGCCGATCGACAGCTTAGCGGCGGCCGTTCGAGCTAACGAAATATCAATCTAAAACCTACAGCCCTCGCTCGCGCACGCGCACGGCAGCTTTTCAACCGCGGACACTGTATCGTAATTACACCAAATTAAATTAGTGAATTCAGAAGAAATAAACTTGTGAAATTCATTTAAACAAAAACTTCTTTGTAAATTAGATCAAAATCAATTAAATTAGCTTGATATTAATAAGACAAATCAAAGTGAAATAAACATATTGTAAAAATTTAATTGAACGAAAAAAGTGCTTTTTCATTTAAAATTGGACCCGCTCGATAGCCGGCATCCCCTTATTTCCCTCAAGTCCCTAGTGACTTGAACATTGGTCCTTTGAGGCTAAAAATGAGCCAAACTGCGGTTCACAGCCACTAACATTACAAACAAATTATTTAAAAAAATTAAAAATTGTGTACAAAAAACAAACCTACGTACCCTCGTACGATCGAAAAAAAAACTAAGTTGTACAAATTAATAATAATTGGTAGTGCGAAAATATAATATTTACAAACGAAGTGCAAGTGTACAAAACAAAGTGTACAAATACATACACATACATATATCAAAAAAAAACAAAAACAAGTGGTGAAAAAACAAAAAAAAAATTCTATTAGAAAAAAATAAATAAATAAATAAAAAACATAAAATAGATATATTGCTAAAAACAAAAAAAAAATATATAGAATCACAAAAAATAGTGCAAAGAGTGTATACATAGATACATACATAAAAAATACATAATTTCAAAAAGAAGGTGTATGTGCTTGATACAAAAAACAGTGAACAATAACGTCTTACATACATACTAACAACATCTATCAACACATAAGGACATTAAGAAGGAAGACACTACACCACAGGAACTTCAAAATAGCACTACAGCAACAAAAAAAGGGAAGTAAAGAGGCCACTAATTAGTAAGTAGGCAATTTTTTTTAATTTTCTTAAAAAGAATTATCAATTGTATTCTGCAATTAGTAGAAATTCATACATATATATGTATTTAACAGCGGACTTTCTTCCCGCCAAAACCAATTTTAAATAATAAAAAAAAATTGCGGTTCCAAAAATCCGTTTAAAATTACGGCTTGTAATATTTTATAACAAATAAATAATTTCCAGTTTTAAACTCCCGCAAAATAAGGGGTAAGCAATCAATCTCCTTGACCGCTAATTACATAAACGCAGACAGCATTCCTACTGTATACATTCCGTTTCGTTTCTTTAATTTGCCTACTTACGGCTCTTAGCAATTTCCCTATTGCAGACTCTAAGGTCATTGCCTTATTAACCTACTTGCATTAATAGGTCAAATCTTTTAATCATTGGCAGTTTCAGCTGTCCTCTATGTTTCAATGACCCATGAAATACAGCATAAAGACACAAGAGCAAAAAATTAATAAATATTCACCCCTTTACTAAAAGAGCGCAGCTTTAAAGAGCTAATATTACTGCAAGTGATCGACTCACTGCATTTTTCCAATTTCCGCTTTGTGCGATATTCGCTCTCGCCAACAAGAGAAGCATATATTTTGTGTATGTTTATCTTCTAAACGTAGGGCACACACACGCACCTAAATACTCTTTGATCTGCGCATATTGTTCTTCAACATATTATTATTGTATTTTATGCGCTCTCTTCGTAGCGCGAGCAGCTGAGGTCAAAATATATGTTGACATATTTATACACACATACGTATATATCATAATTCAAACAGCTGTTGTATCTGTTTACTATTGTCATATGCATACGTACATATTTACATGTTCATGCTAAATTTTTGACAAGATACAAGATCATTTAATAACCCAATAGGGAATTTTTCTGTTCGCTATTTTTAAACAAAATATATCATTTCGATATAATAATTAAATCATTAATAATTCAATAATTTTAATTTCTTTTTACAAATTTTATATAAATTATTTAATAACATATTTATTACATTTTACTTTTATTAATACGTATATAACCCACGTTTATAAAAGTGAAAGTTTTTGTGATTTTTTTTTTTAATTTCTATTCGGAAAATTTTCTTCCAGTGATTTAATTTTACAATTACATTAAATTAACTTAACGAAAAGTTGTGATTTCAAAAAAAAAAAAACACAAACACAGCCACAAATTTTTTTTCAAATTTTTCTGTGGCATAAAGTACATTGCTTTACATCAATAAAGCACGAAGTGCGAACATTAGATATTCATATAAACTCTATTCGAGTTTCACCTTTTTTCTTGCGACTATTTAAATATATTTTTTTCCTTTTAAATCCCAATTGGTCATAGTCCTACCAAAGGTACTAAGGAACCCAAAATGTCCGATTCCGAAACAAGAAAGGGAACTTCACTCGAAGCCCTTAGCACAAAAAAAGAATCGCCACAAACTCGCAGATCTAAACAGATCGATCCTTCCGCGCAACTTTTAATTTCACTAAGTGACAATGTGATTCGATACTGTTCTCGATTCAGTGATTCCCCTATTCAGGATCACACGGAGACGTATCTAAAAATCAAAGACAAATCACTAGATGAATGTTGGCAAGAATTTAAAACGGTCTATAGAGAGGTTTGTTCAAAGCCCGACGAATGTCTGCCCGAAAACTTCAAAATTTCAGCAGACAATAAATACTTCATGTGCCATGACACGTATGAATTGACGAAGATAAAGATAGCGGACCAGCTCGAATTAATTCGAGCAGCTACTCAGCCGAGTCCACCTTCTCGTGTGGAACGAAATTCAGAAGAAGCTTCCTTTTCGAATATATGTCTTAAAGTCCCAGCCTGCGACACAGAGACATTCTATGGGGGTTATGAAGAATGGCCAGCGTTTCGTGATATGTTCACGGCGGTCTACATAAACCACCCTAAGCTCTCCCGTGCGCAAAAATTGTATCATCTCCGGTACAAAACGGAAGGCAAAGCTGGCTCAATCGTCAAACAATATCCATTGAGCGATGATAATTTCGAGCTAGCATGGGAGGCATTACGGGCAAAATACGAAAACAAACGTATTCTAGTGGACAATCAAGTAAAAGTCCTACTCTCGCTGTCCAACGTACAGACCGAAAATAGCGAGCAATTACAAAGACTACAAACGACAATAAATGACATTCGCAAGGCGTATCGACAGATAGTTGGGATCCAATGTTAGTCTATATATGCTCCTCGAAACTGCCTGAAACCACGTTATCCTTGTGGGAACAATCTCTGGCATCTCGAAAAGAGCTGCCATCATGGTCGCAAATGAACGATTTCCTCACTTCTAGATATGAAGTGGTGGAGCGTCTAAACCGGCTTCATCCAAGCCAAAACAAACCAAAACCAGTCGCCACTCAAAACATCGCTCATAATAGATCCTTTAACAGGACACAATCATTTGTGGCGGAACAAAAAAGGGATAACACATGTCCGTGTTGCAGTTCCCGACACCCAATTTCCCAATGCCAAAATTTCAAAAAAATTTCGGTATCAAACCGAATACATTTTGCGAAGCAGAATCAACTCTGCAAAAGCTGCTTATCACGAGGTCATCGCAGTAATGATTGTACGAGCAGGTTTGCATGTGCACATTGTCAGTTACGACAACATTCCTTGCTGCATCTAAATGTAAAACCTAATGCTCAAACCGCCAGCAGCAGTTCTCATAACTCTACTGTGCAACACCCAACTGCCAAGTCAACTTCTCCAGTTCGACAAGCGCATACAAGCTCCAATCCAAGCGAGCAACCGTGCTGCTCTAAGCAAGCACACATACAATCATTACACGCGGGACACGATAGCAGAACTCTCCTTCCAACTGCCATTGTCGCAGTGGAACACCAAGGAGAATTGTTCCAACTCAGAGCCTTAGTTGATCAAGGCTCACAAAGAACTTTCATTTCCTCGAAAGTTCAGAAAAGGTTGCGACTTCCAGTCGAACATTCCAAGTTCGAAATTTCCGGAATGGGTGGACAAATCGTCCAAAACTCATCCAAACTTTGTTCCTTGACTCTGGTATCATCCAAAACCAAGCAACGGATCAACGCCCAAGCCATCGTGCTACAAAAGCTAACGGGGTATTTGCCAACTTTTACCCTAAGTCGTTATACCTGGCAACAGTTCAAAATCCTTGAACTTGCTGACCCAAATTGCCATATACCAGCTCAAACCGACATGGTAATCGGCAGTGACATACTTCCACAAATTCTTGTGGAAGGTGTACAAACAATTTGCGACACAGTATTTGCGCAAAACACAATATTTGGTTGGATCCTTAGCGGTCCTGTAAACGTGGTGTCATTCTTGACACAGGTAGAAGAAATCTACGGATACATTTGGTGATCAATTGAGAAAATTCTGGGAAGAGGAAGAAATTCCTCCAATTCCACAAATGAGGATCAAGCTTGCGAAAACATACAAGCAAACCACGACTCGTGCCCCAAACGGTCGGTACATTGTGCGGCTTCCATTCAAGGAAGATTTCCCCGCAAAACTCTCTTTAGGCCATTCCCGGTGTGCAGCGCTTCAACAATTTTTCAGTATGGAGCGCTCGCTTAAGAGAAAAGGAGAGTTAAATACAATGTACAATAATGTGTTGCAAGAATATCTTGACCTCGACCACATGGAGTTCACCTACCCGCGTGAAATAATCTGCAGTGGCAACTATCACTCATTCTACTTGCAACATCATGCCGTTGTAAAACCGGACAAAGTGACCACTAAAGTTCGAGTAGTATTTAACGCCTCGAGAAAATCGAGCTCAGGCATCTCACTCAACGATGTTTTGTATACTGGTCCTACTCTCCAACCAGACCTCATGCTGCTCATTCTTCAATGGCGCATATATAAGTTTGTATTCAACGGGGACATCAAACAAATGTATCGTCAGATATTAATTCACGACGATGATAAACAATTTCAGCGAATTATATTTCGTAAATCGGCTGAATCTCCTGTCACCGATTACTGCCTGAAAACTGTTACATTTGGGGTCAATTGTGCACCATACTTTGCCATCCGTACGTTGCATCAACTTGCAACGAATACCGAGGCAATATATCCACTGGCTGCACCAATAATTCGAGACCAAACATATGTCGATGACATCTTATCCGGTAGTCATGACATAGACAGTGCTTCTGAATCACTTTTTCAAGTGGTCAACGCTCTGAAATCTGCTGGTTTCGTACTTAAAAAATTAACGGCAAATAACGCCACAATACTGCAACAATATCCCAAAGAGGATCTGCTCGATTCAAACATTCTGAAATTCGAGAGTGCTTTTAAAACCAAAACTCTGGGTATCCAATGGAACGCTCTAACAGACAAGTTTACATATACAATTCTGCCAGCTACTTCAGCGAATGCGGTCACTAAGCGACAAATTTTATCGTCGGTTGCAAAACTTTTTGACCCGGCAGGATGGCTGTCGCCTGTTATGATTCAAGCAAAAATTCTGTTGCAAGAACTCTGGCTAGACGGCACTGATTGGGATGAATGTGCTAAGCCAACAGCTTTGTCAAAATGGCACACCTTTGCCGAAAATCTGCCTGCTATTTGCGCAATTGAAATACCACGCTGGGTTAATTTCGCTCCGGGGCAGGACACCCAAATCCACGGGTTTTGCGATGCTTCGGAAAAAGCATATTGTGCAACAATTTACATCCGCACACGTGCTAACAATGAAATTACGTCCACCCTGCTGGTTGCAAAACGAAAGGTAGCACCGTTGAAAACAGTAAGCTTACCACGTCTAGAGCTGTGTGGCGCATTACTATTAGCAAAACTGGTTGCAACCATTCAAAAACAACTCAGTTTACAAGCGTGCAACATATTTCTATGGTCAGATTCCGAGATCGTATTGGCATGGCTTGAGAAGCCATGGAAGACCTATGTAGCAAACCGCACCTCTCAAATCCGAGAATATGTTCCAAGCGGTACATGGCGTCATGTTGCAAGCGAAGATAATCCCGCAGATCTTGGTACACGCGGCTGCAAGCCGCAGGACTTAGCTGCCAATTCACTTTGGTGGCATGGACCGAAGTGGCTCTCCTGCCACGCAGATTCCTGGCCAAATTCAAAGGCCCGCAGCGCTTCTCCGCCAGAAAGGCGCAAAGTAGAAGCATATCACGCGCTTGAAGATGATTCCGAATATCTAGATCGGTTTTCCTCATACTCTCGAGCGATTCGCGTGACTGCATACATGTTCCGTTTTGTGGACAACGTTTGAAATAAGTCCAATGGGCATACATTAATCACCTTGCCACATCTGACACATAGTGAATGCCAAGCCACCAAGAAGCGCATCATCGACATTTCCTAAAAGCGCTATTTTCCTGGCGAAAAAGATGCTTTACGAGCTAAAACAGCTATTAACAAAAAGAGTACACAACTCGTTCTGAATCCATTCTTGGATAAGGATGGACTGCTTCGTGTGAATGGTAGATTGGCACATTCCACGCTGAGTTACAACGAAAGACACCCAATCATCATCCCAACTAAATCGAGGTTCTGCCAACTATATTTGAAGTTTATGCACGAACTGCTTCTTCACGCAGAGACACGTTTGATGCTTCAAATGGTCAGACAAGAGTTCTTCATTCCGAAGTTCAAGCCCCTGATTAAAAAGTGCATTTTTTAATGTAAGGCATGTACGCTTTACAAGCAAAAGACACGCACGCAAATCATGGCCGCTCTACCCCCTGAGCGTTCCACACTCACACTCCCATTTTCTACAACGGGAGTAGACTTTACAGGGCCATTTCAAATAAAAGCTTCAGTCTTGAGGTCAAAGGCTACGTTGCAGTCTTCGTCTGCTTAGCAACGAAGGCCGTGCATCTTGAGCTATGTTCAGATCTGACAACTGAAGCATTTCGAGCAGCGTCCAAAATTATGAGCGACAACGGCAAAACGTTTATCGGCGCCCACCGCGCTATACAACGCGACTTCGTTAAATTCCTTAACGAATGCTCTGCCGACATAAACCGCTGCATCTCATAAGTTTACGTTTGACCTTTCATTGACCAATCGATGGGAGAAGATTAAAATCCTTCACCACGAATTCAGTCGACGCTGGAAGGAGGAATATCTCAAAGATCTTCAGAAGAGATACAAGTGGAAGAATCCACAGCGAGATCCTCAACCAGGCGACTTGGTAGTAGTTAAAGAAGACCCACTACCACCCACCGAGTGGCGACTCGGTCGAATTGAAGATGTTCGCCGTGGACCGGATAACTACATTCGAGTTTTGGATGTACGCAACCAAAACGGGGTTATCAAGCGCCCACTTGTCAAGTTATGCTTCTTTCGTAGTGAGAACTCTTAGCTCACCGGATAGCATATAAACCAATAAAACAAACACTTCCATTTGTTTCAGGACAAAACTATATATCTATCCAGTTTCTCCTAATACCGTCCGAACAATTCCTTTGATCTTCTCGTTCCAGAAAATGGCAACAAAACCGGCAGTACCCTTGGCCCTTACGGCAGAAACTGAAAACTGCCTCCAATGTAGGCTCTGCCACAGGTACCACCCGCTGCGCATGTGTGGCGCATTCCGGGCAATGAAGCCGCCACAACGACTAGTAGTAGCCAGGGCGCAAGGCGACCGGAAAGCAAGAAGACGCGCACCATATCGCGCACTGCTACGGGCTTACCAACGCCCGCCTTCCGCAACCGTGCAGCAAGAGGCGCAATTGGAGACGCTATCCGGGCCGGAAAACGCTACAGAATGCGTTGGGCAACGCATCCCTGCAGGGCGGGGAGCATGTTTAAGCGCCCGCTTAAACCAACGTAAACATTTTCATGTAACTGCCGTGCACGTAGAATTACCCGTCTGGTCCCACTATATCCGGGTGTCCCATCACGCGCCAATTCCCTTATCCTTTTTGCCTTGAATTTCGTTAGCCGATCAACAGCTTAGCGGCGGCCGTTCGAGCTAACGAAATATCAATCTAAAACCTACAGCCCTCGCTCGCGCACGCGCACGGCAGCTTTTCAACAGCGGACACTGTATCGTAATTACACCAAAGTAAATTAGTGAATTCAAAAGAAATAAACTTGTGAAATTCATCTAAACAAGCTCTTCCTTCCCAGCAATCTAGGAAACTTTGCTCCTCCGTAAGGTTTCACTTGCGTCGTTTTTGTTTCCATTTTCAGTTTAGTTTATTTTTTTTAAGTAATTAAGTGTGTTTTTTTAGAAAACCACAATTCGAGGAGCAGCTCGGCCGAAAAATCGCTTTACCGGTTACAAAGCGCACATTATAGATACATAAATATTTGTTTTGCGCCAATTATATATACATAATTATTTGTTTTGCGCAATCATCTGATAGTTGCCAGAGTCGCGTATATTTTTATGTTGAGGGGATCGTTTTCTATTCCACAATTGCTTTTTGTTTGTTTTTTATTTTTATTTTATTTTATTTTTTAAAGAGGAGAAGCATTATCTTCGCCGATTACTTAATACATGTTTTTATGTCAATATTAATGCAAAAAAGTAACTCTTGCAGAAAAAATTTCAGCATGCAAATTAAAAGTCTGACCCCTCATTAAATCCGAAAATACACGACTCTGGCAAGAAATATATCGAAACGTCCGAAATGTTTACAATAGTAGTGACAGCATCGACTGTTAACATAACATTTTCTGTTAAATTACCGAAAGTGAAAAGTGAGCTAACACACTTTTATACAACAACAAACCCATGGGAATTTAGCATTTAAATGCGATGTTTAAATGCATTTAAGCTACAATGCATTTAACGTCCGGTGGGAATAGGCTATAATACTCAACCAACAAAGGAATCTACGAGTGGAACTGCTTCTAAAGCATTCCATAGAAATATACAGTCCACTTCTTCGGTTCGGTTCGGTAGTTCGTCGTTGGGAGGAAAAAATTGCAAATCGTGTGATTTTTCCTCCACTATTCTTGGAAACGCCATGGTTCATATTTGCCATTTGGGCACTACTTATACCGCTCGGGCTTTTATAGATTCAGCTTAGCAAGCCTCATTTGTTTCGGAATGACTTCGAAAACTTTTAAAGTTTCCGTTTACGAAGATAAATGCGATTATTTTCGGGTTGAATCAAAAATCGTGCAATAGGACATCGAAATCTTGTTCGTTTATCTTGGGCTCACCCCGCGACCCAAATATTTTTCATAGAAGCTAATACATTCGTGTTACCTCAAATCACAGGTAACTTACCTTCAGCTTCGATAGATGCATCCAAAAAAAATCCAAAAAGAAACCTGCAATCAGATGAGGATACGTATTGTGAAGAACTTTACTCGAAAACTACTATCAGGAATTCGGAGAGTAGATTTGTAGTTTCACTTCCATTCAAAAGTTTTTATCCTACGGATATTAAACTAGGATCGTCGAGACATATTGCATTTCGCCAATATATTCGGAATGAAGATTGGTGAAAATGCCCTTTTTTCGAGCAGAATATGATAGCGTGGTAAAAGATTATTTGGATTTAGTACATACGTGTATGGTGAAAGTGCATTCTCCTTCCTTTGAATATTCGCCAAATAATTTTTATTTACCCCATCATGTAGTTTTGAAACCCGAAAGCACTTCGACTTCGGGTCGTTTTTAAAGCGTCGAGCAACACTTCAAACGGAGTTTGACTTAACTACATCTTGCATGTAGGCCCAGTTCAACAAGCTGATCTTACATTTCTACTGATAAAATGGCGAATGTATGGTATAAGTATGTTTTCAATAGTGACATTCAAAAAATGTATAGGCAAATTTTAGTTAATCTAGCGCATAGGCCTTATCAAAGAATTCTTTTCAGAAATGACCCGAATAGTAGCATTCAAGATTTCGAATTGAAAACATTAACTTTTGGAGTAAATTGTGCGCTATACTTGGCTATTAGGACTCTACTGCAACTAGCTCAAGATTCTCAAGAGTCACACCTCAAAGCAGCTCAAATTTTGAGGAATTCAATGTACGTAGATTACGTGTTAGCGGGTTTTCATTCCAAGTCCACAGCTTTAAAAGCGTGAGATGATCTAATAGAAACACTCAATAGTGCAGGTTTTGCTTTGAGTAAGGAAATACTAGCAAATACACCGCAGGTTCACTTACTCGATAAGGAATTTTTAGACTTCGATGAAACGAGCACTACCAAAGCGTCAGGTATTAAATGGAACCCAAAATTAGACCATTTCTTTTTCCACATACGTGTACAGCCCAAGGAAAGCTACACAAAACGAGAAGTTTTAGCTGCTAAAGCGAAACTTTTTGATCCAGCTGGTTGGCTAGCTCCTGTTGTAGTCATAGCAAAAATAGTAATGCAGCAAATTTGGTCAGATGGTACTTTCTAGAATCAACATATTAGTTCTTTAACCCTTTCTAAATGGAAAGCATTTGTAGAAAATTATAGGCACATAGAAAATGTTAGATTTCCGAGTTGGGTGAATTTCACCAATGAAGCACCTATTCAAATTCCGACGTGTCGCAAAAAGCATACGCGGGGGTGATTTATTGCGGTTAGAAAGCCAGGGAACAGTATCATAACACTTGTTGTTAGCAAAAACTAAAGTAGCACCAATTAAAACTATTTCGCTTCCTCGTCTAGAACTATGTGGAGCAGTTCTCGTTACTGATATGCTTAGGTCTTTGTTGAATGAACTACCTTTCAAAGAGAATTGTATTGTATTGGAAGAGTGCATAAGTTCGTGCCCGATTTCAAGTGCAAACTAAAATTGAAATTTTTTGAAGAAAACGCTTTTATTAATCAATTATGTATTCGCCATCATGTTCGGCAATCCACTCCCAACGTTCAACCAATTTACGGATGCCTGATCCATAGAAATCGCGCGGTTTCTCGTTGAAAAAGGTGTCAAGGTGGTTTTTGACGTCTTCCACGTTTTTAAATTTTTTTCCATTCAAATTGTTCTGCAGCGATCGAAACAAATGATAATCAGAAGGTGCAATGTCGGGTGAATATGGGGGATGCGGCATGATTTCCCAATTCATCTCCTTCAGTTTGGCCAGGGTCGGTTTTGCAACATGTGGCCTGGCGTTGTCATGATGGAAAAGAACTCCTTTGCGATTGGCCAAAATCGGACGTTTTTCATCAATTGCTTTCTTCAATTCGACCAATTGCTGACAATACTTGTTGGCAGTGATCGTTTCTCCAGCTGGCAAGAGCTCAAAATAGATCACGCCTCGGATATCCCACCAAATGCGCAGCAGTACCTTCATCGGATGCTATCCACCTTTCGACATCGGTTCCGCCCCTTCGTGTGCCTGTTTCCATGTTCTTTTGCGTTGAACATTGTTGTACAGGACCCATTTTTCATCACCAGTCACGAGCCGATCCAAAAAAGGTTCGTTTTTGATCCGTCGAAGCAAAGAAATTGCTGTTGACATACGGTCCACTTTGTTCTTTTCACTCAACTGATGTGACACCCATGTATCGAGCTTCAAAGTGTACCCAACTATTTTTAAACGACGAAACGCAGTTGATTTGTTGACGTTCAATTCACTGGCAACCTCTTCCGTCGAAATACGTGAGTTATTCGCAACTAAAGTCCTTAGAACATCGTCATCAAGCTCAGAAGGCCGTCCACTGCGAGGTTGATCTTCGAGGTTAAAATCTCCAGAATGAAATTTCGCGAACCATTTCTTTACTGTGCGGAGTGCTGGAGCACGGTCCAAATAAACTTCGCGAATATCTTTAGTTGCAGCGCCCACTGTTTTTCCTTTGCGGAATTCGTATAACATAATATGACGCATATGATCTTTTTCGTTGTTCATCTTCCATGCGTCTTTTCACTAAGCAACTCAAATCAAAATGAAGTTATTTTATGCCTGATTTACAGTTCGGACTGTCACCTTTCCAACGATATATAATATGTATATATTTCTTTCACGAGCGCCTCTCTCAAACGTACGGCATCCAGCGGAATCGGGCACGAACTTATGCACTCATACAATATTGACTTTTGTCGCTAATCGAGTGGCAGAAATTCAAGACATGGTCAGCTTCAAGCATTGGAATCACGTCGTCTCTAAGGATAATCCAGCGGACCTTGGCAGCAGGGGAGTATACCCCCAGGATTTATGCTCGAATAGACTGGGTGGTATGGTCCTTCTTGGCCAGTTAGAGATGAGGAACAATGGCCCGTATCAACAGATGTTATAGATGACGTCACCACGGAAGCTAGGAAAATACAAGCTCATGCCTCCTTAGCCACAAACAATGAAGACGTGTTAGAAAGATTTTCGTCACTTCCGCGGGCTTTGCGTATTTTATCCTTTGTTTTTCGATTTTTCAACCTAACTAACCGTCACACTCGTCGATTCCACTCGAACACTTCGCGAACCATTTCGGGGGATAAAATCTCAAAAATTCGAAGCCGCCTCAACATTCTTGACCAAATGAAACGCTTTCCTGATCAGTGTAGGAGTTTAGTCTCGACAATTCCACTTTCGCCAAAAAGCAAAATACTTAGTTTGAAAGCATTTTTCGACAGTCAGGGTATCATCCGAGTCAACGGCCGACTTGTAAATTCGATGCTTTTGCCCTACAATGAGAAGCATCCCATTATCTTGCCATATAGTAGCTCCTTTATTAAGTTGTTGGTAACATTTATCCATCAAATTTTACGCAGCATTAAATCTACCTATGTACCGACTTTCAAGTAATTTAATCCACAAATAAGTTTTTCTGCCGTGGTCCACTTTCCGGACAGAAGTGTAATCTTACTGTTAACTTAGGCCAAGAGTTACCTATGTACCGTGTTTTAAGTAAACCGAACTATAAATGAACTTAGAATAGGTCAGTCCCTGATCCACTTCCCGAAAATTTTTTCGTAAAACCCTTCCCAGGTATCATAGAAGCAATCTGACGCAATTCTAGTGAATTGTTTGGTAACTTTTGGAGAACAACCGTTAGAAAGGGACTTACGGGTTTTTTTGAATGGGTCAGCCCGCGTTCCGCTTCCCGAATTTTTTTTTTTTGGAAAAAACCTTTCCAGGAATCATAACAATAATCTGACGAAATTTCAAGTCGTTCCCTTGGTAACTTTTGGAGAACAGCCATTCCGCGGCGACATAAGAGCTTTTTTCGAATAGGTCAGTTCCCGATCCACTTCCCGAAATTTTTCTTCTTGTAAACCTTTCCAGGTATCATAAAAACAGTCTGATGAAATTTCAAGTCATTCGGTAGGTAACTTTTGGAGATTTTTGGAAATTACTGAATCTTCCTATGCGGACGTAAGATTTTTATATATGAGAAGATATATATCACAAAATATTTAAGGTAATATATTGTATCATACTTATATATACTTTTATTTATAGCAATACGTATACTTATATACATCCCTTTGTTATAGGTAAGTATATAGTTACTTTGTATCTTTCGCGGCATATATCCTATTATATGTATTTTTCTTTAATAAACTTTCAATATCTTTTTCTAATATAATTCGTTGTTATTTCTCCATACTTCATTCGAATAATTCGGTGAGTTCGTACCGGCATTCTTTGGTTTCTCAAAGAAACAATACCAATTCGATTTTTTTCGTTCTACCTGTACTCAAGACTTTCGATGGAATAATTGGTTATGATCTCCTACGGAAAATAAATGCCAAATAAGATATCGAAAAAGGTGTCTACGATAATGGTTCCGAAAGATTAATGTACTTCCATTGCAAAGAAATACGCTGCTGTTTTTTCTGACCCATATGAGTCTTTACACTTCAACACAAACATTGTGACAACCGTCATTACTCCAAATTCTACCCGTACCCAACGGCTGCTTCTAAATTCGTTAATAATGAAATTTGCATTCACCTGCGTGATGGTATCATCACGCTCACCATATAATAGTCCAGTTTGGGTGGTTGATAAGATAGGAACTGAAGTTGCTCATGGACATAGACTTTAAAAATTTGAATGAGAAAACTGTTAGCGATAAATATCCAATTCCAAACACATCCGTAATCCTTACAAACTAAGGCAAATCGGCAATTTTTACAGCAGAGAACAACGTAAAGCACGAGTCTTGCAGATTACCATTTGGCTTGAAAAATTACACAAGCATTTTCTAAAGGGCTATTGATGATGTCCTCAAGGAGGAAATCAAAAGAACATGTCACATCTACATAGACGATATCATTATCCTTTCCAATGACTATGAATCTTACTTGCAGAATGTTGGCCGAGTGCTTGAAAAATTATAATCGGCTAACATAAGGGTCTCCTTAGAAAAAACTCAATACCTTAAAACAGAAGTTGAAATTTTAAGGTTTGTTGTCTCAGAGAATGGGATTAGGACGTCGAAGGATAAGGTGATGGACATAACCAACTACGAGCTTCCAAAAGCATTGCGCACATTTCGGGCTTGTCTGGCTATTACCGACGTTTCATCAAATACTATGCCCTAATCGTAAAACCCCTCAAAAATAGCTACGAGGTAAAACGGGACAATTGGCACCAACGCATCGAAAAATATAGAGATTACATTTGACGATGAAGCCCTTGTAATGGTGGAGAGCTTTCGCGGAAGAGTTCTCGCCAAAATTTTTTTATAAACCAGGTAAAGAAAATATTGTCACAGACACATTATCAAGATAGCATATAAACGCCTTGAAACCTAAAGCCATGTCTCACGCAGACGATAGCACATCAGACGATGCCATAATTGGTTTTAAAGTGAAAAAATATTTCAAATAGCTGAACTTTTTATTTTGCTGCAGCCCCTCAGAGCGTGCGCTGAGTACAATGAAAACTTTAAACGTGTTTTTCTCAAAATCATTGATTATTGCCTCAACTTATTTGAAATTTTTATGTTAGCTTCACAAACACATTTTTTTTGGAAGTACTTACCCGTTTTTCGATTAAATGTAACCTCTTCTTTAATAATTTCGTGCATATATATTTTTTTTTAGTAAAAAATCAATCTTTTTAAAAAAAGTGTTCCGCTTTCACAAAAATTTGCTAAAAAATAAATCCGTACGTACTTCCAAAGACCTTAGTCAGCAGATCATAAAATTTTTTGCTTTTCTTTTCACCTTTCAATAAAACATGGATTAAATAATAGACTTTATCATCGCAATTTTGTAACAAAGTAATAATTAAAGAATTTATTTTTATACCTCAATATATGTTCTATGAAATGGCTAAATAGAAATTCTATTCCTCTTCCAATATTTCTGCAATAAATTAAAAACAAAAATTATTTTTCAACCTCTAGAGTGGCCTTACCCCTTAAGCCAACGAACCGCAAAATGCCAGACAAGTACAGCAGAGCATATCGATCCATGACGATGGCCTAATCAATACAAATGACGTATTGGTCGAGGTTCGCGAGGCAAACTCTCCTCCAATAATTTTGAATGGCACGCTTGTAATAAAGTTTGCAGAAAATGTTACAATTAATGGCACCACGTACACCAACTGGCAACCCCGAAGCGGCTCCCGCACAATTTTTAAACACAACAGATCGTAATACATTCTTTTCACTTCCATACCTACACAATATTCACCAAAAGGACTTGCGAAATATTGCGTCATTGAAAAGATTCGTCGAAACACAGTCCAAACTCGATGGTTTACGGCTTACCAGCCTTTACAAAGGTATTTTTTGTTATTGCAATATTAAGCTATGTTATCATCGAACGACGAAAACGCAACCCCACCATTGCCATAGTGGGCACCGTACTTAAGGAGTTCGTGGACGTCTCCTTTTCTAGCGGGGGAATATCTAGTTAACATAGCACAACAGCAATAACAACTGTTCCAAAAACAGCAAGTGCAAACGCGAACAACAACAAAGTGCGTCTCAAGTTTCGCAGACACCTCTAACAGCAAAGCCAAATCGTGCGAAGCGCCGATTCAACTAAGCATGTGCCAACAACAACAACGTGTGCCTCAAGTGTCGCAGACACCTCTAACAGCAAAAGCGGCTTCGTGGGAATCGCCAATTCATTTTATATGGTCACATCGCATTTCATGTGAGGTGCTGGTAGTGTAGGTATTCAGATGCCGGCACCGAAGTCTTGTAAATCAGTCATAGCCAATCGCTCAGCAACAACGGACCTTGTTGCAGCAAAGATACGCACCCGTCTCTGTGTGTCAAAGACCGCCCGTCAACAAACACAAGGAAAGTTCGACGTCGAAAAGCTGCAATAACAACAGACTACCCAGCAGTTTTCTACTCGACTTGCAAACCTGCTCTATGAGAGCACCCATCAGCAACTCGGTATACGGGAACTGTGGGACTAGATTTCAAACTCCTTACGTACAGCTGCAAACGAAACTATTGGATTTTGGAAAGGTCACAAAAACAGCTGGTACGATGAAGACTGTAATATCGCAGTGAAGATAAAACAGACTGCCTACCTTTGAAACATTGCGATTGACCACTACACGTGCGTGATAAGATAGACACCAAGAATTGAAGAGGGAAGCAAGATGCATCTGCAGACAAAAAAAGAAAGAGGCCGAGATGCGTGAGTATGAAGAGCTTGAGAAGCTGGCCGACAAGGGTAGTGCTCGAAAATTCTATGAGAAGATACGGCGACTTACAGAAGGTTTCAAGACCGGAGCAGACTCCTGAAGGACGTAAAGTCTGCGCCAATTATCGAGGGATAAGCCTCTTTAATATCGCATATAAGGTCCAATCGAGTGTATTGCGTGAAACACTAAAGCTCAATGTTAACAAACTTATTGGACCATATCAGTGTCGCTTTAGATCTGGTAAGTCAACCATTGACCAGATATTCACCATGCGCCAAATATGAGCTGCCCTTACGCCGCTATATCTGAAATTGGTATCACCGCAAAACTTATACGGCTATGTAAACTGACGTTAACTGACTGGAAGGATCTCTCCGAGCCGTTCGATACCAAACAGGGCTTCAGAGAAGGTGATTCTTTATCGTGTGACTGTTTTAATTCAATGCTGAAGAAAATAATACTAGCAGCAAAGCTGAATAGAGAAGGTACAATCTTCTATAAGAGTGTACAGCTGCTGGCATACGCCGATGATATCGGCATTATTGGCCACACAACCGCGCCGTGAGTTCTGCTATCTCCAGACTGGATAAGGAAACGAATGATATGGGTCTGATAGTGTGTCATCACACAAACAGTCATCACATTAACGACTCGGCCCCTACATCAGTGTTGGCAGTCATAACTTTGAAGTCGTAGATAACTTCATCTATGTTGGAACCAGTATTAACACCAATAACAATGTCAACCTGAAAATCCAACGCAGGATCACTCTTGCGAACAGGTGCTACTTCGGACTGAGTAGGCAATTGAAAAGTAAAGTCCCCTCTCGGAGAACGAAAACCAAACTGTACAAGTCACTTGTCACCCGTCCTGCAATATGCTGCGGAGCCATTGACGATGAGAACATCTGATAAGTCGGCGTTAGGAGTTTTTAGAGCAGGGTTTTGCTTAAGAATTACTGTCCTCTACGAGTTGGGAACGGCGAATACCGTAATTTACTTTTACCTTGAAATTTAATTTTTGAATTAATCTCCAAAATCGACACATCTTACCCCAATGTGCGACGGAGGGTTAATTGGAAAAAATCGATAAGGTATTCTGTTCGACATTCACGTTAAACATATAACATAGTCGATATCCCTTAAAAATTTTTTTTTAATTTTACATAGTGAATATCTCTTACTAAATATATCACAATATTAATTTGATGTTTATTTAAATCTTATAGACCAACACTAGCAAGATTATGATTTAGAAAAAGGACAGCCTATGTTAGAGCCAGTTTGGCTAGAAATATGTCCCACTATTTTTAGATAAATATCTGTAAACATGTGCTCGAACTCACCAATAGACGTCTGAGTTTCATTCATTGCTGTTAACCATTCTACGGCTGATTGCTGCATAAAATTTGATGTTGAAGTTGTGGTCATTGCGCTGACTGCTGATAAAGAGTTTGTTGCCAATTCAATATCACACCCATTATTGCCATTGTAATTATTAAATTTATGTTCTTGAAAATAAAAGATAAAACGTTTGAGCGAAAAACACTTAAACTATCAGGATATAACAAAGCATTGGATTAGGCTTGTTCACCTAACTACTGAATTTATAGTACGAGAAACTATTTAAGAAATTAATACTCTCATCTTTAATTTTTTTATGATAACAGAGACCTATTTCGACTAACGTATATGGTATATAAGTGGAATCGATTTTCGGTTGAGCTCCTCCTCAAATTTGTGGTATGCGTCTTGATGTTTTTCCAACAAATGGAAGGACCTGCAGTTTATACTTAGTCGGCTCCGAACGGCTGATAGTTTTTTTATGAGGAGCTTTTGATTTTCATATCAGAAATGGGAGGGGTTGACATTCCCTGCCAAAGGGCGACCGCAATTAGAAAATTTAACTTATTTTTTTATTTAAATTTATTTTCTATAACTTTTTGATGTTGGTTGTACCAGGATTTGAACCCGGGCCTTCCGAATGGCAATACGCAATGCTAACCACTCGGCTACCGCGACCAAGGCTGCATCGTAATGATAAATTTCACGTTAATCAAAAATTTCCATTCAATTCAGCTGGAAATGTTATCGTTAAAGCAGTTATTGAAACAAATTTTATTATGTTTTTAACCGAAACGAAATGCTGTCGTGAATGTTAAATCGTTAGCAGATTAATGTTAACGTTAAAATTGAGGAGTGCTGTCAATATCATATAAATAAACAGCCATGTTAGAAATAACGTAACGAATATATTGTGCCGTCTAAATATTAACAATTTGATTTTGATTCGATAACGAGCAAAATCATTGCCTTAAGTTTATTTTTCATATTAACAAAACGAACTGACATGGTTTTGTTAGTTGAAGATCTCTTGCTAGTTGTATGAAAATGAATGGTTTCCTAGACTTTACATATACGGTAAGAGGGACATTTCCGTCTCAGAGTGAAGTCCTTACATACAATATTAAATATTTAGTCGAACCAAAATTGAGGTCCTTGGAGCTTGCACAATAATATCAACAGCTAATCGTATCACATTAAACCATTACTTCCCAAGCATCGGAAACATTGTAATCTTTTGACCAAATCTTTGAATTAAGTTCATAATACATTAAGAAAAAACAATATGTGAAAAAAAAATCTCATGTGATGAGAAATAATGAAAGTTAACAATTATAAGAAAATCGGCTTTATTTGAAAACTGTAACCGTAAACAGTTTTAATAATACAATTTCATGAGCTTACACGTATTTTGTATGATAAGGTATAAAACAATCAAATTTTTTCACATTTAACGCAAAAGATTAGATGTTTTTTTTTCCAACCTTATAATGACTGTTTACGTGTGCAACCCTGAGCAGCAGCCAAAGCTGCTCTCTTTTGTTCCTATCTAAGTGACTCTTCAAATTTATGGAAAGGGTCCAGTTAGTCCCGTTTAGGATTTCCACCTTATGTGGAAATCTTTAAAAGGCCAATGTTGCCGGCCTTAGGCCCTTCTTTTGAATCAGCAGCCACAGCAGCAACATCTCAGGTGTATTCCATTTTATTCGTTTAGTTTTTTGCATACACACCATTTTTCATTTAATAAATGGCAATGTTTTATTAATATAATACTGCTTCACAACTTTTATTGAGAGCTTGGCGACATGCAAGTAGATCTGTTTTACAGTTTTCTGAAGGACCGGCACCTCCCCCGATGCCCGTTGCCGGAATTCACGAGGAATTCTGGCCCCTAATTAACCCGGACACGAAACAATGACCATAATAAGCAAATCTGACAGGTCATAAATGAAATTCTAGGTTTACTTGCCTTGCCTTACGATTTTTTCATCCAAGAAAAACAGACCCTTCGTCTGAAACCCAGAGTGATGGTCTCATCTTTATTTAACTGACTGTAAATAATCCACGAATTCACGAGGGACACGTCAAAAACACGAATAGCTAGAGGCCAATACTTTTTTTTACCTCTAAAGCGATTGGATATTTCGAAATCAGCCAATCATGTTTATCCACTCCTTCCATGTTTTTATTATAATTGTGAATAAGCCTTAGTTGATTCGCGGCTATTTTGGCCTTTTTTTCGAATACCTAGTAGTTTTTACAAAAGGTTTATCAGTATCAAAATTAATATATCAGTCCTATTGTCTCTGACTGTCTGAACCCTTAAGATTTCAAAAACAGTTATAGAAAGTTATCGAAGTAAACTACATGTGCTCTGGGATCTGCAAGCAACTTTTTCACCACTGTTGAACCCAAGATTTGTATAAAGCGAAAAGTTGTAACAATATCCACTGACACCACACAGTGCCCAAACCTCACTGGTTTACCTTTTGTAAATTGTTTGATCCCATGGTGACCAAAGTATTTTACGATCATTTCATCAATAGCTTTATTGGACTCAAATATTCGAAACTTTCTGAATGATTTTTCGATAAAAGTGCGTATTTTGAAAGCTTTGTCAGTATTATCAATTTCATTGAAATGTAAATATATATAATTGGCGCTTTTTAACCGCTGAAGCGATTTTGCGGCCGAGCTCCTCCTCCAAGCGACCGCAATCAGAAAATTTATCTTAATTTTTTTGTTATAAACTAATTTTCTATAACTTTTTTGGTTTTTAGTGCGCCACCGGGATTTGAACCCGAGCCTTCCAAATGGCAGTACGCAATGCTATCCACTCGGCTACCGCGGCAGCCAAATAGAATTAAATTTTATCAAAACGATTGCGAGGTATTGCCCGTTCAACAAATGGAATGTGTACATGTGAACATCATCATCTTTACATCAATAGAGTTTACTTTGAGGCGAGTGATGATACGAAGAGAAAAACAAAATTCCTATAAACACTTTTAACTCATTTGTAGTTAGATTGAAGTGAAATTATTTTTATAATGTGTGGCGTATGTTACAGTTTTGTCCACAATATAATTTAGAATCTCGTCAGACAACAAGATTTCGAATATTTCTACCGCTGATTTTCCTTTCAACTCCATAATCATATTTTCCAAACATTGTTTAGCAATATTAGATTCCGGCTGTATTTCAGAATATACTGGTTCACTGGCGACTGTCTTACTTGTCCGAGATGTGGTTTGAGTATAGTGATCTTCCTCCACGTTATCAATTGTATACGAAAATTCCACTTGACCAGCTACATCTGACACTGGCAAAACTCCCATATCGTCGTCAAGACCTTCTTCTATATCAGTCATTCCATCTACATCATCCGGAGGCAATTCAATTGACGTTTGAACTGGTGATTAGTGTAACAGATTCGAACACGCTTTCGCGGCAATTTGTACAGACATGTTCCCAGTGTCATATTTATAGTATGGCTTAATTCGAATGTTTACCTCAAGTTCCCAAATTACATTTTGTGTATTTTTTATTTATTACAAATTGGTAACTATTTTCTTTTACCGTATCTAATCGAAACTTAATGCTCTTCTTTAGGCAACAAAAATGATTAATTTGGAAAAATTACATTAAAATTATGTAAACATTTTTTACAGCGAAAAAAATTTATTTGTTTAGAAAAACATGAATTTCATCAGAAATAATAAAAATGAGAGACCTAACATGTAAAAAAAATAACTTGAATATAGTGTCTTAAAAATGGGACAGTGGGAAGAAATGGGTTAACATATCAAACCACATGGGACATGCACGAAATGATACTTAACGTAAAAATAATAATTGCTAGAAAACGTGATTTACCAACTTACATACTTATAGTTCTGAGAACGCAAACACTTAAGCATCTACTTTATTGTGACGAAATTACACAGCAGTAAATAAAATGAACTGAGACAAGCCAGTAGTGTGCGATTTTTAGTGTACATGAAAAGCCTAATTTTTGATAAGGGCAAGTGAAAAATTTATAAAATATATTGATAGTGGAAAAATTGTGCTTTATTAATAGACTGACATAATTTTGCATAGTTAGACTGCAGAAATTTTTTTTTGCTTACAAGTCCCTTAATTGGGATCATTTTAGCACAAATATAACAAAAAATAACTTGTCTGTGCAGTTGTCTATGTGCGTTCTCGAAAGGGTTAAGAAACTTGGTTTCTGATACCATCACTGGAAACGACGTCGGAGAGAATGTGCTTAATAAAATCATCCCATATCAAGTCGGAGGCTACATTAGCACCAATGAAGCAGTATGGCGCATCTTGACATTTTCAATCCATAAACGACATCCGACAGCACTTGGCGGTGCATCTCGAGTATTGTCAGCGCGTGTACTTCACAACAAATACTGTACGTACAAGAACATTGGTTCAGCCAGGAAAAACTTAAACTGCATTTTACTCATTGCGCCAAGATGATCTCTTTCAAAGACCGAAGTTTCGCCCATTGGCTAAGCAATTTCAACGTATTCGTATTCCATCGGCTAAGCAATTTCAACGTCGCACGCTCGGTAAAGCACATGCCAATTTTATTTCCAGTACGCGTTTAGTCTGTTCAACCGAGCAATACAGAATGCTTCTATTTGCGATTGCAGTTAATCAATGGTCGGAACATGTACATCCTTCCTAGATTTTGGAACAATCAACAGTAGGGCACAGCTCTACGTCATGTACAGAAAATGACTGAAATAAAATATGCGTACCCAACGGGATACATTCCCTGGAAATTTTAATTGATAGTGGAAATGGGATATTGCAAATTGATGAAGGTACGTAATGTAGCATCTTGGCAGCACACTTTTGTAGGATCACAGAAAGCATAGGCGCAAAAAGTTTTTATAAACATTGCTCAGTACTAAAAAAGTATCAGTGACTCAGTACGCGACAACATATGAGTTTAACTATACTGTCATGAAACAAGACGAGTTCTCCAACAGAACTTTTGACACGTACTTACATTTAAATTTGGCGTATCCATCATTGTTATTCCTAACATAAATCCACCTCTGCAATGGAAACAGACTCTCAGTCAATAAAATAATGAACAATGTTATCAAGGCAACTATTTTTCCTATGAAACTCAAAGGTAAAGACGTACTGTTGCCACGTTTCCCAATGATTCCGACAAATATACCATTCCAGTTCAAAAGTTTGCAGATCCCTGTGTGACTCGATTTCGCAACGACTATCAGCACAGTTAAGTTGATGGGTATGATGAAATGGGATACAATTGCTAATAGGTAGTAATCAGCGTTTTTCATACGAAGAGGTGACCTTGTTAGACCAACCCCAAAACTACGGACTTAGACCCGGAGGATGTCTAACATACCCTTCCCCCCTAATCCAGGGTGTCATGCGTATCCATGCCTATTGGATGGCTTGCAGTCAGGGGCGTTCGACTGTATTCTAACCGAGCTTCTCGAATACCGGTCCACCTTCGGGAGTAATGGCGACATGCTGCGGCATTTGGATCTGCCGTAGTCAACCGTTTACATTCCTCTTGCCATTTTTCTGTCCACCGAAAGATGGCGTCGTAGTAGATGGCCAAAAAACATGTTAGCATGCACTAAAATAAACCAGCTTTGGATCCCTGCACGGGTAAAAATGCAGCCATTAGACACGGCGATACAAAATCGTAAAATGGTAAGCTCTAAGAGGGAAAGCAGCCTTTATCGGTTGGAAAAGAAAGCTTATGACCCTAGAGGGAAAGACCAGAACGCCAGCTGGGTCCCGGGAGGTCCTCTTAGTAGGGCCGCTCAGGGCATAAAATCGCGAGGCAAAGGAGCACTCGCAAAACTCTGTCCCTGAAAACGGAAAAAGTGTCCAAGTCCAATCTGCTGCACTCCGCACAAACGCATGTGACCCAGATCAAGGCCCCTGCTGCTTCAATACCGTTAGGGTCAGGAAAGCAGCCACTCAGCTGACGGAGGAACAAAAGACCAACTTCAACTAAGCTAGAGTGAAGCGGACGATAGGGTTAGCTAGCGAGAACCCCCAATCCACACCATCAAATAAAAGACCTAGGTCTTCAATCAAAAGCCGGTTGCCCGGATTGCAAGACCCTTTAGCGAGGTTGCCAAAGAGCACCTCACTCTAAATTGAACAAAAAGAAAATGTTAGCACATTTGAGCAATTGTTTATTTTGTTTAAAATAAACTTTTGAATTCCGAAATAAGTTTTTGGTACTGTTAGCCACCAAATTCGAAGCTAAAATTGAGCCATAAAAAAGAAAAAGAACAATTATTTGAAAGTTAGTGGAGCCAATTAATTCGCAATCAAACTTTAAATAAATTAAAAACATATATAGAATAAAGAAAACAATAACTTTGTGCAGTGCAGGAAAAAATATTAATATTTAAAGAAAATAACGAACAATCATACGAAAGTATTTTCGAAAAAGTGAAGACTTTTCGCAGTGAGCATGAACAAAAAACTATGTAAAGAATTTTGAAAAACATAAAAAATCTGAGTGAACTTAATAATACAAATAAAAACTATTAAAAGTACATATTACATATAAAAAAATGAAAACTGCAACAAAACACCATGAGCACAACAAATACACCTGAAACCTAAAAAAAGGAGAAACTGGGACCAGATCTGCCGTTGTCGAGGTGGAGACATTCACTTCTTAAGCATATTTATACAATACTATAAGCCGCAAGGAACACCGCCAATACTACTAAAAGAAAAGTAGGATTATCTTCTTAAATTTACCTCGAATTGGTTACTAAATTCAATTCTTGTTATACTAAAAGATACCATCGTAATACTTATTCTGTATTTGCATGCAGTTTACATTTGTGCGATAAACAAAAGCAAAAATCCAAAAGCATAAATAGTCCCGCTATGTACCAAATATCTATACTTGTGGCTTAACGCTTTCCTGTAGGTCGTTGAACCCAAGAAACAAAATAGCAAAATGTATATCAAAGAGAATTATTTCCTTACTTACTTTTTTTACTGGCGAAAACACCGCTTAAGCAGAATAGGAACGATGAAGGACTTGTAGAGTTTGGTTTTCGTTCGTCAGGAGAGGACTTTACTTTTCAATTGCCTACTTAGTCTAAAGTAGGAAAAGTTGGACAGAGGGATTCTGCGTTGGATTTTCAGGTTGACATTGTTGTTGGTTACTGGTTCCAAGATCTGACAACGTTGTTGAGCTTTCCGATCTGGGCATTTTTCAAATAAATATGATCCATAATAAGTCTGGAAAGACTTTGGATCTAATATTTTTGGATGACGTCTCGTCATTTTCTTTAAGTCACTGTGATGCTTTCGTTTTGCACGAAGATGGTTATCATCAAACTCTCGAATTATCTTTCGATGTTCATCAAAGCAAAATTTATTCCCTTCTTTGTATGAGTACCTCTACATAAATCTTGTAGTAGATCTTCAATAGGGAATGACAGGGGGATAGCAAAGTTATGTTCTATCCCCAAAATTTTCGAAGCTATTATAGCTGATCAATTTGCTCATTCTGTATCATCAATTGTAGACATCTCACAACGTGGGTTTTGTAAAGGTAAATCTAACCTATCGAACCTGCTAGAATTCACCACCCATGTCAGTAATGGTTTCAAAAATGGTAATCAAACAGATGTTATCTACACTGACTTCAGCAAAGCATTTGACAAGGTCTCTCATCCTTAACTTCACTTTAACTCGATCATTTCGGGTTTCCACCTCCCCTTCTCAAGTGGATTTCATCGTACATGATTGGTAGAAAACAAAAAGTAATTTTTAATTTCACGTGAAATATCAGTAACATCTGATGTTCCTCAAGGCAGTCACCTTGGTCCCTAACTCTTCCTTATATTCATCAATGACCTTCCAAATATAGTTCTTCATTCTAAAATACTTACGTACGCAGATGATGTCAAGCTCTTTAAATCATTTCATTCTATTGAAGATAGAGAGCTTTTGCAACTTGACCTAAATAATTTAGTTAGGTGGAGCGCTGCGAACTGTATGTCCCTAAATTTAAAAAAGTCAAAATATATGTGTTTCTCCAAAAGATCTTTCCAATCCTTGTCTGTATGATACATAATCACAGTGTTGAAAAAGTTACTGACTTCATTGATTTAGGTGCCACAATGGACCCTAAGCTAGATTTTAGAAATTATGTAAATGTTTGTGCTAATAACGATAAAGAGCTTTAGCTTTTATTAAACGTTGGGCTAAGGAGTTCAAGGACCCATACATTACCAAATTACCCTTTACCCCACTTGTTAGGTCTTGGAATATTGCTCAGTTGTATGGAGTCCGCATTATCAATTGTATAGTGATACATTGGAATCTGTATTATTCGCGTTAAGAAATTTAAACTGGGATGTGAACAAGAACCTGCTTTCTTACAAAAGTCGTTTACGGCTCATTAATCTGCCTACACTACATAGTCGTAGAAAGATGTTTGGAGTTTTATTTTTAACTAAAGTGATAAGAGGTGCTATCAAGAGCCCAATTCCTACTAAGTGAGCTTAACTTCACCATCCCTTTAAGATCATCTTGACACTTTTGGCACCTTTCATTGGGCTTATGCAGAAAAAACTTTGAAATGCAAGACCCTTTTAGATCTTTGTGTAATGATTCTAATACACATTTCCCCAACATTGGTACATCTGATTAGCTTTTCTGTAACAAAACCTAATTACTGAGTGCTTTAAAGAAATAAATAAATACCCTCTACTTTTCCGCATGCAATTTTATAGCAGCCGATGAACAAATCTGTAGCTTTTTAGTGTAAGAGGCAAGTGTAACCGCGACCTTCGGCGATCGGTTTCGGGTTCAGAGCAGTCCGGACAGTTACTGGTTTCCGGTCACCGGCCTATTAAATTTTTTGATTTCCCTCAAACGTGAATCCAGCTTTACCCATCTCACACGATAAGAAATCACCATGTCTGAAACCCTGTTTGGTATCAAACGGCTCACAGAGGTCCTTCCCGATACCAACGGAGCTTTTAGTGTTGCTTAACGTCAGTTTACATAGCCTTATAAGTTTTGCGGGGATACCAAATTCAGCCATAGCGGCTTAAAGGCAGCTCCTATTCGTGCTGTCGAAGGTGGCTTTAAAATCGACGAAGAGGTGGTGGGTGTCGATCCTCCTTTCACGGGTCTTTTCCAAGATTTGGCGCATGGTTTCAATATCTGGATAATGGTTGACTTACCAGGTCTAAAGGACTTTATAGGAGATATTAAGGAGGCTTATCCCACGATAATTGGCGCAGACTATGGGGTCCCTTTTTTTATGGATTGGACAGAGCGCACTTAAATTCTAATCGTCGGGCATGCCTTCGTTCGACCATATTCTGCAAAGTAGCTGCTGTGTGCACCTTGTCAGCTCTTCACTGCCATGTTTGAATAGTTCTGCCGGGAGGCCGTCACCTACAGTTGCTTTGTTGTTTTTTAAGCGGGCGATTGCTATTCGAACTTCTTCGTGGTCAGGTAATGGAAGGTCTTTTCCATCGCCATCGATTGGGATTTCGGGTTCACTATCTCCGGATACTCCAAATATCACTACTATTCAGAAGGCTGGAGAAGTGTTTCCTCCATAAATTCAATTTGCTCTGGGTCTTGAAACCTTCTACAAGTCGTCGTATCATCTCATAGAATTTTCGATCATCACCCTTGTCGGCCAGCTTCTCAAGCTCTGCATACTTACGCATCTCGCAGACGCGTCTTGCTTTCCTCTTCAGTTCTTGGAATCTATCCCATCCGACACGTGTTCTGGTCGATCGCAACATTGCAAGTTAGACGGTCTGCTTTCTCTCCACTGCGACACGGCAGTCCTCATCGTACCAGCTGTTTTTGTGACCTTTACTCCCGCAGTTTCCGTATACCAAGTGCTGAGTGCTTTCAGGGAGCAGGAGTACAAGTCAAGTGGAAAACCGTTCGGCAGTTTGTTGTGATTGCAGCTATTCAACGTTCAACCTTCCTTGTGTTTGTAGACGGCCATTCTTCGATACACATAGGCGCATATGCATAGTCGCTGCAACAAAATATTGGTCCGAGTCGCTGTTGGAAATGTCATAGTTTTTCGATCAGGGGACAGACAAGTAGCTTGCTATACTTTTTGTGCTGGAATCCAGTACTACATACAACCACATTTCGGGCCCAGGTGAAGTCGATCAGCCTCAACCCATTAGGGGATATTTTGTTGTGGAGGCTGAATTTTCCAACAGTCGTACCAAACATACCTTCTATGTTCACCCTGGCATTAAAATCGCCAAGCATGATTTTCACATCGTGTCGGGGGCAGCGCTCGTAAGTATGCTCTAGGCGCTCATAAAAGGCATCTTTGGCCATATCGTCCTTCTCTTCCATCGGGGCGTGGGCGAAAATGTACGATATGTCGAAAAATTACACTTTGATGCGGATTGTGGCGAGACGGTCATCCACCGGGGTGAATGCCACCACAAATCCGTCACCAAATTTGCGCTTCTTCATGTGGCCGCTGTAGTAAATGTCACAAGAACCTACTCGCTTTCGTCCCGTCCATCGCCCTTCTTGGGCACCGGCACCTTTCCAATTAAGAGAAGGTGCATGCTCTCAAATCGTGATCCTTTAAACGTTTGCGGTGGTCGTCATTGTAAAGGGGGTCTCAAATCCGAGGCATGTACAAATCTTTTATTGAGGCTGGTTTCTATGTGGCGGGTCTCAAAACCAGCGCTTAACCTCGCTGGGCGAATGAGTTTAATTTTTTTGCACATTTATATAGCGAGCTGATTGTCTTAAGACCGACGCCTATTCGCAGCCGCACCTCTTGTGGACAGATACTGCAATGACTTCAGTGGACCCGTGTAGGTCGGAATGGCTCCATTAAAGCTTCCGCTCTCATTAGCCGTTACACAAAGCTCCACATCGGTTGGTTACCAAATCTGTCACAAGGGTTGTAGGAATTGAATATAGCCTCGCAAATGTAACAACATGCGCAGAAGCTTGACTACACCCCTCTAAGGGAATTACATATAACGCTTTTCCCAAAAAGTGTTAACCAGTTCACATATTAAAAATGTATGCACTCTCCTGTGCCATTACTCTTTTTTGTATTTCAACAAAAAACATTTGTACTGAAAAGTTAGTATTCCGAAAAATAGGACATCCACTCTATCGATCACTTTGCTTTGCTATAAGGAAAAAGGAATCCATTATTTTTCCAATAGATGGCATTATTTATCCGTATCTCGCGTTGTATAAGTACGATCGGGCTCCACTAGATGGCTTTAGAAAGACGACATTTTGACTAAAAAGCTTTTCTGTCAGTTTCGTGATTGGTTGATTCAGTTTTGTTTGAGCGTGCGTCAAAAGTAGACACTAGCAAAGAGAAAATAATCTATATTTTAAAGTGTTTCTTCGATGAGGGCGAAAATGCAAGCCAGGCGGCTGAAAATGTGAATAGCGTTTATGGTAATGATACTTTAAGTCAACCATGCACAATTTCGGTAATTTTGATGTAAAAGATCCTTCACGGAGTGGAAGGCCAATTATCGAAAATGTCGATAAAATCATGGCATTGTCCAGTCTGACCACCATGTAAGCACTGTTTCGATTGCCCAAGAGCTAAAGATTGCACAAAAACCGTTTGGAACGAAAGGAAAGGAAAAAATTTGAATAATGCTGGATACGAAAGGAAAAAATTAAACCATTCAATTTTATGCAAAAAAAAAAAAAATGGATTATTTTTACTACACCTTACAAATAAAATTTTGGCGACAATCTCTTTCTTCTTGTTTTTAAAGAGTAGCACAAACGCGCAAACTCCCTCTTGTGCTCTGTTTTTCTTTTTTCCTTTGTGCTTTCTCCAGCATAGCACAACAGCAAATACTTAACCACACATATACTGCAGCCGCTCTGTGCATTAAAATATCAAGTTTCCTACTTCGTCCTCATTTCAGCTGACGCACTGCATTTGAAGTATATACGCAAATATACACAATGACGGGGGTCGTCAAGCCCTCGGCTAAGTAACTCCTCCAAGCGCCAATTAGTCGATAATCAGGCCACAACGTTATTGAACTTACCCAAAGTTCGAAAGGAAACTAGTGAAGAGTTTATTGATTTGTATTTCACGGCCGCGGTAGCCGAGTGGTTAGCATTGCGTACTGACATTCGGAAGACTCGGGTTCAAATCCCGGTGCCACCAACACCCAAAAGTTATAGAAAATTTATTTAAATAAAAAATTAAGTTATATTTTCTAATTGCGGTCGCCCCTCGGCGGGTAATGTCCATCCCTCCGAGTGTATTTCGGACATGAAATAAAGGCTCCTCGAATAAAAACCATCAGCCGTTCGGTTGCGGCTTTGTATAAACTGTAGGTCCCTCCATTTGTTGGAAAAACATCCAGACGCAAAAACACAAATTGGAGGAGGAACTCCGCCGAAAATCGCTGTTACAAAGCGGCAATGATATATATTCCACAATAAGAAATTGTTCATCAGTGGTCGAAACTCTCGACACACTCATTGATAGCTGGGACCCAATTCTGGTGAATGTATACACATCCGCTATGCCAGTAAATTCACTAATGCTATGGGAACAATCTCTTGCATCCCGAAAGCAGTGCCCAACATGGCAACAAATGAAAGGAATCCTATACAGGCAATTCAAAATTAAAGAATGCGTTGAGCACAAGCTAGCGAAATCCCCTACTTCGCATAAAATAAGTAAGCCTATTCTTTCTCTACAGAAAAGCCACCAATCGGGCAGATTGTGCAAGCATTGCAAGCAATTTAACAAACTGCCGATACCCTAACGGTAGAAATTTATAAAAACTAACAACGTTGGTACAAATTGTCTTTCGTTGCACCATACCCTTAAATGGTGTACATCACAATACACATTCTTGCATTTCCAAAAAAGACATAACACCTTTTTGCACAAAAGCCCAACAAATGGGTTTGACTGTATAAATAAAAGAAATGTGCCCTTGACCTCCCTGCGTTATGTTAAACACAAACAGGCACATTTGACCTGAGTCAAAACACTCAAAGAAATGCGACACATTAAACTGTGATGATTACCCCAGATCATAATTTCCACCCTAGATCAGATGTTCTACAAGTCCCGTAGAAAAGGCTCCTTGCGACAGCACGATACATACTCATGTTTGCATCACAAATATATTAATCAACCGTAAATTAAGAACAAGCTAATTCCGCCGCAGTGTACTTCCCACCTTTTCTTTCCAGGAAACGGACAACCAAATTGGATCACGGCTTCCAATCAAAAGAGAGCCTGCCGAAGTCTAGAAGATGAATGCAATCGCAGCGGAAAAAGCACATATGCCACGACGTCAAAATTGTGCTTGGCGACTTCAACGCAAGGGTGGGCAAATGAGGTATTTTTTGGGACAGCAGTCGGAAAATTCAGCCTCCACGACGAAACATCCCTAAATAGGCTGAGGCTGATCGACTTTGCCGGGCCCCGAATTATGGTTACCTGTAAATTCACTTTCAACCAGACCGATCATGTTGTGATAAGCGAAAAACATGTATCCAGTGTTTTAGATGTGCGTAAGTTCCAAGGCCCTCACATCGACTCGGATCACTATCTTGTCGCAGCGAAGATACGCACGCTTCTCTGTGTATCAAAGAACCCCCACAACAAACATAAGGAAGGTTCGACATTGAAAAGCTGCAATCACAACAGACTGCGGAGGGGTTTTCTATAGGGAAACTGTGGGACGACAATTCAAACTCCCTACGTCCAGCTGCAAACGAAGTTATTGGATTTCGCAAAGGTCGCAAAAACAGCTGGTACGATGATGACTGCCGTGTCGCGGTGAAGAAAAAACAGACTGCCTATCTCGCAATATTGCGAGACATCTGAAGAAGGAAGCAAGACGCATTTGGAGGGGGAAAAAAGAAAGAGACCGAAATGCGTGAGTATGAGGAGATTGAGAAGGTGGCCGACAAGTGTAATGCTCAAAAATTCTACGAAAAGATACGGTGACTTACGGAAAGTTTCAAAACCGGAGAAAACTCTTGTAGGATCCATGGAGGTGAGTTAGACGGATGCCCACCCGCGAGACGATGAATCCGAAATTCCAATTGATAACGATGAAGTCCGCATAGCAGTCGCCCACCTAAAAAACCAAAAAGCGGAGGGACTGATGGATTACCGGCCGAGCTATTTAAATACGGCGGTGAAGAACTGATCAGGTGCATGCATCAGCTTCTTTGCAAAATATGGTCGGATGAAAGCCTGCCCGACGATTGGAACCTAAGTGTGCTCTGCCCCATTTAATAAGCGTATTGTGTGAAAGACTAAAGCCCACAGTCAACAAACTGATTGGACCTTATCAGTGTGACTTAAGACCTTTTAAGTCAACCATTGAGCAGATAGTCACCATCTGCCAAATCTTGGAAAAGACGCGGGAAAAGAGGATCGGCACACACCACCTTTTCGTCTATTTTAAAGCAACCTTCGACAGCACGAAAACGAGCTGATTCTACGCCACTGTTTTTGAATTTGGTATCCCGGCAAAACTTGTACGGCTATGTAAACTGACCTTGAGCAATACTAAAAGCTCCGTCAGTATCGAGAAGGACCCCTCCGAGCCGCTTGATACCAAACAGGGTTGCAGACAGGGTGACTTCCTATCGTGTGGCTTTTTTAATTTATTGCAGTAGAAAATAATAAGAGTTGCAGAGCTGAATATAAGTAGTGCACAGCTGCCGGCGTAACCCGATGATATTGACATTATTTGCCTCAGCAACCGCGCCGTGTGTTCATCTTTCTCCAGACTTGATAAAGAAGCAAAGCGAATGGGTCTGGTACTGAATGAGGGCAAGACGAAATATCTTCTGTCACCACACAAATAGTCATCGCATTCGCGACTCGGCTCCCACGCCACTGGTGACAGTCATAACATTAAAGTCGTAGACAATTTCGTCTATCTAGGAACCAGCATCAACACCAATAATAATGTCAGCCTTGAAATCCAGCAAAGAATCACTTTTGCCAAACAGGCGCTACTAGGACTGAGTAGGCAATTGAAAGGTAAAGTCCTATCCCTACGAACGAAAAACAAACTCTACAAGTCCTTCATCGTTCCCGTCCTTCTATATGGTGCATAAGCATGGACGGCGACAAAACCTGATGAGTCGGCGTTAGGAGTTTTCGAGAGAAAAGTTTTGCGTGAAATTTATGGTCCTTTGCGCATTAGCAACGGCGGATACCGCAAACGATGGAACGATGAGCTGTACGAGTTATACGGCGACATTGACATAGTTCAGCGAATCAGGAAGCAGCGGCTACGCTGGCTAGGCCATGTGGTCCGGTTGGATAAGAATACTCCAGCTTTGAAAGTCTCCGATGCAGTACCCGTCGGTGGGAGCAGAGGAAGAGGAAGACCTTCATTCGGTATTTTCAATTGGCGCCAAACAGCAAAAAGAAGAATGGCTCAATATTGTTAACTTGGCTATAATCGCGTAATCGGTGTCTACGCCAGTAAAGTGAGTAAGTAGGAACCAGCAACAACACCAATAATAATGTTAGCCGTGAAATCCATCGCAGAATTACTTTTGCGAACAGTGGCTACTTTGCAAATGAAAAGTAAAGTCCTCTCTCGGCGAACAAAACTAAACTCTACAAGTCGCTCATCACACCCGTCCTACTATGCGCAGAAGCGTACACGATGTCAAGATCTAATTTGTCGACTCTAGGAGTCTTCGAGAGAAAAGTTTGGCGAACGATTTATGGTCCTTTGCGCATTGAAAACGGCGAATACCGCAGCCGTTGGAACGATGAGCTATATGAGATATACGGCGACGTTGACATAGTTCAGGTAATCAAGGAAATCGGTTGTGCTGGCTAGGTTGTGTCGTCCGAATCGATGAAAGCAATCCACTTTTGAAAGTATTCGATGTAGTGTCCCCTGGTGGAAGCAGAGGAAGGGGAAGATCTCCGCTCCGATGGAAGGATCAGGTGGAGAGTGACCTGGTATTTCCAACTGACGCCGGACAGCGAAAAGAAGAGATGAAAGGCGCGCTCTAATTGATTCGGTGATAATCGCGTAATCGGTGTCAACGCCAGTAAAGAAGAAGTTCTGTATTTATATAAAACTGAAACTTTAGTTGAATTTAAATAATTTTTAAAGCGCATTTGTGCTCATAAAGAACCTACTCAACCATGGTATACTATTGAAGAGCTAAGAATTGTGAAAAAATAAAATGATATTTTAAGCTTTATAAAAATACAGGTATTCATTTGCGGCATTTACAATATTAAATTCTGCGGCGCAAGTTCTTTATTTGAAATCAATAATTTCACAACTTTTATTTGTGCAAAAATAAATGTTGAGTAATAACAAATCACATATGGTTTCGTAAACTTTAAGCCCAATGTATCTGGGCAGGTTGACATTCTCTGCAGAGGGCGACCGCAATTAGAAAATTTTTTTTACTATAATTTTGGATGCTGGTCGATCCAGGAATTAAACCATGGTCTTCCGAATTTCAGTACGCAATACTTTTACTTATTAAAGTGTGGCACTCGTTGCTAATCAAGAAATTTGACTTACTGTGTAATAGAATTCAAAGAGTAGTGTTTATAAATTCCGCATCAGATTATATTATAATTTCTACAGGAG
This sequence comes from Ceratitis rosa, assembly GCA_037013455.1. Classification (NCBI taxonomy): domain Eukaryota; kingdom Metazoa; phylum Arthropoda; class Insecta; order Diptera; family Tephritidae; genus Ceratitis; species Ceratitis rosa. Next base: position 2,169,348 of record JAWMAG010000014.1, on the reverse strand, counting down.
CACCCTAGGGTAGTCATCTAGGCCCGACTCTCCTCTCACTCATCTTTCCGAGATAAAAGTTTCAAAAATTTTTATCTATGCGGATGATGAAAAACATTGATGTGGCAGTTAACAAAGCCAAAGGTACACGTATGTTGGCATTTGTAAAACGGAAGTAAAAAGGATTCAAAGACCTATTTAGTAACACGGCTTTTAAGTTCGGAACTCGAGGTATCAAATCCGATCGAATAGAACTCCTTTTAACTTATAAACTCTCTCCATTTAAGAAGTGGAAGTGACTGTGTGCTGTATTTATTTACAGTTTTTGCAAAAAAATATACAAAATAGTGTGAAAATTATTTAATTAATATGTATTAAAGTGTCTACCATGGCAATGGAAAAAAGTGAAATGTAATTAAATTAATAAATAATTAAATAGGCGTTCCACCAAAAACAAAAACAGAAAAAAAACATAAACCAACCGTTTTCTGAAACAAAACAAAAAAGTTAAATAATTATAATAACTTGCGCCTAAAGGTATGCAGCAAATTTCGTTTATTTGTTTGTAATTTTAAATAATTAGAGTTGCCAGAAAGCTGTGTCCTGAAATCGCTGTTTTGAAAAAAAGATACTGAATCGCTTGCCAACGCGTGGTAACGAAAAGAAACAGCAAGCCCTACAACAATCTGCCGTTTCTTCAGTGCACGACATCTGAACATAAAACCGACGAAATCCTCAGCTACCCTTTTCACCAGCTGGATGAAGGAGTACCGGCTAGAACTCGATGTGAAAGTTGATGACCAAAAAATTTCGACTATAAACAACCCTAAGATTTTAGGGGTCACATTCGATAACTTGCACTCCTTCATTTCGCACACGACCGCAATTGCCGCAAAACTCAAGGGCCGCACAAAATACTCAAAGCGCTAGCCGGCAGCACCTGGGGTAAAGACAAAGAAACCTTGCTGGCAACCCACAAAGCAATTGGCCGGCCAGTCGTGAACTATGCTGCACCGATCTGGGCGCCGGAGACGAACGAGACGCAGTGGAGAAAATTACAGGCATGCCAAAACACCGCCCTTAGGACTGCGACAGGAAACCTCCTGATGTCACCGGAGCATTGCACAGCGAAGCATCTATGCTTTGCTGTGCAAGCAGTTCCTACTGGGATGCCACCGCAGGGAGCACCTCAGCAGGCACCTTTGAGAAGCCGAACTTCCACCTAGGGACATCAGGAAGGGAGTACTAGATTTAAAGAGCACCATCCAGCATCACGTGCAACAACCGCTGGACAGGACGGCGTACCGACAAGCACTGAACGCCATTCACCAGGAGTCAGTTAGCACCTTCATAGACTCCCTTCCCATGAATGGCATGCTCGGAGTAAAACCATCACCAATTGCAGACAACGAGCTCGAGCTGCCTCGAGAGACCCGCGTGCCCTTGCCACAACTTAGATCTGGATATTGTAGCAGGTAAAACTCCTACTTATCCAGACTCGACCCCAGCATACCCAACGTATGCCCTGCATGTGGAGAATCCCCGCACCACCTCTTCACATGCCCTGTCTCTTTGGACCACTGTCAAGGCGGATTTCATTAAATATAATTACAGCTGTGACTATAATTACTTCCGTGGTTTAGTGATATGACACCTTTTAACCTTAGAGCAAAGCAGAGAGAGGGAGAGAGAAAGAGTGTTTTACTATTATTGCGAGTGCAACGCAAGCGGTTAAGAAATGAAACATTCTCACAATCTTTTTTCAAATCTAATTTTGTTGTTGATATTTTTAACTCGTCTTTTCAATTCGGTACCTCTGAATTTTTTGGTTTCGGATCAATGTCTGTGTTTGAGATGGACATATTTAAACGCATTACATTCTGCAATCCTCATTGAAAAAAAGCTTTCGGTTGAAGCCAAAAGCCTTCAATATTTGGGAGCCACTGGTAAATTTCCCACATCGCTGCTCGCAGCAATGAGACAGCGCTGCTGGAAATTTATCACCGGTACCTTTCAAGTCGACATTCAACTATTTAATGCTATGTTCGCTTTGAGCTCTTGGTTCCTTTTTCGATGACAGCAGCCCTAGCGACACCTGTATGCAGTCTAGTGCAGCATATGTTTACATATAGGTAGTTATACGTACATACTTCAGGTAATATATTGTATCATACATATATACTCTTATTTATTGAAATACATATATACCATACACCCCTTTGTATATAAGTATATCGTTACTTTGTATTATTATATTTCGCGGCACATATGCTTTTATATGCCTTTTTTTCAATAAACTTTAATATAGTTTTACTAATAAACATTGTTTTCCTTCTTTTATATTTAATTGAAATATGGCGGTGAGTTCGTACCGGCATTCTTCGGTTTCTCAAAGAAACACTTTCAATAATAAATAGTTTATTATTGTATTATACCTAGTTCATAGGGCCTCTAACTTAGCAATGTTATCTCTACATTACATTTCAGCTTTCACGTTTGGTTGGCAAGTAGATACTGTTTATACCTACTTACTTTCACAACGTATTTCACACTTAATCCTACCAAAATACTTTAAAATTTAGTTTGGAATTTCGTGCTAAAACTGTTAGAAACATACAAGATGCGAATAGTTTAATTAGCTTAGCTTTACTGACAAATATACTCTGAATTCATTAGCGGCGCATTAGCCGAGTGGTTAGCAACGCTTACTGGTACTACCGTGGCCAGACCAACATATTAAATAAAAGAAAATTAATTTTTCTAGTTAATTCTTCATCTGATCGGATGAGACTTAAAATAAACTGTGGGTCCCATCATTTGTTGGGAAAACATCCTGACGCGTACCATAAATTTTAGAATGAGCTCGACCGAAAATTATTATTTAAGTGCATTGAAGAAGAAATACCCTGTTGGAACAATTTCTTAAAATTCAGTGGAGGCTTTTTTCGTGATCCTCTTAGAGACCCCTTTAAAAAATAAAATTGAATTGTTGTAAATGTAAATAGAATATAGCCGATTTATTCGAATACATCGAAGAACATAACTCAACCACTCCCGAAGGTGAGTCAGTTAACTCTCTAAATATTAAAAAGAGTTAAGCTGAAAGCGATATACTATAGATAAACAAATCGTACGACGCACAGTGGAGTAAAAACGCTCAAAACACGCTCATTTCTTATTTTATGCTGTAATTTCTATATTATTTATGATATTTGAACATTTAATTTAAAATTTAATAAGGAATCGGATGCTATATTAATTTTGATATTTACTCTTCCAAGTACTGGCACCCCACAGTCGGATAACAAGATTTTTTACACATCTTTTTAATCATGAAAAAATTAAAAAATAATAAAAATTTTCCAACTGATTATTTTCATAGATCCAACTGATTATTTTCATAGATCATAATTTAGCGGATTTTTTCAATGAAGAAGAACATTATTCTTTGAAAAAATTTATAGAAATAAATGTGCAAGTACTTTTATTTTGTAGTAAAGCTGACCCATACTTCTACTATATGGTTTTTATTTTAATAAGGAGGAGAAGTTAAGCTTGCCCATACTTCTACTGTAAGATTTTTATTTTAATAAAGAGTAGAAGGGCAACACGCATCAATATTTGTACCATCTGTCCGCCTGTCTGCCTTTCCGTCTGTTTGGACGCAAACTATTAATTTAGTTTTGGAGATATTTCAACCAAATTTGAAAAACAGATGTACCGTATAAAAATATATTGGGCATTCGCTACTATAACATAAGTATATATAACCGCTTTTTAGGTTTCGGGTATGAAATCCGTCAAAAAATATGGAGAGGTTGGAATTAGACAATCTTAATAGATAGCTTAAAAAAATATTTCCACTGAAAATCATCGGAATCGGAAGACTATATTATACATCTTTCTTAAAAATAATTTTCCAGATACGAACATAACATCAATAAAATCGTCAAAAAAATAACACGCAATACATAAAATTTGATATTATCATGAAACGTATATAATACTTTCTAGATCTAAATCTTAAAATTTATTATTTCATCTTTATTAAGAAATACTTATCTTCAACTGTAAGAGCACACAAGCAATTAAGCACTGCTCATAAAAATAAAATAAAATAAAATAATACAAAACATACAGTGAAAATTCAAAATAATTAAGCGAGTGCCTTTAGTGTAATCTGAAGAACACTTTGAAAAAGGAAAACATTAATAAACCCCAAATTAAATAATAGAACATAATATTAATAAACAACAAGTGCAAACGGAAAAAATAAACAAAAAGCTATCCAGTGAGTACAAAAACAAAAATGAGTGCGTCGCGGTCAAACCCGGCGGATCGAAGGCTCTCAAATGCTTATTTTTCCTATTTTGAGCAAACAACGCCAACACAATCAACGGCAAAAGAAAGCAACATGCAAGCAGAAGACTCTCAGCAGTACTCAGCTAGCGCTAAACAGACGGCGAAGTCGGCAGAAAACAAGAGAAAAAAGGTAACAGCAAGCAAACACCCAGAAGGAAATCGCCCACCAATACAAATGCGATTTCCATATGTTTGCTGACATTGCAATTGAAGTGGACGTTGAAGTGGTGTAATAAGACTCTTTCTTTAATTGCTTAGCTCTGCTTGTGTGATAGCTGCAGCGCAGAGTTATTGGCCTGATTTGTTTATGTCATTATGTCATTTCATTGTTTTGTTAACATAGCATTTTTATATATTGTATGTATGTACATGTATGACTAAGGCCACTACAAAAGGAACAGGCAAGCGGTAAGCCCAATGAAATAAAAAAGAACACAAAAATACAGTCAGGACTAGATCGATATATAAATGTCAAGAGGAAATGGAGTCCTATTAATAACACTAACAACAAAAAAGTGCAAATGAGTGGAACCAATGTAAAAATTCAAGAACCCTCCAATAGCAACCGATTAACTCTATTAAGTGAGGACAGCGTAAAGGGTACTACCACAATTGCAAATGCCAAACCACCGCCAATTTACTTTCGCGAACGTGCCTCAAGCACATTGGTTAATAATATTACCAAAATAGTCGGAACTAATAACTTTCACGTTGTGCCTTTAAAAAAAGGTACCATCGATGAAACAAAAATCCAAACTTATAAAGAAAAAAACTTCATGCAAATAGTAAGCTTTCTATCATCGAGTAACAAAAAATATTACTCATATCAACTGAAGAGATCGAAAGGCCTAACCGTTGTAATTAAAGGTATCGAATTCTCAGTCAAGTCAGACAAAATAAAAGAGGCTCTTGAAGAAAATCGGTCATAAATATACTTATTGTAATAGAAAAAAGTATCCCAGCCAATGTTTAAGGTAGAACTAGAGCCCAAGGTAAGTCAATTAAAGAAAAACGAAACCCATCCCATATACAATTTAAAATATTTGCTACATCGTAGGGTAACAGTAGAAGAGCCACACAAAAAAAAGGCCCAGTGCAATGCACCAACTGCCAAGAATTCGGCCATACTAAATCCTACTACAGTGTTTGCGTAGCATGTGGGGACCTACATCCCACGTCTGAATGCACGTTAAAGAAAGATGATACCACCATGAAAAAATGTAGTAATTGTGGAGGTAATTATAGGGGCTGCCCTGTGTATAAAGATCTAAAAGTTAGGTTGGCAAACACTATACAGACTCACCGAAGTTAAATGGTAAATACACCTCAAATCCAATTTGTAGAAAAAGCTACGGATAAAAATGTTCCAAACGTGCAAAATTTGAATCCAAATAAATTATCTTATGCGAATGTACTGAAGAATGATTCAGATAATATTCCACAGAACCAACCTAATGGAGGCATAGAATCGATGATTTTAAACCTTACGCAGTGCATGACACAGTTCATGTCAACTATGCAAATGATGATCCAAGACTTGATTAAAGCCCAGAATAACATGCTACAAATCTTCATGCAAAAAAATGAGCGTGCTAAACATTTGTTTTGGAATGCAAACCGTGTGAACCACCATAAATTAGAATTGGCACGATTTTTAACAGAGTATGCTATAGACGTAATACTATTGTCTGAAACGCACTTGACGGATAAATATAACTTTTATATACCTGGGTTCATATTGTACCCCACTAACCATCCTGATGGCAAAGCGCACGGCGGCACTGGAATACTTCTAAGAAACCGCCTTAAACACTGCGTGTTACAGCCTTACGCCACCAATTATCTACAAGCTAACTCTGTCACTTTGAATAATTATGGCAAAGAGCTAAATCTCTCAGCCATTTAGTGCCCTCCAAAATTTAAGATCACAGAAAATCAATTTAAGGAATTTTTTGATAAACTCGGTGATAGATTTATAGCAGGAGGTGACTACAATGCAAAGCATGTACACTGGGGATCCCGTCTAATAAACCCTAAAGGCCGTCAGCTATACAATACCATTATAAACAAACGTAACAATTTAGATTGTATTTCCCCAGGTCAACCAACATACTGGCCTACCCATCGGAAGAAAATACCTGACTTAACAGACTTTGCTGTCTCAAGAAAAATCGACAGGCAACTTGTATCAGCTGTTACAGTTGCTGAATTGTCTTCAAGACTGACAAACAGAGAAACAAACTGGCTAAAATACAAATAAAATACTAGTTGTCATATAAACATCAACCCAATATTGAATTGTGAAAACGATATTGATGACTACATTAATGAGCTCAATAATGTCTTTGTTTCCGCGGCAACCATAGCAACTCCAAACAGTAAAAAGCCTATTACGTGCCCAAAAATCCTAGCAAATACGGAAATGGAAAAATTAGTAAAAAAATAAGTTTGCGGAGAGCATGGCAAGAATATCGCTCTCCAGCGGCAAAGTTACGGTTGAAAGCAGCAGAGAGGAAGCTGAAAAGTGCACTGAAACAAGCAGAAGATCACAATGCCAAGGCATACATAGAAAAACTAGCGCCGAATTCTGCCAAAAAATACTCACTCTGGAAAGCACAAAAGAAATTTAAGCCTCCAATAGAAGTGAATATGCCAATCATTGACCCAAATGGTAACTCGACACGTAGTAACGAAGAAAATGCAAATTGCTTGCAAAGCATTTAAGTAATGTATTCCAGCCAAATGACGCGACTAATAATTTTATTTTACCGGAAATTGTTGTTAACGGCCAGGAAAATCAGGTGGCAAGTAAAATATCAAGCCTAGAAGTGGTAAACGCGATACAGAAACTGAATCCAAAGAAATCTCCAGGCCAGGACCTTATTACACCAAGAATGGTAATAGAGCTACCAAGAGTTGCACAAGCATTGCTCTCTAAACTCTTTAATGCCATTCTAAAACTAAATTACTTTCCAAACGCGTGAACAAAATCGCAGATATTGATGATAGCCAAACCAGGCAAAGACCATACACATGCGTCTTCTTACAGACCAATAATCCTACTACCCAGTCTTTCCAAATTATAAGAAAAAATTCTGCTATCAAAATTATCTCCTTTTCTCCACCGCAAGAATGTGATACCAGATCACCAATTCGGCTATCGTGGAAAGCATAGTACTATTGAACAAGTTAACCGAATAACTAATGAAATCAGACATTCGAGCTCAAGGAGTATTGCGGTGCAATCTTTCTTGACGTAGCACAAGTGTTCGACAAAGTCTGGCATAAAGGTTTACTGTACAAAATACAATTTGAATATGAATTTATCAGTGAGGAGTATCCGGTAAAAGCTAGTGTTCCGCAGGGTAGCGTCCTTGGGCCTATTTTATATATTATATACACTGCAGACTTCCCACTTAACCGAAAAGTGCAGACATCTACCTTTGCGGATGACACAGGCGTTTTATGCCGGGATAAATGCCCTAAAAGAGCAGCAAAACCGATTAGTGATCATTTACTCCTCATCGAAGAATGGCTACAAAACTGGAGAATCAAAGTTAATGAGCAAAAGTGTAAACACGTTACATTAACTTTAAGACCGCAATCATGTCCTGCAATTCGCATAAATGGTATAAACATTCTCCAAGTAAATGATGTTCCATATCTCGGTATACACTTAAATAGACGTCTCACTTGGAAGAGACAGATAGAGGCAACATGAAATTAGAAGCAGCTAGTTTAAATTGGCTTTTAAATAAAAACTCCGGTCTAAAACTAGACTACAAATTCCTTATATACAACACAGTGTTAGAACCAATTTGGATGTATGGTATTCAACTGAAGGGTACGACCTGTGCAAGCAACATTGATAAAATACAGAGGTTCCAGTCCAAAATTTTAAGAGCACTAACGGGCGCACCATGGTACGTTCGTAACGTAAACATTCACAAAGACCTTGGTATTTTACTGGTTAAGCCTGAAATTGAAAGAAGCAAGACGAAGTACTTCATAAAGCTGAGAAATCATCCAATTCCCGCCTGCAGCGAAGAGATGTTCCCGCTTTCTAACGAGGGCGACGTAGTGTGAAAAGGGCTCAGAGTTATATAACTCGAGCTATCATGTTTGTAATTTAGTTTTTAAGATTTGTACACTTACTGTTAGGCTTATATTAAAGCAGATCCAGTAAATAAATGAATTGTGTATAGAAAAAAGAAAATCTTCAATATGTATCTTATACATTATTTTATAACTGGGTCTGACATAACTAAAAAACGATTACAAATATAATAATCTTACCAATAATTCTGGAATCTCTCCTGCCATGTCAACATCTGAATTCTTTAAAAATTGTATTGCAATAAGATGACCCAATCATATAAAAATGTTTTATTTTTAGCATTTATATTTTGGTCTGATGAAGTAAGTTTAAATTCAATATAATGCGAGACTCTGCAGATAATCACCATTTATAAAAAGTCCTAAAGTACCTATTACTTTGATCTGCGATGAGTTAAAAAGGTTAGGATCCAAAGAGGACTGATAATTTTTTCAAAATCGTCGATGTCTTTGTAACAAGTTTGTTACAAAAATGTAAAGAAAAATCTTTACATTAATATTTATGTGTTACGTGTAAATAATCCATTAGTTGACAAATGTCTTCTCTATAGACATACCTTCTGCTCAAATATAAACGGAGACTTTATCCATAATTCGACAAGGATAAGACATATGACATATATGTTGGCAGGACTGTTATATGTTTACATGTCAAATTTGAGGGCGATCTGTCACATAGTTTTTTTTTACGGCACTATAAAAAAGTCAACCTCGAGTGTGTTTTTCGAATTTTACTATGGAAATTAACGTTGAGCAAAGAGTTTGTTTGAAATTTTGTTATTCCAATGGAATAAGAGCGACGGACGCAATGAAAATGTTGCAGAAGGTATATGGGGAGTCTTGCCTATCACGTGCACTATTTTTGATTGGTATAAGTCGTTCAAGGACGGCCGTACATCGCTGGAGAACTTGCCCCATGATCGTCGTCCAGCAACGTCAATAAACGAAGAAAACGTCGAAAAAGTAAAGAAAATTGTGTTGGAAAATCGCCGTGTGACTGAAAGAGAGATAGCTAGTGAGCTCAACATATCAAATGGATCCGCTCATAGCATTATTCACGATGTTTTGGGCATGAGACGTGTGTCTGCTCGACTTGATCCAAAATTGTTGAATTTTCTTCAAAAAGAGGAACGCAAAACTGTCGCCAAGGAAATGCTCACAATGAGTGATACGGACATCCAGCACATCATAACTGTCTATGAATACGACGTTGAAACAGCCCAGCAATCATCTGAATGGCGCCTTCCAAATGAGCCGAAACCCAAAAAACCACGTCAAAGTCGATCGAAAATCAAAGTTATGCTCACTGTTTTCTTTCATAGCCAAGGTGTTGTGCACTCGGAATTTCTTCCAGAAGGTCAATCCGTTAATGCTGAATATTATTTATCCGTTTTGAAGCGTTTGCGTGAGAATATTCGTCTCAAAAGAAAGGATTTGTGGGACAACAAGTCATGGTTTCTACATCATGATAATGCGCCAGCTCATACGTCTCGTCTTGTACGCGATTATTTGACCAAAAACAACGAAAATATTGTTCCGCAAGCACCGTATTCACCCGACATGGCACCGTGTGACTTTTTTCTTTTCCCTAAACTCAAATTGCCGCTTCGTGGAAAACATTTTCAATCGATTAAAGTCATAAAAGAAAATTCGAAGAAGGAACTGAAAGCCATACCTAAAGCGGCCTACCAGAAGTGTTATAAAGATTGGAAAAAAAGGTGGCATATGTGTATCGCCTCTAATGGTGACTATAGTGAAGGGGATAAAATAAATATTGAAGAATAATTAACCGTTTTTGTTTTATTTGAGCAGAAGGTATATGTATAGTCAGCTATAGATTGTTCAACTTTGAGGGGTCTGTGGAGGACCCTGCTGATCGCATTGACTTCTTAAAAGTCAAAGAAATTTTCAGAAAAGGACATCAATTGTATTTGTGATTTTTTAGGATACATCAATCAATGTACAGACGATCTCAAGCCTCACCAGCTAAAATAAAGTAGCGAACTTCAAAGGAATACCCAGCTATGAACTAAGGATCATTTATTCATCTCATCCCAGTCGACACGGATATATATTTTGCAGAGGTCAGTGCCTGCTGCAGCAAATCTTATATAACCAGTGGAAAACCAACCACGGATGAGATTTCAAATCAACATATCGACCACGAGGGATTTATTACTCAAAATTACAATATAATTCAAATAGAAATAAACTCTCTTAAAATACGTTAAATAAACATATAAACATATTTTTAAATGGTCATGTTATAAATTTTATAACCAAGTGAAGATAAAGTATCTTGGTAAACAGATATATTAAAACTTGAAAAAAGAGAATTTATTTAAATAAAACTTTTATTTGTGCACATTGAAACGAATACGCGAGAGGTTTTTATTTCGAAGTAACTTGAAGTAGGTACCTCGCGTAAACCTAGCCCTTCGAGCCAATCTTGAATTGGCAACATATAAATGCAGTGTTACTAGATAACCAAAAAATAAATTTAGAACTTAAACAAAAACGCTATTGCCAAAAAAAAACCTTGAATTGTCAACATATAAATGCAGTGTTACTAGATAACCAAAAAATAAATTTAGAACTTAAACAAAAACGGTATTGCCAAAAAAAAAAATCAAATTTAATAAGATATTGAGCCCACATAGAGGAATTTTCAGAAAATCTACTGAAAATTAAAAATAATTCTCTTGATAAATTAAAACAAAAACAACAAGAAAGCAGAATTAACATTAATCTAAAAAGAAAAATTAAAAATTATTAGAAACATATAAAGTGAAGACTTTGTGCAGTACAAACAACAACAAAAAACTATATAAAAAAAAAATAAAAAAACGCTATCAGTGACAAATATCTTGAGTCTGCCCTGAAAACTGTAAATAGTACTACACCCCACTTCGATAAATAAAGCTTCGAAATGCTAGGAAAATTTCCCACACAAATAAAACAAAGGATTTTTAATATTCATAATGCCATACTTGAGATAGGCATACTCCCATAAAATTTTAGGAGAACTAGTGCCATCCCTATAGCTTAATCTAAAATAAAAAAAATACAGTTGTATTGAAAACTACCGCCCGATTTCGCTCATGCCTCATACCATACCGCTCAAGTTAGTTTCAAGTATGTCACCAATATCCTCGCTATTGTTTCTTGACCATATCTGCATTCATATTTAGCATAAAAAATCCACATCTTAATTCTTTCTATCGATTTTGCCAAGGCCTTCGATTCGTCGGCTTAGAAAAGCTTCGAGAGAGCAGAATCGGCCGAAGGATATTTTATTACGTCAAACCCTTTTTGACCATCAACAAAATTCGGTGAAAAGTCAAAACTACTTTCTCTATCACACATCCCATTAATAATGTAATCCCCCCACGACTCCTCACGCTCAGTTACCCTATTTATGATAGCATATGATATCAGTAGGCTTATGACTAAACAAAATAATAACAGCACTGCCTATACACTAATGACCTGAATCTTATTATATATATATATAATTGGCGCTTTGTAGCCGCTGAAGCGATTTTTCGGCCGAGCTCCTCCTCCAATTTGTGGTTTTGCATCTTGATGTTTTTCCAACAAATGGAGGGACCTATAGTTTATGCTAAGCCGCCTCCGAACGGCTGACGGTTTTTTACGAGGAGCCTTTTATTTCATGTCCGAAATACACTCGGAGGGGTGGACATTCCCTGCCGATGGGCGACCGCAATTAGAAAATTTAACTTAATTTTTTATTTAAATTAATTTTCCATAACTTTTGGATGTTGCTGGCACTGGGATATGAACCCGAGCCTTCCGAATGTCAGTACACAATGCTAACCACTCGGCTATCGCGGCCGCCAATCTTATATTATTTATTTATATTTACAATAATAAAAAAGCGAAGATATTGAGGTATTCTTCAATAATGTACTTAACCCCATAAACAGTTGGTCACAACATTTAAGTGCTTGTAATTCCTTAAAGAAAGGCAAGCGTTTGCATGTTTATAGAAAACATATGTCTAAGCTTTAGGTTTAGGAGGGAGAGGATGTTTAGGAGTAGGGAAAGTGATGTTAAATTATACCCTTAAATTTGTTCATAGAGCCGTTGGGCTCTTAAAGAAATTCGGTGGTGAACTCCTTATTAAAAATAAGAGGTGGTGCGAGGTGACCATTCCTCCTTGCACCCAATGTATTTATTGGGTGGAGCTCAGCAGTGAGCTCCGGGGGAAAATTCGGAGATGGTGCGAGCGAGACCATTCTATTTGTTGCGTTGAGAACTTATTGAGTTCTTTGGCTCTTCAAAATTTGTGGAGCAAAGGGGTGCTCTAGTGGTTTTGTAAGCCAAGTTTACACCAATTAGGAACTGGCGTTTTTCAGCAGTTCGTGGCCTTGTTAAGCGTCTAAGCAACATGTATGCTTGCAAGCTGTTGAGTTTAGCATCTAATAGACACTTTAAGTTCACTGCTTCACTGTCCACCTGAATTGCACTTATGTATACATACGTGTATAAGCATGCATGCGTATGCAGATATGTACACACTAAAGGTGTGCATGGATGTGCTTGGTTTGGATGGTGCACTACTGCACCCATTGTCTTGTACTCTACCCACCAAATCCTTCATTTGATTGGTCAGTGCTCTTTGCTTCAGTCTAATAATCAAAACAACTTCTTACAACACTCATTTTTAAATTTCCAAAGAGAGAACAGTGCTTGGTCTCTTCAAGCATATGTTTCACTGTTATATTTTCAGTATAGACACCAAAATAACGGGAAACTCTTAAAAGCGCACTAAGCACTTTGAAATGTTTTGCATAATTTGTTCACGAAATCCAAGCAAATCATAAACAAAGTGTGCGTAAAGTGCGTTATAAATTTACACATTGGTATTGATGATGTAATTTAATATTATTAAAAAAAAATTATATATTTATGTAAGAATTAATTGTAAAATAAGAAATAATTGTTTATTCTTTTCGCAGTAAATATAGTAAATGTAACACCAAAAGTAAAAAATAAATATTTTATGGTGAATAGCCCATATAACGCAATAATAATTAAACATATGTGTTGAAGACATGGCTGAGGACGACCTCATCATCCTATAAATAATTAATTTTATAATAAAAAAATAAGGAAAAAATGAATTATGAAACAATATATTAATTTAATTATAACTTATAAATAAATTTCTGAATACTTACCCGAATCCCTACCTGAATACTTACCCAAATACTCACCTGAAAAATCATCTCCCTGGATTTATTCCCCCTCTAAACGCACTTACCTGCAACCCTACTTCGTTCCGTTATTCTTTCCAATATATGTATAAGCAAAAATTAGTATAAATAAAGAACGGGAGAAATTATGATATTAATAAAATAAAAGTTAACTGCTCGTGCGAGTTTGTATATGCAGCTAAATTATAAATTGTACGCTTTTTAAAATTGAAAAATACAAAGGTTGAGTGCTCGTGCTAGTTTGTATATGCAGATAATAAATTGTACACCCTTTAGAGAATTAATAATAAAAATTTAAAAATAAATCCAAGTGTTTTAAATTTAAATACGGAATTATTTACAATATCGTATGTATAAAAATACATACGAGTATGTTATAGGTATTTATATTTTTACAAACAAAGCTACCCCTACTTTTAGTTTTCTAAATTAAAACTTTATGTAGTTCTGTAAGCTACTTAGACTTTTTAGTTTTCATAAAATTATTTTATGGTTTTTAATAATTTCGTGTATAATATTCAGCGATAATGAAATTGCGTTTCCCTATACTATTTATATGATAAATACGTATAAGCGCAAAAATGCAGTGGGTTCAGTATTATACGAGGGTTGAAGTTTGCCGGTTTTACTGGTGAATGTCGCTAGCAATATGCATAAATTTCTATGATTTGGCATGTATGTAATTTTTTTCTATTGACATTAACCTACAAAAATACGCAAGTCACATTCCGCCAAAATAATAGCGTCATATTTGTTTACCTCAGTGAATATGTCGAGTTTCGTTCCAAGTAAATCGCATTTGCGGCATTCGTTGCTTTTCTTATTTCATCAAAAGAAAAAAGCAGCTAAAGCTCACCGGTTGCTGGTAGAAACTTATGGTGAACATGCTCCAGTGATTAGAACATGTGAGAAATGGTTTCGTCAATTTAAAAATGGAGATTTCGATTTGACAGACAATGAACATCCTGGTGCAGCGAAAAAGTTCGAAGATGAGGAACTGCAGGCGTTATTGGATGTTGATACAACCCAATCGCAACAAAAATTGACAGAAACACTACTTGTGACTCGAGGAGCAATTCGCCAACGCTTAAAAGCCATGGGAAAGATCCAGAAGTATGGAAAATGGATGCCACACCAAAATGCTGCTTCAACGATTCGAAAGGAATTGTTTTCTGCATCGTATTGTCACGGGGGACGAAAAATGGATTTATTTTGAGAACCCGAAGCGAAAAAATCATGGCTTTCCCCTGGTGAAGCTGGCCCATCGACTGCAAGGCCAAATCGCTTTGGCCGTAAGGCAATGCTCTGTGTTTGGTGCGACCAGTGTGGTGTGGTGTACTACGAGTTGTTAAAACCTGGTGAAACGGTGAACACGGATCGCTACCGACAACAAATGATCAATATGAATCATGCGTTGATCGAAAAACTGTCGGAATGGCCCCGAAGACATGGCAAAGTTATCTTGCAACATGACAACGCGCCGTCTCATACCGCTAAACTGGTGAAAGACGCATTAAAAACACTTAATTGGGAAATATTATCGCACCCGTCGTACTCTCCAGACCTCGCCCCGTCCGACTATCACTTTTTTGCATCGATGGGACACTCCCTCGCAATGCAGTGCTTCGCTAATTTTGAAGAAGTCGAAAAATGGCTCGTCGAATGGTTTGCCTCGAAAGAGAAAAAGTTTTTTTGGAATGGTATCCATAATTTGCCTGAGAGATGGGCGAAATGTGTAGAGACCAATGGTCAATACTTTGAATAAAAAAAAATGTGAGATTCCTCTGAAAATTAAGTGTTTTCTTTATCGAAAAAACCGGCAAATTTACACTTCTGGTACTGTACCCATTTGATCAAACACACTGTTTGTTAAAACAATGCTTTGAGAGGCGATATGCTTGCTTTACTCATTACAGGTTTTGTTTTGCATACTTGTATTCAGCTTTCGTTTCAAACATCTCTTCGACACATTTTGATCTTTTAAAGCGAAAGAGAGGCAGTATACTAAACAAGAGCGAATGTCTTGTACTTGCTTTCAAATCCATTCATGCATATCTTTAGTATACACGTGCATGCATGCATGCGTAAGTACCTTAAATAACAGAAAGTCAAGCTATTGCCTAAGTATGCTGGGGAAATTGGGCTTAGGATGATTCATGCCTAAACAATGATCTCCGAAGCTACCCAGCAGATTATACCGAAAATTTTCCAGTTCTCTCCTTGTAACAAGACATTCTTATACATTCAATTTGAGTGCGAATAAGATCTAATTAGTTTATAACAATTATGTAAAAATTTGTTAAAAGTAAATCAATTAATTATGTGAAAATTTATGTGCATAATGGGAAAAAGTGCTTAAAACACACGCGTTAGAGAAAAAAATTAAAGCATCAAACTGAAAATTTGTTCTATTTATATGTAAATAGTTCAAATCTGAATGTGAATAATTTAAACTCTATCAGCGGAAAGAAATATGGTAGGAGGCAAGCAAGAACAAACAACAAAGGTGGTTTGTCTGCGCGCAAACATGGACAATTCTTATAAAATTACTTAAATGAAACAAAGCCGTTTCAGATTAGAAAAGTTCAAGCAGGCTATACGAACGAAAATAAAAAAATTCAGCAAATTGAACCATAAATAAGGTTATTAAGAACTAGTTTCTGCATGTTAATCTAAACGATAAGTTACCAAAAAATTAAATTTCAAGTTAATCGAATCGTAACTAAGATTATCTCGCATGAATCGGTCCACGATATTCTCTTAATAAAGCTGAATTTTATTTCGGATCAGCCGTTATCAATTCATGAAAAAACTATAAATTGTTTTTATTTGAGCGAGATCGCATACTCGTATGTACTAAAAATTAACCACATGTCTCGTTCTTAGAGTTATTTTTACTCTCACTTGGATACGATATATCTATTCTATATAATTCATTGAAATGACAATTGTGAATTGCTCGGGGTGCCTTCCAACAAAGTGTTCATGCATGCAACCCTACTTAGCATTCAGAAACACCACCGCGAGATGTCGCTGATAAGGAACCCACAAAAATGTCCATTCACTTGCGGAATATTTCCAGATGGTACCGTTTACTAAAATTTCCATTTGTTTTTACATGTCTATAAAAGACCAAGGTTACCGTTTTGATGATCTCTTTTTATTTTTTTTTTACCAGCCCTATCAGCAACATCTACGGTGAGTGTATATTTGTGTGTTGTATATTTTTCTTTTTCTTTAGATATATATTTTGTATATATTTATATTTTTATTTCAATAAATAATTTAACTGGTCGTGAGTGACCCTTTCAAAAAAAAGAAGGAAGTTTTTTATTCTTTCAGTTTTCAGCGAAGACCGGCACCTTCCAAGATCCCCGCTTCCGGAATTCAGGAGGAATTCCGGCCCCCTTAAGTCTCGAAAGAACATGGTCCTTCGAGCCGGATCTTGCTAGAAGACTACGAAAGTTATTTTGTTTCTTATTAATTTTCTTTTATTTTATTTATTTTTTTTTAATACTTTTTTTCACTTTTATTTTTTTTTATTTCGTTTTGTTTTTTAATTAATTCAAAATTAAAATCTTGGCCAAGTCGCACACTGGCAAACAAAAAACAAACAAAAAAAAGTTAAAGTCGATGTAACATCCCTGCAAGTGTACACTCTGGAAGAGTTGTTTCACTCCGTACTGTACATGGACAGTACAAGCGAGAGTTTCCGTTGTGCTTTTTATCGCTGCAGAATATAAAAAAAGAACAACAGGAGTGGGAGCCGTCGTTGGAGTCACCATCACTGGGAATATCCCGTCATCGGCCCGGAAGATTTTGAGGAAAGGCATCCAACGAGGTAAGTAAAAGTTTATTTGTAGCATTCCCCACGTATATATATATAAAAAAAAATTAACAATTAATAAAAATTACAAAAAGTGCGCGAAACAATAATTAACAAAAAATAATAAAAAATAGGCAAAATAACAATTAATAAAAAATAATAAAAAGTGCGCGAAACAATAATGAACAAATAATAATAAAAAGTACGCAAAATAATATTTAATAAATAATAATAAAAAGTGCGCGAAATAATAATTAATAAATAATAACAAAAAGTGCGCGAAATAATAATTAATAAAGAATAATAAAAAGTGCGCGAAATATTATAAAGTGTGTGTGTAAACCCCAACAAAACGCAAAACAAGGGGTGTTAAAAATTAACAAAAGTGCGCGAAAATTGCCATATATATATACATAAATTTTGCAAATCGGGAAAATTCCCATAAAAATTATTGAAAAAAGGCAATATAATTGTATAAGTGTGAAAATAGGGAAATTCTCATAAGAATAGAAAAAAAAAAAAAAAAAAGCAATATAATTATACAAAAAAGTGCGCGAAAAGTGAAATATATATATATTTATAAATGTGAATGTCGGGAAAATTCGCAGATAATATCGCAAACAAAAAAAAAAAAAAAATTTGCTAAAAGTGCGCGAAAATCGATATATATATATACACGTACATGCATGTGAAAAACGGGAAAATTCCCTGAAAATACCAAAAAACGGCAAAAATTGCTAAAAGTGCGCGGTCATAAGGTGCAAGTGAAGTGAAGTGACCAAGTGGATGCGCTGGCAGTGACTAGTGAAGTGAAGTTGACTCAGGGATTGTCGCGACACTAGGATAGTGTCATTTAGCAAAGCGCAATCCCAAAGTTTAGTTAGAGCGCCAGCAGCAAGGCCCATAAGAACGGCCCACCGTGCAACAAGGCCAAACGTGCAACAAGGCCCAACGTGCAACAAGGCCCATACCAAGGCCCAACGTGCAACAAGGCCAAACGTGCAACAAGGCCCAACGTGCAACAAGGCCCATACCAACGGCCCAACGACTAGCAAGTATTAATGAAAGTGAAGGGTAAGTGAACTGTCTTCCAATTTCCATTTTTTCTGACATTGTTTATTTTTTAATTTTTTTTTTTTTTTCGTGTAAAAAAAAAAAAAAAAAATTGTTTTACTTTTTATTTCGTGTAAAAAAAAAAAAAAAATAAAATTTACTTTTTTTCAAAGAAAACAAAAAAAAAATAAGATAAAATTTAAATTCGAGATTTTTTTTTCTTTCGGAAATTTTTATTTTTCGAGTTTTTTTTTCGATTTTTATATTTTTACTTGAAAGCGTTTCGAGAGCATCAAGTACCCGCCTACACTTGGAAAAATTTTTATTTTTCGAGTTTTTTTTTTCGATTTTTATATTTTTACTTGAAAGCGTTTCGAGAGCATCAAGTACCCGCCTACACTTGGAAAAATTTTTATTTTTCGAGTTTTTTTTTCGATTTTTATATTTTTACTTGAAAGCGTTTCGAGAGCATCAAGTACCCGCCTACACTTGGAAAAATTTTTATTTTTCGAGTTTTTTTTTCGATTTTTATATTTTTACTTGAAAGCGTTTCGAGAGCATCAAGTACCCGCCTACACTTGGAAAAATTTTTATTTTTCGAGTTTTTTTTTTCGATTTTTATATTTTCACTTGAAAGCGTTTCGAGAGCATCAAGTACCCGCCTACACTTGGAAAAATTTTTATTTTTCGAGTTTTTTTTTTCGATTTTTATATTTTTACTTGAAAGCGTTTCGAGAGCATCAAGTACCCGCCTACACTTGGAAAAATTTTTATTTTTCGAGTTTTTTTTTCGATTTTTATATTTTTACTTGAAAGCGTTTCGAGAGCATCAAGTACCCGCCTACACTTGGAAAAATTTTTATTTTTCGAGTTTTTTTTTTCGATTTTTATATTTTCACTTGAAAGCGTTTCGAGAGCATCAAGTACCCGCCTACACTTGGAAAAATTTTTATTTTTCGAGTTTTTTTTTTCGATTTTTATATTTTTACTTGAAAGCGTTTCGAGAGCATCAAGTACCCGCCTACACTTGGAAAAATTTTTATTTTTCGAGTTTTTTTTTTCGATTTTTATATTTTTACTTGAAAGCGTTTCGAGAGCATCAAGTACCCGCCTACACTTGGAAAAATTTTTATTTTTCGAGTTTTTTTTTCGATTTTTATATTTTTACTTGAAAGCGTTTCGAGAGCATCAAGTACCCGCCTACACTTGGAAAAATTTTTATTTTTCGAGTTTTTTTTTCGATTTTTATATTTTTACTTGAAAGCGTTTCGAGAGCATCAAGTACCCGCCTACACTTGGAAAAATTTTTATTTTTCGAGTTTTTTTTTTCGATTTTTATATTTTCACTTGAAAGCGTTTCGAGAGCATCAAGTACCCGCCTACACTTGGAAAAATTTTTATTTTTCGAGTTTTTTTTTTCGATTTTTATATTTTTACTTGAAAGCGTTTCGAGAGCATCAAGTACCCGCCTACACTTGGAAAAATTTTTATTTTTCGAGTTTTTTTTTCGATTTTTATATTTTTACTTGAAAGCGTTTCGAGAGCATCAAGTACCCGCCTACACTTGGAAAAATTTTTATTTTTCGAGTTTTTTTTTTCGATTTTTATATTTTCACTTGAAAGCGTTTCGAGAGCATCAAGTACCCGCCTACACTTGGAAAAATTTTTATTTTTCGAGTTTTTTTTTTCGATTTTTATATTTTTACTTGAAAGCGTTTCGAGAGCATCAAGTACCCGCCTACACTTGGAAAAATTTTTATTTTTCGAGTTTTTTTTTCGATTTTTATATTTTTACTTGAAAGCGTTTCGAGAGCATCAAGTACCCGCCTACACTTGGAAAAATTTTTATTTTTCGAGTTTTTTTTTTTCGATTTTTATATTTTCACTTGAAAGCGTTTCGAGAGCATCAAGTACCCGCCTACACTTGGAAAAATTTTTATTTTTCGAGTTTTTTTTTTTTCGATTTTTATATTTTTACTTGAAAGCGTTTCGAGAGCATCAAGTACCCGCCTACACTTGGAAAAATTTTTATTTTTCGGATTTTATATTTCGACTTGAAGCTTCAAAAATCCCCCGTACAAGCGGTAAAACATTTTTGTTTGAAAAGTTTTTTTTTCTTCGCGATTTTAATTTTGAAAGTTTATAAACCCCCGTATAAAATTGAAAGAATTATTTTTTACTATTCGTAAGCGCGTCGGCCCGTAATCAAATGGCTAATTCAAATGATTTCTTGCGCGCGTGTAATGCATTACTGGAGTTCGAAGAGTTGTATGACAACACTCCTAATGCAAACCATTCCGTTTTTTCCCTGGAAATTCAGAGGGAGGAATTGAAGGCGCTCTGGATAAAGGTCAAGGAATCGTTTGACACTTACTCAAGGAGTCTTCCTCAAGATGACACAGGAGCATCAGAAATGCGGTCAGCAAAGTGTAGGTACCAGGATTGCTACACAGCATACCTAACGTGCGCCGCATTAATGGGAGAAACAATCCACAATCTCACGTTTGTTCAGCAAAGTTCATCGACAGTAAATCCTGTCGTACGAGAGATGGATATGGCACCGCGGCCGAGTATGAATCTACCCCCGTGTGATACCGAAGTTTTTTATGGAGATTATTTGGCATGGCCATCTTTCCGCGATTTATTTACCGCCATCTATATTAATAATTCGCGTATACGTCCGGTGGAAAAGTTGTATTACCTAATACAAAAAACGCGTGGGGAGGCGAGGGATATTGTTAAAAAATCCCCACTGACCAATGAAGGATTTTCTGCCGCGTGGCAAAACCTGTCCGATCGTTATGAAAATAAGCGAATAATGGTCAACAACCAATTAAAAACGCTTTTCAATTTACCGTCCGTAATGAATGAACGTGGTACAGAAATAAAAAATCTGCAACGTGCAGTGAACAATTGTATCACGGTTTTGCAAATGTACGAAATTGATATCGATAACTGGGATGCAATATTCATTTTCTTGGTATCAAGCAGATTACCAGATACTACTCTAGCTTTATGGGAACAAGGCATCATAAATAAGGCCGAAATTCCGAGGTGGGAGGAATTAGATCAGTTCCTTACCAATAGATTCCAAACTTTGGAGACTGTATCTGACATACAAAGTTCACGTTCTGCCAGGTCTTCATCAAATAAAGCTTCCCAGCCACAGTTCAACAAGAAAGTTTCAGCCCATGTTGGCCAATTCGCTCAATCGGCATGTAGGTTGTGTTCGGATAAAACACATGTTCTGAAGAGTTGTCCGAAATTTTTGGCAATGAAGGTCGATGATCGGGTAAAAACGGTGCGAAAATACAATTTGTGCATGAATTGCCTTGCACATTCTCACATCGCAAGAGACTGTAAGAGTCCATTCAATTGTTTAAGCTGTCATCAAAGACACCACTCTCTATTACATCGTTATCCCACTGGGAACCGAATCACGATACAGCCATCACGGCCAACTACAGACAACAATCGATCTCTTCAACCATCGGGTAGTAATGCGAATGTTCAAGCATTATTTGCAACTAGTGCAAAAAATGTGATTTTGGGCACCGCAATGATTAACATCTGTTACTTAGGAGTGAATTATGTAGCCAGAGCCCTTCTGGATTCAGGTTCGGAGGCAACGTTCATCACTGAGCGGTTGCAAAAACGCATCGGTTTGCGAACTCAAAGCGTTGACACCCAAGTAAGTGGAATCAGCACTACAGTCATAGCTAAGGTGCGTAAAGTCGCACATTTCGTTATAGGTTCTCCTATATACCCCCCGTTTAGAATCGAGGCAAGAGGCCTGGTTCTACCCCAATTGACAGGAGACCTCCCCAAATTTACAGTAGATCAATCACAGATTGAGTCTCTGCCCCCACTTAAGCTAGCTGATACCCACTTCTATAGGAGCCAACAAATTGATGTCATAATCGGCGCTGACTTATACCCTTCAGTGATTAAGAGCAAAATAAAGAAAAACGTTCTAGGTTCACTTTTAGCACAGGAAACGGTCTTCGGATGGATTCTCACTGGGACTCTGAGTCAACGACCTTCAAGGCAAGAATCGCACTGCTCGACTTATTTCACGGAAGTAGCTGGGGAACAGCTAACACGATTTTGGGAGTTAGAGGAACTCCCCAACAGGAAAAAGCAGATGAATCTAGAGGAATCATTCTGCGAAGAACAATTCAGACGGACTACCGTGAGGGATGAAGAAGGACGATATGTGGTGTCGCTGCCATTCCGACAAGAATTTCCGACAGATATCAACTTGGGAAAGTCGAAGAGCAGCGCGATTCAACAATTCTTGCGAAACGAAGCAGCATTGCTGAGAAGGCCTGAACTCAAGAACGAATATGACAGAGTGCTACAGGAATACATTCAGATGGGTCATATGGTACGAAGCCAAGATGCTATACGGGACCAGTCCCAGGATACATACTACCTCCCTCATCATGCAGTGATAAAGCCGGACAGCACTACTACCAAAGTACGAGTGGTTTTCAACGCCTCTGCGCCATCATCTAACGGAATCAGCCTAAATGACGTGCTTCACCCGGGCCCAGTACTTCAAGCTGATCTCGTCTGCCTACTGTTAAAGTGGCGGTTCTTCAAGTACGTCTTCAACGCCGACATAGAGAAGATGTATCGGCAGATCCGCTTACAGTCAGAGAACACACGATACCAAAGGATTGTCTACAGAGGATCCCAGAACGAGGAGTTGCAGGACTACGAACTCTTGACGGTGACATTTGGCGTGAATTGTGCCCCGTACTTGGCTATAAGAACCCTTCTCCAGTTGGCAGACGACATCAGCGACCGCTGGCCCTTAGCAGCAGGGGTGCTGAAGAACTATATGTATGTAGATGATGTCCTGGCTGGAGCTCATGATAGTAAGAGTGCCATTCAAATCCGTGATCAGCTTATAGAATCACTAAAAAGCGCTGGATTCCCACTTAGGAAATGGACGGCAAACTTCAGAGGAATTTTAGACGACCTGCCAAAGGAGCACCTACTAAAAGAAGAGTTTCTGGAAATCGACGATCTGAGCGAAGCAAAAATGCTGGGCATAAGATGGAATGCCGCTCAGGATGCCTTCTACTTTAATGTTCAATATATTCAGGTAAGACATAGCTATTCCAAGAGGGAAGTGCTATCATCCGTAGCTAAGCTGTTCGATCCAGCAGGTTGGTTGGGTCCTATAGTCGTGGTAGCAAAAATTCTCATGCAAGATATTTGGCTAGCGAAAATAGACTGGGACGAAAGCCTTCCCCGAAATCTTTATTTACGTTGGGAACAGTTCCTAAATAATTACATATATATTGCGGACATACGCATTCCAAGATGGATTCATTTCACCCCTTGGGCCGAAACAGAGTTTCACGGTTTCTGTGATGCCTCCGAGAAGGCATATGCGGCTGCTATATATGTAAAAGTTAAGGAACGTAATGCAGATAAGCCGCATATTCACTTACTTGTAGGTAAAACCATGGTAGCACCCGTAAAAACCATATCGCTTCCTCGATTAGAGTTATGCGGGGCGCTGCTACTATCCGAATTAATTAACACTTTGCTCCCACAGTTTGAAATCGCTCAACCGGTCGTACACAAATGGACCGATTCTACCATCGTGCTTTCGTGGCTGAAGAAACCTCCATGCTCCTGGACAACATTCGTAGCGAACAGAGTCGCGAAAATTGAGGAACTAGTTGGCACGTCAGGCTGGCAGCACGTAGATTCTTCCGACAACCCAGCAGACCTTGGCAGCCGAGGAGTGTCACCTCAAGAGTTAGCCAAAAGTAGGCTATGGTGGCATGGACCAAGCTGGTTGGAAAAACCACAAGACGAATGGCCGTATCACGAAAAGGAGCTGTATCTGAACACCGAACTGGAGCAAAAGGGTACCAGAGTCCATACGACAATTGTAAACGAACACGAAGACATTCTGGAGCGATTTTCGGACTTCTCCCGAGCGTTGCGGATAGTCGCCAAAATTTTCAGGTTCTACAAGCGGAGTCACCAGAAACAGCGCCAACCGCCGGAAGAAAATCATCTGGAGATCTCCTCAGAAGAGATTCGAGCAGCGAAGAACCGATTGATTATGCTCGCACAGAAACGAGGCTACGCGGAAGAATATCAGGCACTGGACACTTCGAAGCAGATCAGCGCAAGGAGCTCCATTAAAACTCTCAACCCCTTTCTCGATGGAAATGGAGTAATGAGAGTGGGTGGAAGACTTGCGTTAGCAAACTTGCCGTACAATGAGCGTTTTCCAGTGATTCTACCTTACGATTGCCAATTCTCTAGATTACTCGTAAAGTTCTCCCATTTGATTTCGCTCCACGGAGGAAATCAATTAATGGTGAGACTGCTGAGATCAGAATTTTGGATCGTACGGATGAAAAATCTTGTAAAAAATACTGTTAATAATTGTAAAGTTTGTATCATTCACAGGAAAAAAACGCGAGAACAAATAATGGCAGCTTTACCCCCAGAGCGTACGGAGCTGACAAGGCCATTCACCAACACAGGCATCGATTTCACCGGGCCGTTTGACATTCGAAACTTCACCGGACGAGCCTGCCTAATTACCAAAGGTTACGTTTGCGTCTTCGTATGCTTTGCAACAAAGGCTATCCACTTAGAACCCACCAGCGATTTGTCTACCTCCACCTTCCTAGCCGCCTTCAATCGATTTGTAGCCCGACGTGGATGCCCACGCAACTTATATTCCGATAATGGCACGAATTTCGTAGGAGCTAACAAAACAATGAAGCAGGACTTCGAAAACTTCGTTAAAGCGGCATCACAACTGACTATCCAATCTTTTACCCATCAGGAGTTGAGCTGGCATTTTATACCTCCCGGGGCGCCACATATGGGAGGATTATGGGAAGCCGGAGTAAAAAGTTTTAAAACACATTTCAGGAAGGTGGCAGAATCAATGCGCTTCACGATGGAGGAGTTTTCGACATTGCTAGCCAGAATCGAAGCGTGCCTAAACTCAAGACCAATTAGCCCGCTGTCAGACGACCCCGACACAACGGAACCACTCACCCCTGGACATTTCTTGGTTGGGAGTCCTCTACTCGCGATGGCGGAACCGGAGACAACCGACAACCCGATATCGATCGTCAACCGTTGGCAAAAGATCAAAGCAATTCATCAAGGATTCTGCCGGCGATGGAAAGCGGAGTACCTTAAGGAATTGCAGAAACGCGTGAAGTGGCAATCGCCCCAACGAAACATCGAAGTGGATGACTTCGTCGTTATCAAAGAAGATAACCTCCCCCCGAATGAGTGGCGACTTGGCAGGGTTATTAGGGTCTTTTCAGGTCACGACAATCGAGTTAGAGTAGTGGAGATTAGAACAGCGAAAGGAATCGTCACGAGGCCAATCGTGAAATTAGTCTATTTACCAATCCCTAAAGCTTAACTAACGTTCCGATCTCTATTTTCAGAATCACTTCTCCAAATCCTAAAAAATGGTCCGTGCACAGAGTGGCAAAAGCACCTCTTTAGGCAAGACTCGCCTGATTTGCCCTGTCTGCCGCAACAATCATCGTCTGGTATTTTGCCGTGAACTTCGAAGGATGGAGCCCGTCGAGAGACTACGTGCTGTCCTCGTACACCGGCACTGCGCGAATTGCCTATCACCGCAGCATTCATCCAAAAACTGCACTTCTGCCAGGAATTGCGACCGATGCGAACAGCGGCACCACAGTCTCCTACACCTCGGTGAGCAGCATCAAAGACAGGAAGACGTGTCGCTGGAGCAGGATGAAGGCGAAGTTACACGGCGCAGACACAACCCGTACAGCGCCAGTTCAATCGACAGTAGCGATGAGGAAGTGCTCATCATAGAAGCAGACGAGAACGACCTGCAACCGCCCGTGAACGACACTCCCAGCAGAAGATCGCAACCGAACTTTAGACCTCCTCTGTCAAGGATTCGGTCTGCGATACAGAAAGTGTCGACAATCCCGCCGAGAAGGAACAGCAGTCGACAAACTCAACATAAACGTCGGCGCAACCAGCAACATTCACATCGAAACGTGAGAGACGCCCGAGAACGGATCGTAGGCCAAAGCCGATCCATATCAGGGCATGCTGTCCTCACGCCAACGATATCAGCAAAAGTATTCGCTGCAGGAAAGTGGCACGTTGTTCGCGCTATTGTCGACCCCGGACAAAAGAAGTCGACGATCTCGCGGGCATTGGCGCATCAACTTCACGCGCTACCCAGAGGACGATGCGAAACGTGCAATCTTGCGCTGAAGGGATGGCGTGAACGCCTCGATGTGACAGCCGTGGTGAAGGCGAGCCTTTCAAGAATCACCCCGGAGCGAACCTTGGACGCAAGAATCCGAGACGAATTTGATAACATGCGGCTAGCGGACAATAATTTCCACCGGGCAAGTAACGTGTCGCTGATTCTCGGCGCGGAAGTTTATGCGGCGATTCTCCGTCCCGGACTACTGGCAGCTACCCCCACACGACCAGCAGCACAGAACACCATATTCGGATGGATGCTCTCCGGCAGTACGCCGTTCTGAGATGAAGCGGGTGCAGAAGCAGACTTAGTTTTAAGTTACAATATACAAATCTATATGAATATATTTTTTGATGTAAAAAACCAAAAATTTGAATATAAAAATGAATTCCAAAAATGTTGAAGTATTTCTTAAATTCAGCTTTATGAATTGTAAAAAATTAAATTTTTTTTAACTTATTATTTTATATTGCAGTGTCGCTGCAAGGCGGGCGGCATGTTCATGCATGCAACCCTACTTAGCATTCAGAAACACCACCGCGAGATGTCGCTGATAAGGAACCCACAAAAATGTCCATTCACTTGCGGAATATTTCCAGATGGTACCGTTTACTAAAATTTCCATTTGTTTTTACATGTCTATAAAAGACCAAGGTTACCGTTTTGATGATCTCTTTTTATTTTTTTTTTACCAGCCCTATCAGCAACATCTACGGTGAGTGTATATTTGTGTGTTGTATATTTTTCTTTTTCTTTAGATATATATTTTGTATATATTTATATTTTTATTTCAATAAATAATTTAACTGGTCGTGAGTGACCCTTTCAAAAAAAAGAAGGAAGTTTTTTATTCTTTCAGTTTTCAGCGAAGACCGGCACCTTCCAAGATCCCCGCTTCCGGAATTCAGGAGGAATTCCGGCCCCCTTAAGTCTCGAAAGAACACAAAGAATAAACTGATCCTAGGTATCATTCCTGGAAACAAAAATCATGTTCCTGCTAAACTAAGCAAAAGGCTACCTATATATCAAATTTCAAATAAATCAAACTATAGGTAAATTCAAATTTTTCAAATAAATCAGTCCCAGGTCTTGTTCTCGGTGTAAAAAATAAATGTTATGTTTTTATCAGACCTACTGAATATGCACATAAAATTTCATTAAACTTGGTCAAGCCGTTTCTGAGGAGTATCGTGTTTAACACTGTGGCAAGAGAATTTAATATCTTAGATTAGGTAACCAGAAAAGCTTTACTCACTTACTTACTTTACTGGCGTAGACACCGCTTACGCGATTATAGCCTAATGTATAACATTGCTCCATTAGTTTCTTTTTTCCAAGTAGAGCCAGGTCCTTATCTAACTGATTTTTCCAATGGAGTGGAGGTCTTCCTCTTCCTCTGCTTCCGCCGGCGGGTACTGCATCAAAAACTTTCAAAGCTGGAATATTCTTATCCATCCGGACCATATGACATAGCCAGCGTAGTTGCCTTTTCTTGATTCGCTGAACTATGTCGAGGTCGTCATATATCTGATACAGCTCATCATTCCATCAGCTGCGATATTCGCCGTTACCAATTCGTAGAGGACCGTAAATCTTATGCAAAACTTTGCTCTCGAAAACTCCTAATGCCTACTCATCAGATGTTGTCATGGTCCATGCTTCTGAAAGATATAGCAGGACGGGAACGACGAGGGACTTGTAGAGTTTGATTTTCGTTCGTCAGGAGAGGACTTTTGTTTTCAATTGCATACTCAGTCCTCCTGTTGGCAAGAGTGATCCCGCGTTGGATTTTCAGGTTGACATTATTGTTGGTGTTAATACTGATTCCAAGATAGACGAAATTATTTACGCAATCAGAGTTATGACTGTCAACAGTAGCGTGGGAGCCGAGTCGTTAATGCGATGACTGCTTGTGTGATGACAGGAGATATTTCGTCTTGTCCTCGTTTACTACCATATCTTTGGCTTCCTTGTTTAGCCTAGAGAAAGCAGAACTCACGGCGCGGTTGTTGATGCCAATAATTTTAGTATCATCGGCGTACGCCAGCAGCTCTTAAAGATGATTGTACTTTCTATATTCAGATCTGCCACTCTTATTATTTTCTCCAGTAATAAATTAAAGTAATCGCACGATAAGGAATCACCCTGTCTAAAACCTCGTTTGGTATTCAACGGCTCGAAGAGGTCCTTCCCGATCCTGCCGGAGTATTTAATGTTGCTTAAGGTCAGGGTTTTAATATGACCATTCAGATTGAGCAATCTCGAGTTAATTCTTTGTGCTTAAAACTTGTTTACTGATGGCTGTTCGAAATGTCTGGAGAAAAGACATTTTTCATGCTATACCAGTGTATTAGTGCAATTAATCTGGCCCTCGTCACGACGTCAAAATTGTGCTTGGCGACTTCAACGCCAGGGTGTGCAAAGAAGGTATTTTTGGAAAAAACAGTCGCAAAATTTAGCCTCCACGACGAAACATGCCCAAATGGGTTAAGGCTAATCGACTTCGCTGGGGCCCGAAATATGGTTGTCTGTAGTACTAGATTCCAGCACAAGAAAATTCACCAAACTGCTTGGCTGTACCCAGATCGAGAAACTCTCAAACAGATCGATCATGCTGTGGTAGACGGAATACGTGTATCCAGTGTTTTCGATGTGCGTAGTTTCCGAGGTCCTAACATCGGTTCGAACCCCTATCTTGTCGCAGCGAAGAACACCCGTCAACAAACATAAGGGAGGTCCGACGTTGCAAAGGTGCTATCATAACAGACTGTGGGACGGTAGTTCGACGTTGTAAAGCTGCAATCAAACAGACTGCCGAGCGGCGCGATTGCTCTCTGATAGCACTTATCAGCAACCCGGTATAAGGGAACTGTGGGACGGTATTTCAAACTCCCTACGTACAGCTTCAAACGATACTATTGGATTTCGGAAAGGTCGCAACCTGGTATAAGGGAACTGTGGGACGGTATTTCAAACTCCCTACGTACAGCTGCAAATGAAGCTATTGGATTTCGGAAAGGTTGGAAAAACAGCTGGTACGATGAGGACTGCCGTGTCGAAGTGGAAAGAAAACATACTACCTACCTCGCAACGTTGCGATTACGATGACAACACGTGCGGGACGGAATAGATATCGAGAGCTGAAGAGGGAAGCAAGACCCATCTGCAGACAAAAAAGAAAGATGCCGAACGCGGGAGTACGAGGAGCTGGAGAAGTTGGCCGACAAGAGTAATGCTCGAAAATTCTACGAAAAGAAGAGAGATGGAATATTTCTCCACCCTGCTGAATGACAGTGAAAATGAAACATCAAAAGAAAATGAACCCGAAACTTCAACTCAAATTGCAAGCCTCCTTAACATCGCTTATAAGGTCCTGTTAAGCGTATTGTGTGAAACACTAAAGCCCACCGCCAACAAACTGTTTATACCTTATCAGTGTGGCTTTAGATCTGGTAAGTCAACCATTGACCAGATAATCACCAAGCACCAAATCTTGGAAAAGACCCGTGAAAAGAGGATGGACAACCACCACGTCTTCGTCGATTTTAAAACCGCCTTCGACAGCACGAATAGGAGCTGCCTTTACGCCGCTATCTCTGAAATCCCCGCAAAGCTTATACAGCTATGTAAACTGACGTTAAGCAACACTAAAAGCTCCGTCAGGATCGGGAGGGATCTCTCAGAGCCGTTCGATACCAAACGAGGTTTCAGACAGGGTGATTCCTTATCGTGTGACTTTTTCAACTTATTGCTGGAGAAAATAATATGAGCTGCAGAGCTAAATAGAAAAGGTACAATCTTCTATAAGAGTGTACAGCTGCTGGCGTACGCCGATGATATCGACATTATTAGCCTCAACAACCGCGCCGTGTGTTCCCCTTTTTTCAGACTTGACAAAAAAGCGAATCGTCTGGTAGTGAATGAGCGCAAAACGAATTATCTCCAGTCTCCTACGTCACTGTTGGCTGTCATAACTTCGTGGTCGTAGATAACGTTATTATTATTGATCCGTTGGAAGGATCAGAGGGAGAGTGACCTGGCTTTACTTGGTATTTCCAACAGGCGCTGGACAGCGGAAAGAAGGAATGAATAGAAGTTAATCATTTGTTAAAATACATAAAATAAAATGATAACTGTCTTTGTTTTTAAGATTTAGGTCTAGAAAGTTAAAAATATGTGTATGAAAGTTTCTATACGTTTGATGATCACATCAAATTTCGGTGTAAATATTTGTTTGTAGTTACGTATGTAGAGGTCCAAATTTCATGTCCTTACATGCTTTTCAGACGGATTTATTACCCAAAATCTAAGAATCAGAAAAATCGGTTTTATACATCTACATATGTTATAGAGGTCTTATCTGATCGGTTTCGCAAATGATGTCTTATAAAATTACATCTGGTAACCCAGTTTGGTTGAAATATCTCTGAAACTAAGTTTGCGTCAAAGCAGACAAACAGATGGTATAAATTTTGCTGGATTTTCTCTTTCTCTTCCTTATTAACATAAAAGCATACAAAGGAAGAGGTAAGTTTCATTAAAAACTAAATTTTCTATACTAAAAAAAAAACTATCCAGGAAAAATGTATATCTTCATTGAATATATTTGCTAAATTTAAGTTACCGTAAGAATGTTTTAACACGTTAACGACTTTGAAGTTTGTGATATTAGGTATATTTAATGATAAAGTAACGTGAATCAGTTGCAAAATGTTTTAAAAATGCATTTCCTTATGAATAAAATGATGTAGAAGAAATCCTAATTTCCGGCTGCAGGATTCCCGCTGGAAAAGTAAATATAAAAATGTTGATATTGTTCAATCCTTTGAACAAATTTAAAGAAAGCGTCCAAATTTAAAAATAATATCATAAATTAGATAGAAAAGAGCGAAGAAAAAGTAAGTGTACATAAGGTTAAGCGAGATAGCAATCCGAAGTAGAACACTTGAGGTGGTTATAGAGTGCATGTATATACAACCTTTCAAAACAGACAATAACTATACTAAAACGTATGAAAAGAGATCAAATGTAGCTTTGCTTTATGCATTTGAAAATTTTTAACAGAACTATGTTCTGCCACGTAACCACGCTTAACGCTTTGGCTGAAAGCGTTCAAAGCGCTCATTGTTATACAAGAATTCAAAGTGAGACAAATAAAGATATCGGCTCAGCCGGTTCGTTTTACGCGCAGATCCTTTAAGGCCAGGTTCCTAAAAACAATGTGATACAGAATAAGAAACCGTTTTGATTTTTTCTTTTGGATGATTCGTTTCACAGTTATCGTGTCACTCACCAACATAAGGGTCGTGCTTCAGCTGCAATTTTAAGAGCCGCCATTTAAAAAAAAAAAAAACAAACAAACACTTTGATATAGAAATATCCTTTTTTAAATAAGTAAAAATTGTTTGAAAAAACACGTTTTTTGTGGAGCCTGGCATTAGTTCTTCCGCTGGACTTTCCACAATTCATTGTTGAATTGATTTGGTTATTTCTTTGAATTAGAGTTATTTCAATGAGCTATGAATAGAGGGGTTTGTTAAGCGCCGACAAAAAATTATTAAGTCTTTTTTATTAAGGCTAAATTAAAAATTTATTTTTTTTTTGCTACTAATTACATCACCCTTCATTTCTTATTCCCCTTCCAAACTCCCTGGTTAAATTTTTCTCTTCCAACTTTATGTGAGACTTCAAAGTAAACCCGATCTAATGCAAAGGGTATACTCGAAATCGGACTTCGGTAACAGAATATGCGTGATTATTTATTAAAATCAATGAGTAATACCCCCTTTTCCACTCTTCTGGCAAAAATTTATTTCTAATTTTTTTGTGGGATGCCTTATCCAATACAAAAACATTTTCGGATTATGTGGTAACGGATATGCGGGTTTGTACGTTGAAATCAATAAATTGTCTCCCCCTTGCTTATCTCTCTTGTTAACATTATTTCAACTATCGATGGGACCAATTTCAAGCTATACCATTTTCAATATAAAATATTATTATCGAAATCGGAGCAGTCTGTAAGAAGTTATTCGCGATCATGTATAAAAAAATATACGCTATGAGTTGAGAACCATCTACATCGCGTTAAGGTTTCGGGGAACCCTGGAAAAACTCCAACTATTAAAGTCACCGGTGACGACTATGTTTGTGCTTATGTGGGAAGTTAACTGTGATAAATCTGAAACCGAAAAGTTCTGATTTGAAGGAATGTGCGTAAAATTTAAAATTATTGTGATTGGACATTTTAAATTGCGATGGAGTTAAGATTTAAACTTTTATGACGAACGAATTTATGAATTAGTAAACCCCAGAGCCTTGTTTGGTGTGTGAATAAAGTTATGGACGTAAGCGGTATATTACTCAGGTACGACTATATGTATTTGGGGTGAAATTGAATTGATGATCATCACTCACGTACCCATTGAAAAAGTGAGCTTCATCGAATTGTAAACGCAGCGCGCGAGCCTAACAATTATTTGGGTAATAAATTTGCATGATTTGCAAACGTTATTCCGGAGTAAGTAACAACTGTTAAAATGATCAACTCCGAAAAAAGTATTGCGTCATTGAAAACTAAACGTCTAAAATAAAACCTTTTATGATTTTGAATAATGTTGTGTGACATTAAAAAGTTATAACAAGTACTCAGAAAAATACACTTTAAAGTTCGTTTACTAGTGCAATCTCTCTTATCTCACTAACACACCCACAATTTTTATTTTTGCCAGAGTTTTCAATAAAAAGACATTTAAAAATTATTAAATTACTCTTTAATGCACTATTTCTTCTCTCACTGACACCTCACTTTTGTATATTCAGCTGGCCTCATGGAATGAAGCTGGACTTTATTTGTAGTTTCATTTTCGAAATTTATTTTTGTTGTAGATATTTGGGGCATTCTTTAGTAGAAGCGGGTAAGGTCCATAGAAGTCGTATGGCCAGGAAGTAGACATTGACAGTAGCGCAATGACATTTATTTAGTATCATGCTATGACAATGGTGGTAGGAACCTTGTATAAGTTAAACGTAAAGGCCATTCGAACTGCTAGAATATTTTTACTATTTATGTTGTGTCGGCTACGTTCCTGTTAAATATTGCTAAAGCACACAGCACGGATTTATGGAGAGAAATTGATACTACGCATGTAGCACTTAAATATTTGATTTTCAGCAATTCGTCTAGTACTTTTTGGGATTTCGTGTAGAAGTTTGTCTGCGTTGAATTCTGTACTAATGCTACCAATGGCCCTCATTTTGCAAATATATTGTATATCTTTTTGAATATCTATTTTGGTTGTGGTATGGTTATGGTTGGAAGTGAAGGAAAATCTCACCTGTCATTTTTCTTTCGATTTGACTTGCTGGGTACTAGCATATTTTCTGAGAAAATGCTAATTCTGTTTGCTCCTAAAGCATGTCACAAGCTTTTGTAAATAGTTTCACAGAAATAAGATGATGAAATAGCACTTCGATAAAGTTTATTTCAAAAATAGC
Source organism: Ceratitis rosa (assembly GCA_037013455.1). NCBI lineage: Eukaryota > Metazoa > Arthropoda > Insecta > Diptera > Tephritidae > Ceratitis > Ceratitis rosa. The sequence goes on along the minus strand of JAWMAG010000014.1, from coordinate 2,135,012 downwards.
CCTCATAAATAATTTTGTTACCGAAATTTCTTAAGTAATTATTTAATTTATATTTGTTTGTATTGTACTTTCACATAACTTTGAACTTTGATTAATATTTTACCGATTCAGTCTCTTACAGTTTCTTAAAAAAATTTCCAATTGCTTGACGATTCTGAACACCTTAATCTCCTCTTACAGCCCGAGACCAGCCCACGCTTGAATCATTACCTATGTGGTTGGCTTTAATAATTTCAACGATATGTGCGGTTGTTAAGCGATCCATTTTTGTAAATGCCTGATTTTCAGCTAAAACATAACATGTTTGGTTTGACAGTTAAATTTTACCTAATTCAAAATACAGCCCTGTACTTTTAAAATTACGGAATGGATAACCCTTTGTAACAATTGTGCAGCTATACATATATTCTTAATTTTTATATATAATATATGACTGCCGTTGGAAATCACTGGCTTTGAGTAGCTTGAATTCATCTTCTTCATTTAGGGCCTAACTATGCTAAAAAATCGTTTGTGTAGCTCAATTTGCTTGGAATTCTTTTCTTTCGAACGATGGTTGAAAAAAAAAAATGTATGTGATTCAATTCGATTGCCATATAGAATACTTTAGCTTCACCGAAATGGAGCACCTTAACCAACAGAATTCTTTCTTTCCGAAATGGGATCCACGAGAGGTTGACAAAAATTGTTATGATTTGGATACAATCGGTTTGTTCATTTTTGCTATGCTAGTAATATATTGCTGCCGACACAAGAGGTGATCTAGCCACCGATGCCCAGATCATATTAAATTTATGAAGAGAACACTTCCCCAGCCTGCTGAATAGCAGTGAAAACGGAGTAACCGGAAATAGTGAACCCGAAAACCCAATCGACGACGATGGAAAAGATGTTCCACTACCTGAAATTGAAGAAGTTAGAATAGCAATCGCTCGCTTAAAAAGCAACAAGCGCTGTGAGTTCTGCTTTCTCCAGACTGGATAAGGAAGCGAAGGATATGGGTCTGGTAGTGGATCATCGCACTCCCGACTTGGCTCCCATGTCACTGTTGACAGTCATAACTTCGAGGTCGTAGATAATTTCGTGTATCTAGGAACCAGCATCAACACCAATAATAATGAAATCCAGCGCAGAATCACTCTTGCCAACAGGTGCTACTTTGGACTAAGTAGGCAATTGAAGAGTAAAGTCCTCTTTCGGCGAACGATAACCAAACTCTTCAAGTCTCTCATCAGTTCAGTCCTGCTATATGGTGCGGAAGCATGGACGATGACAACATCTGATGAGTCGGCGTTAAGAGTTTTCGAGAGAAAAGTTTTGCGTAAGATTTGTGGTCCTCTTTGAGTTGGCAACGGCGAATATCACAGACGATGGAACGATGAGCTGTACGAGTTATACGACGACATTGGCATAGTTCAGCGAATCAAGAAGCAGCGGCTGCGCTGGCTAAGCCATGTGGTCCGGATGGTTACGAATACTCCAGCTTTGAAAATTTTCGATGCAATACCCGCTGGTGGAAGCAGAGGAAGAGGATGACCTCCACTCCGTTCGAAGGACCAGGTAGAGAAGGTCCTTGCTGTACTTGATATTTCCAATTGGCGCCACACAGCAAAAAGAAGAAACGAATGACGCAATGCTGTTAACTCGGCTAAAATCGCAAAAGCGGTGTCTACGCCAGTAAAGTAAGTAAATAGGTATGTTGCTGCCACTGGCTGTTTAGAGTCTGACGGTTGTAGAAAACTTTTCATTTATTAAGTCTATTGTAAGCATAAGCATATACGAATATACCTTTTATACAATTTGACTTAATTTTATTATTTACTAACTGGAAAATATAAAATTACATATATTCTTATTACCTTAAAAGAATAGCAAGATAAACAAATATATTGTTTTCATTTAAAATTAACAATTTGTAACCCATGCACAATTGTTTGCTGAAAAACAAAGCCCGAAAATGATAACTAACAGGAAAATAGAGACAATTATACCTAACACGTTTCATAATATTCTTGAATTCTACCTATCCAACGGGCAATTCACGGTTAAAGTAACAGGAAAGTATGCAATCACGACAGGAGTTCCGCAAGGTTATGATCTTGGACCAATATTGTATATAGTACTGTTCATCGCAGATATTTCTACAAGTGAAAAAGTAACGACGTCAACTTTTGCAGATGACACTGCTATAATAAGTTGGCACAAATGCACCATTACAGGCTTAACACTGTTAGAACCCACCTTAAATAAATTGAATAATCGCAAGCAAAATGACACACAAAAGTTAATGAGAATACTTTCTAACACACTTTTAACATGGAGACGACGCATTTCCGATGTATAGAAACCAGTTATGAGGAACAGATAGCGCGACAGATATACAAAGATATAATTCAATTTTTCAATCGGAAACGTTAGAAATAATAACGAGGGCGGCATGGCATTTACATATATAATATATATATTGTATATATAGTTTACGCCTTGTAACCGCTGAAGCGATTTTGCCTAGCTCCTCCTCCAATTTGTGGTTTTGCGTTTTGATGTTTTTTCACCAAATGGAGGGACCTTTATCTTATATTAGGCCGCCTCCCAACGGCTGATGGTTTTCTGTGAGGAGCTTTATTTCATGTCCGAAATACACTTGTGCGGTTGACATTCCCTGCCGAGGGGCGACCGCAATTAGAAAATTTAACTTAATATTTTATTTAAATTAGTTTACTCTAACTATTGGATGTTGGTAGTACCAGGATATGAACACGGGCTGTCCGGTCAGTACGCAATGCTAACCACTTTGATACCGCGGCCGCATTACATACGTAATGAAAATATCCATACAGAACTAGATATAAGCACAATCAAATCAAAACCCGTACAATCATCCGAACCATTGACATTGGTACACTTTCTGGAGAGAAGAATATTCCGACTTTTGGAGCATGCAAGTCGCCGGTCCACTTCCCGGAGGGGAAGTCTTCCTGTTAATCAAAACAAAAGGCCACTTATGTACCGAATTTCAAGTCAATCGAGCAATAAATACAATTTTTGTGTATGTCAGTCCCTGGTCCACTTCCCGGAGGCAAGAGTAATTCGATCCATAAATTGGGTTTTTTTGAATAGGACAGTCCCTGGTCCACTTTCCGGAGGAGGTGTAGTCTTTCTTTTAACTTAAGCAAAAAGACACCTATGCATCGAATCTCAAGTAAATCGAACAATAAATAAGATTTTTTCGAATAGGACAATCGCTGGTCCATTTTTTTTTTCGTAAACCTCTTCCCAGGTATAATAGAAGCAATCTGACGAAATTTCAAGTCAATCGGCCGGTGACTTTTGGAGAACACCCACTACAAAAGGACATACCAGTTTTTTTGAATAGGTCAGTCCCCGGTCAACTTCCCGAAATATTTTTTTGTAAACCTTTCCGGGAATCATAGAAACAATCTGACGAAATTTTAAGTCAATCGGTCGGTAACTTTTGGAGATTTTTGGAAACTACTGCCTTTTTTCATGCGGACATACGATTTTTATATTAGCTGTCGCACATACTCATTGAATGTATAAAAATTAATATTAAAGATATCCCATTTTTATATATAATTGGCGCTTTGCAACCGCTTAAGTGATTTTCGGGCGAGCTTCTCCTCCAATTTGTGGTTTTTCGTCTTGATGTTTTGTTCAACAAATGGAGGGACCTACAGTTTATACTAAGCCGCCTCCGAACGGCTGATGGTATTTTTTAAGAGGAGCCTTTATTTAATGTCCGAAATACGTTCGGAGGGGTGGACATTCCCTGCCGAGGGGGGACCGCAGATAAAAAATTTAACTTAATTTTTTATTTAAATAAATTTTCCATAACTGTTGGATGATGGTGGCACCGAGATTTGAACCCGAGCCTTCCGAATATCAATACGCAATGCTAACCACTCGGCTACCGCGGCCGCCAAAGGACTACAGCCTTCCTGTGAATCTAGGAAAAAGCTTCCTATGTACCAAGTTTTTTCTCCGCTTTCCGGAGAGAATTGAAGTATTCCTGTAAATTTAAGCACAAGGCCGCTTATCTACCGAATTTCTAGTAAATCCAGCCAAAAACAAACTTTTTTTAATAAGCCAGTCCCTGGTCCACTTCTAAGCAAAAGTCTACGTGTGTACCGAATTTCAAGTAATTCAATCCATAAATAAGTTTTTCTTGAATTGGCCCTGCTCCACTCTCAGGACATATGTGTAATCTTACTGTAAACTTAGGCAAAAAGTTAACTAATTACTGTGTTTTAAGTAAACCGAACTATAAATGAACTTAGAATAGGTCAGTCCCTGGCTCATTTTCTGAAATTTTTTTGTAAAACCCTTCCCTAGTATCATAGAAGCAATCTGACGAAATTTCAAGTCAATTGTTTGGTAACTGTTGGAGAACACCCGTTAGAAAGGGAAATAAGAGTTTTTTTGAATAGGTCAGTCCCCGGTCCACTTTCCGAAATTTTTTTTCTTGTAAAGCTTTCCAGGTATCACAGAAACAATCTGATGAAATTTCAAATCATTTGGTCAGTAACTTTTGGAGGTGTTAGAAATTACTGAATTTTTCCATGCGGACATAAGATTTTTATATATTACATAAGATTGTGGGGCTTCCGATATCGATAATTTCAATAAAAAAATACTAATGTTGGATTATGACTCATTTTAGAAAATGTTCATAAAAGCATATGCTGTAACAATCCAAGAAAGGATTAATATATTATGAAAATACATCAATGGCTGAATCAACTCAGCTTGTTGGTCTGATCCAATCTGTGTAAACTTTTGGTAGGTCTCTCTCTTATCCTTCTAGCACTTACCTAATTCAGACCCCTATACCTTTCCTTAATTTGAAATTTTCTATAATCCGAAAAATGTAAGTTTCTCATGATAATTGGCATCTGTAAAAAATAAGCACATACAAATTTATACAGGTTTGCTCGGAATGACGATCGGCGTTGTTCTAGGCATTCGTTCCTTATCTTTGCTGTTTGCACGAGTTAAAAATACGAAGTGAAACCCGGTCACTGTCCACCTGATCCTTCAAACGGAAAAGTCTTCCTCTGTTTTCGCCAGCAGGTAATGCATCGCAGTCGTTGTCTCCTCATTCGCGGAACTAAGTCAATGTCATAGTATAACTCGTACAGGTCATCGCTAATTTGGCTTAGTCAATGCTCAAAGGGCCATAAGTCGCAAAACTTTTCTCTCGAAGACTCCCAAGGCCGCCTCATCGGGTCGTCCAGGCTCCTGCATTATATAATAAGACGGTAATCATGAGTGACTTGTAGAGTTTGGTCTTCGTTCGTCGAAAGAGGACTTTACTTTTCAATTGCTTACAAAGTCCAAAGTAGCACCTGTAGGTAAAATTTAGTCTGTGTTGGATTTCAAGGCTGACATTATTAATGTTGGTCCCTAGCTAGACGAAATTATCTACGACCTCGAAGTTATGACTGTGAACAGTGACGTGGGAGCCAAGCAGTAAATGTGCAGGTTGTTTATTTGATGACAAGAGATATTTCGTATTGTCTTCCTTCTCTAACAGAGATTCGCTTCTTTATTAAACCTATAGAAATCAGATCTCACGATGCTGTTGTTGAGGCCTATGATGTCAATATCATACGGCAGTAGTTGTACACCCTTTTAAATTATTGTGCGTGTATATTTAGCTCTGCAGCTCTTATTATTTTCTCCAGCATAAATTTGATGAAATCACATGATAAAGAGTCACCCTGTCTGAAACCTCATTTGGTACCGAATGGCTCGGCGAGGCCCGTGTGAATTCTGACTGCGCTTCTGGTATTGTCCAGCGTCAATTTATACAGCCATATAAGTTTTGCGGGATACTGAATGCAAAGATAGCGGTGGAGGATTTTTTCCTTGATTTGGCGCATGGTGAATGGTTGATTTACGAGGTCTAAAGCCACAATTATAAGGTCCAATATGTTTGTTGACGGTGAGCTTTAGTCTCTCACACAATACGCTCGATAGCACCTTATACGAGTATGCGATATTTAAGAGCCTACTCGCACGGTAATTGCCCCAGACTGTGGGTTCCCCTTTTTTATTATTGGGCAGAGCACACTTAAATTCCAATCGTAGGGTAGGCTTTGGTCCGACCATATTCTGTAAAGTAGTTGATACATGCACCTTGTCAGCTCTTCATCACCAGACCTACTCGCTTCGTTTCTTTGTCAAGCTTGGATAACGAAGAGCTAATTCTGCGCCAGTTAAGGCCTATGATATCAATGTCATCGGCATACGCCGGAAGCCCTATTCTTTTGTAAAATATTTTACTTGGTCACGATAAAAAGTAACCCTTTCTGAAACCTCGTTTGGTACTGAACGGCTCGAATAAATCTTTCTCAATTTTAACTGCGCTTCTGTTGTTTTCCATCGTTAGTTTACACAGCCGTATAAGTTTTGCAAAAATACCAAATTCAGACATAGCGTCACAGAGGCAGCTCCTTACTGTGACATCGAAGGTGGTGTGTATCGATTCTTTTCCTACTGGTCTTTTCCAAGACTTGCCGTATGGTGAATATCTGGTCAATGGAGGATTTACCAAGTCTAAAGCTACACTTATAAGGTTCAATCAATTCATTCGGACGCTAGTTCGTGCACTTTGTCATCTCTTCACCGCCATGTTTAAATAGTTTAGTGGTTGGTTAGCTGCAGCCACTTGTTTTCCTTTAGACGAGTAATCGCTTTTCGAAACTTGTCATTGGCCGGAACGTCTTTCAGCAGGCTGGAGAAGTGAGGAGTACTGCAATGAGTCGTGCTCCTTTCTTCAGCTCTCGGTATCCCTCCCACCGCGTGTTTTGTTGTAGCGATTTACCAACCCTAGAGCAGGCTTATGAGTCCTAGTCATTGAGGTCGTCTAACGGGAGGTCCAGGAAACGCGCTATTCCGACGGGTTTGAACCAAAGCGGAAGCGGGTATGATGAGTTGGTTTTCGGGGCATGCAAGGAGGTGGTCAGTGTCTTGCGGGAACTCATTACAAGCAGAACATACGCTAGGTATGTCTGTGTCGAGTCTGGATAAGTAGGAGTCAGTATTAGGCGAGACTCCCGACTCCCGACGCAGCTCGAGCTCTTCCTCTGCAATAGATGCTGGTTTGACTCCGAGAACGCCATTCACGGGAAGAGAGTTCATGAAAGGTTTGACAGACACTTGGTGAATGGCATTTAATGTTCAGACGACATCAGAAGGTTTCCTTTCCCAGTCCTGAGGGCGGTGTTTTGGCAGGTATGTAACATCTTCAACTGCATCTCGCTTGTGTCCGGTGCCCAGATCGGTGCAGCGTAGTTTACGGCTGGGCAATTGCTGTGTACACGTATGTTGCCAGCAAAGATTCTTTATCTTTTCCCCAGGTACTGCCGGCTACCGCTTTCAGGATTTTGTTGCTGCTCTGGAGTTTTCCGTTAATCGCCATCGTATGCGGAGTGAAGGAGCACAGACTGTCTAATGGGACTCCCAGTGACTAAAGGTTGTTTGTAGTCGGTATTTTGACGCCATCTACTTTCACATCGAGTTGCCAGCAAAGATTCTTTATCTTTTCCCCAGGTACTGCCGGCTACCGCTTTCAGGATTTTGTTGCTGCTCTGGAGTTTTCCGTTAATCGCCGTCGTATGCGGAGTGAAGGAGCACAGACTGTCTAATGGGACTCCCAGTGACTAAAGGTTGTTTGTAGTCGGTATTTTGACGCCATCTACTTTCACATCGAGTCTGTAAAGATAAAAAGGGTAGCCGGTGATATTTGAAATCTACGTGTGATTGATGACCACTCAGGTAGTCCATGGTCCACCTGTTCAATCGCGACGGTAATGAAAATTCCTCAACTTCCGATAGTAGCACTGAACGATTTACTGTGTCAGAAGCTTTTGGCAGGGCCGATTTTGGTTTAGTCCATTGACTATTTGAGAGATTATGGCGTTTAGTACAGTTGTGGTGCTGTGCACTTTGCGGAAGCCATGCTATGATGGAGTGCTGGACTCAGATACTAGGGATAGAAGGAATATCGGCCGATGTGACTCTGCTTTGTTGGCTGGTTTCGCCGGTTTGAGTAGCGAGACCACCCTACACATTTTTTAAATGTCGGGTATTTTTACGGTGGTCAGAGACAAGTTAAGGATCTTGGTGAGAAAGTCTGCTCCAGTTTGTCCTAGACATCAGCAATTAAGCGTGCCGGTGGTGTTCGGCAGTTTGCGTTATGATGCCGAATCACCTTATTGAGATCCCTGATGAGGGGATTTCCGGGATCAGTGTTACGAATGGAGTCGTGCTTAGATGCTAGCTCCCATCCGAAAATTTCGGCGGATTCAGCAATTCGGCCTACCGGGATAAAGCAGTCACGACAATCCCGCAGAGAGAATGTTCGCCGGCTGTGACGTCAGTTGGAGTGGGGAGAGCACTGAAGGGCCAGTAAGCTATTTTAAAATTAAGAACGTCCGGTTATCCACAGAAACGAAGTCGGGAGGCCTGTCAATCGAGATGAGTATGGGTAAGTTGTCCGATTTAAGCGTCAGTATAGGCTAAGCTGTTTATCAGACCAGCACCCGCAATTAAAACGTTTTGCGAGCTTTGACATTTCTCATCGTACCAGTATTTTACTGGCACTGCCGAAAACCAATTGTTTCCCTTGAGGAGGGACGTAGGGAGCTTAGGATGTTGTTCGACAATTTCCTTATATCGCGTTGCGCATGAGTGCTCTCAGAAAGCAGTGTGCAAGTCGAGTAGAAAACGAGTCGACTGTTTGTTGTGATTGAAGATTTTCGAGGTCGAGCCTTCTTTGTGTTTGTTCACGGACGTTCTTTGATACACAGAAGCGGGTGCGTATTTTCGCTGGGACAAGTAAGTGATCCGAGAAGATTAAAAAACTGGAGACTTAACTTCCGACAATCACAAAAAGATCGAGAGCCATGTACATAGCTTGATGGGTTATTTCGCGTCCAGGTGAAATCGATCATTCTCAGGCCGTTTGAAGATTTTCCCGCCCCCAAATCATAATCCTTAAAACGGTTGCGGGAGTCTTCATCAGAAAGGTGGTCTTTCATCCGAGGCCTTGTTCGATCATTATTTTTATGTAGTAGTTCCCAAACCCTACGCATAGCCGCTATTTAGGAACCGCAACCAGACACCACTGCATATGGAAAACGGATGAGACCTATAACCTCTGATTAAAACGGTAAATATGAATTAAAAAAGGAGAATAGATGTAAAGAATTAATAATGTAATTATATTGGCAAGGGTTATACCCCTCTAACATATTTACCGCAAACCCCTTCTTGAAAATATCGGAAGATGAAGAAAATTTGTTTCTATATCATTCTCTTACGAAAATCAAAAGTGTGATGCGAACCATCACAATATTTATATTCATTACATTCAGAACGATATTTTTAAATCTAGTGGGCCTTTAGTCATACTGAAAAATTTCAGTTCGTCCAAATTAAGCCAAATGAAGTCAACTTGCCGTGGATTGTGTGTGCATAAGGTTAAGTATAATACATTGCTGAATACGTAGATATTTGGTGGAAATTAGACATATAATATATAGTACGTGATTTATCAGTACTACCCTGCTCACGTCCTATTAGTAACGTAATAAGTTTACCTTTAATTTTCTCGTTATCATTTTGTGTAGCTAGCGAATATGGATTCTCGTGCTGATGCTGCGGTTGCAAAAAACCTATATGTGTAGGATTTTGCCCTGCTTTTGTCAATAAAGCTTCAACTGGAGAAGAATGTAAATGAAGTGCGGCTGTATTATTTGATATTGTATGTAATGTTTGATGATGCAAATGTTGTATATTTTGTGTACTTATATAATGGCCTTGACTGGATCCGATATTACTCTGATGTGATATCACTTGCGGTAATGATTTCGTACCATTATTAACTTCGGATGTTTGTAATTCCATGCTGAGCTTATCATTAACTTCTGTAATAAATATTGTTGGTTTTTTTAATATCTATAATTTTTGAGACTTTTTTAATCAAAAATACAGTATAATCAAAATTAAAATATTTTTCCAATCATTTACCCATACTTTTTAGTTTCTGCTTAAACGAAAGTACTATATTTGAAAAATTTGTTATATGCCGAAAAATTAAATTATTTTGTTTATTAAGTCATATAACCAAAAATAGAGCTTTTTTAATCGAAAAAATTAATTGCATAATGTGTTTAGTCCACAAGCGATACGGCACCACAAACCGAGCTTTTCGTCAATACTACTTGACATTACACTTCCTACGTATACTCTCTTTCTCAACGTCTTGGAGCATCACCAGCGCGGTAGCGTGTTTCCATTGAAATTGTATTACATATTATTAATTATATTTGACGTTTATTTATTTACTCCTTTTAGCGCATACCTCGTCAGCTTTGCTCTGAGTTAATTAATTAATTAAGCTTTCGTTCAAGAAAACAGATAAATAACGCATTCATTACATTTATTTGCGTTCTCTCGCTTTTTTTCTTTTCTGACAATAATTTGAGCTAGATGTTGCAATCAGACAACTGAAGTCATTATCTTAAAGTTTGTGTTGGGCACAGTAACTTAAAATATTCATCTCGGCGAACATCTTCGCGTGATTTTTTCACAGCTTTCGACGTGGATTAACACAGGAGCAGTGCAGCGACGAACTTAGTGCAATTCTCGGCGATGACGCATATACCATACATACCACGGTTTATCCATGGTATGATGAACTCAATCGAGATTGTAGATCACTCCAAGACGTATTTCGTGAAGATCTTCCAAAATCAATTGTTGGTGCTGGGCCCAAACTGATATTGTAAAATCGTCACGTGAGCTATCGTGAGACTAGAACAACTATAGGCATTCGTGGGAAATGCATAAATTCTATTTTGCATAAACATTTGTAGGTAAAATAAAAAAAGGTTAACGTTTTTCGACACTGGAAAAGGCGGTTGTTGGCCCATTTAGAGTGGCTTCGATAATTAGTTTAAACACATGAAAAAGTTGTATAGATCTGACGCTGTATTTCTGTACTGCCATTCGGAAGGCCAGGGTTCAAATCCAAGTACGACCAACATCCAATTGTTATAAAAAATTAAGTTAAATCTTCTAATTGCAATCACCATTCGGCAGGGGAGGTCAACCCCTTCGAGTGTATTTCTGACATGAAATAAAGCTCCCATAAAAAACCATCAGCCGTTCGGAGGCGGAGCTCGGCCCAAAATCGCTTGAGCTGCACAAAGGTAGATGCGTATCCTTGCTGCTACGAGATAGTGGTCTGAGTAGATGTTGGGTTCTCGGAGTGTACGCACCTCAAGACACTAGAGACATGTCTTCCGTTTATCACAACATAATTGATCTGGTTTTGAACTTTTAGATCTGGAAAAGCCAGAATCTAGAATGCTATAATCTAAAAGGAAGCAAAACTTTCCGACAGTTGTAACGGAAATACTTTCTTTGCCACACATCGGTGGGGGAAGAAATTTTCATGAGAATGCTCCAAGCGCTCATAAAAGTCATCCTTGGACACATCGCCCTTCTCTTCCGTCGAATTGAGGCACGGAGTTCTTCCGCTGGAGTGCAATTTATTATAAAAAAGTATTTATAACTTGTAAAGAGAGTTTAACGTACTTAACACCATTTGTTAAGTCTAGCATAGGGGACTGGACATTCTTATACAAATGTAATGCCTGTCCGAATATTTTTGGCACGACATTCCGGCGCTGAATAATCCCTTAAGTACGGTACTGCTGAATTAAAACGGTTTTAATGTAATACAAAATCGTTCTAATCCAATAAATTCTTGTGTCCCATTGAGAATGTATACCTCAGTTCTTCTCGTCATTCTATGGATTTGGACAAAATGCATTCACCCTGCGATTCAACTAATTTCTATACAGCAAATGAAATTGCAATACTGCCATTCTTAAGTGCCCTGGAGACGGGGGAGTTGAAATGAAATAAAAATATTGCATTAAATTATTAAATTAATACTGTTTTCCAATAAAATTGCTACAGATAAGAACGAGTGAGGCTCACTCATGTATATGTAATGCTTGATGAAATTGTATGACCGTCTCCAGAGCCCTTTATATCTGTACAACCGTTTTGCCAAAACTAATAGACAATAATAATCTGTGATATTTTCCTAATTTATATGTTCGACATCAACGCCGTCCAAGAAGGGCGATGGACGGGACAAGGACGAAAGCGAGTAGGTTCTTGTTACATTTACTACATTGGCTATGTAAAGAAGCGCAAATTTGGTGTCAGACTTCGTCGTCGAGTACTGGCATTCACCCCGGTGCTTTTCACCCCGGATTTTATACGGCCAAGGGCGATCTAACCCCGTTTAGGTTAGTCTAAGTTCGCCAACGGAGCAACACCTCGCAGCTGGGTTGCTTCAAATCCTTCTCATCAGGGCTGGCGTCGAAACCAACCCTGGTCCGACGGATTATTTCTGCTGCGTATGCACCAAAAGACTCCACCACTCCTCCACATCGGTTAGGTGCAACCAGTGCAATGGTTGGAGTCACCTTAAGGTCTGCTCAGGCATTAAGACACATAGGGAGTGGACCACACATTGTGTGGCACCATGCTGCCAACGCCCAAGTGCGCGCCCAGCGTGCACGGCAGTGCCTTCAGCACCCTTACTCACTTTGAGTAACCCGCAGACCTTCACGGTGCCCAGAGCTCCCCGCAGCAATACTCCCGCCAACCAACAACCTCCTCCCGTGTGAGGGCTGCCCAGCAGCTCCTACTCTCCCGCACAGTCTGTTCCGTGTGTCAGACCATAGTGCGTCGGAACGTGACCTCAGTCAGATGCAATTCTTGCTCCGGCTGGTATCACTTTCGGACGTGCTCTGGCCTGCGCACCACGTTAACACCACCAACCAACACCAACGTGCGGAATCAACCTCAGCGGATATTACAGCAGCAACACACGTCATCCACGCACCACTCCCTCACCCCCCGCATCAGGAACGTTCCCCCGAGACAGACTCGATTCCTTCAATTCAACTGCAACGGACTCCAGGGGAAGATCGACGAGATAGTCAACTATATGAGCCGGGAGCATCTGTCAATTGCTGCGATCCAGGAAACTAAGTTGACCGCCCGCTCGGATCTTCTGAGCAGGATACAACATAATCCGCAAGGATCGCGAGCGAGACCATGGGGGGGGGTTTGGCGTTCATCTTACACCACACCGTGCAGTATCGTCTCATCGACGGCGAACATCGACCGCAGGGATACTACCCTAGAATGTCAGGGCATAGCTATCCGGTCAGGCAATGCCGAGCTCGAAATATTTAATATATACATTCCTCCCGTTACAAGTTGCCCTGTTGGATATAGCCCTGATATTGGTGCGCTACTCAGAGGCGAAAACCGTTTGGTTTTGGGCGACTTTAACGAGCACCACGATCTTTGGCATTCTAGCCTGTTAAATGACCGTAGAGGAGTGGAGCTGGCAGAACAGATAGACGATTCGACATTCTGCACAATGAACGACAACACCCCCACCAGAGTTGTGGGTAATTTCCAAAGCTCGCCCGACATAACAATTGCGAGTGCTGATCTGATAAACAGTATAGTCTGGCGACCTATACTGACACTAGCATCGGACCAATTACCCATACACATCTCGATTGACAGACCTCCCGACTTTGTTTCCGCGGACCACCGGACATTCGTTAACTTGCAAAAAGCTAACTGGACCGGCTTCACGGAATTCCGTAACTCCGATCTCGGGAATCCCTTATCAGGGACTTAAACGCGGAGATTCGGACCGTAGTAAACAAACACAAGCGGAAAAAGTGGGAGGAGCATTTAAGGTCTTGCAACCTCTCCTCTGGGGCAGCCAAGCCGAAAGTCTCCAAATCCATCGGCCCAGCGGGAGCAGATTATCTCACCAAGGTCCTCAACTTGTCTTTGACCACCTTAATTATACCGGATGTGTGGAAAAATGGTAGGGTGGTCCCGCTAGTTAAACCGGGGACACCGGCGAAAAAAGGAGAGTCTTATCGGCCGATAACTCTCCTCTCCCCAGTAGCGAAGACACTTGAGGCCTTGCTGCTCCCGACTCTCACTCACCATCTGCGTCCAGTAGCACATCAGCATGGCCATAAACACCCAGACAGCCAATGGCCTGAACCAAAACCAACCCTGCGCGAGAACTGTCCTGGTAGCACTGGATCTGTCAAAAGCTTTTGACACTGTCAATCATTCAGTGCTACTCAGTGACATTGAGGAATCCTCATTACCGCCGGGGTTGCAGAGGTGGGTCATGGGCACGATATTGGCGTCTGGCCAGGATATTGACGACCTATGTTCGAAAGTGAACGGCTACCTCGCCGATCTCTCCCATTTCTTCACTGCAAGGCATTGACACACAGTTGGACGAAGGAGTACCGGCTAGAACTCGATGTGAAAGTCGATGACCAAAAAATTCCGACTGTAAACAACCCTAAGATATTAGGGGTAAAACTCCAGGGCCGCAACAAAATACTCAATGCGCTAGCCGGCAGCACATGGGGTAAAGACAAAGAAACCTTGCTGGCAACCTACAAAGCAATTGGCCGGCACTGAATTCTAAATTAATTATTTGATTGACGTTTACATTCGAACATATTATTTACTTACTTTACTGGCGCAGACACCGCTTACGCGATTATAGCCGTGTTAACAACATTGCGTCATTCGCTTCTTCTTTTTGCTGTTCGGCGCCAATTAGAAATACAAAGTACAGCCAGGACTATCTCTTCCAGGTCTTTCCAACGGAGTGGAGGTCTTCCTCTTCTTCTGCTTCCACCGGCGGGTACTGCATCAAAAACTTTCAAAGCTAGAGTATTCGTATCCATCCGGACCATATGACCTAGCCAGCGTAGCCGCTGCTTCTTGATTCGCTGGACTATGTCAATGACGCCGTATACCATAACTCGTACAGCTTATCATTCCATTGTCTGTGATATTCTCCGTTGCCAACTCGTAGAGGACCATAAATCTTTGGTTTGGTTTTCGATCGTTGGGAGAAGACTTTTCTTTTCAATTGCCTACTCAGTCCAAAGTAGCGGTGATGTCGCCAAGTTCCGGTTCCGCCACCATCCACACAAATGGCCCCGTCCTGACACAAAAAAAATTAGGCTTTAACTGCCTTTTCTTCTATTAACTGCCTCGCCTGGCAAAACACTGTACTGTTCTATATTATCAAACTATTTTTTGTTTCTTCTAAAATATCGCTCGTCTGCGCAAAAAAGGTGTTCACTATTTCGTAGATTGTGAGAATCTGATCCGGCACGCACTTACGAGCCAGGCCGCAAGTTACGCGTCGGCCTTCAGAACTCTCAGGCGAGTGTGTAATGGTACCCAAAGGGACAGAGTTGTATAGCGCACGCTACCAAGGCACACCAATTACACTGGGATAATTTTCCCCTCGCCGTATAAAAAGAAAGGCGACACCCCTTTTTACGGAATACCCGCGCAAAGCATTCCGTTTCCCTAATATTTCTTAGTGGAGGAACCGTTTTGTAGGAGCATCTCCTTTTGGAGACATACCACTGGGTAGCCACACACCGAGTGCATCCGTGCCAACAATTCATGGCATTAATTTACACAACTCTTTGCCCACAGATGCCACAGCCAACGCTGGGAGTGAAAGGAATATTAGGCAAAACAAAGGAAATAAACAAACAAACACAAAAGAAGTTTTTGTTGCGGCCAGTACGCGACAACTTCAAAGTTATGACTATCAACAGAGACGTGGGAGCCCAGTCACGAATGCGCTGACTGTTTGTGTGATGACAGGAGATATTATTTCTTGTAATGTAAGGTGTAGCCCAACTTCTGGGGATGCTGTTACAGTTGCGAAGCTATACGCAATTCCTACTTTTTCATCCACGTCGCGCACCCTGGAAACGTGTGGAGCCTTGGCTAATGAGAGAGGAGGCTTCAGTGGAGCCACTCCGACTTATATGGTTTAAGGGTCCGCTGAAGTCTAATTGCAGCTTCTTGTAACCAGCGGTGCGGCTGCGAGCGGCCGTCGGTCTTTAACAAAGCGGCTCGCTATATAAATGTGCAAAAACTTTACTCTTACTCTCCTAGCGAGGTTGTAGGCTGGGTTTGGGACCCGCCACGTAGAAATCTTAATGGAAAATATAACATTTTACGATAAAGGGGTTATATTATTTATATTGCCGAACATCATTTTAAAGAGTAGACTGAGCTGCATTAGTCAAAAATAAGTGGGTTAAAGGTTAAGTGAGAAATAGACAATTAAATAGGGCATTATCGCTATAATTTATCGCGTTATTTTCCAAAATTGGCGACTCTTTCGTATTACAAGTGCACGTGATACTCTCTGATTTATTAGAATTATAAATATAACTAAAATTGTCTATACGAAACAAACAAATTGGTGCAAGTAGTTAATTAATTGTCTTCTACCAAACGATAAAAAGTCTTCCGTTTTGTGTAAATCTTTTTCTCCGATAATTTTCCAAAAATCTGCGACATCTTAATATATAAAAAACCCGCTTCCGTGAGTATGTTCCGAAATAACTCAAAAACGAGTCAACTGATATTCATGAAAGTTGACATATTTATGTATTTTGGTCCTATCATCCAAGGATAGTTATTATTTTAATTAATGGTCTCAATAATTTATAATTGATAAAAAACTGATCATCAACGTTGATTGTTGTTATTAATCCTAGGTTCCATAAGTCTGGAACAGATGGCGCCTTAAGCGAATTTCTTTGCAGAGAACTGTAAAACATTGTCCTTTGCACCTCAAAGATGGCGCCACACCTTAATGAGATATAGTTTCTTAGAGGACACACTATACAAGTCTTATTTTGCCTATAACACTTAACCTTACTTTTTTCAAATCATTCTTCATTTTGTCTTCGTTCCGCACATTACTTAGAATATTTTTTTCTTACTTCTAATTTACAGTTATATAAAAACTGCCAACTATATATTATACAAAATTTGAGAAAAGCGAAATTCATTCACATTAAAAATTCAATTACTATTTTTAGTACAATGCGACCCGAAAAATCTAACTTTTAGGCCAGAAGCAAGAAGACTCAACCGCACGTGTTGAAAGAGCTCATGAATCAGTTGAACAGAGAGCAGAAAGAAATGCAGCCCAAAGAATTCACACAGGACCAGGGTGGCACGTCAACAACACATAGATTCATTAGTGAACAAAACCTAGAAAAACATCGGACCACCCACGCAGCAATCCGTGGATCATTTGCTCGTCTTTAAGATGTTGAAACACTAAGACTGACAAAAAACCTGCAAGTACAACTCAAAAATGATACAACAGCACAAGAATTTTCTAAGCAATTACTGGATTTTGGAAACGGTAAAATAGAATTTCAACAAGATACTCAACATATTAGATTGCCAGATAATTTCTGTGCTGTCGTTCAAACTAAAAATTAACTGATTGAAAGTGTCTTCCCAGACATAATAAATAACTATTTAAATCATGACTGGCTTAGTAATCGTGCAATTTCGGCAGCGAAAAATGTTGATGTTGATCTGGTTAACGTCCAGATACAACAATTATTACCAGGTGATTTAATATCATTTAAGTCAATCAATACTACTGTAGATGAAGACGAGGCAGTGAACTTACCAACTGAATTTTTAGATTCTTTAGATATATCAAGAATGCCACCACACAATCTTCGATTGAAAATTGGATCACCCATTATTCTACTGCGTAATTTAAATCCTCCTAAACTATGCAACGGCACACGTTTGGTGATCAAAAGAATCACTGCAAACGTGAAGCAACTATTTTAACAACAAAGAAACCGTTTTGTTAGCACGTATTCTGATGATACCAACCGATTCCCCGATACCATGTAAAAGGCTACAGTTTCCCGTTCGTTTAGCTATAAATAAATATAATCTATATACGTATATATAAATAAAACTCAAGGCCAAACAATGTCTATTTGCTTAGACTTGGAAAATCCATGTTTCTCCCATAGGCAATTATACGTGGCGTGTTCGCGAGTAGGAAGACCATCAAGCTTATTTGTAATAAAAAAGGACCGATTTACCAAATTATTGTACATCGATTCGCGCTTCATTGAAAATCAACTGTGATTTATTACGATTAAAGATATTTAGAGCATATATATCAAATAAAAATATTTAAAGTATTTATTAAACAAATTTTATAAAAATGTAATGTTAATTTGTGTTAAATTTTGTCATTCAAATTCTTCTTAAATCACTCAGCCACAGCACCGCGTTAGTTAGCTAGTTATAAAGGGTGGTTAAATTTTCAAGGGCCGATGTTGATTTTGAATAAAACACAAACTATTTAGGAAATTATTGAAATTTTATTTTATTATGATATATTGGTATTACTCAATTATGTATGTAACAAAATATCGGCCAAATGAGCGCCGCGACCTCGGCGGCACACCTCCATACGATGGTCCAAATTTTCGATGACGCTGAGGCATAATGGAGTTTCTATGCCGTTAATGTGCCGAATTATCTCATCCTTTAGCTCTTGAATTGTTGCTGGCTTATCGACGTACACCTTTTTTTTCAAATAACCCCAGAGAAAAAAGTCCAACGGTGTCAAATCACATGATCTTGGGGGCCAATTGACATCGCCATTACGTGAGATAACACGGCCATTGAATTTGTTGTGCAAAAGAGCCATTGTTTCGTTAGCTGTGTGGCAAGTGGCACCGTCCTGCTGAAACCACATATCGTCCACATCCATATCTTCCAATTGTGGCCATAAAAAATTCGTTATCATCTCACGATAGCGAACACCAGTAACAGTAACTGCCTGACCGGCCTCATTTTGGAAAAAATACGGCCCGATGATGCCGCCAGCCCATAAACCGCACCAAACAGTCACTCTTTGTGGGTGCATTGGTTTTTCGACAATCACTCTGCAATTCTGTTTATTGACGAATTCACTGAGGTGAAAATGTGCCTCATCACTGAAGATGATTTTCTTCGAAAATTTTCATAATAAGTCTGGATAACTTTAACACGTTGTTGGATTGTGTATCTCTCCATGGTTCAAATTGAATAAGTCTGAAATAGAGAAATGTCAAATTAAATTCGGAAAAAAACATCGGCCCTTACAATTTAACCACCCTTTATTATACATAAACGTCTGTTGAAAAATGAGTCGGTGAATTTTATTTTCATTACCACAAATTTTTATTGTGGAACTTTGGTTTTCTTTTTTCTGCAATTATTTTTTTTGATTGGAGAAAATTAAGTATTTGTTTACTATTGTACTAGTGATGCGTTTTGTTTGCATGGTGTTTTGTTTTGTACCTGTACGGAAATGTGTAATTTTTAGAGGAAGTAGATAGCTACCGGATGGTGCGGTCTATCAAAAGAACGATTTCATCATCACGAGGAAGTGCTGAGCAAATTTATTGCAGCAGATGTTGAGCCAGATAGATGATGTAGATTATGTTCCTATTGATGACGGAGAGCTATCTGATGTTGCTAATGAGCTTGAGGTTGAAGAAGAATTGATTAAGTACAAAGATATTGATGAAGATTGATGGAATGAAGTCGTCGAACAAGAGCCCAATTTTACATTGGCTGGTCTCAATTGCTAGGCGAAAAAGTACGTAATTACGAGTGTAAAATTAACAATATGTTTTGGGAAAGTAATTAAAATAAGATAAAAACAAAAAAAAATCTAAAACTATGACAAACAAACGGTGATTGTGCCAAATTAGCGTAAACAAGTTGTTTACTTGCTTCTGATTGGCTGTTGAGTGGCGTGGGTAAAGCATGCGATTTTTCGATAACGTGTGCGTTGTTTTTGCGAAATTGCGGTACTTGTGCATTTTAAATAAACAAAGTTGTTTACTGGTAAATACGGAGTACGGTAAATAATTTGCCAATAAGTTGTTTACGCGTCATTTAAAGCGGAGTGTTTTCAAAAGCACGTGATTTACTTCAACGCGTGTTGTTGTTGCGGGAAACGATTTAGGTAGTTTGCCAACGCGGTAAAATTTGTGCGTGTTGTTGTTTTTTCTTTCACATATTGCTGGGGAGCACTAGCGCTCCATTGTGTTACCTGCGGTTACCAGTTGGTACGTCGTGCCGAGTCAGGTGTTCTAGGGTTTCATCTCCTAGAAGCCTTCTTGGTCCGTTCGCACCTGTTTGGGTACAGCTTTCCGCTTGGATTGCGATTGTGGTAGCTTGCGTTTTATTCCCATGGTACGTGCTCGGTCTACTCTTCACTTCATTCTCGTTACGGGGATTCATTCCGTCCGGCGAGGCTAGGTGGTGACCTATGCCAGACCTCTGGTCTGGTGATGTGGGTGTCATCACCGTTGTCTTGGCCGTCTGTGTGGTGCAGCTCCTGTAAGGCGCGTCAGTGTGCGGCTGGATCCAACCAGGTGAACGTATCGGTTTTGCTACTACTCAGTCGAATCTCCTGGGCATATCTGTGTTCGACGAATCGGTAAACTATTTCTGGGATGCCAAAGGCTTCCCAACGAAAGCGGGGTTCTGCCCCGAGGGTAGGTGGGAGAGGGTCGGCATCTTCGACGATGTACGACGACTCGACGTCCGGAGGAGAGGAGGTGAACTTGGTGGCGCGGGCCCCCACGAAAGCGTATGGAGACGGGTACGGAAGCGGGTTCGGTAGTGAAATCGGTTGCGGTATCGGTTGCCGGATCGGGTGCGGTAGCGGCGTATAAAACGGTTGCGCAGGGTGAGTTTTCGGGGGATTGGTCAGATCTGGGACCAGTATCGCTACCAGTGGCTTCTGTGCGAGGGCAGCTGGTTCTCAGCAGTTTGGGGGTCAATCCACATCCAGTGGTGCGACCAAAAAGTTGGTTGGGGGGTCTACTGCGGCCAGCAGTGTTACCGGTAGCGACATTCGCGGTGGAATATCTGCTAAGGCAGTGAAAACTGCTGGCGGTTTTGTCAAGCCGTGTAAGGTCATTATCCCCAAAATGATGAGGGCTGCGTATGATTTGGTTGTGTCCAGGGAAACCATGGAGAAGCTGCTAGGGTTCTCTTCGGAGTACGAAGAGCTCCAGATGACGGTAATCGCCGAGAATGCCAACCTTCATGGACCATGGCTGTGGTGGCTGAGCGAACGCTGATGCCAGCGTCCCCAGTGCCTACACTTGGGGCTCATGTAGCTACGCTATCTAAGCGGGTAGAGACATGGTCGGTCGTGGTTCGGAGCAAAACTCCATCTACCACTTCAATGGAGGTGGTTCAGAAGATGGTCAAGGAGGTGTGCCCCAAACTCCAAGTTAGGATACACGAGGTAAAGGCCGTTAAAGGCGGCGGGACGACTATTCGCGCGCCGTCTGTTTTGGAGCGAAAGAAGGTCGCCAAAAATGGGTTGGATGTGGAAGTGAACCGGAAGCAAGCAACTAGGGTTGTAGTTCAAGGGGTTCATACGGAGATCACTCCTGGCGAGTTCATGACTGAATGAATCCGGAGGAACTTCGAACCATAGTGCTGGATGCCGACCGCAAGACATTCGGCTGGTCAGTCGTCCTTGGGAGAAAACGCCTCATGGTACGACGAACGTTGTATTGGAGGGTACGTTCAGATTCATGTCGACCCTACTGGGGAACGGGCGTTGTTATATCAAGTGGTTTTCCTTCCAAATGCGATCGGACCACCCAATGCCAGGATATTTCTGTTGTGTGGGTTTCGACCATAGGGTGGCTGAGTATAAAATTAAGTCGGATATATGTCGAAAGTGCGGAGAAGAGAGGCAAAGGTCGACACGGCTGCGGCAATACAGTATACTGTCGCAACTGTCAGTTTAAGAGCTATTCAGCAGATCATCTTATGATGTCGGCTCCTTGCCCTACTTACGGTGTTATCGTTGCCCGTGCTCTCGCCACAATTAAATTGTCAGGGGTCTTACGCCAGTATGTGTGAGTTTTGGGGCTTGTGTGTCTGAGGAGGTTACAGCGTTGCTTTGCTCCAGGAGCCTTATGCCACCAACGGTGTGGTAAAGGGCCTTCCTGGAGCCTTTAGGGTCTTTTCTGACCTTAGAGTTAACGCTGCAGTTGTGGAGGAATGAGTTAACGTTACGATGATGAGTGTGACTGCAAATAGGGTGTTTGATTTTAGGAGGAGTGTTAGGGGGGTTGGGGAATAAGTGACCGCAACTTGATTGAAGTTGTGTTCACTTCTTCCACTACTTCCCCAAGTAGTGAGGCTGTGAGTATGCTTAAAAGGTGGCGTACTTCACCTGTGAATTGGGTCTCGTACGCCGCTTAGTGTGTTTGAAGAGCTAAGTGTGGATAAGCAAATAGCTGATTTAAATGAATGTGTATGGAATGTCAATGATTATATGTTTCGTAGGTGGAAGAGTGACAGTGTGAGGAGGTCTGTGAAGTGGTGGAAACGGGAGTTGAATGAGAAGAGGAAATCCGTCCGGCGGTTGAGATGTCAGTTCCAACGTGCCCGGCGTGGCAATCTCGTGATTGTGGATCGTTTGAGGATCCAATTTAGGCATTGTATGAATGAGCATCAAGAGATGTTGGTGAGAATTAAAGATGGTGAGTAGAGAATGTTTGTTGAATCCAATACGAGTGATCCCTGGGGTCATGCTTATAGGATTTGTTGAGGTAGGAAGAATGAATATATAAATTCCCTATGTGTTGATGGATCTGTACTACCAACATGGAGTGAATGCGCGAATGTTTTGATTAACACGTTCTTTTCTAGGGCGGAGTCACAGGTTCCTCATGCACAAGAGGTGTCTGTACCTCCAATAGATGAAAACGAACTGAGATATGCATTTTGCCTGGTTAGGAGTAAAAAGTTGCCAGGTCTTGACGGTTTGAACGGAGAGATGTGCAAGAACTTGTGGAAGCTCATTCTTGACTACCTGGAGGCTATTTATCAAAAATACATATAGGAGGGTTACTCCCCACGTTTGTGGAAGTGCGCACGGGTTGTTCCTCTGCTGAAGTCCCCCGATAAGGTCAGTGGTGATCCTCGATCTTACCGGGGCATCAGTCTCCTTCCGGTACTTGGCAAGCTACTGGAAAGGGTGCTGGTTGAACGTCTTCAGGAGCCAATGCGGGTTAAGTGGTCGGATAGGCAGGGGAAATGTCAATAAATATATTTATTGACTTTAAAGGAGCGTTTGAATAATTGTGTGTTCGAGGCAGTCCTCAAGGTTCCATCTGTGGTCCAATTATTTGGAGCCTCATGATGGATTCCTTGTTGTGAGAGCTGGAGGGTGAAAGTAAATTTAATTGAAATATTTGCTACACTATAGAATTTCAGTCTAGGAGCCACATAAAAGAAATTGACCAGTCCAATTCATGAATTACTAAGAACTTAGTAGTAGTCTTATTATACGCTTCGTACTGTGGGCATAGTGTGGTAAGTTGCATCACTCATCTAAATTCAATATGAAGAAGAAATATTTAATTACTAAGGTATGTTGCAATTGCGATGGTAATCACATTCTAAACTATCCATGCTGCCAGTATATAAAGTACTTAAAGGAAAACTAAATAAGCGTATATAATTTAAAAGGGCACACATTTCTAATATTGTTCCAGTACCGCTTGCACAAGAAACTGCAACAAAATTTGTTTCTTCAAATATTCCAACCTTGATAAAAAATAAGGATTAAGAACAGGTCCTGAGAAAATGTTCTTAAGCACGAATGACCTCCCCACAGTCTACGCCAATTTCGGTGGGCTAAGCCCCTATATATTGCATATATGGCCCTATCGAGCGTATTGTCTGAAAGATTAATGCCCATCGTCTATAAGTTGATTGGTCTCTATTAATGTGGTTGTAGACCTTGAAAATCTGCCATTAACCAGATATGCACCATACGCCAAATGTTGAAAAAGATCCGTGAAAAGAAAATCGACACACACCACCTCTTCATCGATTTTAATGAAGTCTTTGGCAGCAATTAAAGAAGCTGCCGCTATGTATGATCATAGTTTTAATCAAAACCTTATTTCGGTACAAATCGGTTATATTATAGATCCGATAATTTTCAATTTTCATCATACGAGTATATATGGATTTATGACACAAAATCTCAGATCAGCAAAATTCATCGTATATATGCTATAGTAATCCGGTCTGGCCGGTTTCGGCAAATGGTCGTTTAAACGTAACAGGGTACTTGTGTACCAAGCTTGGTAAAAATATCTAAAAACAATGATGAACTTGTTTTCTTACACACAGACAGACAAACTCAACTCGTCATTCTGATCATATGGGTATAAATTTTGGGTCCAAGTATAACTCTTACTCAAACACACTTACTGGGGCTTCCGTTCTGTTACATAATTTCGATAATTATGTAATACAACTAGATGTAACCAAAATCATCTTGATATTGTTTCTTGTTGGCAACCTACTACATAACGACTAACCGATCTTTTACATTTTGCAGTTACAGAAAACATTAATATAAACAGTTCCGACTTGTCCTCCGATCATTCGACAGTTATGATCAAGTTATTCGAACAACCAACTATAGTTGAGAAACCAGAACAAATTGGCTAAGGATCAAGAAATACCTTAGCACCCACATGCAAGTGAAAACTGTATTAATATGTGAAATGCAGCCACCATAATAAAGAGAGAGCCTCCGAAATGCAAAACACATCACTAGCCTCACGGAGCGCCTTGTAATAGAAAAAGGTAGACTGCATCGAGTGTTGCAGAATAACCGATCCTCATCATCTGAAATAAAACTGAAAGCTGCTTAGAAAAAACTTGAGAGAGTGAATAGTTTTACAATTCCATCTTTTTTTTGCTGATTTCTCTAGAACAATGCGCGCGACCTCATCTAAGATAAAAGTCATAACAGAAACGTCGAATACAAAAAATTGAATATTTATTGATCTGGCTCAAGTATCTGATAAGTATGGCATGAAAGACTTATATACAAAAGTAAAATTACTTTGCCAAAAAGTTTCCATCTTCATATCATACCTTAATAACAGAAGATTTACAGTTAAAGTAAGGGAATTTAACTCAGGGCACTGTTTAATTATGGCTGGTGCTCCTCAAGCCTGCCTTTTAGGACCAATACTGTATGTCTTTTTTACGGCAGACATTTCAATGTACGCCAAAGTATTAAACTCAACATTCGCAGACGTTACCTTTATTTTATGTCGGAGCAAATGCCAAATAAAAGCCTCAAACAAACTAGAAAATCACTTGAAACTCGTTGTTGGCTGTTAAACTTGCGCATAAAGGTGAATGACCAAAAGTGTAAGCATGCCACATTCACTATAAAGACATTCCCAGTACTGAATCTTAACGACGTAATGATCCCTCAATCACGCGAAGTTATGGTAAATACTCCAGCATATACTTAGAGAGGTGACTGACCAGCATCTAAATTTAGAACCCCCAGCCTAAATTGATTACTGGGTAAAAATTCAGGTTTGTGATGCATGGAATACAATTATGGGGCCTAGGCAACTAGTATTCATAAAATACCTCATATGCGCACTTTGGTATACTCGCAACGAAAATATACATAGAGACCTTCAAATACCAATGTTAAACAAAGAAGTGACAAATGCCTGGCAAAACTACCTGTCGAAACTGCAAAATCATCGAATCCTCTAGCGAACGTTTTATCCTGCCCAGTAGCCGAACTCGAACAAGTCATCTGCCAGTATGTTGAAGAGCAACCTTTTACCTGACGTCCACTGCTATTAATGGACTAAAGCAGTGATTAGTTATTAAGATTCTAAAACTTATTGTTAGACATAAATTAAGCAGAGTCAATAACTGAGTTTCTTTGGTGTGAAAAAAAGTTTATGTGAGGGTGGCCCGAACGTTAGAATTACACTACACCGCATACGTTTATTGCAAGCAATATAATTTTTTTGGTACTAATACTGCTTTTGACCTCATTAATGCTTCTCAAAATTCTTTCAAATCCAGTAAAAATTGAGCTAAAATTCCCACTACTACTGACTAAATTATAATCATTTATTTTTAATCACAACTATGGTGGTGTCCCGATAATGCATCATTATAGAAATGCGATTGGAAATTTGAACGAGTATGTCGAAGATCACCCCTCTCCGTAAAGTAATTAGAGTTCAATTTTTCAATATTTTCCTAATTGATTTACCTAGCTATCAAATAAATGGTGAGAAATTACCCTTTAATCGACAAGTTCTCTCAGTTTTATTTAAAAAAAATATTCGCGAGGTAAAACCATCTGTTAGCGAAAGTTCAAGTCTTGTGATTAGGGAGTGCATCATATATTGGAAAAAAAAATATCAAAGGAATTTCCTAACTGCGTGAAAAAACTTGTTGATTTATATCATGTTTGGAGAGACTTGCAAAAAAAATGTAAGAAAACCCAGGTTACGTTCAGGAGCCCTGGGAACAATTTCAAGATTGATATAGATAATTTGTCTAGATACATTCCATTTCCATTCCATTGGGATGGAAAACTTTTACCCGGAATGTACGAAGTTCAAAGAAAGAACGCTTGCCAGTTATTGCTTCATTTGACGATAGACAACAGCCTCTTGCAGTGCCGAAACTACTTCTTCTGGAAAACATCAAGCTAAGGCTGTCACAACAGTACAAATAATTTGCTGTGAGAAATCAGCTTCCAAACTGGTCTACTGAAATAAATGAAATCTGCTATTTTGGAGCAAACTTAAGGAAGAGAATTGCTGATTTTCGCCTGTCGTCATCATGTTTATGAATTAGTCCTGAAAGCTGATTTTGAAACCAAAATTAAACAAATTACTAGTAGCCCAGATATTCCGCTGTTCAAAAAATTCAGAGAAAATTGGAAAACCATCGATTCTAGTAACATTGAACCATTTTTTAATTTCACAAAAGGACGAGTTGCCGAGACATACATTCAAGCTTTGTTCATGTTTCATAAGGCAGAATTAGACAAAGGTTTTCTAAGAGATGACTACCGCGAATCGGTAGACCTGTGCGAAATATTTTTGGGAGGAGACACAGAGAAAAAACTAAAACTAAGACCCCTGAAGCTATGCATCAAGCACACTGGATGGGGAGAGCAATCTTTAAAAATTTGCTTAATTCAGTTACAAATGAGAATAACTGCGAAGGACAGCCTCTATGTACAAGATGTATACTTATTTATCCTGATGTATGTGAAGCTTTTGCTAGAAAGCACAGTGGTGCTAAAGCACCTAACCAAGATTTGTGCTTCTTGAAGATGTTAAGAGAGTACGAAAAAATTGATGCAACAATTTCCAAACCCTCTATGAGCAAGTTTAGCCGTCATTTCATGATGATTTTGTATCGGAAAAAAGCAAACGATTTCTATCACGACGGCAGATCGATGACAGTTTTTTAAAGGAAGATGTATCTTCTTGGAACAATAATGCTGTTTTTCGGGAAGCTAAACGAAGAATAAGTTGTTTGAGAGTTGTGAATAATACTGCTGAAAGCGCTGTTAAATTGACATGAGATTTTAACGACGCGCTGTGTGCAGGAACATAAAAAATTGTATCCGGATTATATAAAACTACTCTAAAAAGAAGTTACCCTGACTGATTGTTATAAATGTACGTTTTTATTTATTTATTTATTTATTAAAAGAGAAACAATTAATTAAAGTTTGATGTTCATCTAATTGAATTTTTCCTTTTGTTCAGTTCACTTATTGTACTTCCAGTGATTTTGTAGCAGACCGACACACCAGACAAAATTACGTTCTTTTCTAAACTTTGAAGCTTTGAGGATTACGAAATTTTAAATTTGAGTATTTGATATTCGAAAAAAAAAATTCTCGTTCATATAAGGGCCCCTTAACATTCACCCAATATTCCCGTGCTTTAGGCAGTTTGAAATATAAAATGAAAATTGAAAATAGAGTGAAAAAATTTACCCAAAACCACGCAAATGGAAAGGTTGGAGGCGACAAAAAAAAGAAATTAATATTGGTTGCTTTTTCTAGAACGGATGAATCGGATATTTGTTATCGAGAACAGTTCGTAACAAGCTTCCCAGAGAAGTTTGCGAGCAATCGGCAGGTAATAAAAGCGAATCTAGACATTGCACTGTCAGTTAGTTAGAGAATTCACTAATGACAACACTACAGAGTGATAAGTTTTACTTTACAATAAAGAAGCTGTCTGTTGTGTTTATTAAAACATTAATTCAATATTTAAAGACAGGTGAATTATATTTCATATCCCCATAACAGTAAATACTTATTACCTAATTTTATCCGAGCTTAAGCACTCTACGATAGCGGATCCAGAAGAAGGAAATTGATTTGAAAAAATTCAGAGCTGGCAACTGTTACAATTAAAATACAGTGTTGTACAATTATATATTCAAGCCAGTGTTGTATTATAGTTTAACATTTATATCACACCCCTCATCTTTCTAAAATCAGAAGGTATGAAACGATTGGCATGCTGTGGCAATCGGTTGCTTCTACGAACCAAATCGATTGAATTTTGAACTTCTGTAATGCCTTTCTCTGCTTGTGATGGTGCCCTGTTTTGGTCATTACTGTAAGAAACCTTGGTGGACCTGTTGGGGTGCCCGGTTGCGTCGTTTTCCAACATGTGCGTTGCTGAATTTGAGGATGTCGTATCCATTGATACGGTGGTAATATCTTGATTATAAAAAACTACTCTAAAAAGAAATTACCCTGACTGATTGTTATAAATTTATATTTTTAATTAAAATTTGATAAAGTATCTGATGATAGCAGCAAATAATGAAAAAGGTATTCCATTGTTTTCTCCCGAAACATTTTTCCAGTGTGGTGTTCACGGGCATACCTGAAATCTTTCTTCCTCGGATATCAGCAAATAATTTTGCTGTGTCAAGCGTAAATGCAGCTAAAGTTTCCATATTAATAGCATACCCAGATGTCATGGTTCGCAAAATAGCTCCCAACTTGTTTATAAGACTTTCATTGACACCGGCTACCATAGTAGCCAAGCGTGGCTGTGCAAAAAATCGTCGTGCTGTGTTTCCAGTGCTGCTTAAACATAGAATGGCCACTACTACTGTCACATCCCCATTTATGGATCAGTCTCAGCTCAGTACAGTTTGTCTCTGCCAACTTTTCGCTTTGTAGTTGTATAATCCGACTTGCAGTATGATCAATTAAGTCTTGAAAATTAACTTCTGCATTTATGTATATCTCATATGTTCATTCCATGGCTCGAGTAGCAGCCTTTCTTAGCTTCCCAAGGGGATATATAATATATGTATATACCGCCATTTCGTATTGCATTGTAAATATTCTTTCATTCTTCATCTTTTAAGTATGGTATATGTACATTAGTAGGTGCTCGTAAATTTTTTTTTTATTTTAGCTGCCCTAATAGGAGAGCTGTTCACACACTTTTATCGATTGAGGTTGCATTTTTTTGCCGGTTTAAAAAGTGTAGTGCTAGTGCAAATGTTAAATCTTTAGTCGAAAATTCATGGACTAGACGAGATGCTTGTTGCAACTTTGCTTTTTCTCTTTTATTTTCTAATTCCGTTCTAAAACGACCAGCATTTGATGTTAAAAGCTTTTCTTAAATGCTTGATAAGTTTTTAGAGGATATATTAAAATATTCTCCAAGCCACACTTTGTTCTTTTGCTCAAATTTTGGTCTGATTTTATATGCTTCCAACCACTTTGCCTTTAATATGGAAGTGAAACGTCTCAAAGATTATTTGATTTTTACACAATATCCATCTGTTTCCCTACCTTGTATTTCACTTTTAGCAAAAACATAATGATTTATATCTGTAAACACATTAGTTCTGTTTTTATTTTTCAGCTTACAGCGTAAATATCTCCGGGTTGGTGACGTGTAACCTACAAATATGAACAAACACGAAAGTAGCAAAAGGTAGCAGCAAATTTTTCAGTTATTGCAAAAATAAAATTACATAGGTGAGAGGAATATAAGAATATTCACATGAACTTTGGGGTACACAATAAATGCTCTGCAGAGTTATTACAGTTTACTTCTTTCAAAAACAACACTTTGATAAAAACACATTTGGTATTAAATAAGTAATTACTTGACATTACTAAAAAAAGGAAAAAAAATTAAAAATACTTTGAATTCTTCACGCACGAACTAGTCAACACCGCCTCTACAAAGAAATTGCGCTGTGATTATAAATTCAGTAATGCAATTGCTCTTGTTACGACAGATATTCCACGAAAAACAATGCATATAAATACATAAATAGTGTACTGTTATAAACAACGATCACCTTCCAGCCAATTACCAAACAAATTTTATACATTTTAAACATAAAAAAATTTAATTTTTTCCAGCTAGATTGGCCTTTTAAACCAATGTGGAGCGTGAGTATTACGATACATGATATTAAACTGGTATGTCATTTCTTAGCTCCGAACACTATTGATAGACCTTGTTTTTCAATTTGGCTATACTGTTTTTTTAACATTAATTTTTATTTAATAAATCTGCTTCGACTTCGGAAGCCTAACAATAAGTAATAAAATCTTAATCTAACTTAAAACATAAAGCCCATTAGTAGGAATAAGCTGCTGGATTGACGTTGCTCCTTAGAAGGCTGCTTTGTCTCTTCTCCGCAGGCGGATTTGACTTATTGCGCGGGCCAAGATAGGTATATTTAGATCTCTATAGATATTTTCATTATGCATGTACCATGGTGCGCCCGTTATTACTCTTAACGTTTTCGATTGGAACCAGCGCCAGCTGTGCCCCATAACTGGATTCCATACATCATCCGTATTGGTTTAATTTTGCGTTCTATAAGCTAAGTCCAGACTTCTTGTTTAAAAGCCAATGTAAACTGGCAGATTTGACTATAAGTTGCAGCTTTTTAGCAGCAATGTGTCGTCTCCAGGTTAAGCGCCTGTCCAAGTGAATTCCGAGATGTGTAATTTCGTCAGCTTGCGGAATCGATAAATTGTTGAATTTGACAGTAGAGCATATTTTTGGCTTTAATGTAAATGTTATGTGTTTGCACTTGTTTTCATTAACTTTTATGCTGCCCAGCACTTTTGTGGCTGTAATGGGACATTTTTGTTGACATAGTATAGCAGTATCATCCGCGAATGTTGACGTAATTACTTTGTAATTTGCAATTACTTTGTACAATATTGGTCCAAGAACAATCTAGCGGATACTCCTCTGTTATGAATTCATTAACTTTTACAGTGAATCGCCTATTGGATAAATAGAATTCAGGGATATTGTGGAACGTGTTAGGCAATGATATTTAAATTTTATAAATGAGGCCATCATACCACACTCTGTTAAATGCGTGCGCCACATCTAGAAAACGGCAATACTCTCTGAATTCGAAAGTTTTCTTTTCTTGTTATACAATTTACTTGATCAATTGCGCCATGCTTTTCGCGAAAATGAAATTAATGTGTAGAAATAATATCATTTTGATGGAGAAAAAGAGTAATTTTTAACAGCAGCACTTTTTCGAAAAGTTTGGAAAGGCAAGGCAACAAGCTGATTAGGCTATATGATGACGACAGTGTAGCGTCTTTACCTGATTTAGCTACCATAATTTTCTGCGGCTTTTTCCAGATTTGTGGATAATATCCTAGCATTAAAATGGCACTGAAAAGCTTGACAATTTTTTTTTAGCAATTTTTGGTGAGATATGATCGTCTCCTGAGATTTTTTTTGGATCTAAGGCGGTAATAATGATTTTTAGTTCAGACACAAATGCTCCGCAAGTAACAGTGTTTCTAGGCGCAGTATGGTTCGGTGACAAAGATGCACTATATGTAACAGTATTTGGTTGAAATACTGTGCTGAGGTGGTCTGCAACACAAGACGCCTTTTCTTCATCCGTTCTTGCCCATGAACCATTACGCATTCTCAACGGTACTTCAGTGTTTACTGGCGGCTTAAGATTTTTGCTAGCTTTCCAATGCGATTTTTTAGTAGAAGTCGTCTTCGTATCATAATGCCTTTTTTAGGTTGTTTTCTGCCGCCTTTATTCGGGTATTTTGCATCGGGCGATCGGTAAGCTTGTCATTCGCGACGCAGTTGTCGCTTGTTTCGGACCAGAAGCTCTACCAGGTGTACAAGTATGAAATGTCGTTTTTTTTAAATCAAAAAACACGTTAAATTTTGTGGAAAAAGAAAAAATCATTTATTCAAAGTATTTGCCGTCGCTAGCTACACATTTTTCCCATCTCTCGGGCAATTTGTGGATTCCACGCCAGTAGAACTCATCGTCTTTTGCGGCGAACCATTCATCGAGCCATTTTTTCACACTTTCGTAAGAATCGAAGCGCTGCTCAGCGAGTGCGTGTCCCATCGAAGCGAATAGGTGGTAATCGGATGGGGCCAGGTCTGGTGAGTAAGCCGCATGCGGAAGCACTTCCCAATTGAGTGTTTCCAACGTGTCGCGAACCGCTCTTGCCGTATGTGATGGAGCGTTGTCATGGAGAAAAATGACCTTGTGTTGTCTTTTTTGATATTCCGGTCGTTTTCTCTGAAGCGCACGGTTCAAATTGATCAATTGTTGTTGGTAGCTTGCCGTATTTGCGTTTGAGCATCGTCTTCATCCAATAATGCTTGCAGTTCGGCGTCTTCGAACCTTTTTGGTGGTTTTCCGTGCTCTTTGTCGTCGACGTCAAAATCACCACTTTTGAAGCATTGAAACCACCGTTCACACGTTTTCACAGTTGGTACTTGTTCGCCAAAGGCTTCAACAAGCATTCGGTGCGATTCCGCAGCTGTTTTCTTCAAATGAAAACAGAAAATTAACACTGTCCGCGTTTGCTCTTTATTCGGCACGAAACTCGACATGTTGACTGCACTGAGAGTAAACGATAATGACGCTCGATTCGCGCAAAACTATGGTGGTTCGACAGTCAAGGTTGACACTTCACAAGGTCAAAGTTTTATGACAATCGATAAATATTTACGTTTGCGAGACATCTATATGTTCGAACCGACATTTCATACTTGTACACCTGGTATTTCGCTGTCACTTTAGCATAGTATTTAGTAAAAGTATCGCGTTATCAATGTCATGTTTACTCTTCAATTCCTGATCGGTCTGCATACGACTATATTTTTTATATTTTAGCCAGTTAGTTCTAGATGTCGTAAGACGAAAAGAACGCTGCCTTTCCACTTATATAACTGGCGATTTTTTGGGTTTATTAGTCGAGAGCCCCAGTGAGGTGAAGTGTGTTTCCGAGATGAGCATAACATTGATTTCACGACTCTGCAGAAATAATTTTAGGGCCAATATATGCTGATTAACCCTGTTATCATTCCAAAAACATATTTTCGCTCATTTTTTTACTTAACATGGTTTGAAAAATTTGGTTTTGCGCTTTTATGAGGCCCATACTTTGCATGGGTGCCATAAATTTTGTCATGTACAGGGTCAAGTTGAGAAGCTCGAGAGAACGACACCAATGCCAAACAATGAAGCGTCTGCTGCTAACAGCATAGCGTTAATTATGTGCGATTTTAGGACTTCAGTTTGCTGCTGCTCAACTCCCCATTCAAACTTTTAATTTTTGTGGCGTAGTTATTTAATGGGGCAGCTAATTGAGACGAATTCGGAAAAAAGTTGCAATATTAGTTAACTTTACCTATGAAAGCTTCTAGCTGCATTATATTTGCGGGCGCCTTAAGTTGCTTAACTGTTTGTACGACTGAGTCGTCTGGGAAAAACCCCTTTGCGCTTATTTTTCTGCCCAATTACTCAATCGCTTCCTTCAAAAAGAAGCATTTCTCCTTTTTGCACTTGATACCGTTGTCGCCGAGTATTTTGAGAACTTTCTCTAGTCTTTTCATATGTACGATGGTGCAGTGATATTCATGTCATCTAAATAGTGGCCACATCCTGCTATTCCACTGAAAAGTTGAAAATATGTAGGTGCGCTGGCGATACCGTATGGAAGTCGTCGATGTTGAAATAATCCTAAAGGCGTATTGCTTGGATTCTTCATCCATTTCCATCTGTGAATAAGTATATTTTAAATCTAATGAGGAAAAATGTGCACCATGTCGTACGGCAGCAGAGAGGAAGCTGAAAAGTGCACTGAAACAAGCAGAAGATCACAATGCCAAGACATACATAGAGAAACTAACGCCAATTTCTGCCAAAAATATTCACTCTGGCAAGCACAAAAGAAATTTAAGCCTCCAATAGAAGTGAATATGCCAATCAGGGACCCAAATGGTAACTGGACATGTAGTAACGAAGAAAATGCAAATTGCTTTGCAAAGCATTTAAGTAATGTATTCCAGCCAAATGACGCAACTAATAATTTTATTTTGCCGGAAGTTGTTGTTAACGGCCAGGAAAATCAGGTCTCAATTAAAATATCAAGCCTACAAGTGGTAAACGCGATACAGAAACTAAATCCAAAGAAATCTTCATGCCACGACCTTATTACACCAAAAATGGTAATAGAGCTACCAAGAGTTGCACAAGCATTGCTCTCTGAACTCTTTAATGCCATTCTAAAACTAAATTACTTTCCAAACGCGTGGAAAAAGTCGCAGATATTAATGATAGCCAAGCCAGGCAAAGACCATACACATGGGTCTTCTTACAGACCAATAATCCTACTACCCAGTCTTTCCAAATTATAAGAAAAAATTCTGCTATCAAAATTATCTCCTTTTCTCCACCGCAAGAATGTGATACCAGATCACCAATTCGGCTATCGTGAAAAGCATAGTACTATTGAACAAGTTAACCGAATAACTAATGAAATCAAGAAGGCATCCGAGCTCAAGGAGTATTGCTGTGCAATCTTTCTTGACGTAGCACAAGCGTTCGACAAAGTCTGGCATAAAGGTTTACTGTACAAAATACATAAAGCTCTGCCTGATCAATTTTATATGATACTTAAGTCATAACTGACTAACAGACAATTTAGCGTTAAACAATCTGAACTTATCAGTGAGGAGTATCCGGTAAAAACTGGTGTTCCGCAGGGTAGCGTCCTTGGGCCTATTTAATCTACCTTTGCGGGTGACACAGCTGTTTTATGCCGGGATAAATGCCTTAAAAGAGCAGCAAAAACTTCTAGACACCAGTGCGGTGTTTGATTTCTCCAGGAAAAAGGTTCAGGGGGTCATCGGGAAGGCGAAAGCCTGCAAATCCATCGGCCCTGACGGAATAAGCATGCTGATGCTTAAACATCTTGAATCAGCGGGAGCAGATTATCTCACCAAGGTCCTCAACTTGTCTTTGACCACCCTAATTATACCAGATGTGTGGAAAAATGGTAGGGTGGTCCCGCTACCTTAAACCGGGGAAACCAATGAAGAAAGGAGAGTCTTATCGTCCGATAACTCTACTGTCCCCAGTAGCGAAGACACGTGAGGCCTTGCTGCTCCCGACTTTCACTCACCATCTGCGTCCAGCAGCACATCAGCATGGCTTCCGGAAAGTGCACAGTACCACAACAGCACTTAACGCCATAATCACCCAGGTGGTCAATGGCCTTAACCAAAACCGACCCTGTGCGAGAACTGTCCTGGTAGCACTGGATTTGTCAAAAGAACGATATTGGCGTCTGGTCAGGATATTGATTATCTATGTTCGAAAGTGAACTGCTATCTCACCGATCTGTCTCACTACTTCACTGCAAGACAATTAAAAATGCAACCGACTAAATCCTCGGCTGGACGAAGAATACAGGCTTGAATTAGAGGTGTAGGGCGATGACGTAAACAACAACCCAAAGATATTGGGAGTCACATTCGATAGCCTGCACTCCTTCATTCCACATATGACCGCAAATGCTGCAAAACTGAAGGGCCGCAACAAAATACTCAAAGCGCTATCCGGCAGCACCTGTGGTAAAGTCAAAGAAACCTTGCTGGCAACCTACAGAGCAATTGGCCGGCCGGTCATAAACTATGCTGCACCGATCTGGGCGCCGGGGACGAACGAGGCGCAGTTGAAGATGTTTCAGGCCTGTCAAAACACCACCCTTAGGACCGCGACAGGAAACCACCTGATGTCACCGGAGCATCACTTGCACAGCGAAGCATCTATACTACGAGTTAAGGAGCATAATACTTTGCTGTGTAAGCAGTTCCTACTGGGATGCTACCGTAGGGAGCACCCCAGCAGGCACCTCATAGAAGCCGAACCTCCACCTCGAGAGACCCGCGTGACCCTGGCACAACTTAGGTCAGACTCGACCCCAGTATACACAACGTATGCCACGCACATGGAGAGTCTCCGCATGATACTAACCACCTCTTCACATGCCCCCTTAAACCGACTCATCTAAGCCCCCTCTCCCTTTGGTCAAATCCCATCGAAACAGCACGTTTCCTGGACCGCCCTTTAGATGACTTCGGCAACTTAGATTGATTAAGCCTGTCCTTAGTGGGGTGAAGGAACCGCTACAACAAAAACAAAAACAAGATGTTGTGGCTTCCTGTATTTTGTTGAATTTTTATTCTCATTGATATTGCAAAGAATGACAAAAACCCCCTATCATGCATAATATAATACCAAATAATAAGTTTTTTTATTATATTCCTCGCTACTTAAAGCCCGTCACGTAAATGGCAATCGGATCTATGTTAGAACGTATAAGAATAGATCGTAACCCGTAGCTGCAAAATAATAGCACAGCGAACATACTTACACACGATCTAAAATAAAATTTGTCCAAAAACTGAAAAAAAAAAAAAACATTTTTTGGTTGAAAAAAAGAGGGTTGGTTATAGAAGTGTGAAAATTTAGGGTTATATGTATTTTGTAATGGCACATCATATAAAAACGATTTCGCTTTTCTATACACACATTATAACGATTTCGGATTGTTTGAAATAATTTTAACGATATTCGCTATTCTCTACGCACATTATAATGATTTTCGGATCGCAAATAAGTCTTAGCGATAATTTTAATGATACTCGTTATCCTCTAAGCACAATATAACAATTTTCGGATTGCCAAAATTACTTTGCGATAATTATAACGGTGTACTTATTTTAACGATATCCACTATCGCTGTTGTCGTAAACTACTTTGAAGTTGTTAGCGCCATCGACAAAAAAATTGATATTTCATAAAGGATAAAGTAAATTAAATCGAAAAATTACATAAGTAATATAAAAAAAGAACATAAAAACCAATAATGGCTTTTGAGTATTTGGCATACGATTTATCCCAAGACGAGGTATGATACCTTCATCATTGGTTGCTTCGGGAAGTAGAAGGTCCTTTTCACTTGGATGCAACTGAGTTTCCTGATAGCTAACTAAAGGCACAATATCAATGTCTACAGCGAAACAGGTAGCAATATAATTTTAAGTTTTTTTACAGTTAAAATGTTTAAAGTTTCTAACCGATGCGATTCTTCGCAACTGGATGCTATCAACGTCCCATTGAGGAGCAACGGGGAACTGGACAAAAAAATGCGCTAAATTATTTAGATTATTTTATTGTAGTTACATGACGAAATAAAGGCAGAACAGGAGAATAACCTGGAAAGCGTATTAAGAGTTTTTAAAGAATTGGACATCCAACTTAATGATTCCAAATGTACTTGGAAAGCCCTTAAATAAAAATTTATGGGGCATGTGTTATCTTCTGAAAGCATTGGCCCTGATCCAAGGAAGATTGCTGCAGTCTTGAATTTTCGACCAGCCACTAATAGAGAGGAAATCAGAATCCTTCTAGGTCTTGTAACGTATTTAGGTAAATTTTGGCCAGATTGGGCTTACGTCACTAGGCCACAAAGAAATCTAATTAAAAAGGACGTAAAAGGACGTTGCTGCGTGCTAAAATACCGATGTTGTCGTATTTTAATCCAGCAAGACGTACTCAAATAATAGCTAACGCAAGTCTAATAGCGTTAGGCGCAATACTATTACAATTTCGAGATGAGTCTCCTCTAGTCAATTCCTTTGCTAGTAAATCACTATCAGAAGTAAAACGATGATACTCCCAAACAGGGAAGGAAAGTTTGACTTTGGTCTGGGCAGTTGAAAGATTTTATTATTTTATTGCAGGCATACAATTGTTACCGATCACAAGCCGCTAGAAGCATTTTTCAAGACTACCTCAAGGCCACCTGCAAGGATTGAACGAAAATTTAAAATAGTATAAAACTAGAGAAATTTAATAATGCTGACACTTTCTCAAGATTATATGTACCTCAAGGCCACCTGTAAGGTTTGAACGAAAATTTTAAATAGTCTACAGACTAGAGAAATTTAATAATGCTCAAGATTATATGTGGGCAAACCTACTTACAAGTTGGTCAATGTGGAGAACAAAGTATATGTAACATCAAAGAAAAATTGGTTTCCCAGGGGCTTACGCTTTTAGAAATCTAC
The DNA here is from genome assembly GCA_037013455.1 of Ceratitis rosa. Taxonomy (NCBI): domain Eukaryota; kingdom Metazoa; phylum Arthropoda; class Insecta; order Diptera; family Tephritidae; genus Ceratitis; species Ceratitis rosa. Next base: position 2,096,691 of record JAWMAG010000014.1, on the reverse strand, counting down.
AAAAGCACTTGGGAAATATACTTTTGCGAGGAACAAAAATTGTTGTACCTATGTCCTTGAGACCGCGTGTTTTGAAACTAGCACACGAAAGTCACCCAAATGAAACAATGATGAAGCGAAGAGTGCGATCCAAAGTTTGGTAGCCTGTAATCGACAGAGAAGTTTAAAAATTGTTGATGACGATACTAGTACGTTGTTTACTTGTAATTCAGCTGTAATGAACAGGCGTATTTTACCGGACGGGCCATGGATTACCCTGGCTATGGATTTGTGGGGACCTCTACCAAATCATGAGCACATTCTTGTTGTTGTTGATTATTATTCGCGGTACCATAAATTGAAATTTTTAGAAGAATTTAGCTGTCATAATTATTTTTCTGCACGAAATATTTTTAAGACTTGGGTATCCAAAATCCATTACTGCGGATAATGCTAATCAAAAACTTTTGTTCAAAAAATTCGACTGAATTGGTAATATCCCCACCATTTTGGTCCCAAGGTGGAGGGGGGATCAGCGACATTTCTCATTTGGGGATAAGCATAATTTTCTTATTAGGATCCTAGAAAATCCCCGAGTAGTTAAATTGGGGCCATTACAAAAAAAACTTACTGTCTGGTGCATTCTGTAGTCCGAATGTGTATTGGACCTTACTCCTTTGAAAACGAGTAACGGTGAGACTGCCATTTTAATTGAGAGCGTTTTGCGGATAAACCCTTCATTCTTGAGTACTAAAAAAACAACTTTCGTCAAGTTATGGCTTAGATATTGCTCAATATGTGCCAAAAAATGACACAAACGTCTTTTTGAAGTCTTCAAAAATTCGCGGCTCGGTAATTTGAGTAATATAGTCTTTCACAATGCCAATGCCATTCATTAACATTTATTTTCGAAACCGTAAAATGGGTAACCTTCTGAAAAAGTCGATTCTGAACATTCGAGTTTAACACAAATGATTTCTGACCGTCGGTAATGTTCCAATAATTGTATTTATCTATTTTTTTACTTTATTTTGTATTGTTTTATTTAATTAAATGCATTTTATTTTATTTCATCTTATTTTATTTCAATTGATTTTATTTAATTTTTTACATAATTTTATTTTGTTTTATATTAATTTACTTGATTTCAATATATTTTACTCGTACTTTATTATATTTCGTTTAAGCTTTTCAATATATTATTTTATTTTTAATTACTTTTTTCATTTTATCGGAGAACCGTTTTTAAAAATAACGATACTCTTAACTCTACAGAAAAATCAATGAGTTATTCAAAAAAAATGTTTCAAAATTGTTCCAGATCCTAACTTGTTTAAAAATTCAAATAACTAAAATTTTGTACGTAACCTCACTTTTCTAACCTGATATTTCCAATATATATGTTTGCTTTTAGCATGGTACGTATATTAAGGATTTTTCATCAAAACATGAGCACTCTGGTTGTCACTATATATTACCGATTGAGCCGTGGTTTCAAAACCTAATTCAAAAAAATATTTTGTAAAATATGCTGCTTCTTTGCTTGATGTTGACTATATGCTCTGCACTTGCTGTTTAAAGCCATAATTCACGTTTGGAATCAGTTTTATCATTTTCTCAACTTGCTTACTAAGTGAATGATATCCGATATCGTTGATATTGCAAGATACACTAAGGCTTCAAATTAGTTGTGTTAACTAACCATAGCCATATATTCTTCCCACCTGATTTCTTTCATTGACTGATCCTGTTTCACCTATTTCTATGATAAGAAGTATTTTATTAGTCAACCACCAAACAATCTTGCAATCTTTGCCATGCGATTATGTCCTAATACTGCAATAACTATGTTATAGTTGCCATTTTGGTTCTTTATATAAGCTGTGTTCATTGAGAAAAGTCAGTAAAAATCAGCGTGTAACGAAATTGAGAGACTAAAATGTCTTACTCTCCAAAAGAAAGAAAACTACTGAGTTTTTCGTTAACAGGATCCAGTAAAAATTAGCCAGCAAGTTGTATAACAGCTGTTTATTTTGGCGGTTACATTTGAATCCGTTCACTTATACAGATTATTTTTTTTTACTTTTAAGAATCGGCCGGGGTAGCCGGGTGGTTAGCATTGCGAACTGCCTTTTTGAGGGCTCGGATTCAAGTCCTGACATCGTACTAACATCCATCAGCAGGTCATATTCCCTCCCCCGAATGTAATTCTGAGCTTAAAAAAAAATAATATAAAATGAATTCTCCTTCTTCTTTATAGGCGTTGTCACCGCTTACGCGATTATAGCCGAATCAATATAAAAGCGCCATTCTTCTCTTCTTTCCGCTGCCTGGCGCCAGTTGGAAATAGCAAGTGAACCCAGGTCACTCTCCACCTGATGCTTCCAACGGTGTGTAGGTCTTCCTCTTCCTCTGTTTCCATCAGCGGATACTGCATCGAATATTTTCAAAGCTGGACCACATGACCAAGCCAGCGTAGCCGCTGCCTCTTCATTCGCTGAACTATGTCAATATCATCGTATTGCTCGTACAGCTCAACGTTCCATCGTCTGCGGTATTCGTCGTTCCGAATGCGTAAAGGATCATAAATCATTCGCAAAACTTTTCTCTCGAAGACTACTAGAGCCGACTTATCCGATGCTGACATCGTCCACTCTTCTGTGCCATATAGTAGGACCGAAATGATGAGCGACTTGTAGAGTTTGGTTTTCGTTCGCCGAGAGAAGACTTTACTTTTCAATTGCCTGTTCAGTCCAAAGAAGCACCTGTTGGCAAGAGTGATTCTGCGTTAGATTTCCAGGCTGACGTTGTTATTGGTGTTAATGCTGGTCCCTAGATAGACGAAATTATCTACGACCTCGAAGTTATGACTACCAACAGTGACGTGGGAGTCGAGTCGCGAGTGCGATGACTGTTTGTTTGATGACAGGAGATATTTCGTTTTGCCCTCATTCACTGCCAGACCCATTCGCTTTGCTTCTTTATCAAGTCTGGAGAAAGAAGAACGCACGACGCGGTTGTTGAGGCCAATAATGTCAATATCATCGGCGTACGCCAGCAACTGTACACTTTTATAGAAGATTGTACCTTCTCTATTCAGCTCCGCAGCTCGTATTATTTTCTCCAGCAATAAGTTGAAAAAGTCACACGATAACCTTGTAACCTTGTCTGAAACCTCGTTTGGTATCGAAGGGCTCGGAGAGTCCTCCCCGATCCTGACGGCGCTTTTAGTGCTGCTTAAGGTCAGCTTACACAGCCGTATAAGTTTTGCGGGGAGACCAAAATAAATATGAATTACAATAATATAAAAGACAAAAAAATTTAAAAATTAGTAAAGGAAAATAAAATTTATGAGGAGCTTTTATTTCACGTCAGAGATGCACTGACATTCCCTGCCGCTGGTCGACCGCAATTAGAAAACAAAATTAATCTTTTTTTTTTTGTTATTTAAATTATTTTCCGAATGGCAGTACACAATGCTAACCACTCGGCTTTCGCGACCGCCCAAAAAATTAATGATAAGAAAAATCATATAAAAACAAAAATAACAACAAAAAATTAATAATATAAAATAAAAAATACAAAATCAATAAAATAAAATAAAATAAATTAAAACAAACTGAAAAAAATAAAACTGAAAAAAAAAGAATTAAATAATAAAAATAAAATGAAATAATGTATAATTTTACATAATTGACGCTTTATAACCAAGCGATTTTCGGCCGAGCTCCTCCTCCAATTTGTGTCTTGATGTTTTTCCAAAAAATTGAGGGATCTGCAATTTATTCTGAGCCGCCTCCGAACGGTTGATGGTTTTTTTTTATGAGGAGCTTTATTTCATGTCAGATATACACTCGAAGGCGTTGGCATTCCCTGCCGAGGGACGACCGCAATTAGAAAATTTAACTTAGTTTTTTATTTTAATTAATTATCTTTAACTTTTGAAAGTTGGTTATACCACGATTTGAACGCGGGCCTTCCGAATAGCAGTACGCAATGCTAACCACTCGTCTACCGCGGCCGCCATAAAGAAATAAAACGAACTAAAGTAATTTAAAATAAAATTAAACAAACAAAATAAAACCAATTAAACAAATAAAAATCAAATTAAGTAAATTTAAATTAAATAAAATATTTTTGAAAGAAAACGAAAAAAAATTAAATATATAAAATTTATTTATGGTAAATTAATAAAGTAAAAAGATTATAATAAATTAAAGTAAAATTAAAAAACAATAATAATAAATTGATCAAATATAATTATATAATTTAATATATAGGGGTGTAGTCAAGCCTCTAGGTACGCAGTTACAGTCGCAGGGCGCACCCTGGAAACGTGAGCAATCCTTCTGCAAGATGCGATAACCAACCGGGGAGAGTTAAGTGGCTTAATGTATTTTTAGACGGGTCACGTCTAAAAGATAGGAAGCTTTAAGGGTCTGCTGAAGTGTAATTGCACTGTCTGTTCACCAGAAGTGCCGTCGCGAGCGTAAAAACTTTAAACTTATTCGCCGCGCGAGCATTTGTGCTGAGTTTGGGGCCCGCCGCATAGAAATCAATGAAAAAATTTAACTTGCCTCCGATTAGTTATTCCTTTTCTGATGACGACCCCCGCAAACGAATTAAGGTTCACAATTTGAGGGCATGCACCTGAAATGTCCGGTCCCTAAATTGGGTAGGTGCCGCTGTCCAGCTGGTTGATGTTTCTCGTGGGAGAAAGAATCCGTCGACGAGTACTGACTTTCATTCCGGTGGCTGAACGTATAGCCACAATCCGCATCAAACCCAAATTTTTCAACACATCGTTGAGTTGCACCCACGACCCGACGGAAGAGAAGGACGATTCGGCCAAAGATGCCTTTTATGAGCGCCTAGAGCATACTTACGAGCGCTGCCCCGACACGACGTCAAAATCGTGCTTGGCGATTTTGATGCCAGGGTGGGAAAGAAGGTATCTTTGGTGCGACAGTTGGAAAATTCTTCCTCCACAGCGAAACATTCCCTAATGGGTTGAGGGTGATCGACTTCGCCGGGGCCCGAAGTATGGTTGTCTGTAGTACTAGATTCCAGCACAAAAAAATACATCAAGCCACTTGGCTCTCCACTGATCAAAAAACACAAAACCAGATCGGTCATGTTGTGATGGATGGAAGACATTTCTCCAGTGTTCCTGACGTGCGTACAATCCGAGGACCCAACATCAACTCGGACCACTATCTTGTTGCGGCGAAGATAAGCACGCGCCTTTGTGTTTTGAAGAACGCCCTTCAACAAACACAAGGAAAGTTCAGCGTCGAAAAGCTGCAATCACAACAGACTGCCGAACGATTTTCTACTCGACCTGCACTCCTGCTCTCCGAGAGCACACATCAGCAACTCGGGATACGGGAACAGTGGGACGGCATTTCAAGCTCCCTACGTACAGCTGCAAACGAAACTACTGGATTTCGTCATGGTCGCCAAAACAACTGGAACGATGATGACTGCCGTGTCGCAGTGGAGAGAAAACAGACTGCCTACCTCGCAACGTTGCGATCGACCACAACACGTGCGGGATGGGATAGATACCGAGAGCTGAAGAGGGAAGCAAGACGCATCTGCAGACCAAAAACGAAAGAGGCCGAGATGCGTGAGTATGAAGAGCTTGAGAAGTTGGCCGACAAGGGTGAAGCTCGAAAATTCTATGAAAAGATACGGCGACTTACATAAGGTTTAAAGACCGGAGCAGACTCCTGTAGGACACAAAGCGGTGATCTAGCCACCGATGCCCAGAGCATATTAAATTTATGGGGGGAACACTTCTCCAGCCTGCTGAATAGCAGTGAAAACAGAGTATCCGAAGATAGTGAACCCGAGACCCCAATCGACGACGATGGAAAAGACGTTCCACTACCTGACCATGAAGAAGTTAGAATAGCAATCGCTCGCTTAAAAAACAACAAAGCGGCTGGAGCTGACGGCCTACCGGCAGAACTATTCCAACATAGCGGCGAAGAGCTGACAAAGTGTATGCATCAGCTACTGCCCGGAACTTAAGTCTGCTCTGCCCAATCCATAAAAAAGGGGACCCTACAGTCTGCGCTAACTATCGTGGGATAAGCCTTCTTAATATCGCCTATTAGGTTCTGTCGAGCGCGTTGTGTGAAAGACTAAAGTTCACCGTCAACAAACTGATTGGACCTTGTCAGTGTGGCTTTAGACCTGGTAAGTCAACCATTGACCAGATATTCACCATGCGCCAAATCTTGGAAAAGACCCGTGAAAAGAGAATCGACCCCACCTCTTTGTTGATTTTAAAGCCGCCTTCGACAGTACGAATAGCAACTGCCTTTACCCCGTTATGTCTGAGTTTGGTATATCCGCAAAACTTATACGGCTATGTAAACTGACATTAAGCAACACCAAAAGCTCCATCAGGATCGGGAAGGACCTCTCCGCGCCCTTCGATACCAAACGAGGTTTCAGACAAGGTGACTCTTTATCGTGTGACTTTTTTAATTTATGGCTTGGGAAAATAATATGAGCTACGCAGCTGAATAAAGAAGGTACAATCTTCTATAAGAGTGTACAGCTGCTGGCGTACACCGATGATATTGGCAATATTGGCCTCAACAACCGCGCCATAAGTTCTGCTTTCTCCAGACTTGATAAAGAAGCAACGCGCATGGGTCTGGTAGTGAATGAGGGCAAGACGAAATATCTCCTGTCATCACACAAACAGTCATCGCATTCGCGACTCGGCCCCCTCATCACTGTTGACAGTCATAACTTTGAAGTCGTAGGTAACTTCGCTTATCTTGGAACCAGTATTAACACCATTAACAATGTCAACCCGAAAATCCAACGTAGAATCACTCTTGCCAACAGCTGCTACTTTGGACTGAGTAGGCAATTAAAAAGTAAGGTCCTCTCCCGACGAACGGAAACCGAACTCTACAAGTCCCTCATCGTTTCCCGGCGTTAGAAGTTTTCGAGAAAAAAGTTTTGCGTAAGATATACGGTCCTCTACGAGTTGGGAACGACGAATACCGCAGCCGATGGAATGATGAGCTGTATGAGATATACGTTGACATTGACATAGTTCACCGAATTAAGAAGCAGCGGCTACGCTGGCTAGGCCATGTGGTCCGGATGGATACGAATGCTCCAGCTTTGAAAATTTTCGATGGAATACCCGCTGGTGGAAGCAGAGGAAGAGGAAGTCCTCCACTCCGTTGGAAAGACCAGGGACCTGGCTCTACTTGGTATCTCCAATTGGCCCCAAGCAGCGAGAAAAAGAAATGAATTGCGCGATGTTATTAATTCCGCTATAATGTCGTAAGCGGTATCTACGCCAGTAAAGAAGAAGAATATAATATAAAGCAACATAAAAACAAATAAAATAAATAGATATATCAAATTTTACTAAAACAAATTTAACTAAAAATAACAAAATAAGACAAGATTAAACGAAACTAAAAAAAGAAAATTGCTTAAATCAAAATATAAAAAAATTATATAGAACTATATAAAAAGACGTATATACAGTAAAATGTAATAACACATATAAAAATGGAGGAGAAAAAGAAGGTAAATTAAAAAGAAAAATATAATTAAATTAATATAAAAAAAATAAGTAAAAAATAAACTTACATAATATGGAAAAATGAAGTAGTTTTCGGAAATCTTCAAAAGTTACCGACCTGTTCATCAGATTAGTTCTATCATGTCTTGAAAGATTTGTTCGAAACAAAATTTTCGGAAATTGGACCGGATACTGACCAATTCAAAATAAAGCTGTTATTTTCGTTTGTAACGGGTGTTCTCCAGACCTTGACTTGTAAATTCGTTAGATTGCTTTTATGATTCCTGGGAAAGCTTTTACGAAACAAAATTTCGGGATGAACCATTCGAAGAAATCTTATTTGTGGTTCGATGTACTTGAAAATCGGTACATTGGGGGATTTTTACTTAGGTTAACAAAAAGACTAAACTTCTTTCCGGAAATTGGACCCGGGACTGACATATTCAAAAAATCTTATTTAGGGATCGGCTTACTTGAAATTCGGTACATAGGTGGCCTTTTGCTTAGATTAACAGGAAGACTCTTCTTCTCTCCGGGAAGCGGACCAGAGACTGACCTATTCGATTTGCACGAGCTTCGGTACATGGGTGGCCGTTTGCTTAGATTAACTGGAAGACTACACTTCTCTCCGGTAAGTGGGCCAGAGATTGACCTTTTCGAAAAAAAATGTATTTATTGCTCGATTTACTTGAAATTCGGTACACAGGTAGCTTTTTTATTAGACTAACAAAAAGACTGCACTTCTCTGCGGAAAGTGGACCGGAAAGTACATAGATGACTGTTTGCTTATATTAATAGGAAGATCCTTCTCCTCTACGGGAAGAGGGCAAGAGACTGACATATTCGAAAAAATTGTATTTGTTGCTCGATTTACTTTATTAGCGCACCGGCCAGTGGTGAGAAAAACAAAGACAACAGCACCAACAGAAGTTCTAGTTATACAAACATGCAAAAAATAAAACTGCTTGCGAGTTAAAAATTTATATATTGAAAAACTCAGAAAAACAAAAACCAAAAAAAGTACTTACCAAACTAATTAAAAGTGAAATATATTCCATTTAAATTAAAAAAAAAAAACAAAAAAAGAAATTGGGAACCAGAAATTAAAACAATGAATTCAGTAGAGGTAGTTTACCATACAATAAAATAAAAATTTTATTAGTGAATACTTGTTAAAAGAATAATTAAAATATAAATCACTGTACCCAAACAGATGTATGGTACATACATATACAACAGTGAAGTGCAGTAAATTAAGTGCATATTTGAAAATAACAACAACAACTTTAATATTACTATCACACAAATAATAAAATTGGAATAGTGATACTTCAAGCAAATTATGAGAATATATACAAGTTGAGAGTATATACTCCCAATAAACCTGCCAAGGGCATAAAAATTAATGAATTAGTCGACGCAAGAACATTTAAATGTAGGTATATTGTAAAATGTAGGTATATTGTGGGAAACATCCAGCCAGCCCTTATCAGCTTGATAATACAGTATCGTAAAGAGAATCGCTGCTCCAATTTTAAATACCTATTTCCTTAGCTGATGAGTTGAACAAACAATTGTAGGAACAATCCGAAAAAATAAAAAAGAGATTCCGCAGTAATTTATTACTAATACAGGAAGATCACTCCTAGATGCAATGGTTGCTTATGACGAAAATAAGTTTCTTATTCTGTACATTCTGAAGAAAAAAAATTAAAAAGTTGTACTAATGCTTTCATCTCTTCACGAGAATGGTTAGTTAAATAATGAGTCCGATGATAACATCAAACCCGAAGTAGTAATGTTTTACAATAGAACAAAGGGAGGTGTAGATACCGTAGACCAGATAATCTACTTGACATAGCTGGTAAAAATGCACAAATTATTTTTATGGGAAATACGCAGAACTTAACTCAGAGCAGATTTTTTTTGAAAGAAGTAGCCCTTGACATGCCATTCCAACTTTACCAAAACATCTAAAAATTCAATGGAACGCATTGCATCAGATTTTGATTCACAAAACCAACCTAATGATTATGTGATTTCAGCCCCAGGAGAATTTTTTTTTAAACATTAATATTTATTTATTGAATCTGCTTCGACTTCGGAAGCCTAACATTAAGTAATAAAATCTTAAACTAAATTAAAACATAAAGCCCATTAGTAGGAATAGGCTGCTGGCTTGACGTTGCTCTTTAGTAGGCTGCTTTGTCTCTTCTCCGCAGGCGGGTTTGAATTGCTGCGTGGGCAAAGGTGTTAGCCAAAGGTTTCGGATGGTTACGAAGTTTTATTAAATATTTTTTGGCAGCGATTTCAATTTCTTCATTGATGGTAGGTATATTTAGATCTTTATGAATATTTTCATTACGCATGTACCATGGTGCGCCCGTTATTACTAATAACGTTTTCGATTTTCCACACATCTCTTTCGGTTTTATTGTTGCATTATATTATATAAGAGGACTTTGTTGCTAAGGCTAAGTCCAGACTTCTTGTTTAAAAGCCAATGTAAACTAGCAGATTTGAGTTTAAGCTGCAGCTTTTTAGCTGCAATGTGTCGTCTCCAGGTTAAGCGTCTGTCAAAGTGGATTCCGAGGTAAGTCAGCTTGTGGTATAGATACATTGTTGAGCTTAACAGTAGGACACGTTTTTGGCCTTAATGTAAACGTTATGTGTTTGCACTTGTTTTCATTAACTTTTATGCGCCATTTCGCTAGCCATTCTTCAAATAGTTTAAGATGCTGCTGTAACACTTTTGTGGCTGTAATGGGACATTTATGTCGACCTAGTATAGCAGTATCCTCCGCAAATGTTGACTTGTACGAATATCTGCGGTAAACAGTATGTACAATATTGGCCCAAAAGCACTACCCTGCGGAACACCTGCCATGATTGGGCACTGTTCTGTTATGTATTGATTTACTTTTACTGTGAATCGCCTGTTGGATAAGTAGGATTCAAGGATATTGTGGAACGTGTTAGGTAATGATTTTATAATTTTATGAATGAGGCCATCATACCACACTTTGTCAAATGCTTGCGCCACATCAAGAAAAACAGCCGAGCAATACTCTCGCATTTCGAAAGCTTTGCTTATTTCATTTGTTATACGATTTACTTGTTCAATTGTGCCGTGTTTTTCCTGAAAACCAAATTGATGTGTAGGAATAAAATCATTTTGATGGAGAAAAGGAGTAATTTTTGATAGCAGCACTTTTTCGAAAAGTTTTGATAGGCAATGCAACAGGTTGATTAGTCTATATGATGACGACAGGGTTTCCAGATTTGTGGATAATATCCTAGCATTGAAATGGCACTGAAAAGCTTTGCAAGAAAAACGAGAGCAATGCTTGGCAATTCTTTTAGCATTTTTAGTGAGATATGATCGTCTCCTGAGGATTTTTTTTTGGATCTAAGGCGGTAATAATGTTTTTTAGTTCAGACACAGATACTCCGCAAGTAACAGTGTATCTAGGAGCAGTATGGTTCGGTGACAAAGGTGCACTATATGTAGCAGTATTTGGTTGAAATACTGTGCTGAGGTGGTCTGCAAAACAGGACGCCTTTTCTTCATCCGTTCTTGTCCATGAACCATTATGCAGTCTCAACGGTACTTCAGTGCTTACTGGCGGCTTAAGATTTTTGCTAGCTTTCCAAAGCGATTTTTTAGTAGAAACGTTGGGAGACAAAGACGTTATAAGATGTTTGAATGTTTGTTATTTCTTTCTTCTTCGTATATTAATGCCTTTTTTAGTTTGTTTTCTGCCACCTTAAGAAGAATTTTTGCTTCGGGATATCCGTAGGCTTGCCATTCGTGACGCAAACGCCGATTATTTCGGACCAGTAATTCTATTCCGCTATTAGTTATCAATGTTTTTGCTTTTGTTTTCTGCTCTGGTGTGGTTATAGTTGCGAGCAACAGCAGTATACTGTTAAATACAAGAAACTAGTTTTCATCATCAGTTCCTCTCTCTATTTGCGGATTGGTCTGTATATGACTGCTAATTTATTTTATTATATTTAAGCCAGTTAGTTCTTGATGTAGTATGTCGAAAAACATGCTCACTATCAATTGCTTGTTCGTTAAATTTAATGATTATTGAGAAATGATCAGAAGATAAGTCAGCATAGGTTTCAGCAAATACTAAACTCCTATCAAGGTTTTTAGTGACTGCAAAGTCAATCAGGTCAGGTAATTTCCTTGTGTCCGTAGGCCAGTAAGTTGGTTGTCTTGGGGAGATAAAATCGTAACTATTTTTTGTACTTATGATCGTGTTATATAACTGACGACCTTTTTGGTTAATTAGCCCCGATCCCCAATGAGTATGCTTCCCATTGTAATCACCTCCACCTAGGAACCTATCTCCAAGAGTCATAAAAAAGTCGCTAAATTGTTTTTCTATTATTACGAAACGTGGCGGACAGTAAATCGCAGCCAAAGTAAGGTCAACCACCCTATTTTTAAGGGTGATCGAACTTACTGCAACCAATTTGTTGAAAAGGAATTAAGAAAGTTGTGCTTCAAACGGTTCTTTATGAGTATAACTGTGCCACCATGTGCTTTACCACCTGGGTGATTAGTGTTGTACAGCTTAAACCTAGATATAAAAATTATTCTTCTGGGTGAGATGTGTTTCAGATATAAGAATAACATCAATTTCGTGTAAAAATAATTTGAGAGCCTATTTATGCTGGTTTACACCATTAGCATTCCATAATCAAATCTTGAGTTCACTCATTTTTTGTTCAACAGGGCTTGGAGCATTTGGTTTTTCGCCTTTATTAGGTCTTGAACCATACTGTGCATGGTTGACATAAATTATGTCATGCACTGGGTTAGATTAAGAATCATGGTCTCAACTCCAGTACTGGATGGAGTGCCTGATGGGCCTGTTCATTGGCTTTTACTACGTTGGCATAGGTCATTTGACCAATATTTGAGCTAGGCAGTTTGGAAGGAAGTAGTAGTAGTAGTAGTAGTGAGCAAGTTTGGATTTTAAATCTTTGTAACCCGGACAACCTCTATAATTGGCGGTGTGATTGCCAACGCAGTTGCTACTTTTTGTTTGTCTTGCATACATTTTATTCAAGGGCATTTGGTAGCATGGTGAAGATCACCACATGCTACGCAGAGAGTAGGTAATGTACAATAGGATTTTGTGTGACCAAATTCCTGACTGCTTATGCATTGCATGGGACCATTATTATTTTATTTATTCTTCGGTGTAAAAGGTATTTAAACCGTATATTGGATGCGTTTCATTCTTCTTAAGTTGAGCTGAGCTTGGCGATAAGAACACTTTAAACATAGGCTGCGGCACTTTATTTCTGTTAATTATGTTAACAACCGCCCTAATTTCAAATCCTTGCTCTTCTAGAGCTTCTTTTATGTCACCTGAGTCAACAGTGGCTTCGATTCCCTTAACTAAAACAATCAGGCTTTTCGCACTCCTCAACAGGTAAGAGTAATAATTCTGGTTGTTTGCAGATAGAAACACAACGACTTCACGAAAGTCTTTTTTACTGTGTACTTGTTGTTTTTGTCTCGTCTATGTTTCCTTTTTTAAGAGGTACAATGTGAAAATTGTTGGTACCTATTATCTCGGCTATGTTCGTAACGAGTAAATTAGAGCTGCGCTCCCGCAAGTAGATTGGTGGAGGTTTTGTATTGACGACTGTGGAAATACCCTTTTGGTCTGTTATAGGCTCTTCCTCATTTAACGGGGAGCCAACGGTATTATGCTTCTTAGCATTAATCACTTTTTTGGGAGAACTAGATATCCTCTTTTTGTTTACCACATTTATGTAGCGATCAATGCCTGTCTGCACTGCTGACCCTTTTTCATTTTGGCTGTCTCACCTTTTCCAGTATTAGTCGCCCGCACTGGAATTGCTGCTGCCGCTGCGCTGCTTGACTGCATATCTGTTTGTTTTTCTGCTATTGCTGGTGAACTTACACTTGTCGGGAAGAGAGTTTTTTCACTTATTGCTTTCTCTGTTGTTGCTAAGGTCTGCGTTGGCGTCTTTAAAGTGGAACTGCTTGCCTTTGCACTGCTGTTTGGTGGTGATTTACTCGCAACAACAATGAAATAGGCATTTCTCTATGCCGTCGCGACTGAATTCCGTCGCTCTTTTTGATTTGAGCGTTGATCACTTGGAAATGATTTTGTTTTTTCTTATATTATATATTCTGTATATTTTTTTTTTATTTGTTTATTGATGTCGATGTATAAATTAAAACGATTTAATATTTTCGTTTTCTTAAACTTTAAGCGAAGTTACGGAGCCGATCAAAAAATGCGTCCGTACACTAAGTAGCGTAATAGCGATAGGCGCACAAAAAAAAAGTTGCAATTTATGTGGGAAATTCCTCTGTACTGACCATTCAAAGTATATTTAACGACTAAAATCTTTACATATGTGTAAACATATGTTGCGCATAATCTTGTATTGAATATCCAATTCAATCCAGATAAACCGTCGCCATGGTTTGCTCAAATCGAAGCCCAGTTTGTAGTTTTGGGCCCATCTGAAAAAAAAAATTTTTTTTTCACGCTTTTTCCGTCATTAACTCTCGCCACGCCGCAGAAGTTGAAGACATCATAGTGCTACCTCCAAAATTACAGCCATGCTTGCTTTAAAAACAGCACTCATAGCGCGATTTTTAAAATCCACAGAAGCTAAGCTTTAAAAGCTTCTAAAGGGCGAAGCGATATGTAACTGCGCCCCATCTCAATTTTTGCGTCATCTCAAGTCATTAGTACCTGGAGTCGGCGAAGATATTATAAAGAAAGATTTAAAGAAATGGTCATTCGCCCTTCCTAATGACACTCGCGCCATTTTAGTTCTGCAAACTACCACTACTCTAAAGGACTGATGGCTGCATATTCTCGGGAAACGCTGCAGAGAGTCATTAGTGGCAGACAGTAACTCTCAGTCTGATCCTCGCCTCCGTTTTATTAAAGAACGAGCTTTTACTATTTACATGATTTTTGGTGGACACTGGTTCCGATCTATCCATATTTCCTAGTACGTGGTTGAGAACTCAATTACTACCAGTTAACTACCAGAACCATAATGAAAACGCTATCATTGAATCTTGGCCTTAGACATGATTTGACGTGAAACTTCCTCGTAGCGGATGTCACGAAACCAATCATCGGGGCTGACTTGTTGAGTCATTTTGATTTAGTAGTCGACCTCAAAAGAAAATGCTTACTCGACGGAACCACCAGTCTTACATCGCCAGTATTTCTGGGTGCTGCAAATGAGGCTTCATCCTGAAAACCGCCATAATCATATTATCGGTCTTCTTGAGTTCCGTTATATGACTTTCGGATTGCGGAACGCCGCACAGACCTTCCAAAAATTCATCGATGAGGTGACTCGTTACTCACCGTTCATATTCGCTTGTTTAGACGACATCCTAGCCGCATCAGTCAACTAAGCGGAAAATCTTCAGCACCTGGAAGTTCTTTTTTAGTGACTTCAGTAGTACGGACTCGTTATAAATCCTTCAAAATTTGTGCTTAGACAGCACGAAGTTAAGTTCCTAGGACATATAATGATGGTATTTAGCCGTTGACTGACAAGGTTTTATCGGAACAATTACTTTCTATGGAAAGTTGATTCAAAATTTTGGCACCTCTCAACAACATTTTGGAGGGCTCCGCTGTCAAGGGCCCTCAGAAGATTAACTCGACCGAAGAAAAAAAGACTTCGTTTCAGGGAGCAAAAAATTGTCTCTTAAAAGTCACCATACTTTCACATCCAAACGTTGAAGCACATTGGACATATTCACAGACGCGTTAGGCTATGGAGTTGAAGCAGCGCTGCAACACTACGTTGATGATAACTGGCAACCATTGGCATTTTTCAGCAAGAACATGCGGCCCTTAGGCACTTTCGCCACATATTCGACGGTCGTGTTGTAACTATCTATACAGACCATAAGCCTTTCTTTGCTACATACATTTCCGCAGCGAAGAGAGCCAGCTTCGCCATGGAAGTTTCGTAGGCTCAACTTCATGGGCTAGCTCATTTCGGCCACGATAATACTGTAGCCGACACACTTACGCGCGTGGAAGCTGCTTCAGCCGCAGTATCTGCTCAGGAACTCGCTGATGTCCAGCAAAATGACAATGAGCTTCAACGACTAATCACAACTAATAATAGACGATTGAACCTGCAATAAATTCATTTGGGTCCAAACCGGTACCACCAGACCGTGCGTTCCCGCAGCAAGGAGGAAAACAATGATTCACTTCACTCTTCAGCACATCCATCAGTCAACGCTACTTTTGGCCATCGATTAATAAAGATTGTCGTAGAGGGGCCAAAACATCTATTAACTGGCAGCTCAGCAAAGTACAACGTCATGTATCTTCATCATAACCCTTCGAGTACATACATATCGATTTAGTATCTTTATCATCTTCTTGTGCCAGAGGCAATACTCCTCGAAAACGGTACCACAGAAACAGTTGCTCGTGAACTAATTAGACATGGTGTTTCGAGGAGAATTACATCTGATCTAGATCGGCAGTTCAAAGAAGGCATCTGAGGACGACCCCTTATCATCCACAATCGAATGTTTTAGTCGAACGTCTCCATCATTAGCTGAAATCAGCGCTATTGTGTCACAACAATAGTTGGTACGATGCTTTAACAGCTGTACTCCTTGGCCTTCGCACTGCGTGGAAAGAAGTCATAAACACAACTCCTGCTGAACTTGTTTACGGCCAACCAATATACCTACCTGGTGAATTTATCGCCCTTTCTAACACTCACATTACAGCTAATGAAATTCTACGATTCCTAAAAAATCATTTTCAAAAGTTATCACCCACGCAAATGTCTCGACACGGCAAGCGTTCAGTACCTCAACATCTGCTCTCATGTTTTATCTCGAAGCGACCACATCGAGAGTTCATTTTCACGACCCTATGAAAATCTCTTCAAGGTAATATCACGGCATGATAAGTACTTCAGAGGGAAATCCAAAGCAATACCTGTCGACAGGTTGAGTTAGCGAATGAGGACTTACAAATTCAGAATTCAGCGGACGCTCTATTGTCAACAACTCAACAAAACACATCAATTAAATTTAGTATTTCTTAATCTCTAACATATTTATGTTAATATCACTGTGAATAATCAACTTCCTACTTCTACGAATTCTTAATTTCTCTCATTCTTCTCTGGCAAAAGCAACGGACTCATTTTAGCTACACTCTTTTCAGCTGAATAAGTTTTTGCTTTATTATATTTAACTGTGATTTTTATAATGTAATAATTTAATAAATAATTTGTTAACTCAACGTAGCTGAATTTTATTTTAAATAGCATAATCGCTACGTATACATGTCCTACTTGTTTCGACAGCAAAATTAATGAAGATTTTCCAGAATACTGATTTAAAGGCATTTATATAATACTTTATATACTTATGATGAGAGTTTTTTTGTATGACCTCCATCTCAGAAATTCTTTCTTATGTACTTTTATTTCTAAAAATTGATAAACATGTAACACTTTATACATACATATGTACATGCATACATACATATATTGTATATAAAAATAACTGAATATTTTCAGTACGTGAGCAAAATGCTCACGCGCGACAATCCACGTCACTCTGCGGAGCGCGCCTTCTCTGGGGTAATATTCATACATATGTACATATGTATAAATATATATATTTTTCCACAAAAATATTTTCCGAAAAAAATTAGTGACAACTGTACCCGCTGGTTTACCCAAAAATTTCACAACCAGAAAGGTCCTGTTAGCAAGTCCCTCAAATTAACAGTTACGGGCTTAAACATAGGTATGTATATACACATATGTATGTATATAATATATATATTTCTCAATACAAATAATTTCTGGAATTATTAGTATCAACGCTACAAGCTCGTACACCCAAAAATTTCTATCCAAAAAGTTCCCGTTAGCCACTCCCTCAAATTAACAGTTACCCATATAAATGCATATACATATACCTAACTAAAAATTAGTTGGGGAAAAATTCTAAATTCGATACTTAACTCAATATACACACATCATATAATATATTTGTATATCTACACGTAAATGCAAAACCTTGATCCCGTTACAGCGCAGCACACATATTTGCTTCCCATTCAAGCGCTCTCACAAACATATAAACATATTGCACTCTGTCGCGCTGTAAAAAATAGTAAAATTCACATTTATCTCAAATAAATTTATTTATTTGGGAATAAATATTCACTTTTAGAGTTAAACAAATTTTTCTTTATTATTTAAAATTTTTGAATTTCCGCATACACACCCACATATTTGCACTCAGAACGTTGAACTATGTCAGCATCATCGTATAGCTCGTACAGCTGATCGTACCATCGTCTGCGGTATTCGCCGTGGCCAATGCGCAAAGGACCATAAATCGTTCGCATTACTTTTCTCTCGAAGACTCCTAGAGCCGACCCATTAGATGTTGACATCATCCACGCTTCTGAGCCATATAGTAGGACGGGTATGATGAGGGACTTGTAGAGTTTGGTTTTCGTTCGACGAGAGAGGGCTTTACTTTTCAATTGCTTACTCAGTCGAAAGTAGCACCTGTTGGCAAGATTGACCTCGAAGTTATGACTGTCAACATTTATGTGGGAGCCGAGTCGCGAATGCGATGACTGTTTGTTTGATGACAGGAGATATTTCGTCTTGTCCTCATTCACTGTCAAACCCATTCGCATTGCTTCTTTATCAAGTCTGGAGAAAGCATAACACACGACGCGTTTGTTGAGGCCAATAATATCAATATCATCGGCGTACGCCAGCAACTGTACACTTTTATAGAAGTTTGTACCTTCCCTATTCATATATATTTTTCTACTGGTTAAAATAAACCAAACTTAACTCAATTTATTTTATATTTTTCACCAAACTCATTAAGTTAAATTACCAATTTTCACAAGGTACCAGAAGATAAAACAGAACCAGCATCAACCAAGATGAATAGATATTTACAAGAATTCATCTTTGAAACAAGCAGACTGGATGTCTTCTGCGAAGAATGGTCAACGGACTTGGCGAGTGATCAAATGGAAACCCTCATCAAAGTGAAAATACAGCAACTGGACGAAAATTGGGATAGCCTTTCAGAGGCATACGAGGCGATATTCATGGCAAACGCATACCCAGAAGACAGAACTGTAAAGGGCAAATGCAAGAAGCATTGCAGCTTTTTACATCACCCACACCCACCCAAACAACCCAGCAGAAACTAAATACAACCTCGAGCGTAGCTTCCAGAGAAGTATTTCTCAAGGTACCAGCCTGCGATACAGAAGTATATCACGAAGGTTACGAAGGCTGGCTAAAATTGCGAGACATGTTTACTGCTTCTCTAATCTCGCAACATAAAATATTTGCACTAGGGATTGGGATCCTATTTTTATTTATATGGTCTTCAAACAGCCGAGTGAAACACTCGCCCTTTGGGAACAATTCCTCAGTTCGAGGAAGGAAGTACCACTCTGGTCCGAAATGAATGCATTCCTGACCAGTAGATACGAGGTATTAGAAAGGCTGGGAACATACCACCCAGGTAATCCCAAACCCCACTTAAATATTATACTTTCACACCTAGAGCTGTCAATCAAAGCTTCTCATTTGCGAATAAAAGTCAGTGTGGCAAACAACCCATCCGATCTAGGTATACGAGGCTGTCGACCTCAAGACCTCATCGCAAACACAGAAAACTCAATATTCTGCACTCTGCTGTTTTCACTACAAAACCTGCACCATACATAAGCAGCAAATGAGATCATAGATCATGTCAGCACTACCATAAGAAAGGACAACGTATACAGTACCATTTCACACTACTGGGGTTTATTTCGCCGGCCCGTTCCTAGTAAAGTTATCTACTCATCGGCGAGCTTCATATTCAAGGGCATACGTTTGTGTGTTTGTATGCTTTTCCACGAAAGCCATAGAATCGAAGTCTGCTCTGACATGGCCACGGAAGCATTCCGAGCAGCCTTCGCTAGATTTTTTGGACGTCCCGGTCTCTCCCATAAGATTATATCCGACAATGGGAAAATGTCCGTACGTACATTTCGTTGCCCCACTCGATTTCTATTGGGAGTTTATTCCACCATATGCCACTCATATGGGTGGACTATGGGAAGCAGAAGTAAAGAGTTTTAAGCTGCATTTCAATAAAGTCGCCGGAACACAAATTTAGCTTCGAGGAACTCACAGCACTGATGACAAGAATCAAGGCGGTTATCAATTCCTGACCGCCCTCAGCTATGTCGCAAGATCTATTAGCACTCTCACCTGAACATTTTCTCCGCGGTGCTCCACTGTTATCGCTACCCGAAATCAATGCCGAAGAACACAAAGTTCTATACCACCAATTTAGTACCTGATGGAAGAACGAGTTTCTCAAAAAATTAAACAAGAGATACAAATGGAAAACGGCGGAAAGCTACGTAAAGAAGGAGATTTAGTTGTCATCAAAGATGACCTTCTCCCCCCAATTGAATGGCGACTAGGACGGATAATCAAATTACACCAAATGGCAAGCGAAAAGATCCGTGTTGTCGACGTCCGCACGCAGCACAGAACGATAACCCGAAATATAGCATAATTGTGTATGCTGCCTGCTGTGTGAACCTCGCACCCCCTGACTCAATCACAATGTTGCCGTTCAACATTTCCATATACACATATACAACTCGTTATATGAAGGCTCCCGTACAATCTCTTTATATACCCTTTAGCAACCATCTACTAAAGTCGTACATTTTCACTCTTTTCTCCTAGATCACGATGAGACGCGTTAACAAAGGAAGTGTCGAAGAAGGCGGACGGTTGCATTCGCTGGGCAATGCCTCGCCATGGCACCGTAGGACAAGTATGAGTGCCCGAGAGAGCACTGCATAAACTGCTTGGCAGCCACCCATACGACTCTGCTATGGGCGAAGTAAAGGAGTGTAAGCGGTGCAGCGAATGACACCAATCACACTCACCCAACGCCGCTCGTCTGAGAAAAAAACTGGGCTGCAAAATGTCACTAAAAGTTGTAAATCATCTTCACCCGTAACACTTTCTTGTAGCCATTGTGCTTTCGTAGCCATCAGCGCCACAATCAACCAAACTTTTTCCAATCTACAGTGCAACTTCATCGAAAACCTCGCACCGTTCAGCGATTATTCGTCATTTGCATTTTCTAATTCATATCCATTTCAATTCGTCAAAACAAATAATACCCTAACCCATTTATTGAAATATTTATGTAAATTTAAATTTTTAAATAATATAAATCCCAAACTCTGTAAATTAAATTACTTGAACTTTCCAATACTAAAACCTGAATTACAATGTTCATAAAACCTCGAGCTTTTTATTACAACATAAACGAAATCGAATAAACTGTATTTACTGTCCAATTTACTTTAAATTCGGTACAAAGTTGGCTTTGTACTTAGATTAACAGGAAAACTACACTTCTCTCCAGAAAGCAGACCAGGGACTAACAGATTCCAAAAAAGTTTTTTACGCCTTGATTTACGCGACATTCGGTACATATGTAGGTGGTTTTTTGCTTAGATTAACAAAAATATTCTTTTTTTCTACGGGAAGTGGGCAAGAGACTGGCCTATTAAAAATTGGATTTATTGCGCGATTTACTTGATTAACAGAAGACTACATTCCTCTCCCAGAGAAGTTGACCAGGGACTGACTTAATAGAAAAATCGTATTTATGATTCTATTTACTCGAAGTCGGTGCTAAGATGAACGAGAAGACTACACTTCTTTCCGGAAAGTGAGCAAGGTACTGACCTACTCAAAAAAATCCTATTTATGGTTCGCCTCACTTGAAATTCGGTTCAAAAATGGCCTTTTGCTTAGATTAACAGGAAGATTATACTGCTCTCCCAGAAGTTTACCAGCGACTGACTTATTAAAAATTTGATTTTAAAATTCAAGCTTGACGTTTGTTGTTTTAGCCCTCGCTGAGTTTAATGTCAATTGACATCATGTAGTCCTCGTTTAGTTTACTGTCATATGACAGCAGTCCGTCATTCTACAACCAGCACTACGTTCGGCCATCCTGATCTCTTTGACGTCGAATAAGCAAGTCTATTTCTTCATATATTCTGCCACTGTTGACGTTTTTGCCAGCCCTACATGATTCGTCTTAACTTCAAATCGACCATGGTTTAACTGCTTCAAAATTCGGTATGGTACCAAATACTTAGGTTTTAATTAAAGTCTACTACCACACTGCGCTCTTTTTATTGCTATCAAATCGTTCAGTTCATAAATTTGTTCTCTCTTACGACATACATGATATGACCTGCGGTTCTCCTGCTGAATTTTTTCAATATTTTCTTGATTACCATATCATGATCTTCGTTTAGCTCATCTAATGCTGCATTTTCTACTAAATGTATGTTATTGATGAATTTGCTTTACACGATTAATGTTCTTGTACAAATTGATAGGCGTTTCTTACACAGTTTTCAACAGAGGTATAACTATCCTGGGCATTCTCCCTACTTGCCCATTCCCTCTTGGAACTCCTGTCGTTATCAATAAATGGGGAATATTTTCACTCCGACAGTATTCCCTAAGCAAGTTCGATGTAAAAGCTTCTCCCCTATCTGAAATAATACGTTTTGTGTTACCGAATATAGCTGCCTGTTTCTCGAGCCCATCTACAACTGCTTCCGCTCCTGTGTTCTTCATTGGGTGTAACCACACCACATTTTCCCTGATTTGGCCTCAGTAATGATACACTGAATACAGCTTCTTACAAGTTTTCCTAATTGTGTATTGGGAGTTGAAGCCAAATAGCTAAAGTAAGGCCAGTCGAGGTTACGGGTCAGATTTTAAAGGCAGTCGAAGACCAGTGAAAATTTTTGCGGTATATCTTTTGAGGATCCTTGTGGCGGAACCGGAGCTTGGCGGTTTTCGATTCGATTATTTATCATCGCACCACCGGAGGAGCACCAAAGTCGAGAAGCACACCCGACATACATACGCATATACATATCGGCATTAGGAGTGGAGGTGTTAAACTGAAAACTGGTTACCAAAAGTATTAACTGTACTTGGTTCTTTCTTCGCGTCTTTCGACGCCTTATACTGCAACTACCCATCTTACATACCTTCCGTCCATAACACCCGACTGGAAGAGCGATATGCATACACGAGTTATCGACGCTGCTGGCAGCGGCAAAATGTTGCCAGTTGTCAGTGTGTTTGCATACTTTTATTTTTCGTCAAAAAATTTCATAATTTATATGTTCGAATATAAACGCCAATCAAATATACATGATCTATACGATAACAAATAATTAGTTACGAATTTAGTTTTCATTTCTTTTGAAAAAACTATGCCATTTCTTCGATTATTTAATATTTCTTTAAAAAACCTTAAATAACAGAGAGCAATGAGCTAAACCGGTTTTGCGGATGAAATCAAATCGCCGCTGGTTTCTGCGGTACAACCGTCAGTAACGGCATCGGCGAGCGGTGACAACTTTTTATTTACATGACGCTCTCCTAATATGTCGTTTCCACCAAGCGTAAACTCTGTGTTTGCAGTCGCTAGCGTGTTTAGTCGCAAACACCACTCTAAACACTTGTCAAATTCCATATATTTCTCATAACACAAACTCACTTTTCACAGCGTGTTTGAGTAGAGTTTGCCTGTTTTTAATTATTTCATTATTTATTAATATGATGGACGCGGTAGCCGAGTGGTTAGCATTGTGTACTGCTATTCGGAAGGCAGGGGTTCAAATCCTGGTGTCGTATCAACATCCAAAAAGTTATATACAAGTATAAGGTGCAGGTCCTTCCATTTGTTGGGAAAAACATCAAGGGAAAAACAGCGGTTACAAAGCGCCAATTATTTACATATATATATATATATATGTATATATATATATATATATATATATATATACATATAGTAAACAAAAATAAATGACAGTTCAAACACTAAACTCAGTAAACACCCAGTGGAGACACTTGACAGTTCTCGTAAACTCAAAATCTGCCAACACAGAGTTTACGCTTGGTGGAAACGACCTACGTGTATAGGTTGCTATGGACGAAGGTATGTAAGATGGGTAGTTGCATCATTACTCTTACATTCGATTGAACGATGCCCCATTTAATTGTACTTAAAGTACTTGAATTGGGTTATTGAACAATTTACCGCTACATGGAACTTATCGTCGCATTTAAAGTACCTCTTGGCCGATTCTTCTTTGAGTTTTACCCCTGTCAAAATATTTTCCTTCGTTCCTTTATTTATTAATATTTTACTCTGTCCTGTCCTTACGAATCTTTTCATAAACCTTTATATGTCCTTTCAGATCTTCTATGCCTCATTTGAACTTCTCTGTTTGCCTATCTCCATTAAGCTGTATAAATATTCCCGAAAGGATTCATTAACGTGTTTACGACGGTTTCTTAAAATTGTATACACATCTGATGAAGAAAGCTTTGAGACAAACTCTGTTATCAACGTATTTTTCGACGACATCCATTTGTTTATCGCATTTTATGGGTTGCCCAAAAAGTAATTGCGGATTTTTTAAAAGAAAGTAAATGCATTTTTAATAAAACTTAGAATGAACTTTAATCAAATATATAATTGCCATTTTGTTCGATAACCTTTTGCCGTCTTCCCGGCAAATTTAGTATTCCACGCTCATAGAACTTCTGGCCTTTATCTGCAAAAAACTGAACCAAGTGCGATTTTATACCCTCATCATTACCGAAAGTTTTACCATTTAAGGAGTTCTGCAAAGATCGAAATAAATGGTAGTCTGATGGTGCAAGGTCAGGGCTATGGTGGATGCATCAAAAGTTCCCAGCCAAGCTCACTCAGGTTTTGGCGAGTGACCAAAGATGTGTGTGGTCTGGCGTTGTCATGATGGAATACGACACCTTTACGATTGACCAATTCTGGTCGCTTCTCCTTGATGGCTGCATTCAATTTGTCCAATTGTTGACAGTAAACATCCGAATTAATCGTTTGGTTCCTTGGAAGCAGCTCAAAATATACCACACCCTTCCAATCTCACCAAATAGACAGCATAACCTTCTTTTGGTGGATATCAGCTTTTGAAGTGGTTTGAGCTGGTTCACCATGCTTGGACCATGATCGTTTTCGATTGACGTTATTGTAAACAATCCATTTTTCATCTCCAGTTATGATTCGTTTTAAAAACGGATCGAATTCATTGCGTTTAAGGTGCATATCACAAGCGTTGATTTGGTTTGTTAAATGAAATTCTTTCAATTCATGTGGTACCCAAATATCAAGTTTTTTTACGAGTCCAAGACTTTTTATGTGATAATGAACGGTTGACTTTGGTATATTTAATTTCTCTCCTATCTCACGCTCAGTTACATGACGATCCGATTCGATGAAAGCCTTGATATCGTCATCGTCAACTTCACTTGGCCGACCTGAACGTGGCTCATCTTTAAGTGAAAAATCTCCACAACGGAATTTGCGAAACCAATTTTGACACTGTCTTTCTTTTAAGGCTTTATCACCATACACATCTCGTAACTTTTTAGCAACCTGCTCCGCGTTTTTTCCTTTACGGAAATAATAGAGTAAAATATGACGAAAATGCTCTTTTGTGGGCTCCATATTAAAATTGACGCCAAACAAACAAATGTAAACAAAATTTCGCGCACTTTTTTTCTAAAGCAAGCTGAAAGTGACAGCTAATAACTGACAAAAAAAAGAATGCAATTACAGAGTCACCGCCGTTCAAAAAAATTGTCAAAGCCGACTAAATGACAAATCCGCAATTACTTTTTGGGCAACCCAATAGATTCTCACGAAAAGCTTTGCTGCTCTTCCAAGGAGTTATTTGTCGCAAATAAACTTTCCATAGAGCAATTACTGCGTTAATTTCAAAATCATTTACCGAAAATCGCACATCCACTGATCCTTCTCCCGAAAACGTATTAACGCAATCCCCTAATTCTCTGAGGGTAAACTGCTGTCGTTCAATAACCGACAGAAATGATGAATGAATGGCTTACTAGTTTATTCTACATCGTCATAAGTTGACTGACCCTCGTCATAACTAGGCTTATTTGGTGACAACCCGTAGTGCTGGAGTAGTCTGTCTTGAAGGTTTCCCTCTCGCCCTGAAGTCGAAATTCCCAGCTTCTTTAACTTATCTTTCAGTCTGTTATTCTGCTATTTCTTTTAACCATCTTCACTTTGCTATAAGTAACAAATTTTTCTTGCAACTTTTCCTACTGACTTCTTCGTTTTTCGTTTCTTTACTCGTTCATTTGTCTTCTTCTTCACATCTATTCGATTTATTTATTATCTTACTCCTTGCAACATTTCTTGTTTCTTCTTTTTTCCTAAAACGTCTTTCTTCAATCATGAACTTATTTTAAATCTCTTCTTTTAGTAAATATTCTTCCTCTTCTTTTTTCTATTTAATTCTTCTCGACTTCTTATTATAATCGTAATAATACTTCTTACATCTTTTTCTATCCTCTTTCAAATTGCATCTGATTTCTTATTGGAATCTTTTCGGCTACGATGTATTTGAACTTCATTCATTCTCATTGCTTTCGTCGATCTTCTGCTACGTTGACTGCTACTTAGTCGTTTTTTGCTCCTCCGCAGCCAAATTTTAAATTTTGTCGTTTTGATAGACTCTGATGACTGCTGCTTTTTAGCGTCACTTTTCAAATTTGTTAAATTGACTTCGCTTCTTGTTCTGTCGGCGTCAGATTTTCTGCTTGTTGGCGTGGCTTTTCAAATTCACTGAAATCTAATAACTTCTTTTTCTATGCTGATGACTTCACTGCTTTTCTGTTAACGTCAGGTGTGCCGCTCCGATTTTTGTCATCGATTTGAGAATCACTGGGAATCGATACGTCTTTTTTTCCCACAATATGCCTCTTACGGCTTATTTCTTCTACGCCGGCTTCACTGCTATCAGTTGCTCGCTTGAGATACCAATTTTTGTGTAAATCACCCGAATTGATTAAAACGAAACTTTAACAAAGTATTATATTGTAGGTATTTATTCACTTATATGTATGTATGATATAACTATTAACTTAGTTAAGTTATCAATAAAGAGTATTATTTGAGAGGGAACTGAGGTCGACAGAGTTAGCTGCTGCCAACAAGCTGGTTGAATGATCGTGCCCATTTTTGTATGTATAAACTTAGTATAGTGACTGCGTTAAGATCTCCGTTCATCGTGTTACTTCAGCTGACTGTTCGTTTTTCTGATTTTAAAATTCAAGTTTGACGATCGTTGTTTTAGCTCTCGTTAAGTTCTATGTCAAATGTCTTCATTTAGTCTTCGTTTAGTTTACTGTCATATGATTGCAGTCCGTCATCCTACATCCAGCGCTACATATATGCAAACACAGTAGAATCCATTTATCATGACATCGAAGTGAATTGATAAACACGTCATAACAAGCGGAGGTCATACAAAGTGTTTAGTTCAAAAAAATATGTACTAATGTATTTTAATAGACAAACATAGCATATATTAAGTCAAGTAAAAAGTTCGTTCGGTTTTTTTTATTGATTTTTCAAAAAATCTCTCGTAGAAGGTTGCGTCCCTATTGACAAAAGACTCGGAGAGCCAATTTTCACAGGCCTCTCTTGAGGCCAACTTCTCACCATTAAGCGCGTTCGCCATGGACAGGAAAAGACGGTAAGACTGGTGCCAGGTCCGGACTATATGGTGGGTGTATAAGGACCTCCCATCCGAACTTTTGGAGCTTCTGGCGCGTCACCAAAGACGTGTTTGGCTTGGCGTGGTCCTGATGGAACACAATTTGGCCTCTGTTGATCAAAGATGGCCTCTTCTGGATGAGTGCTGCCTTCACGCGGTCCAGTTGTTGGCAGTAGAGGTCTGAATTGAGCGTTTGCCCATAGGGGAGCAGCTCGTAGTAGATGATTTCTTGCCAATCCCACCACACACACAGCAAAACCTTCCTGGCCGTCAATCCTGGCTTGGCCACTGTTTCCGCCGGCTCACCGCGTTTCGACCACGACCGATTTCGCTTGACGTTGTCATAAGTGATCCAATTTTTATCGCCAGTCACCAAAGGCTTCAGAAATGGGTCGATTTTGTTGCGATTCCACGATTTCCATGATTTTATCGCAATTTTTGACGACAGGCCTCGCGATGCGTGGTGCATCTTTGACATCGAAATTACCGGAACGGAGCCTAGCAAACCACTTTTGTCCTACACGTTCGTTTACAGTATCGGGCCCATAAACTAAATTAATTTTTGTAAAATATAGCGAATTTTCTCTTTGCTGGTGTCCACCTTTGACGAGCGCTCACAACGTACTGAGTCAATCAATCGAAAAACTGTCAAAGACAAACGCGAATAAACATGTTTTCAGCGCCGTCTAGTATGACATGATGCGACACGTAACGCTAGTACTATGGACAATAACGCTAAAAAAAACCGAACCGACCAATATGTACATACATAAAATAAAAATAAAAATTGCAGTAATAGGTATATATATACATATGTTAATTAATTAAGAAATCTGTAATTTTTGTCTGCTTTTGTTTTTTCATCTTATTGTAATAAAAGTCTCTAATACTATTGTTTATAGAAGACATCGCCATGGTCAAATTACTATAATTTTCAATATTGCTATGAACAAATCGTGATAATAATTCTGCGGCCTTTAATGCCTTTTCTGCGGTAGCTAATGGTTTTTCCTCGACTTCCTCCTCCCCATCACATTTTGGGTGCTGCTAAAGAATCTGAATTTAAGTTTCGTGACCCCAAAGATAAAGGGACGTCATCATTTGCATCAAATTCATGTTCTGTTTTTTTTTTTTTTTTTTTTTTGGAAACATTAATATTTATTTATTGAATCTACTTCGATTTCGGAAGCCTAACAATAAGTAATAAAATCTTAAACTAAATTAAAACATAAAGCCCATTAGTAGGAATGGGCTGCTGGCTTGACGTTGCTCTTTAGAAGGCTGCTTTGTCTTTTCTCCGCAGGCGGGTTTGACTTGTTGCATAGGCCAAGGTGTTAGCCAAAGGGTTCGGATGGTTACGCAGTTTTGTTAAGTATTTTTTTGCTGCGATTTCAATTTCTTCCTTGATGGTAGGTATATTTAGATCTTTATGAATATTTTCATTATGCATGTACCATGGTGCGCCCGTTATTACTCTTAACGTTTTCGATTGGAATCTTTGAATTATATCTATATTCGTCGCGCAAGCTGTGCCCCATAACTGGATCCCATACATCCATATCGGTTTTATTATTGCATTATATAAGAGGACTTTGTTGCTAAGGCTTAGTCCAGACTTCTTGTTTAAAAGCCAATGTAAACTAGCAGATTTGAGTTTAAGCTGCAGCTTTTTAGCTGCAATGTGTCGTCTCCAGGTTAAGCGCCTGTCCAAGTGGATTCCGAGGTATGTAATTTCGTCAGCTTGCGGTATTGATACATTGTTGAGCTTAACAGTAGGACACGTTTTTGGCCTTAATGTAAAAGTTATGTGTTTGCACTTGTTTTCATTAACTTTTATACGCCATTTCGCTAGCCATTCTTCAATTTGTTTAAGATGCTGCTGTAACACTTTTGTGGCTGTAATGGGACATTTATGTCGACTTAGTATAGCAGTATCATCCGCAAATGTTGACGTAATTACTTCGTCACTTGTAGGGATATCTGCGGTAAACAGTATGTACAATATTGGTCCAAGAACACTACCCTGCGGAACACCTGCCGTAATCGGACACTCTTCTGTTATGTAATCATTTACTTTTACTGTGAATCGCCTGTTGGATAAGTAGGATTCAAGGATATTGTGGAACGTATTAGGTAATGATTTTTTAATTTTATGAATGAGGCCATCATACCACACTTTGTCAAATGCTTGCGCCACATCAAGAAAAACAGCCGAGCAATACTCTCGCATTTCGAAAGCTTTGCTTATTTCATTTGTTATACGATTTACTTGTTCAATTGTGCCGTGTTTTTCCTGAAAACCAAATTGATGTGTAGGAATAAAATCATTTTGATGGAGAAAAGGAGTAATTTTTGATAGCAGCACTTTTTCGAAAAGTTTTGATAGGCAATGCAACAGGTTGATTAGTCTATATGATGACGACAGGGTTTCCAGATTTGTGGATAATATCCTAGCATTAAAATGGCACTGAAAAGCTTTGCAAGAAAAACGAGAGCAATGCTTGGCAATTCTTTTAGCATTTTTAGTGAGATATGATCGTCTCCTGAGGATTTTTTTTTGGATCTAAGGCGGTAATAATGTTTTTTAGTTCAGACACAGATACTCCGCAAGTAACAGTGTATCTAGGAGCAGTATGGTTCGGTGACAAAGGTGCACTATATGTAGCAGTATTTGGTTGAAATACTGTGCTGAGGTGGTCTGCAAAACAGGACGCCTTTTCTTCATCCGTTCTTGTCCATGAACCATTATGCAGTCTCAACGGTACTTCAGTGCTTACTGGCGGCTTAAGATTTTTGCTAGCTTTCCAAAGCGATTTTTTAGTAGAAACGTTGGGAGACAAAGACGTTATAAGATGTTTGAATGTTTGTTATTTCTTTCTTCTTCGTATATTAATGCCTTTTTTAGTTTGTTTTCTGCCACCTTAAGAAGAATTTTTGCTTCGGGATATCCGTAGGCTTGCCATTCGTGACGCAAACGCCGATTATTTCGGACCAGTAATTCTATTCCGCTATTAGTTATCAATGTTTTTGCTTTTGTTTTCTGCTCTGGTGTGGTTATAGTTGCGAGCAACAGCAGTATACTGTTAAATACAAGAAACTAGTTTTCATCATCAGTTCCTCTCTCTATTTGCGGATTGGTCTGTATATGACTGCTAATTTATTTTATTATATTTAAGCCAGTTAGTTCTTGATGTAGTATGTCGAAAAGCATGCTCACTATCAATTGCTTGTTCGTTAAATTTAATGATTATTGAGAAATGATCAGAAGATAAGTCAGCATAGGTTTCAGCAAATACTAAACTCCTATCAAGGTTTTTAGTGACTGCAAAGTCAATCAGGTCAGGTAATTTCCTTGTGTCCGTAGGCCAGTAAGTTGGTTGTCTTGGGGAGATAAAATCGTAACTATTTTTTGTACTTATGATCGTGTTATATAACTGACGACCTTTTTGGTTAATTAGCCCCGATCCCCAATGAGTATGCTTCCCATTGTAATCACCTCCACCTAGGAACCTATCTCCAAGAGTCATAAAAAAGTCGCTAAATTGTTTTTCTATTATTACGAAACGTGGCGGACAGTAAATCGCAGCCAAAGTAAGGTCAACCACCCTATTTTTAAGGGTGATCGAACTTACTGCAACCAATTTGTTGAAAAGGAATTAAGAAAGTTGTGCTTCAAACGGTTCTTTATGAGTATAACTGTGCCACCATGTGCTTTACCACCTGGGTGATTAGTGTTGTACAGCTTAAACCTAGATATAAAAATTATTCTTCTGGGTGAGATGTGTTTCAGATATAAGAATAACATCAATTTCGTGTAAAAATAATTTGAGAGCCTATTTATGCTGGTTTACACCATTAGCATTCCATAATCAAATCTTGAGTTCACTCATTTTTTGTTCAACAGGGCTTGGAGCATTTGGTTTTTCGCCTTTATTAGGTCTTGAACCATACTGTGCATGGTTGACATAAATTATGTCATGCACTGGGTTAGATTAAGAATCATGGTCTCAACTCCAGTACTGGATGGAGTGCCTGATGGGCCTGTTCATTGGCTTTTACTACGTTGGCATAGGTCATTTGACCAATATTTGAGCTAGGCAGTTTGGAAGAAGTAGTAGTAGTAGTAGTAGTGAGCAAGTTTGGATTTTAAATCTTTGTAACCCGGACAACCTCTATAATTGGCGGTGTGATTGCCAACGCAGTTGCTACTTTTTGTTTGTCTTGCATACATTTTATTCAAGGGCTTTTGGTAGCATGGTGAAGATCACCACATGCTACGCAGAGAGTAGGTAATGTACAATAGGATTTTGTGTGACCAAATTCCTGACTGCTTATGCATTGCATGGGACCATTATTATTTTATTTATTCTTCGGTGTAAAAGGTATTTAAACCGTATATTGGATGCGTTTCATTCTTCTTAAGTTGAGCTGAGCTTGGCGATAAGAACACTTTAAACATAGGCTGCGGCACTTTATTTCTGTTAATTATGTTAACAACCGCCCTAATTTCAAATCCTTGCTCTTCTAGAGCTTCTTTTATGTCACCTGAGTCAACAGTGGCTTCGATTCCCTTAACTAAAACAATCAGGCTTTTCGCACTCTTCAACAGGTAAGAGTAATAATTCTGGTTGTTTGCAGATAGAAACACAACGACTTCACGAAAGTCTTTTTTACTGTGTACTTGTTGTTTTTGTCTCGTCTATGTTTCCTTTTTTAAGAGGTACAATGTGAAAATTGTTGGTACATATTATCTTAGCTATGTTCGTAACTAGCGAATTAGAGCTGCGCTCCCGCAAGTAGATTGGTGGAGGTTTAGTACTGACGACTGTGGAAATACCCTTCGAGGCTGTTATAGGCTCTTCCTCATTTAACGGGGTAAATCTGTTCCCTTTTAGTGCATTACCATCAGCATCGATAGTGGAGCCAACGGTATTATACCTCTTAGCATTAATCACTTTTTTGGGAGGACTAGATTTCTTCTTTTTGTTTACCACATTTATGTACCGATCAATGCCTGTTTCATTTTGGCTGTCTCACCTTGCTCTGTATTAGTCGCCCGCACTGGAGTTGCTGCTGCTGCTGCGCTGCTTGACTGCATAGCTGTTTGTTTTTCTGTTGGGAAGAGAGTTTTTCCACTTTTTGCTTTCTTTGTTGTTGCTAAGGCCTTCGTTGGCGCCTTTAGAGTTGAACTGCTTGCCTTTGCACTGCTGTTAGGTGGTGATTTATTCGCAACAACAGTGAAATAAGCATTTCTCTCTGTCGTCGCGACTGAATGCCGTCGCTCTTTCTGATTTGAGCGTTGATCACTCATTACATCGCCGGTTCACTTTTTTACTTATCGTTTTCGTTTCTCTGTTTATTTTTTTTTATTATTATTTATTTATTTATTTTTATTTTTTTTTTATTTGTTATTTTATTTGTCGATGTATAAATTTAAGCGATTTAATATTTAAGTTTTCTTAGACTTTAAGTGAAGTTACGGAGCCGATCAAAAAAAAAACACGTCCGTACACTTGCGCATTGACAAAGTCAACCCTGCTATTTGAAAAGGTAACTCGTCGTGGTTTTCAATGAATCCTGCATGTTTGAAACAGTTGTGAATAATACTTTGTGACATTTTGTTCCAGGCATCATTAATCATTAGAACTACATCTGGCACCGTTATTTTTGTAGAAGAGTTGTTTTCATTAGCATCAGGTCAATTAAATCATTTTAAGTACAAGATGTTTTTTAAAATTAGTTTTGAGTAATCGAAAGCAAATGTTATATTCTTCAAATCTTTTAAATAAATAACTTTTGGATGCGCCGGGCAATTATCAACCAGCAAAAAAATATTTTTCTTCTTTTTCATCAAATCAAAAAAATCAAAAAGTTCTGACGTCATCTAAGCTCTACGGTTGTTAGCATAATCGACATGTAAAGATTTGACACTGCTAAAACATCTTGGTTTTAGTGACTTTCCAATAACTAGCTATTTCTTCTTCTCTGTGTCAACTTGCCTTCATTTAAATTTTAAACTTTTGTCCGGCAATAATTTGTTAAACAATTCAGTTTTATCAGCGTTAAATATTTCACCATCAGAAATTCGTCTTCGTAGATTCGGCCGCACAGACGTCAACCAAGTTTTTTGGTTTTGACCAACAGATGAAGACTCACCCACAATTTTTCCCGCCACAATATTATGTCAAACTTTGAAACGGCTGCAGAACAAGTAAAATCGAGAATACCAAAACGAGCGGCAAAAATAATTTGGCTTTTTCTGTTGCATAGGGCCCTGACAGGTATTTCTTTTTTTCTCATGATTTTAAACCACTGA
The DNA here is from genome assembly GCA_037013455.1 of Ceratitis rosa. Taxonomy (NCBI): domain Eukaryota; kingdom Metazoa; phylum Arthropoda; class Insecta; order Diptera; family Tephritidae; genus Ceratitis; species Ceratitis rosa. The sequence goes on along the minus strand of JAWMAG010000014.1, from coordinate 2,063,072 downwards.
ATTTAATGCTTGATCAACATTTTCTTGTCGCGATTTTCGAAGCCTCTTCGATTTCAAAACATTTGAATTAAACGATTGCTTAATCCGGTTCTTATTTTTGAAAATCATTGAAATTGTCAAATGACGTGAGATCAGAGTTTGATTCTTCATTTTCTAATCTGCAGAAAGGGGCAATTCTCCTTAATCGTAAATGGTTTACGGCGTTGTGATGACACTGTTTTCACAGAGTATCACTCTGTGTAACCGTCAAATGTCAATTACTCACTGAGATTCAAAACAAAAGTGTGACTCGCTTCGTCGGAAACCAACGAACGATGCAGATGTAGCATATCATATCGGTCATTATAACCGGACATAATTTATTAAAAATGAGTCATAATCCGAGTTCTTTTACGAAGAATTGTATATGAAAACCAAAGTTCGTTGGTTATGAACATCGCAATAAGTGGTTAGTAGTTAAATTAAATTAAATGGAATTAAGTAAAGCAAATTAAAGTTATAAAAAATTAAAGAGAAATAAAGAAGAATACAAAATAAAATAGAAAATAAAACAAAGGAAAAAATATAATTAAAACCAAATCAAATTTATTTAAATTACAATACAAAATTAAAAACTAATTAAAATTTAATTTCAAAAATAAAATAAAATAAAATTATGTAAAACAAATTTTAAAATTTTATAATTGTTTTTGAATCCTATTAATTTTTCTTATACGGAAATACGAAAGGCCTATATTTTAAATAAAATTATATTTAATACAATAAAATAAAATTATATAAGATAAAAAATAAGCTAAAATATGATAAAATGAACTAGATTAAATTAAATTAAATCAAACAAAATAAAATAGGAAAAGTTAAAATTATATAATTATTAATTAAATGGAACAAAACCTTACTAATTAAATAAAACAGAGTTAAATAAAATTAGTAACTTGTAATGTAATTATTTATAATTTTTTTTAAACAAATAAATAAATAAAGTAAATTAATATAAACTAAATAACATAAAGAAATTCAATAATAAAAAAAAAACCAAAATAAAAGAATTTATATAAAATAAAAATAGTAACTTAAATTAAAATTAAATAAAATAAAATTATGTAGCCTAAAGAAATTAATATAAAATTTAATTAAATAAAAAAAGAATATTTGAATTTTATAAAAAAAAACACTAGCTGTACCTGCACCGCTTCGCTGTCGCTCATACTCATTGAATGTATGAAAATTAATAATGGGCTACTTTTTTATCATAACGTTACTTTCTCAATACTTGTGGGTAAACAACATTTTTACAATTGACATTGGTCCACTTCCCGAAAGAAGAATAGTCCAACTTTTCGAATAGGCCAGTCCTCGGTCCACTTCCCGGAGAGAAGAGTAGTTTTCCTGCTCATGTAAGCAAAATAACCAACTATTCACCGAGTTTCAAGTAAATGGAACCATAAATAAGATTTTCTAATCGGTCAGACCTTGGTAAACTTCCCGAAGAGAAGTGTAGTCTTCCAGTTAATCTAAGCAAAAGTCCTCCTATGTACCGAATTTCAAGTAAATCGAGCAATATGGTAAACAAAATTGTTTCGAATAGTTCGGACTTTGGTGCACTTCCCGGAGATAAGAGTAGTCCGATATTTTTGAATAGGTCAGTCCCCGGTCCATTTCCTCTAGAAAAGAATAATTTTTCTGTTAATTTAAGCAAAATATCAACTATGCTCCGACTACGAATTTCAAGTAAATTGAGCGATAAATACAATTTTTTCAAATAGGTCAATCCTTGGTTCACTTCTCGGTGCTCTTATAAATAATATGGGTTTTTTAGTGTTCCACAAAATTTGTTTTTATTCTGAGCGTCGCTGGGTTAATAAATGCTCTTGTGCTAATATTTCATCGTATAAACATTTTTCTTGGTGGTGTTTGTGCTGTATTGTTGTGCTATTTGTTGTCACCTGCTTCTTATGCTGGTAAACGAAAAGCCACTTTTGCTGCTAGCAAAGAATCTCCAGCACATAAAAATCTGAGACTGGAGAATAACGGCAGCCTATCTGAAGCTGTGCTCAAGGCGCTGCAGTCAACAGAAGAGAAATTAAAATTAATGAAAGAGAGGATACAATAGTGTATTGGAACGGTGTATACGCAGCTATCAGAAAGTATTGCTGCTTTCGAGATAAAGTTCACGTCTAAACTCCAAGAGAGTTTTGAGGCAGTAACAGCGCGTATCGAAAAAGTTGAGCGAAGGTAAAACAGTCTGCAGAAAGAGATTACTGTAAAAGTTAACTCATAGAAAGAAGAATTGGCAAACTTTAAAAAAGAGAGATCAACTGCTCATTCCATCTCTGATGCTGTTGTGTTTTATTTGCAGTTCTTAAAGAGGAAAACCTGAGACAGACTTTTGACAGCGTATGTAAGTCCATAGATATAGCGACTCCCTTTATCTGCGGCCTATTAATGCGGTGATTATAGAAAAGAGCATAAATCTTCAGTGCCTCTTAAACTAGCAGGGTTTGACAACGACGGCACTTTTAATATACATGGGAGCTTACCTGCTGCTACCAGAAAGGCCCACCAAGCTGCAATAAAATTAATAAACCTAAATAAAGGGTGGTTAAATTTCAAGGGCCGATGTTGAATGTGAACCACACCTAAACGCCAAGTTTTTTTCCGAATTTAATTTGACACTTCTCTATTTCAGACTTACTCAATTTGAACCATGGAGAGATACACAATCCAACAACGTGTTAAAGTTATCCAGACTTATTATGAAAATTTTCGAAGAAAATCATCTTCAGCGATGAGGCACATTTTCACCTCAGTGGATTCGTCAATAAACAGAATTGCCGCATTTGGGCGAATCCAAGAGTGATTGTCGAAAAACCAATGCACCCACAAAGAGTGACTGTTTGGTGCGGTTTATGGGCTGGCGGCATCATCGGGCCGTATTTTTTCCAAAATGAGGCCGGTCAGGCAGTTACTGTGAATGGTGTCGCTATCGTGAGATGATAACGAATTTTTTATGGCCACAATTGGAAGATATGGATGTGGACGACATGTGGTTTCAGCAGGACGGTGCCACTTGCCACACAGCTAACGAAACAATGGCTCTTTTGCGCAACAAATTCAATGGCCGTGTTATCTCACGTAATGGCGATGTCAATTGGCCCCCAAGATCATGTGATTTGACACCGTTGGACTTTTTTCTCTGGGGTTATTTGAAAGAAAAGGTGTACGTCGATAAGCCAGCAACATATCAAGAGCTAAGGATGAGATAATTCGGCACATTAACGGCATAGAAACTCCATTATGCCTCAGCGTCATCGAAAATTTGGACCATCGTATGGAGGTGTGCCGCCGAGGTCGCGGCGCTCATTTGGCCGATATTTTGTTACATACATAATTGAGTAATACCAATATATCATAATAAAATAAAATTTCAACAATTTCCTAAATAGTTTGTGTTTTATTCAAAACAAAAAAAACATCGGCCCTTGAAATTTAACCACCCCTTAGTTTACAGTTGTAATACGGTATCAATATCAATTTTGGCCGTTTCTGCCAGTAAAATTGTAGATTACATGGAGTTTGTCCAGCCGACATCCCGGCTAAAGCAAATATTTAGCCATGCTCTTAGGTATCGGGTTATAGATATTACGATCTTATTTATTTTTATTTATATAAAATATAGTTTACAACATAAATCTTATAAGCTATTTGTTTGAGAGCTATAGCTACTAGATATAAGGCCTACTTTATCTTATATAACATATGTATGGTACGTATTTACTTTTGAAGTTTAGTTTGCTTAAATATTATGAGAAATACATATTTGTTCGTTTGAGAAAATTGATTCGACTGAAGGGACCGAGAGGTAAGAAATTGGGTTTGTGTTAGTAAAAATTCGTTCTTTATGGGTGGTATACAGTGGGGAGCTAAATAGAAGCTGATTAACTGTGACTATGATATTTGCGCTGCAAATACAGTATATAGGGGTTCAGTTGTTCATAAGATGCCCATGTGTTAGTTTGGTGGGTAATAGTATTAGGCACTCGAATTTTATAACGTCAAGTCGTGAAGCATTTTATAGATTTTTTTAAGGAGTCCGTTAGATGGCTCTTTGTGTAATTTATGCTTTTGTACCAATTATTGGTTGGGTTCAATTCGAGGCGTTGTTCCTAGAGGAAGTATTGCTATATATAGTTTTTAACATCGCGAAGGTTTAAATTTTCTGTCTGACCTTGCTTCGTTTGCTTGGCGGCTCGGTCGGCGATTTATGATTTCTCAACTTTGTGAAGTACTTCGTCCTGCTTCTTTCAATTTCAGGCTTATCCAGTAAAATATCAAGATCTTTATGAACGTACCATGGTGCACCCGTTAGTGCTCTTAAAATTTTGGACTGGAACCTCTGTATTTTATCAATGTTAGTTTGCGTAGACTTGAATTTATTCATCTCGAGTCAGCCAATTGTTTAAAAAAGTGCAGTGGGAAAATTTCCAGTTCCGACGTTTCATAAGTATTTAAATCTACTTTTCTTCTTTAAATTTCGACTTTCTTTCGTTTATGTTGTGCCAAACGCAGGATGGCGATGAATGGGTCGGAAAGGTCGTCACAGATGTGTTGGTATATGCTTTACTATATTTGTTTAGGTACATTTGAATGTCCCATTTCTCCACATAAATGAATTTTTATATGAATAAATGATGAGAAGCGGAATTGGCAGGTATTGGTGTGTTGGTTAGTTAGTCGTGTCTTCCGTTTCTGTTTCTTCTGATGGAAGTACGACTAGTTTGACAAGCGGCCTTGTTATTTTACCCTTTTCGGTTATTAGTTACACGACTCTTACTCGGCTATCCGGTCCTGGATGTAGGTTGATTACTCGACCTAGTCTCCATTCGTTTGGTTGGAGATCTCCCTCTTTAATGACGACGAGGTCTCCAACTTTTATATTTGGTTGTGAGTGTCTCCATTTCATTCGTTTTTGCATTAGAGTGTGATATTCTGATTTCCATCGTCGACAGAATGTTTGGTGGAGGGCTTTTAATTGATTATTGAGGCAGGAGTTTCATTAATGTCCGGTTCTGGTGCAGTTAATAAGTATCCTCCGACTAGAAAATGACCTGAGGTTAGTGGTTCCAAATCTGTCGGATCATTGGAAGATGGCGAAATCGGCCGCGAGGGACTCAACCCGACATAACAGAGTTGTGAACTCTTCGAAGGTGTATTTATTACGCCATGCTACTTTTTGCTTTAAATTCGGACTTCAAAGACCGTGAAGCCCCTACAAAATTTGTACCGTTGTCGGAATAGATGTTCTTTGGACATCCTCGTCTGGAGATAAGTCTGGCAAATGCGGTTAAGAAAGATTGAATACTAAGATCGTTGGTAGCTTCTGAATGTATTGCTTTTGTTGTAAGGCAAACAAACAAGCATACATATCCTTTCGATAAGCGGCACCCTCTACCCCGGTAATTTTTCAAGTCAAATGGCCCAGCGAAATCTACACCCGCATTTGTAAATGGTCGGGAGAATGTGGTTCGCTTTTCGGGTAAGATCCCCATCAATTGCGTTTGAGATCTCTTTTTATAAATTGTACAAATTTTGCAATTAAAAGTTATGGACTGATTAGGCCGTATTAGACGTAGCATAAGCTGATTTTCTCCGTGAAAAGACACGTTATGGACAAATTTAACGAGGATAATAGGATGACATTCTGCCATGAGCAGATTCACTAGTACCTCATTACCTGTCATTATCCGTAAATATACCACGGCTCCATACGTGTATGCCTTTTCTGAGGCGTTAAAAAATCCGTGGATTTCCATTTCAGTTGTTGGTGAAAAGGATACCCATCGAGGTATTTTTATTTGGTTTATTTTCGGATAGTTGTCCATAAATTTTTGCCACTGGGTAAATGTTTCTTGAGTCACCGATTCATCCCAGTCTGTTCTTTGTTGTTGTTGTTGTTGTAGCGGCTAGCTAACCCCGCTTAGGGCAGGTATCATTAATCTAAGTCGCCGAGGTCATCTAATGGGAGGTCCAGGAAACGTGCTGTTTCGACGGGGTTGGACCAAAGGGAAAGGGGGGTTAGATGAGTTGGTTTAAGGGGGCATGTGAAGAGGTGGTTAGTGTCGTTGGGTATGCTGGAGTCGAGTCTGGATATGTAGGATTTTAACCTACTACAGTATCCGGATCTAAGCTGTGCCAAGATCACTCGGGTCTCTCGAGGCAGCTCGAGCTCGCTGTCTGCAATTGGTGGTGGTTTATCTCCGAGTACGCCATTCACTGGAAGGGAGTCTAAGAAGGTGTTGACTGACTCCTGGTGAATGGCGTTCAGCGCTTGTCGGTATGCCGTCCTGTCCAGCGGTTGTTGTACATGACGCTGTATGGTGCAGTTTAGGTCAAGTACTCCCTTCCTCATGTGCCTAGGCGGAGGCTCGGCTTCCAAAAGGTGCCTGCTGGGGTGCTCCATGCGGTGGCATCCCAACAGGAACTGCTTGCACAGCAAAGTATTATGCTCCTTAACTCGTAGCTTGGATGCTTCGCTATGCAAGTGATGCTCCGGTGATATTAGGAGGTTTCCTCTCGCAGTCCTAAGGGCGGTGTTCTGACATGCCTGTAGTTTTCTCCACTGCGTCTCGTTCGTTCCCGGCGCCCAAATCGGTGCAGCGTAATTTACGACCGGCCGGCCAATTGCTTTGTAGGTTGCCAGCACGGTTTCTTTGTCTTTACACCATGTGCTACCGGCTAGCGCTTTGAGTATTTTGTTGCGGCCCTGGAGTTTTGCGGCAATTGCGGTCGTATGCGGAGTGAAGGAGTGCAGGCTATCGAATGTGACCCCCAAAATCTTTGGGTTGTTTATAGTTGGAATTTTTTGATTATCAACTTTCACATCGAGTTCTAGCCGGCACTCCTTCGTCCAGCTGTTGAAAAGGGTAGCCGGGGATTTCGTCGGCTGTATTTTTAAATGTCGTGCAGTGAAGAAACGGGAGAGATCGGCGAGGTAGCCGTTCACTTTCGAACATTGGCTATCAATATCCTGGCCAGACGCCAATATCGAGCAATCATCGGCATACGAGGTTAAGGAAACTCCTTCCGGTGGAGGAGGGAGCTTCGAGATATAAAAATTAAACAGTAGCGGGGAGAGGACACCACCCTACGGAACCCCCTGTTTAATTTTTTTCAACTTAGATGTTTCTCCTCGGAATATGACCGATGATTGTCGACCACTCAGGTAGCCCATGACCCACCTCTGCAACCCCGGCGGTAATGAGGATTCCTCAATGTCACTGAGTAGCACTGAATGATTGACAGTGTCAAAAGCTTTTGACAAATCCAGTTCTACCAGGACAGTTCTCGTGCAGGGTCGGTTTGGTTCAGGCCATTGACCACCTGGGTGTTTATGGCGTTAAGTGCTGTTGTGGTACTGTGCACTTTTCGGAAGCCATGCTGATGTGCTGCTGGACGCAGATGGTGGGTGAATGTCGGCAGCAGTAAGGCCTCAAGCGTCTTCGCTACTGGGGAGAGGAGAGTTATCGGCCGATAAGACTCTCCTTTGTTCGCTGGTTTCCCCGGTTTAACTAGCGGGACCACCCTACCGGTTTTCCACACATCTGGTATAATTAGGGTGGTCAAAGACAAATTGAGGGCCTTGGTGAGGTAGTCTGCTCCCGCTGGTCCAAGATGTTTTAGCATCAGCTTGCTTATTCCGTCAGGGCCGATGGATTTGGAGGCTTATCGCCTTCCCGATAACCCCCTGAACCTCTTCTCTGGAGAAATCAAGCACCGTGCTTGTGTTTGGCAGTTTGCGCATACGGCGGGTTACACGTCGTTTCGCTTTGTCTACCGAAGGATGCAGTGTAAAAAGCCAGCTACAGTAGCTCGCGCATCTCTTAGGGTCCAACGAGGCGCGATCACCGAATGAAATTTCCACCCGGTCATCGCGTCTCGTCGGGTTAGACAGCGACTTGACTGTAGCCCAGAGCTTTTTTGCCCCAGAGGAGAGGTTGCAGGACCTTAAGTGCTCCTCCCACTTTTTCCGCTTGTGTCTGTTTACATCAGTCCGAATCTCCGCGTTTAAATCCCTGATTAGGGGGTTCCCGGGATCGGAGTTACGGAGGATGTCGCGCCTTGCTGCTAAAGCCGCTGCTTCGCACGGGAAATTAGAGCGAATTTCCGCAATTCGGCCTGCCGGGATGAAGCGGGCGGCAGCGGTCACAACAATCCTGCGGGATGATCGCTCACCAGAGGTGACGTCTGTTGGAGTGGATAGAGCACTGAAGGCGGTCCAGTTAACTTTTTTGAAGTTAACGAAGGTCCGGTGGTCCGCGGAACATAGTCGGGAGGTCTGTCAATCGAGATGTGTATGGGTAAGTGGTCCGATGCTACTGTCAGTACAGGTCGCCAGACTATACTGTTTATCAGACCAGCACTCGCAATTGTTATGTCGGGCGAACTTTGGCAATTACCCACAACTCTGGTGAGGGTGTTGTCGTTCATTGTGCAGAATGTCGAATCGTCTATCTGTACCGCCAGCTCCATTCCTCTACGGTCATTTGACAGGCTAGAATGCCAAAGATCGTGGTGCGCGTTAAAGTCGCCCAAAACCAAGCGGTTTTCGCCTCTGAGTAGCGCACCTATATCAGGGCTATATCCAACTGGGCAACTTGTAACGGGAGGAATGTATATATAGCAGTATCATTTGCAAAAATTTACGTCATTACTTTGTCATTTGTAGGAATGTTTGCGGTGAACAAAATATGTAATATTGTTTCAATAACATTACCCTGCGGAACACCTGACGTGATTTGACACTCTTCTGTTATGCGTTCATTTCTTTTTACAGCGCATCGCCTGCTGGATAGATAAGATCCAAGGATATTATGGAGTGTGTTAGGTAATGGTTTTTTAATTATATAAATGATACCATCATGCCACACTTTACCAAATGCTTGCGACACATCAAGGAAAACGGACGAGTAATACTCTCTGAATTCGAAAACTTTTCTTATTTCATTTGTTATGCGATCTACTTGCTCAATTGGATTTAAGGATAATATTTTTTTAATTCAGACACAGATGCTCCGCAAGTAACAGTGTATCTTCGAGAAGTACGGTTTGGTAACAAATGTGGACTATTTGTAGCGACATTTTGGTTAAAATACCGCACTGCAGACAAGATGCATTTTCTTCATCTGTTCTGGCCCATGAATCGTTAGGAAGTCTCAGCGGTGTTTCAGTACTAGCAGGTCGTAACTTTGTCTTTTTTAGGTTGTTTTCTGCCAATCGTCACTTCATCGTCGCTTGTTTCGGACCAACCACTCTATTTTGCTATTAGTTATTCATGTTCTGGTTTTTGGTTTCTTTCCTGCTCTGTTTTCAATATCAGATGGCCTCTCTATTTCCGAATTGGTCTGTATACGCCTGCTTATGTATTTTGTATATTTAAGCCAGTTAGTTATGAATGTAGCAAGTCGAACAACATGATCATTTTCAATTAGTTGTTCGGTCAATTTAATGATTATTGAGGAATGATCAGAAGATAAGTCAGCACTGGTTTCGACAAATACTAAACTCCTATCTACGTTTTTAGTAACTGCAGATTCAAACAAGTCAGATAGTTTCCTTGCGTCTGTAGGCCAGTAAGTTGGTTATCTTACTCACTTACTAACTTTACTGGAGTAGACGCCGCTCACGCGACATAGGCAAGTTCTTGTTTACCTGGTCTTTCCAACGGATTGAAGGTTCCGCTGCTGCTACCGGCGGGTACTGCATCACAAATTTTCAAAGTTGGAGCATTCTTATCCATCCGGACCACATGACCTCGCCAGCGTTGCCACTGTTTCTTAATCCGCTGAACTATGTCAATATCACCGTATATCTCATATAGCTCCTCATTCCATCGGCTGCGATATTCGCCGTTCCCATCAATGCTAGACTTACCAGGTCTAAAGGCACAATGCCGGTCGCAGTAGCCGATTGGTTAGCATTACGTACTGACATTCGGAAGGCTCGGGTTCAAATCCGGGTACCACCAACATCCAAAAGTTATGGAACATTAATTTAGATAAAAAATTAAGTTAATTATTCTAATTGCGATCGGCCCTCGGCAGGGAATGTCCACACCTCCGAGTGTATTTCGGAAATGAATTAAAGCTTCTCGTAAAAAAACCATCAGCCGTTCAGAGGCGGCTTAGTATACCCTGTATGTCCCTCCATTTTTTGGACAACCATCAAGACGCAAACCACAAATTAGAAGAGAAGCTTGGCCGAAATTTGCGTTAGCGGTTTCAAAGCACCAATTACATAAATATGTATAGATACTAGCTGTACCCTGCAACGCTTCGCTGTCACACATACTCATTGAATGTAAGGAAAATTAATCATGGGATATCTTTTTATCCTAACCTTACTTACTCAATACTTGTGGGAATACAACATTTTTGGTTTAAGCATTAACTTTGGTTCTGGAGAGAGGAATAGTCCGACAGTCCGAGGACAGTTCGCGTTCCACATCCCGGAGAGAAGATCATTTTTCCAGCTTTCCAGTTCACCGAATTTGAAGTAATTCGATCAATAAACAAGTTTTTTTTGAATAGGTCAGTCCCAGGTACACTTTCCGGAGAAGAGTACTCCTATTCTATTCGAATAGGACAGTACCTGGTCCACTTTCCGGAGAGAAGTGTAGTCTTCCTGTTAATCAAAGTAAAAAGACACCTATGTACCGAGTTACGAGTAATGCGATCCATAAATAATCTTTTTTTTAATAAGTCAGTCCCCGTTCTCCTTCCCGGAGAGAAATGTAGTCTCCATGTTAATCTAAGCAAGAAGCCACCTATGTACCAAATTTCAAGTAAATCGAACTACAAGTAAGATTTTTTCAAATAGGTCAAGCCCTGGTCCACTACCCGAAAATTTTTTTTGTAAAACCCTTCCCAGGTATCATAGACGCAATCTGACGAAATTTCAAGTCAATCGACCTTTAACTTTTGGAGAACATCCGTTCAGGGATAATATAAGAGTTTTTTGAATAGGGCCACATCCCGAATTTTTTTCGGCAAAACCCATCTCAGGAATCATAAAAATAATCTTACGAGATTTCTAGTCTTTCGGTTGGTTACTTTTGAAGAACACCCGTTCCGCGGCGACATAAGAGTTTTTTTTTCGAATAGGTCAGTCCCCGGTCCACTTTCCAAAATTTTTTTTGTAAGCCTTTCGCGTATTTCGGCGTATACCGTGTTAACTTCTCCCCCTTTAAAAGGTGCAACGTCCTCGTTGACCGATAGGACGCTTGGGACTATTGTATCTTCTTGTCTGCAGTTTGAATCTTGGTTTTGCGTTTTGTTCGTTTTTTTCTTTAAATATCTTTTTGCCGCTGCTGCGAGGATCAGGATTATGATTATTGTAGTAGATGCGGAGCCTGTCCAAAGACTGGTCCTATATTTCGTTTTCAGCAGGCTTATTTCCTCTATATTAGCTACGTTTAGTTCTTGTAGCAATTGCAAAGATAGAATCTCTTCTGTTTTTGTGGTAAAGTTAGTTGATTGTCTGATCGCTGGTAGTGGGTTGGCAAGTGATACTTCTTTATTCGAATAACTTTTGTCCTGGATATTGATAGTGGAGTTGACATAATTTAAAATGAAGGTTCCCGTTAACTCTAGTGGGTTTCCATCTATGTTTATTGTCCCGTTGTAGCCATTAATGAGTAGTGTTCCTGGGAGGATTTCTTCCTGTGTTGGTATGTGCTGATTGTTGATGGTTGTGCAATTCGAAGGCTGCCCTTTAAGCAATCGTGGAATACAGCTTGTATTTGAAATATCATCTAATTCTTTTTGTTTACAAACTATTATGTTACTAAATTTTTTACAATTACTCTTGATTCCATAAGTTTTATCTTGACATATTATTAATTTTTCATATGGAATTTTTATTATTTTTTTATTTTCTTTTACTGGTTTTATTACAATAGTTTTACATATTTCATTCTTTGTTATAGGTATACTTATAATGTAAATAATATTAGATTGATTCAACACAATTTTAACGTCACTTAATTCGATAGCTTCATTATGTATGACATTTATGTATGGTACATTTTCTTTTTCAAACATTTCTTTTATTACATTTATTTCCTGATTTGATAGTATAAATGAATTTATTATTCCGGCCTTTGCCCATTGTATATGGAATAGTCAATATTTACTAATTCTTCCTTTAACATTCTTATTTTTCTTTCTATAATTTTTGCTAATTCATCTTTTAGTTCGTTGCTTGATTTTACATTATTCAATATCATATTTGTTACACTAGTTAATTTATTTATTTTTTCAATTATTGACTTATTTATTACTACTTGATGATTATTATTTTCTAATACATTATTAATTTTATCGCTAATTATCTGGAAGTCCTCGTGGTCTGGTGAACCAGTTATCCATTTCCAAATAGTTCCTAATGTTTCTATTGCTCTTCTAAATCTATTAGGTTTCAATTGGGATAATAAGGATTTTACGGTTTCTATTTCGTGGGATAGGAATGGGTAAAGAGAATTCTTTTTTGTTATGTCATTTGTTATTGAGGTGTCCAGTTTTTCTATTATATCGTCGTACTGATCCAAGTTTATTGAATGTATTAGTTTAAAAGTTCCTGTTTGGAGCTTTGCGTTTCCTGTAGCTATAGTCACAATTTTGTTGTTCGTGTAGTCCAGTATTTGTGTTTCTGCATTGCACAAGGCAATTAAATATGTTATCCTGTAAATGTAATGTAGTAATTTTTTTTAATTTTTAATGTGGCTTTTATGCACAATTCGACCTGATTTTGTTACTATTGTACATCCTTTGTCTTCCTTTACTAATTCTTTTTTAAATTTGGGTGTAAGTTTGTTGCCTAGTCTTTTATTGATTTTTACATAAATGGTATCGTCAGTATTGTATGTCTTATATTCTGTCCTATTCTTATTATGGTAATCTAAGTCTTTTTTCTGTTTGTCACGGATTTTTTTAATGTTGTCTAGTCTGTCTTTTTCTAATTGTGCTGGGTTAGTGGTAACTCTTCGTCCGAAAAAAGCTTCTACGGGTTCTATTATAATGTGTCTATGATATGTTGGGAAAACGATTTGAAATTGGTGTGAAGAGATATCTCCTGTTGAGATTAGAAGTTGACTTTTGAAAGCATTTATTGGTGCATCTATGTAGGGTATTAGTGTTTGTCCTGAACTCTCGTCACTGTGTTGTGTAGCTGTCAATGAGTTTATTTGTGGATCTGGTGGTATTCGTGATAATGCGTCTGCTACTACGTTGGTGTTTCCAGGTTTGTATTTAATTTCATAGTTGTACTCTTCCAAAATGGCTTTCCATCTTTTTAATTTACTATTGGTGTTTTTGTTACTGAGGGCATATGTTAATGGCTGGTGATCTGTAAATATTTTAACTGCGGTTGAGCCGTATAAGTAATTCCGTAATGATTTTAATGACCATATTATTGCTAACATTTCCTTTTCGTTCGTCGCGTAGTGTTCTTCTGTTTTCGTCAGTGTTCGTGATATGAAAGTTATCGGTTTGCCGTCCTGTTCCAGTACTGCACCTATTGCGTATGTAGAGGCGTCGGTTGTTAGGTGAAATTCTTTGTTGAAGTTAGGGAATTCTAACATTACTTCGTTTGAGGTAAGTGAATTTTTGATTTTGTTGAATGCTTCTATTGCTTGTTGGTTTAGTGTTATTGCTAATTTGGACATTCGTCCCTCTTCCCCTCTCAAAAGGAGAGTTAGGGGTTTCGCGAGTTTGGCGTAATCCTTAATGAAACGTCTGTAAAAGCCAGACATTCCCAAGAATGACCTAAGTTCTTTTAACGTTTTTGGAATCGGAAATCCACTGATTGTAGCTATTTTTAGTGGGTTAGTTTTTAATCCTTGAGTAGAAATGATAAATCCTAAATACTCAACTTCTGATTTTAAAAATTCGCATTTATTTAGCTGTACTTTCATATTAGCTGCTTGTAATGTTTGAAATATAGTTTCTATATTGCGGAGATGTGTTTCTTCGTCTTGTCCAAAAATTATTATATCGTCTATGTAAACGTAGCATTTTGTCCCTATGTGTTCTCTAAGAATGTCGTCTAGTGTCCTTTGAAATATAGCGGGTGCATTCTTTAAGCCAAATGGTAAACGGGTAAATTCGTATTTAGCGTTATTAATCGAAAAAGCTGTTTTTTGAATATCCTTTTCATGTAGGGGTATCTGGTGAAAACCACTTTTAAGGTCTAACACTGTGAAAAATTTGTTTTTCCCAAGTTGGGTGAGGACTTCATTTATTTCTGGGATGGGGTATTTGTCTGGTGTTGTTACACTGTTTAGTTTACGGTAGTCTATTACCATTCTGTATTTTTTCTCTTTTGATGCGTCGAGTTTCTTTGGGACTATCCAGATTGGTGAGTTGTAAGGTGATCTTGAGTGTCTGATTATGCCTTGATCTAGCAATTCTTTGATTTGTTTTTCAACTTCGTCCTTCATTGCCATTGGGTAGGGGTAGTATTTTGAATAAACTGGCCTATCTGTCGTTGTTTTAATTTCTGCTACCACTGTCGATGTACATATATGTCAATTTCTCATTAGGTTCTGAAAAAGGTGCTGGATGTCTAGCGCATAGTGAGTGTAATTGTCTTGTTTGATCATTTGTTAAGTGTTCGGTTCTGAGGTCAATATTGTTAACTGATTTGGATATTTGCTGCTTTATGGGGATTTTTATGTTGTTTTTCACGAGCATATAGTCTTCAGATGTGTATATAACTGCGTTTAGCTGTTTTAGGCTATCGTTGCCAAGAATTGCGTGAAAGGATTTAAGTGTGGGTAAGATAAAAAATTTGTGTTTTTCTTCCTTGAGTCCGAAAAGGTTGAGTTCGGTGTGTTGTGATATTTCGATATTGCCGCCTACTGATTTTGCGTAAAAAATGTTTTCATTGAGTTTGGGATTTTTTACTAATGAAGTTTGAATGTAGTTCTTATTTGAACCGGTATCTATTAAGAATTTTAATATTTTTCCATCGCTTGTCTTACACTTGAAGTAAGGTAGCGATGAGGAGGTTAATCTAAAAAATGAACGTCTACAAAATCATTAAAATTGTTTTCTGGGTTGTCTTGCTCTTTTCTCATGTATTCGTTGTTGTATTCTTCCCATGATTGCATTTCCTCATATTGGATGGTATCTTCTTCGTAGTCTTTATTATTTTCATTAGTATCTTGTGCAATATGGTTGATTCGTTGAAATTTGTTCGGGTAGTTGTTGCTTAATTGGTTAGATGGTGGTGGTGGTCGTTTTCCTGCAATTCCGTTGAAGTTGGGTCTATTTATGTAGTTGACTGCTCTTGTTTGTTGCGAATGGTCTATGTCCATTGGAATTGGCTTAGGCTGTGGTTTTGGTCCGTTAGGTCTTGGTGGTTGAAAATTTTGTTGATATTGTCGGTATTGTGGTCTACCGTATTGGTTTTGACCGATAGGTTGTCTATTGAAGTAATTTTGTGACATTTGGTGATATGGTTTTGTTTGGTTATACGGTGTTGTTTGCTGATATGTTGTTATTTGTGGTTGGTATGCTAGTTGTGGATAAAATGGTTGTTTTTGGAACTGGGGCTTCCTTGGAGGAATTGGAGGTGGTGGCGGTTGATACATTCTACGACTTGCGTTTTGGTGGTTGTATGTGTGTTGTGCCCTGTATCCTTGGTTTTCCAATTTTAGACAAAGGTGAAGGGCTTGCAGGAGGTCTACTGGCTCCTTTATTCCTAAGAGTCTAGGAAAATCTCCGTTAAGACCTCGTACAAATGTATCCAAAGCCTTGTTCCTGTAAGTTTGTGTCAGAAGGTGAATGGCTTCGTGTCCCATTTCGATACCCGATAGATTGTTGAGGATGAGGGAAAGATGATTATAAACTTCCTGGTAAAATTCTGAGATAGTTTTTCGTCCCTGTACTAAAGATGATAGTTGGCATTCAAGGGTTGTGATGTCGCGTTTGTCCGCGTAGTGAAGCGTCAAGCAGTGTGAGATTGCTCTCCAGTCTAGTGGGGTATTATACGATTCTAATGTAACGTCAGCGTTGCCTACAATTTTATTCCTAATTACGCTTAGGATACCGAAGTACTTTGGGGTACCTCTGATACCTTCGTAGATCTTAAGCACGCGTTCTACACTTTTTTTCCACGAGTTGAATTCTCCTGGATTACCAGAGAATTCCCGTAGGCTTCGTATAATGTCGGGAATTTTATCGAGGTCATCTAGTCGTCCACGGTGTTCCTGGTCAATAGTTTGGTCAGTTGCATTCGCCAGTATACTGTTTGGATTATTTTCTCTAATTACAACGTCCTTAACAATTCTCCTAATGAGGGCTTCTAGTTCGGGAGTTGTATTGGGATTTTGTGGAGGGGGAACATTTAGGTTTTGTGGAGGGGGAACGTTTGGATTTAAAACGGGTGGTCTAATAATATACTGATTTTGCATTTTGCTTTATAATTTAAGTTATTCCTTTAAAAATCTTTGTATTGAATTTAAGTTATCAATCTCTGGAGGGTCCCTTTTGTGGTGAATCGCAGAGTTGTTTTGTGTTATAAAGCCGGAGGGTCCCCCTTAAAGGTGGTGAATCGCGGCCTTGCTTTATTTTAGTTTATTGGCTGTACAAGCCTTCAGTTTATAGTTTTTTTTTCCTCTACTTTCTCAATTAATTATTATTATATATTATTTTAATAATTAACTTTTTTCCCTTTTTCCTTTTTAATATAGTTTCTAATGAAAAATTATTGTCAAAATTTAATCTTATTCCCTTCCGTTAATTGTAATTGGTAATTTAGCTTTTCTTTTCTCTTTTTTTTCACTTTTACTTTTTATAATATTTAATTTTATTTTTATGTAATAGAGGCACTATTTTAATTTTCGAGAAACTTCTATAAACTTTATTTTCACGATATTCTCCTATTTTCTTTCACTAAAATAACTTATAAATTATTCTTACACTAATATCCCACGGCGCATGTTGGGTGATCCGTTTTGCACTGCTACTAAGGTCCAGCGTTGCGCACTCTTCGTGGGTGCGGGCGTTCTTCCACTGAAGTTATCCCTGTTGATGGGTCCTGACGCAGTCCTGGCACTTACTTGAGGGCCTTTCTCGTTTTTTCCAATACCGGGTTTTTGGCACTACTTGAGGGCCTTTTTACGATACCGTGTTTTTGGCACTACTTGAGGGCCTTTTTATAACACCGTCACACGGGGTTTTTGGCACTACTTGAGGGCCTTTTTACAACACCGTCACACGCGACGATCGAAAACACCGATTTGTACCTTTTATACGAGCGGACGCGACTGGCCGTTGGGCGCCAGTTAATCTATTGCATTAATAGATTTTTAAAGAAAACAAAGTTTTGTTTTTTAAAGAGCGGTTAAGCTCACTTTATTTTACAAGAGTCAAATTAGAACTGAAAAATACATTTTTGTCTTATAGCTAATTTATGCTAATAAGTCACGTTGCAAGGCAGGTGCAATTGCATATCGTTGTTGTTGTGGGCTGGCTGGTCAAACGTTCTCATGTGGAGTCAGCATTTTGGCAACTGCGCGTGTGGTGTCGTTTGCCTGTGGGATATTGTCCACGGCGGAAGTTGTTTGTTGCATACGCTCAGGTAGATCGTGGGAATGGTATTTCGGCGTATACCGTGTTAACTTACAGTATACAGTATACAGCATACATATCTACATGTATGGTGGCCATAAAATGTGAGCATACATACGTACATGTATGGTGGTGGCCTGGTCATCTATTTGCTGAGCGCTACGTTAACGCCATCTAGCGGGTAAAAGCTAAAAATATTTTACATCGACTTCAGCAAGTACATACAGATATGACTTTCAATGAACATATTTACAACCAAACGCTAATTCTAATGGAAAACAAGGTTTTCACAATGGTTGGAAAAAAATTAGATGATTTTGGGATGCAAAGCCCTCAAAGAGATAATGAGGATGATTTCAACAATGAAATTGCTCGAGAGTTAAATTATGATTTCATAGCACTGCAGCGACAAATAGAAGAATTAATCCCTTTGTTACTTCCAGAGCAGGCTCATGTTCTCCATTAAGTTTTACGTAGAATAGAATACGGTAAAGGTGGACTCTTCTTTCTCGATGCACCAGGTGGAACCGGAAAGACGTTTTTGCTCGACTTATTATTAATGTACATCAGAAAAAACAGAAAAATACCAGTTGCAGTAGCTTCGTCGGGTATTGCCGCGACGCTTTTAAACGGCGGCCGTACGGCACATTCCGTTTTGAAATTACCATTGAACCTTGCACATGAAGATTCGTCCATCTGTAATTTCAGTAAAAATAGTTCTCGAGGTAGGATGCTGCGAGAATGTACGCTTTTAGTGTGGGATGAATGTACAATGTCTCACAAAAAGGCTATAGAAGCTTTAAACCGGACTCTTCAGGACCTGCGGTATAGTACAGATATAATGGGAGGAATGGTAGTTTTACTGGCTGGTGATTTTCGTCAAACCCTTCCAGTTATTCAGAAGGGAACACCAGCAGATGAAATTCAAGCATGCTTAAAATCATCGAGCTTATGGTCGAGAGTTGAAAAGCTGAGTCTAAAAACAAATATGAGAGTGCATCTTCATAATGACGTGGATTCAGGACGTTATGCTGAAATGTTATTGAAAATTGGTGATGGTCGTTTAGATGTTGATGCTGAAGGTTTGCTTATCACTTTCAAGAGAATTTTGTAATTTAGTAGAAAATGATGTGGATCTCATTGTTCATGTTTTTCCCGAATTGCAACAGAATTTGGGTTGTGATCAGTGGCTGTGCGCAAGAGCAATATTAACACCAAAAAATGAAGTAGTTAATAAAATCAACAATGACATTTTAAAAGAGGTGGAAGGGGAAATGGTGGAATATTTATCAATGGATACAATTATGGATACAGAATTAAGTACCTCATATCCTGTAGAGTTTTTAAATTCACTTGAATTGTCGGGTGTACCATCACATAAGCTTCAGTTGAAACTAAATGTACCAGTAATGCTTATGCGAAATTTAAGTGCTCCTCTGCTATGTAATGGAACACGACTTCGGATAACGAAATTGGGACAGAATATACTTGGTGCTACTATTTTAACAGGTGTCAGTAAAGGAAAAAGTGTAATCATACCTCGGATTCCAATTATTCCCACTGACCTTCCATTCCAATTTAAAAGAGTTCAGTTTCCCGTCAAACTTAGCTTTGCCGTAACTATAAACAAAGCACAAGGACAGACATTACAGGTAGCACGAGTGCATTTAGAAAAGTCATGCTTTTCTCATGGTCAACTATATGTAGCCTGTTCGCGTGTGTCTAATGCCCGGAATTTACAAATATTTACACCCAACGGAAAAACGTACAACATGGTTTATAGAAATATCCTTGACTAATAATCTGCATTTTATATTTTCAATTGTTACCATATATATTTTAATATTTGTTGTATTGATTCAATAAAGTATACTTTGAAATTTTAAACTTCATTGCATGTAGTAATTTTTTCAAATAGATAATCTCAGACAAGCAATAAAATATATTCTTTATATTGATCCGTTTGTATAATACTATAATGATCTCTTATTGGATGGATTTAATGCGAGCGAAGCCGCGGGTAAAAGCTAGTATTATATAAAGCCACACTGATAAGGTCCAATCAGTTTGTTGACAATTAAATTCCATTCGTCCGACCATATTCTGCAAAACAGCTGTTGAATGCACCTTGTCAGCTCTTCACCGCCATAATTGAATAGTTCTGCCGGTAGGCCGTCAGCTCCAGCCGCTTTGGTGTTTTTAAGCGGGGGATTGTTATTCGAAATTCTTTAGTGTCAGGTAATGGAACCTCTTTTCCATCGTCATCGATTGGGGTTTCGGGTTCACCATCTCCGGCTGTTTAATTTTCATTGAAATTCAGCAGGTCGGAGAAGTGTTCTCTCATTCAATATGCTCTGGGCCTTAATTTCAGGTCGAAAATACACTCGAAGGGATGGACATTCCCTGCCGAGGGGCGACCCCAATTAGAAAATTTAACTTAATTTTTTATTTAAATTAAACCTTTTCTCTCGAAAACTCAGTTTGGTTTTCGTTCGCAGAAAGAGGACTTTACTTTTCAATTGCCTACTCAGTCCAAAGTAGCACGTGTTGGCAAGAGTGATTCTGCACTGGATTTCAAGGCTGATATTATTATTGGTGTTGATACTGGTTTCTAGATACACGAAATTATCTACGACTTCGAAGTTATGACTGCCAACAGTGACTTGGCTCCCCTAGTCGCGAATGCGATGACTGTTTGCGTGATGACAGGAGATATTTCGTCTTGCCCTCGTTCACTAACCAGACCCATACCCTTCGCTTCCTTATCTAGTCTGGAGAAAGCAGTACTCACGGCGCGGGTGTTGAGGCCAATAATGTCGATATCATCGGCGTACTCTAGCAGCTGTACACTCTTATAGAAGATTGTACCTTCTCTATTCAGCTTTGTTGCTTGTATGATTTTCTTCAGCAATAAGTTGAAAAAGTCACACGATAACCTTGTAACCTTGTCTGAAGCCCCGTTTGGTATCGAACGGCTCGGAGAAGTCCTTCCCGATCCTGACGGAGCTTTTAGTCTTGCATAACGTCAGTTTACATTGCCGTATAAGTTTCGCAGATACCAAATTCAGACATAGCGGCGTAAAGGCAGCTCCTATCGTGCTGTCGAAGGCGGCTTTAAAATCGACGCAGAGGTGGTGGGTGTCGATTCCCTTTTCACGGGTCTTTTGCAAGATTTGGCACATGGTGAATATCTGGTCAATGGCTGACTTACCAGGTCTAAAGCCACACTGATAAGGTCCAATCAGTTTGTTGACGGTGGAATTTAGTCTTTCACACAATACGCTCGACAGAACCTTATAGGCGATATTAAGAAGGCTTATCCCCACGATAGTTGGCGCATACTGTGGGGAACCCTTTTTTTATGGATTGGGCAGAGCACACCTAAATTCCAATCGTCGAGCATGCTTTCTTCCGACCATATTCTGCAAAGTAGCTGATGCATACACCATGTCAGCTCTTCGCCGCTATGTTTGAATAGTTCTGCCGGTAGGCCGTCAGCTCCAGCCGCTTTGTTGTTTTTGAAGCGAGCGATTGCTATTCTAACTTCTTCATGGTCAGGAAGTGGAACGTCTTTTCCAACGTCGTCGATGGGGGTTTCGGGCTCACTATCTCCGGTTACTCCGTTTTCACTGCTACTCAGCAGGCTGGAGAAGTGTTCCCTCCTTAAATTTAATATGCTCTGGGTATCGGTGGCTAGATCACCTCTTTGTGTCCTACAGGAGTCTTCTCCGGTTTTGAAACCTTCTGTAGGTCGTCGTATCTTCTCATAGAATTTTCAAGCATTACCCTTCTCGGCCAGCTTCTCAAGCTCTTCATACTCACGCATCTCGGCCCCTTTTTTTTTGCCTGCAGATGCGTCTTGCTTCCCTCTTCAGCTCTCGGTATCTATCCAATCCCGCACGTGTTGTGGTCGATCGCAACGTTGCGAAGTAGGCGGTCTGTTTTCTCTCCACTGCGACACGGCAGTCATCATCGTACCAGTTGTTTTTGCGACCTTTACGAAATCTAATAGTTTCGTTTGCAGCTATACGTAGGGAGTTTGAAATGCCGTCCCACAGTTCCCGTATACCGAGTTGCTGATGAGTGCTCTCAGAGAGCAGAAGTGCAAGTCGAATAAAAAATCGTTAGGCAGTCTGTTGTGATTGCAGCTTTTCGAAGTCAAAATTTCCTTGTGTTTGTTGACGGGCATTCTTTGAAACACAGAGGTGTGCGCTTATCTTCGCTACAACGCGATAGGGGTCCGAGTCGATGTTTGGTCCTCGGATTGTACGCACGTCAGGAACACTGGAGAAATGTCTTCCATCCATCACAACATGACCGATCTGGTTTTGTGTTTTTTGATCAGTGGAGAGCCAAGTAGCTTGATGTATTTTTTTGTGCTGGAATCTAGTACTACAGACAACCTTTATTCCTATTAATTATGTAACCGACCGAACTAGTTTTTTATGTCACCTGAGTAAACTGTGGCTTCAATTCCCTTAATTACAATAATCAGGCCTTTCGCACTCTTCAACTTTCAACAATAGTAGTTCTTGTTCTAGCATCAACAAGCAGAAGATGCAAAAGCAGAATTGCGGCACCAATGTTGCTACCGATTCACTGTTTCAGGTGGTCAACGCTTTAAAATCAGCTCGCTTCATTCTCAAGAAATTAACCGGTAACAATCCAACCATATTGGAGAAACTTCCGGTAGAAGATCTACTTGACTCCAATTTCATGATATTTAAAGATGCTTCTACCATCAAAGCTCTTGGCATCCGGCGGAACGCATTGACAGATACATTGTCATACACCACCCAGCCAATCCCAGCAAACGACGCTACAACAAAGCGATAAATTATCTCTTCGGTTGCGAAACTTTTTTACCCGACAGGATGGCTATCGCCAATAATGATTTTAGCAAAGATTCTTCTTCGAGAACTTTGAGTCGAAGGCATTGATTGAGACGAATGCGATAAGCTCACTTCATTGGTAAAGGGCAACAATTCGTTGAAAACTTCTCAACCATATGCGACATCGAAATCCCTCGATGACTTAGTTCTGCGAAGCCTCAAAGAAAGCCACCTGCTCACATAAATAGAAAACCAGATAATATACAGTGCAAAAAGGAAAGTTGCACCATTGAAAACCATAAGTTTACCACGCCTAGAACTGTGGGGCGCAGTGTTGTTAGAAAAACTGGACGCAACCGTCCAAAACAGCTTAGATTGGAACCATGCAACACTATCTTATGGTCACATTTCGAGATTATTTTTGGCATGACTCGAAAAGCCATCGTGCACATGGAAAACATATGTGTCAAACCGGACCTCCAAAAATTGGGAATATTTCCTAAGTGCCGTGTGGCGTCATGTTGCAAGCGGCGACAATTCCGCTGATCTCGATATACGCGATTGCAAACCAAAATTCTTATCTTCAAATATATTCCGGTGATATGGATCTAAGTGGCTGCCATACTAAACAAATTCTTGGCCAGTTTCAAAGGATTGCTGCACCTCTCTGCCAGAAAAGCGCAGTATATCACGCGCTCAAAGAGATCGCGATTTTCTCGATCGTTGCTTATCGTTTCCTCGAGCGACTCGCTATACGCATTACCTTCCATGCTATATCTGACCCACAATGAATGTCAATTCGCAAAAAAGCGTTTTCAATATTTCGCAATCCCGCTACTTTCCCAGCGAGAAAAATGCGTTGCAAAACATAAAGCGAATTGACAAGAAAAACTTTCCGCAACTTTAACCGTGTAAACGGCACACTAACGCACGCCACTCTTACCTATAACCCTATTTGGAGTTTTTACATGTTCTTCTCCATTCAGAGACATGCTTTATGTTACAAATGGTGAGGCAGAAGCATTTCATTCCGAAGCTCAAACCTACGATCAAAAGCTGCATTTTCCTTTACAAACAGTATACGTTACAAACGTGCTCCCAACTTATGACGGCTCTACCCCCTGAGCGTTGCACAATGTCCCTCCCCTTATCAATAGCCGGAGTGGACTTTGCAGGGCCATTTATGTTAAAAGCTCCAATATCGCGACGAAGCAGTATACTTTGAGTTGTGCTCTGATCTCGCCACCGATGCGTTTAGAGCAAAATTTGCCCTCTTCGTGAACAGGCGAGGATACCATTCCAAGATGATGAGCGGCAATGGAGGATCGTTAATCGAAGCAAAGAGCGTAAGCTCGTTAAATTCCTAAACAAATGCTCCGCAAACATCATACATAAGTATGCCCCTCAAGGCATCGGATGGCAATTTATACCACCCAGCTACCCTTATTTGGGCGGCTTGTGGGAGTCCGCAGTGAAAAGCTACAAAGCTGCTGAATCCCACAAACCAAAATTTTATCACACTCTTTATCCGGATTAAGGCCGCACACCATTCTAGGCCTCTTTAGTTTTTATCCCAGGGCTCTGCTGATTTCACAACACTTACTCCGGGTCATTTCATTCGCAGTGCACCGCTATTGACAATTCCTACACTGAATGCGGAAAGCCTCCAGCTAATATATCGGTGGCAAAAAGTCAAAGCACTACACCATCAATTCAGTTTCCGTTAGAAAGAGAACTATTTCAACGACCTCCAAAACAGCAAAGTGCAAAGAGGAAGCCTTTCCTACCCTTTCGTGTAAATTTTTTTCCAGCTTCTTTTGGACCAACTTCATGTTTTATCCAATACAGAAATAATTTTTAGAATCGGATTATGTGGCAAAAGTATATATGTTTAAATCGATGGACTATCGCGCCTTTCCTAACCCTCTGCTAACATTTTTTGTATACTATCGATGGGATCAAATTCAAGCTTTCGAATAAAAATAATTATAAAAATCAGGCCACGCAGTAGAAAGTTGCACGGGGTCATACATAAAAAAATATACGCGACGAACTGAGAAGCTTTTTGTTTTATTTTAAAATAAAAAAAATAGTATTAAAGGAATATATATTAAAGCAAAACAAAATAAAATAAAATAAATAAAAAAAAATATATATAATAATATAAAACAAAAACAAAAAATAAACAAAAAAATTAATAAAATATTAGAAATACCTATAAGATGAAATAATAAAATAAAAGTAAAAAAAAATAAGGTAAATTAAAATCTAAAACATAAAATAACAGTTAATAATGTGAAACAAAATAAAATAAAACACAAGTATTGAATTTACAATTACTTCCCTTTTTCAAATTCTATGTTAATACATCAGCTATCATAATATTACTTGAATAATAATTATGTTCAGTTTTTATTTTATCGTAACTTACTTACTTTACTAGCGTAGACACCGCTTACGCGTTTGTAGCCGAGTTAACAACATTGCGCCATTCATTTATTCTTTTCCACTAAACTTATAGCACTCATAAGTTCATTTCTACCTACAATTTTCTAGAACATGCAGCTTGTTTTGCTTCCACCAGAAGCACAATGTATTCGGCCTCTATGCTGCTTAATGCAGCTTCAGGCTGCTTTTTAGACTGCCAACGTAGAAAATCTGCATCACCATAACCCGTCATCCATTCCTCTTAGTGTGGGTCGTTGTTTTTTTGCGCCAACATACAGTGGCGGACTAAAGTCTACATACGACCCCTTTTTTTGGAATCCCTACCGTCCCATAGTTTTTACAGGAAAAGTATTGATGTAGTCTTGCTTTGAATTTAATTGTAAGACAAAACCGAAAATTTCATATTTGTTCAACATTAACTTTCAATGTTATTAACAAAAAACTCAAAAAAGCAGTTGACAAAAGTGAACATACGTTTCATTAATTTGTTTCGTTTATTACTTCAGCTATTGTTTTCAGCGGTAAAGTACCGTTTTTTTTTCTTTCTATACTTTTCTTGGTATTTGGCTTTATCTTTATTGTTTTCCATCATTTGAAAAAAGAAATACAATCGCGAAAATGTCGTCAGGAACGGAAATCCCGGTGGCTGTGCGAAAATTGGTTATAAAACACAGAAATGATAAGAAAACGGTCGGCGAAATAGCTAAATTGTTAAATTTAAGAAAAGCGACGGTGCAAACAATTTATAAAAACTTTGCAGAATCGGGCTCGTTCGAGAGTAAGCCGCGAAGTGGCCGTCCAAAGAAGCTTACCCATAGGGACATCTCTTTCATCCGTAATAAAGTAAGCCAAAATTCCAAGGTACATGCTACCAATTTGGCCCAGAAGCTAGCTGAATGATCCCAAATTGTTGTGCACTTACGCACAATAACAAGAACTCTTAACAACGAAGGATTCTACAGCAGAACTCCTCGCAAGAAGCCTCTCATAAGCGAGAAAAACCGCGCACATCGGTTGGAGTTCGCTAAAAAGCATCTAAAGAAGGATCATGAGTTCTGGAAAAGCGTGCTATTTACGGATGAGTCAAAATATAACATATTTGGATGCGATGGCAGAGCAAAAGTTTGGAGAAAACCCATTACTGCCATGGATCCCAGGCACCTTATTTCGACCTTAAAGCATGGTGGTGGGTGTGTCATGGATTGGAGAGCAGTTGCAGCGTCTGGAGTGGGTAAATTGGTCTTTATTGAAGGAAATATGGATCGCTTCGAGTATAAGACCATATTGGAAAATAATTTGAAGCTATCTGTGGACAAACTGTGCCTTCGCTCGAGCTGGATCTTTCTACAGGATAATGATCCTAAGCACACAGCGCAAATTGTAAAGGATTGGCTGCTCCGCGGCACTTGCACTCATCACCACAAAGCCCGGACTTGAATATTACATAGCACGTATGGAAAATATTGGAGCGGAAAATTCGAAAACACCCTATAAGTAATGCATCAAAGCTCAGAGAGAAACTTCAAGAAGAGTGGCAAAACATTACAGGAGAAGAGCTGGAAATTTTGGTTTTTTTCAATGTTAGACGCTTGCAAGCGGTGATCGATGCGCATGATGGCCCAACAAAATATTAACTTAGTTATTAAAATTAATATGATTACCTAGAATAGCTAAGCAAAAAATCGTATGTTCACTTTTGTCAGTGCCTTTTTTCCATTTTTTGTTAACAACTTTGAAAGTTGATATTGAATAAATGAGAAATTTTGGTTTTTGTTATATACTTGAATTTAAAAGAAAACTGCATCATTATTTTTTCTGTGAAAGCTATAGGACGGGTTGAATTCCCAAAAAATGGATCGTTTATAGACTTTAGTCCGCCACTGTATATTTCAAATATAATGTAATATGTCTGGCCCCTTGCTTACCGCAAAAAATATCAGCGAACCTATCATCTGGTGTAGGACTGGACGACACACGTTCATGCCAAACTTGTTTAAACGTTGTCGGATTTTCTGTTGATGATAAATTGATATAACTCCAACTGAACTATCTTGCCACCAACCATACTTTATACTATTCGATTTCACCTTTTGTATTTGTTTTCATGGCAAATACTCATTTGTCCCCGACAGCGTTTTGGTCTTTTGGTAGCCTCGCCTACTCCTACGTACCATTGCACACCAATGCGTTATACTCCTCCTTATGGTGTTCCACCATTTCTGCGAATTTTATTGTTTTCTTGATCGACTAGGTGAGCCAGTTTTTATTAATCGTGATCTGCCACGCCGAGCTTGGAGTACTTCATCATGGCATAAATTATCTTCTTTAGTTGAACTGCTACTCTCGCCATCTTGATCAACTGTGTCTACCGCGTCTTTGGAATCAGACTGCACCTCACATTCTGGAACGCATGAATTTGACTGATTTGAATCAACGAAAATACTTGCTCTCCCCATAGGCGAAAAGTTGTCTCCTTTATTCGTACCAATCAATATTGATTCGCCGAACTTGATATGGACTATTTTACGCGTCTTTCTATGAAAAAGTCGATATGCTTTAGATTCAGTGCCATAACCAACCATCTCGTATTATTTGCCCTTTTTGAATTTACTGTGATCTGATTTATCTTAGGCTATTGCCCGGTATCCAAATGCCTTCAATTGTTTTTCTACAGGTTTTTCACCCATCCATAATTCGTGTGGAGCTTTTGACGAAGATCGATTACGTACATACGAGTATATACGCCACACAGTTGATTGCTTCAGCCAAATAACTTTCATTTAGCCCTGAATGAACCAGCATACTTCGCGTCATCTCCACTAAGGTTTTGTTATCGCGTTCAGCTACACCGTTTTGCTGTAGTGTGTAAGCCATAGTAAGTTGATGCCTAATGCCGTATTCTTCCAAAAAACTTTTAATCTGGTTATTAGTATTTTGAACTTATTAAACACTTGATC
Source organism: Ceratitis rosa (assembly GCA_037013455.1). Classification (NCBI taxonomy): domain Eukaryota; kingdom Metazoa; phylum Arthropoda; class Insecta; order Diptera; family Tephritidae; genus Ceratitis; species Ceratitis rosa. Next base: position 2,035,205 of record JAWMAG010000014.1, on the reverse strand, counting down.
CCTAGATTGCGAAAAGTAGACAAATATTGACGTAGAGTTGTCAGCTATAAATGTTAAAAAATATCGTGAACCATTGTGTGAATGTGTACTGAACGGACCATATACATCCGTATGTACCAAGTTTAAAATGTTTTTAGCACGATTTCCTGACAACGGAAACAGTTGTGAGCAAATTTTGCTTTTCATGCACGACGCAAAAATAAATATTGCGAGAAAGTATGGTATTTTTGGTACGCGATAACCTACACCACTGTGAGTTTTCTTTAATTATATATAAATTGTTGCCTTTAGACACTTTAAACACATCGTAGTAGTTATCTTCAGTTCATCATCAACACACTTCGCTTCTACGTCATATGTTTCCGCTAACTCTTTTCTTACACCAGGTTCAGTCATTCTTTGAAATTAATACGATATGTATCTGTGCACATATGTGACGTCGCGACGTTATCAATCCACACCACACGCTTAAGTAGCGCTGCGCAGCTGCTGTAGCTGAGAAAATTGTCAACGACTTATGATTAGTTTTTTCTCCTTTGTATTGTTTTGCATAGTGCCCCTTCTAGAAGCAACTGTAATTTCGTTTTCCCCTATTTCTGCTGTTTTCGTTTTTCGCGAATGTTCGCACTGATTCGACATAGCTGCTACTACGTAATTTATAGTTTTCGTTATTCTTGCTTGAATTACTACGAACTGCGCACGCTTGTGCACGCTTACACGTATGAATACCGTTGTTACTGTTACGACGCGTATCCTCTTCCTCTTAATTTTTAAAGCATCCAATTTTGGAAGCTAGACTTCCAACGCCCCCATAAAACTTTCTAAGCCTTCAGGTAAGTTTCCCAAAACCATAATTACCAGTAAATCCTTCCTAAACTCAATGGACACTTCAGCGAACTCGTCCAAAATTATGAATAAGCACTGTCCATATGTACCATATTGTATACCTATAAGCGCACGTCGTTATCTTCTGCAATATGCATGCTCAGCAATTTTTTAAACAACTTCTTACTGGCTCAATGGATTTATACAATATAAATCCATCAGCGTTTTCCACATTAGTGCTGCTGTTATACATTATTTGATGTGGTTCAGGCCCGAAACCTTTATGCATAAACTAGCTGTATTCTGCAACGCTTCGCTGTCGCAGATACTCATTGAATGCATAAAAAATTAATACTCAATACTTGTGGGAATAAAACATTTTTGGTTTTACCATTGACTTTGGTCCTCTTGCCGAAAAGAGGAATAGTCCGACTTTTTGAATAGGCCAGTCCCCATAAGCCAGTTTCCGGAGAGGAAAGTAGTTTTCCTGCTCATCAAAGCAAAAAGCCACCTATGTATCAAGTTTCAAACAAATCCAGCCATAAATAAAATTTTTTCCGTAAAGTTCAGTCCTTAATCCACCTTCCGGAGAGAAGTGTAGTCTTCCTGTTAATCTAAGCTGTCTAAGTTTTGGGGGTAGGAGAGAGAGGATGTTTAGTAGTACGGAAAGTGATGTTAAATAATCGGGCCTGGGATGATTCATGCTTAAAGAAAGCAAAAGGCTACCTATGTACAGAATTTCAAGTAAATCGACCCTTAAGTAAAATTTTTTTGAATAGGTCAGTCCCTATCACACTTTCCGGAGAGAAGTGTAGTCTTCCTATTGATATATGCAAAACGCCACATACATATCGAATTTCAAGTAAACCGAACCATAAATAAAGGTTTTGGAATAGATCAGTCACGGTACCACTTTTCTCAGAGAAGTGTAGTCTTCCTGTTAATATAAGCAAAATGCCACATACATATCGAATTTCAAGTAAAGAGAACAATAAATACAATTTTTTATAATAGGTCAGTGCCTTGCCCACTTTCCGAAGAGAAGTGCAGTCTTCCCGTTAATCTAAGCAAAAAGTCACCTATGTACCGAAGCTATAAATAAATTTTTTCGTATAGACCCTGGTCCACTTTCCAGACAAAAGTGTAATCTTACTGTTAACTTAGGCAAAAAGTTACCTATGTACCGTGCTTTAAGTAAACCGAACTATAAACAAACTTTTTTAGAATAGGTCAGTCCCTGGTCCACTTCCCGATTTTTTTTTCTTGTAAGCCTTTCCAGGTATCATAGAAACAATCTGAAGAAATTTCAAGTCATTCAGTAGGTAACTTTTGGAGATTTTTGGAAATTACTAAATTTTTCCATGCGGACATAAGATTTTTATATATGAGAACATAGTGATTGCAATTGCCTGGAAATTTTTCAGTAGCTATTTCACTTTGTCTCAACAAAGTCACCTGACACGACCGACCATAAGTCTTGGTGCACACTGGGCATTTGCAGATACCACGTATCATAATTGCTCGCGTCGAGCTTATCGATACTAAAGTCCACTTCTATCAACTTAAGCGACATTTTGCAATACTTATATTATATAGGTACAATATCTTAATACAATATATAAAAAACCCGCGTCCGTGTGTATGTTCGGAAATAACTCAAAAACGAGTCGAACTGATATTCATAAAAGTTGACATAAATTTGTTATTTGGTCCAAATTAGATGACAAGAGAGTTATTATTTAAATTAATGGTCTCAATAATTAATAATTAATAATTAATAAAAAAAACTTATCATCAACGTTGATTATTGTTATTAATCGACCGATTTTAAAGAAATTTTATGTGCATGTTCAGTAGGTCTGAGAATAACATAACATCTATTTTTCACATCCCTAAGTGATAAAGGTAATCCACCCCAAAATTTTTTTTTTTTTGATATTTTAGACAACATTTCTTCTTTTAATTTTTGTATTCCTCAGGTTTTGGACAAAATTTTTTTCATGCCAAGCATAGATCGTGCGTAAGTATGCTCGCTGCGCAATGTTATTATTCTGGGGCTACGGGTTACAAGCTATATACGTTCAACCATAGATCCGATTGACTATAATAAAGCGAGCGAGGAATATAATAAAAAAAACTTATTATTTGGTATTATAGGATACTTGATAAAAAGTTTTTGTCATTCTTTGCAATATCAATAAAAAAATTCTACAAAATACAGAAAGCCACAACAGCGTGTGGCCGGGGCTGCTAGTTAACTATAATTAAACTTTTACTCAACACGGCCGAAGTTATATGCTCATAACGTGTTAAATTAAAAATGAGCGATTATTATTTATAGTATGGAAGTAAGAATAAAAATTCATGTAGTTAAAATAATAAACAGGTCAGGTATTGCCATATTTATATAGTTCTATCTTCAAAATATAATAACGAAAATATATATAATGCTGCCACAGTATCAAGTATACATTTAACAAATACAAAATAATATGAAATAAAATAAACTAAAATAAAAATAGCAAAATTAAATAAATTTAAATTAACGAGCAAAAAATGATAATATATAATAGAACAAAATTTTAATTTAAAATAACACAAGCTAAAATAAAAAGAAATAAGGAAATTAAAATAAAATAGACTTAAGTTAAAAAAAAATCAAAAATCAAATAATAAAATAATAAAATAAAATTATGTAGAATAAAAAATGTAATCGAAAATAAATTAAAACAAAAAAAAAAATAATACAAAGTAAGTTGATATAAAAATGAAAAATGATTTAAATAAAATTATAAAGATATATATAAAATAAAGCAAAATATATATACAAAATACTATAAAGTAAAATAAAATATAATGAAGTATAATAAACACCAGATAATATATATAATGAAATAAAATAAAACAAAATAAATTCAAATAAGATAAATAAATTAAAATAAAATTAAATAATCCAAAATAAACTAAAACAAAGTAAATGAAAATAGGAAGCGGTAAAATACAATAAAGCAAAATTAATTGTAATGTAATAGCATTAGTGTAATAAAAATAAATGAAATAAAACATATTAAAATAAAATAGAATAATATAAATAACATGAACTAAAGATATAAAAAAATCAAATAAAATAAAGTAAAACGAAGGTAATTAAAACCAAATAAAATATTATAAGTCAATATAAAATTAAATAACCTAATTTAAAATAATAGTACAAAACAATATTATATAAAAAATTAAACCTAAAATGAAATAGAATAAAGTAATATAAACTTACAATAAATTAAAGTTTAATGAAAAGCTTGTATAAAATATCGTAAATTTATATACATAATAAATTCAATATACCAAAATATTTGTTAAATTAAAGTGCAAGTTAATTTAACTAAGGTAAACAAATAGATTAGGGATATAAAAATTCAATAAACTAAATAAACAAAATCTAATTAAAACAAACTGTTTGAATTTAAATAAAATTTTATATGAGTACTTAACCCTTATGTTAGTAACCGGGTACCCGGGTACCCACCGCGGTGTATCTGTGTGAATAGTTTAAAGAAAGTTCAATATTTCATTTTAAGCTCTCAAATCGTCGTTTTTTAACATAAAAGAAAGCTAGTTGTGAGTTCATTTAATAGAGTTTTTTTTTTTTAAATAAGCTTAAACTCCAGCCATCGCCATTAGCAATAGGAAATAAATTGAATACAAGTTCTATAAATGCATGCAACTAAATTTTATTAAAACATATTACATTTTTTTTTATAATTAATGACATTGAACACATTCTACACGATTAACTGAGTGCTCGTCACATACAGGTTGGTGACAATTGGCACAAGCCTTACGTGTCTTTCGCCGTCTTCTTATTGGCAAAGCATTGCAGACATGGCAAGATCCTATAACTATTTTCCTTCCGGTTTTATCTTTTGGAGCCTGTGGACCAGGATTTACCACGACTGGTTTTGTCAGTGCATGGCCTAAAATACTTTGAATGGCATTCTTTGTTGAGAAATGGCGCATTATTTGTGGATTCACGGTACGATGTTCAATCACCGGCAATGCTAGTTCTTCACTTAGCTTACGCATAAATTGACGACGTTCTGTCGTTTTTTTGGCAATCATTTTAATATTTTGTAGCATGTTGAAAAACATGGCCATTGGCCATTTCGAAGGCCGTCGTTGACTGGTGTATCTCCGCACCATTTGGTCCATTGTATCGACGCCAGCTTTATATTTATTACAAAAATTAATTATTTCTGGTTTCTTTTTAGCATCATCACCAACTGATGCATTGGAATGCATCGTAGACATCAGAATGACAGCTTTATTTTTTTTTAGGAACGTAAGAACACATGGTAACCTTTTCATGAAATCCAAAAACCGTGGAATACTGCTCCCTTGTCTTATTTACTCCCATAACACTAGGTATGTAAGGTTTATTTTTTTTTTACCGTGCCAACAATAGTAATTTTCCACGATAACAAATGTTTAGCAACGGGTATAGTAGTAAAGAAATTATCCATGCAGATATTTCTACCACTCTTTCGGTACGGAGCCGCCAATTCTTTCACTACTCTTTCACCCTGATTCTTTTCTCGAGTGTTATCTGTTTTACTAGTGTACATAATCCCTTGCAAAGGATATGCGTTTTCTGCATCACAAATCCACCAGATCTTTATACCATACTTAGCAGGTTTCGATGGTATGTATTAAGTAAACCCAGTACAGCCACGGTATGGATATAACTGTTCATCAATCGTTAAGTTTGCGGTTGGTTTGTACATCTGAGCTAGATTAGAATTCAGCATTGTCCACACATCACGAATTGGAGCTGCCTTGTCTTCTTTTTTACGTTGACTGAGAGTATTGCTGTCGTCTTAATCTAATAAATTAAATATTATATGATATAAGTCGTAAATAATTTTATTATACAAAATTATAACTAACACATTTACAAATATTAAATATATATAACGGTTATTTACCTAGCATATTCAGCTCTTGTTAGTTGTTCCATAATCTTATTTTTCACTGTGAAGAGAACACCATAAATAAAACACGTCTGAACTCACCAAAAATCTGTTACGTAGAAAAAAATACTCGAATCTAGTGCGCGATAGAAAACAAAGAAATAACCTTGAGTTTTTCTCTCTCTCCAACGGCATCTACTCGGCTCCGAACAATAAAAACTGGTCGACTACCTGGAGTGCCCCAATACGTTTCAGATTGATATTATTACGTTGATATTATTATTTTTTCTTTACTCTGTCACTTACTATTAATATTTCAAGGAAAAAATAATTTGGCAAAAAAAAAATTTTTAACGAAATAAACAAAATTTTTAATACTCAGAATTATGGTATGGTACCCGGGTACCCGGTTGCTAAAAGACGTCGGTAAAGTTGGTTACTAACATAAGGGTTAAATTAATAGGTTAATAATAGGCGGCCGCGGTAGCCGAGTGATTAGCATTGCGTACTGACATTCGGAAGGCGCGGGTTCAAATCCCGGTGCCACCATCATCCAAAAGTTTTGGAAAATTAATTTAAATAAAAAGTTAAGTTAAATTTTCTAATTGCGGTCGCCCTTCGGCAGGAAATGTCCACCCCTCCGAGTGTATTTCGGACATGAAAAAGCTCCTCGTAAAAAAACCATCAGCCGTTCGGAGGCGGCTTAGCATAAATTGTATGTCCCTCCATTTTGTTGGAAAAACATCAAGACGCAAACCACAAATCGGAGAAGGAGCTCGGCCGAAAATCGCTTAAGCGGTTACAAAGCGCCAATTATATATACCTATATATAAATTAAAATTAGTTTGAACTAAAAGAAAATACTTTCTGCAATCTTCTGATGGACCAAAATCATAGGACTCGTATACCCTGTCCAACACAGAAGTCGGAACTCCTAGGATTAAATGATGATATCAATGAATCATTCCCCTTTCCAAGCTTCTGTGTGACCAACTTCATAGCATGCTCTATCCAAAACAAATCTCCAAAACCGGACTATGTGGTAAGAGGATAAAATTATATAAAGGAAAAAAAAATATTATAAAATTAACTAAAACAACAAAATAAATATCAAAATATATAATAACAAAAAGTTAAAAAAAAGGAAAAAAAATTTAAAGAAAATATAAACTAAATAAAATAAAAAAAATTAACTGAAATAAACTAAATTAAATTAAGTTAAACTAAACAAAATAAATAACAAAAAAATAAAATAACCTGAAACTAAAAAATATAATAACCTTAAATAACCTAAATAAAATAATTTAAACAAAAATAAGTTAAATTAAATGAAATAAAATAATACTAAATAATGCAGAGTAAAAGAAATTAAAATAAAATATAGTAAACTGAAATAAAGTAAGAAAAACTTAGGTAAAACAAAAAAAAGAAAAAAAAATAAATGGAAAGAATAAAATAAAATGAAAAAAGGAAAGGAAATTAAAAAAAAAATTAAATTAAAAAAATTACATTGTATTGAAAAAAAAACAATAATTAATTCTTATTTTATACTTTTATTTTAGTATAAAAAATAATATAAAAGGAATATAAAGAAAGAATTACCATAAATACAATCTAATTGAATAAAAAATTTTAGATTCAATTAGAATAAAAATTTTTTTAAACAATAATAAAATAAAACAGAGAACCATAGGAAGGAAATGAAATAAAACAAATGGAAGTGAAATTAAGTATCATTAATGACTAACAAAAAATAAAATAAAATAAAATAAAAAGATCAAAATAAAATAAAATAACATAACCTAAAATAGAATAACATAACATTAAAAAGTATAAATTAATTAATGTACAATAAAATAAAAATAATTAAATTAAATCGGTTCAAATAAAATAAAAATTAAATAAAATTGTAATCAAAAAATAATAATTTAGCATTAAAAAAATGAAATAAACATAAAAAAGTAAGCAAAGTAAAATAATATAACCTGCCACAAAGAAAAGGTAATAACGTAAAATAAAAGTTATTAAAATAATAAAATAAAATTAAATACTATAAGTAATATAAAATAAAATGAAATAATATAAAACAAAATAAATCGATATCATATAAAACAAAATAAGGAAAAGTAAATTAAAATACATAAATAAATAAAATCAAGTAAGACAAGATGAAATTAATTAAAATAATGGAAAAAACCTAAATTAATTTAAGAAAAATAATAAAATATAAAATAAAATTAAATCAACTTAAATAAAGATACATAAAATATAATATTTTTTTAATTTAACTTAAGGTAAATTTAGTAAAATGAAATTAAATAATATGAAATAAAATAAGAAAAGTCAACTATAATAAATAAATTTTTATTTAAAATTAATTAAATAAAATAAAAAATTAAATGAAAATATCACAAAATAAAATTAAATTAATAAAATAAAATAAATTAAAAAAGAAATCATTGTTAACTAAAATTAAAAATATAATAATTTCAAATGAATAAAATAAAATTAAACAAAATGTCATAAAAAAAAATATTAAATTAAAATACGTGTATTATAAAATAACACAATGTTTAAAAAAATAAAATAAAATATTTGTTATATTATATTTAATTAAGTAAAAAACCAAAATGAAGCAAAATACAAGAAAATACAAGAAAATAATAAAAATAAATTAAAATCATAGTCTAATAAAATTTGGTAATGTTAAAAAAGAGCATAAAGTAAATTGATGATTCGCTGTGCAAGTCATGCTCTGGTGAGATCAGGAGGTTTCCTGGCACGGTGCTGAGGGCCGTGTAAATTCTTCATCTTCATTCATTTTGCCCGCAATGTTTCTTATCTTCTACCCAGGTGGTGCGGGCTAACGCTTTGAGGATTTTGTAGCGGCTCTCTTGTTTTGTGGCAACTATAGTCGTACGAGGACTCTGAAGGAGTGCAGGCTGTCGAATGTGGCTCCCAGTAACTCTGTTAATAGTTGGAATTTTTACTTGCAACTTTCACATCGAATCCAAGCCCTTACTACTTCGTTCAGCTGGTGAAGGAGGAAGCCGAGAATTTAGCAGGTTGTAGGTATAATTGTCTTCCAGTGAAGAAGTGGGAAAGGTCGTCGAGATGGAGGAGGGAGCTTCGAGATATATAAGTTAAATAACAGTGTGGAGAGGGCACTACAAGTCGGAACTCCTTGTTTAATCTTTCTGAGTTTTGATGCTTGTCAAAAGCTCTTGTCAGATCCAGTGTTACCAGGACAGCTCGCGCATAGAGCCGGCTTTGGTTGAGGCCATTATCTATCAGGTTGCTTATGGTGTTAAGTGCAGTTGTGGTGCTATGCACTTTCGAAAGCCATGGTGATGTGCTGCTGGATTGTAATGCTGTGTGAAAGACAGGAGCAGCAAGGTCTCAAGAGCCTTCCCTACTGAAGAGAGGAGAGATATCGGCCGATATGATTCTTCCTTGTTGACTGGTTTTCCCGGTTTTAATAGCGAGACTACCGTACCAATTTATCACATGTCGGGTATTATAAGAGTGGTCAGAGGCAAATTGAATACCTTGATGAATTGGTCTGCTCTTGCTGGTCCTAGGTGTTTTAGCATCAGCTTATTCCATCGGAGCTGATGGACTTGGACGCTTTCGACTTCCCAATGACCCCTGAGAATCTTCCCAGAAGATTAAAACTTCTTTGAATATCGATCTTGCTGTAAATTTGTGTTCAAAGTGACCTAAATTGCGAACCAAGTGATCGTCAAGATAAATTTTTATTTATTGCACAAAATCTTATTCTACTGTATTCGTAGCATGTGGTGACCTCAAACATTATAGTAAGTGCTCTTCAAATAAAACCGATACATCAAAGAAATGTAGCAATCATGGTGCAATCATACGGCTAAATATAGAGATTATTTTGTATATAAAGACATAGAAACAAAATTTTCCCAAGGTATTTAAGTAACCAACTCCCTAATTACTACCTATACCCTGTTACGGCCTTCCCATTTACCCAGCTCAAACATTAGTCAAAGGACCTACGCTGGGGTTTTAAAAACAAGTGAGCAGACCCCACCCGTCTATCCATCCAGTATAGAGATCATGATTTTCAATTTGACCATGGGGATGACATAATTTATATCGACCATGCAAAGTTTGGTCAAAGACTTCATAAAAGCACAAAATCAAATATTTGAATGCCTGTTGGGTAAAAAATGAGCCCTAAAATTATATTGTAAATTTATTTGTACAGCTGCACTTATAATAAACCGATTTCTTCACTCCTACGCAACAAATTGGTTGCAGCCGACTTCCATAACTCTTAATAACAGTTAGGTTGGCTTTTCCTTGGCCGCGATATATTGTTCGCCACGCTTCGTAATAACAGTTACTTTTTGACTTTTTTATAATACAGTCATTCCTCTTTATATGGCCTTTCGCTATAACGGTCATCTTCAAATATGGCGCGTTTTCGCTTTACGGCCTAGAATGTTTCGCTATAACGGCCAAAATCTTGTCGCGACAATTTGCAGGTTTTGCGAATTTTTGATACGCATTCTTTTCTTTTTCTCTGTTTACAGGCGCGTAAAATTGTATGTACATACAGTATGTCAAGAAACAGTTTACACACTGAAAAAAAATATATATTTTTTTGACTTTATGTGACAAATCATATACTTCTGTTATATTTAATGGATTTTTTTAATACTAAATGATTTCACAATATCTTTTCAGTTAATATTACTAAAAACAATAACAAAAATATAATTGAACGAAAAAACAACAAAAATTACACTTTAGACACTGTCAAGAAACTGTTTACACATTCTGTTTTTCCCCTCTGTTTCGCTCTCGTTTTTGCCCAAAAAGATAATTATGCTTCTGCAATTGCTTATTGCAATGATCAATTTGCATTCCTTTTGATTTAGTTGTGAAATTTTGCTGTGAGCGCATGTAAACAGTTACTCTCAAGAATTTTTAAAATGCCCGGAAAAAGGTTGTCATTTGAAGTTAATCAATTGGTTTACTACAAGCACCAACGAGGTAAATCGGTTCCAAAATTGGTAGACATGTTTTCTGTATTACGGAAAACAATTGACAATGTCCTGAGTAGTGCGGAAAATTAGGGGAGGCTTGATGCAAAGAGTGGAGGAGGCCAAAAACGGAAAATTGATGAACGATCGGACCGCATAATCGTGCGAAAAGTTGACCGAAATCCACAAATAACGATAAGAACAATTGCTGAGGAGCTTAAGGAAGAATGTTACCTTGATGTTTCACACGAAACTGTACGCCAAGCCATTCTGCGAAACAAGTACCAATCAAGAGTTACCGCAAAAAACCGTAACCGAACCGCCCTCGAACCGCAAAACATCTTTCCGACTGTAAAATTTTGCAAACTCGGTTCATTATGATTTAGTGCTGCATCTCCAGTCAAGGAGTAGGAAACTGGTCATTTATAAAAATAACCATGAATGCCGTGCTGTATTACCAACTTTCGGATGCGAATTTGAAACCAAGTACAGCGAAATTCGGCTTTTTTCCGAAGCAACAAGGCTTTGCTAATTTTGAATAATGCACCTCGGCATCCTTTAAATTTATCTGAACTTTCTGAAGATGTCATGATTGAGTACCTTTCGAAAAATACAACAGCTTTGATCGAATCAATGGATCAGGGGGCAATAGCAATTTTTAAGGCATATTACCTACGGCGAACTTTTCAACAACTTATAAGAGAAACCGATGGTGAGTCTTCAATTAAAGCATTTTGGAAGAGCTATAACATCAAGGATGCTATAGACACCATCAGTAAATCATGGAAAGAATTAAAATCAACAACAATGAATTATGTTTGGAAAATGTATGGCCAGAATGTATAAAGGAGACTAGTGCAGAAGTTAATGTGCCTCCAGAAATTAGGAAAAATATTTTGCATTTGGCTTTGTAAACGAAAGTGATTTGGTTGATCTTCTTGAAGCTGGCAGGCAATCCCTTTCATACGAGGAACCCTTTCAGCTGCAAGCAGAACCGGCACTTGATGAACAGATAGAGCCTTTACCCAAAAAGCTCACATCGAAAAATTTGTCGAGCATTTTCTCTTGTTTCGAAGAAGGAATAAACATGCTTCTCGAAAACGATCCCGACAAAGAACGTAGTGCTAAAGTTTCACGAGCAATTAACTCAGCCATTAGCTGATATAAATCAATTAAGAACGATATCGACAAGAAGACAAAACAAACAAAGTTGGACAATTTTTTAAGTCAGATCCATCGTTACCAGCAAAAAATTATGACGAAGGTGATTTGGAGGGTGAAATTTCTTCATCATCTTCAGACTTAAAAAAAAATTGTATATTATTATTTTATGTACAAATGAATGTACTTGTTATGTATTTTTGATTCAATTTTGATAAAATAAAAAAATAAAATCCATTTAAATTATAGAAAATGGTATATTTTTAAATTTTTGGAACCGAACAAATTGACTTTGTATAAATTTGTATTAAAATTTTTGATTCGTTATACGGCATTTCGCTTTACGGCCAATTTTCGTGGAGTCTATCTAGGCCGTATAGCAAGGTATGAGTGTACTTGGAGACAGATTTTTAGCTGGAGAAAATTACAATGCGAAGCTCACTCACGGGGGCTCTCGACTAAAAAGCCCAAAAGAACAACAGTTATAAAATACGGTTATGAGCAGCCAAAATAATTTTAATTTTATCTTCCCAAGACAACCAACTTACTCTCAACAGACCCAAAGAAATTACCTGACCTGATTGACTTTGTAGTCACCAAGAACGTAGCGAGGAATTTAATATTAGCTAAAACCTGTACAGACTGATCCTCAGATAAATGTCCAGTAGTTCTATAATTGAATGAACAGCCAGTTGAAACTCGGTATCCCTTTCGTTTAACGACATTTAGAACTAACTGGTTAAATATAAAAAGTGCAGTCACATACAGACCAAACGGCAAATGCATAATAAACATGATATAAATAACGAGGTACTTCTATTTAACAGTATGCCAGCGACAGCAGTAACTATAGCTACACCGCATCAGAAAACCCTGCTAAAGGCCGGTATTATAACTAACAGCGAAATCGAGTGGCTGGTTCGAGATCAGCGGCGCTTGCGCCGAGAATGGCAACCCTACCTATCCCCGACGCAAAAGTAAGACTTATAGCCTATTTCCACCAAGCACTTAAATGCATTTAAGGCCTCTGTTAAGTGAATGAAATGCCAAACGTTTCCACCGAAAGTGAGTTAACTCAAACAGCTGATTTTTGTTTACATTTGCAGTTTGCAAAATTTGTCACAAGTATTAAAATCATGAATTCAAGAGACCGCATCCATTTTATTTTGTTATTTATACAATATTATGATTTGCAAGTGCAGATTATTGCTGCACGGACAGACGCTGCTGAAAGGAAAATGCTTTTTTGCATGCTTACACCTTTGCCAACAATGCCATTTCTTTGTATACATGATAGTTTTTTCGGCTACCTCTCAATTCCTGAGCTCTTCCTTCCCAGCAATCCAGGAAACTTTGCTCCTCCGTAAGGTTCCACTTGCGTCGTTTTGCTTCCATTTTCAGTTTAGTTTATTTTTTTAAGTAATTAAGTGTGTTTCTCTAGAAAACCACAATTCAAGGAGTAGCTCGGCCGAAAAATCCCTTAACCGGTTACAAAGCACATTATATATACATAAATATTTGTTTTGCGCCAATTATATGTACATACATAATTATTTGTTTTGCGCAATCAGCTGATAGTTTCCAGAGTCGCGTATATTTTTATGTCGAGGGGATCGTTTTCTTTTCCACAATTGCTTTTTGTTTGTTTTTTATTTTTATTTTATTTTCTTTTTTTAAAGAGGAGAAGCAATATCTTCGCCGATTACTTAATATATGTTTTTATGTCAATATTAATGCAAAAAAAGTAACTTTTGCAAAAAAAATTTCAGCATGCAAAATAAAAGTCTGGCCCCTCATTAAATCCGAAAATACATGACTATGGCAAGAAATATACCGAAACTTCCGAAATGTTTACATTAGTAGTGACAGCATCTACTGTTAACATAACATTTTCTGTTAAATTACCGAAATTGAGTTAACTCACTTTGAAAAGTGAGTTATCACACTTTTAGACAACAACAAAGAAATGGGAATGTAGCATTTAAATGCGATGTTGGCATCTTGTAGGCAACAACTTTACGAACAATACGGCGCATATTTGACTTAAATCGAACAAATATACACAAAGTTATCATATTTTGAAAAATCAATAAAAAAAAACCGAACGAACTTTTTACTTGACCTAATATATATGTATATACGTGTTTGTGTATTACCAAAAATGTGTGCAACTGAATTTTAAGTATGCAATTTTGAAAATCTGTTTGTGCAACGTTTATAATAACATCTATATAATAACATCAATCAACAACTATAAATAGAGCTTCAATTTTCAATTTTATCTACGAACATAAAACAACAGTTGCAGCAACATCATCGCATCAGAGCAATAAGATAACAAATATAAAATATCTATTAAATTTTGTCAACCATCTGGAACAAATATACATATATTAAATATAATGATTAATCAAATAAATCGAAAATTTTAAAATTTAAATTGTGAAAATCTGCAAAAAGAAACACAAAATTATCTAGGCGGTATTCAAAATTTTAAAAACTCTTTATCAAAAATAAACTGGTATAAGGAAAGGAAAACATACAGAAACATTATATATATAGGTATAATTGGCGTTTTGTAACCGCTGAGCTCCTCCTCCAATTTGTGGTTTTGCGTCTTGATGTTTTTGCAACAAATGGAGGGACCTACAGTTTATACTAAGCCGTCTCCCAACGGCTGACGGTTTTTTACGAGGAGCCTTTTATGTCATACACTCGGAGGGGTGGATATTCCCTGCAGAGGGGCGACCGCAATTAGAAAATTTAACTTAATTTTCCATAACTTTTGGATGTTGCTGGCACTGGGATATGAACCCGAGCCTTCCGAATGCCAGTGCGCAATACTAACCACTCGGCTATCGCGGCCGCCAGTAACATTGGAAACCTGAAAAATGCTCAATCCGAAATATCACCAATTTGTTTGCAACGATTTCTGTTGATGTTTGTCAATTCCGTTTGAATGAATTCAATATTGCAAACAAATTGAAGAATTTAATTTCTACCAATACCTAGAATTACAACAATCTATCTAATAGAACTGATCAGTATCAGGTTTTTATAAACTGTAACAAAATATTATTAATATTTAAATTTATATATATACCTATATGTTATTTAACTTTTTCAATTAAGTTCATTAATTTAAATCTTAATTATTTTTACAAAGTTTTTGTAAACTCTTTCTCCAAACATGCATAGATCACCTATACGCACACGTAATTCTACAATAACAGAAACACAAAATGAAATCACGAACTCTAATACAGATTTGAATACAACACGAAATTTAACACAAGACATTCATACACTTAATTTAACGCATCTTGAAGATAATTTTAGACCGAATTCCAAATCAATTAAATTACCTCCTTTTTGGAATAAATGTCCTCAAGCATGGTTTTCACTTGTTGGAGGACAATTTGAAATTAACAACATTTATAATAATAACATTACATTTCAAAATTTTTAATTTTTCTTTAATCAGAAATTTCAAAATTATCGATAAATACGAAACAATTAAGAAAGTTCTTTGTGAGAGATTTTCTCTTAGTGAAGAAAAGAGATAGGAACAATTATTTTCAAATACTAAACTTGGTGATCGTTCACCTTCAGAGCTTTTTAGATACACGGTATGTCCCAAAAATAACCGAACTTTTTGGATATAAAATAGTAAAATACACATTATAAATATTATCTTTAAAAGTTGTTATTTATTCAAAATAGGTTCCATTTGACTCAACACAACTTTTGGAACGATCAACCAGCGTATGCATAGATTTTTTTATGTCATTTATAGAAATGTTCTTCAGTACTTCAATTTCAATTTTTTTTCAAGTTTGACACAAAATTTTATATTTAGTCTTTGTTCTATTTTTTTTTTTTTTGGAACCATTAGCACACTTTTGGTTTTATTGAAATGGCTGTCACTTTTACAGCTGTCATCCGACTTACATAAAGTTAGGTGCGTTTGAAAGAGGATGAATGTATCTTTTTAATGTTGCAAATTTTCAATAGATGGCGCTGTATGTTGTATGATTTAAATATAAAGTTCGGTTATTTTTGGGACACACCGTGTATATGAAATCTTAACCGGTTCAGATTGAATTGTTAGTCACTAATTATTTTTTAAATAATTGATTCAAAATTCAAATTCATTTAACTTCTTATAGTAATCAAAATAAAAATGAAATTATTATTTTGGCTGATAGAATTTTCGAATTAATTAATAAATCTCATAATAATTTTCAACAGCTTCAACTTTTCTAATAATAAAATTTAACTGACTTAACAACCAGAATGTGTCAAACTTTAGACAAAATTACAGCAGATATTAATGAATTACAAATTAGATATAGATCTAGATCAAGAAATTCATCAAGACCGACCAATAAATATTTGTTGGTATCATCAAAAATTTAAGAATAATGCCTTCAAATGTGTTTAACCTTGCAATTTTAAACCAAACACAAATATTTCGAAAACAACTTCATTTAATTAAAACGATACATTGTGATTGTGCCTGATAATTGAAATATTAATAAAATTACACGTCACCTCTTTATTTTCGATAAATTTAACAAATTAAATTTTTTGATTGAAACGATTGCGCGTTTCAGTTATACCATCTTAAAAATTCATATCATATCTTAAACAAACAAACGGATCTAATATAGAACATTTGGAACAAAACTTTTAAAACTAGATTTAGGTTTAAGAAGAGATTTCGAATTTCCATTTATTATTGCCGATATTTCAACTCCAATTATTAGAAAAATTTGGAATTTTAGTAGATATCAAAAATAGGGAAATAGCAAATTTAGCAACCAAATTGAAATATTTGGATCTACTGGTTTTTGCGACATTTTTTCACTTCGAATTTCAATTTTGGAAAATAAATTTACGATTATTTTAAACGAATTAAGGGATTCTTCCATTTTCCAAACCTCGTCGCTTTGATCCTATTAAATTAAAGATAGCAAAAACTGCATTTGCATTTTTATTTACGACGACCATCAAATTCACATACTGCATCTTCTTTTCATTTATGGTAGTTCCCAAAAAAGAACCAAATGATTGGAGATCATGTGGTGATTATAGAAGATTAAATTTTATATAGATTAAACCACCCAAGCTTTTGAAAATGATAAAAAACTTTTCGCACAGACAAAAACGGTAAATTATCAATTGCAGAAGATGCTTCAAATGTTGCTATTGGAGCTGTTTTACAACAAAAGAGTAATAACACATTAGAACCATTAGCAAATTTTTCGCGAAAATTAACTCCAACTGAAATTAATTATTCAACATTCGATAGAGAACTTTTGGCAATATATCACTGTTTACACTGATCATAAACCACTTACAGCGAATAGATCCCCTAGTCAATACTAATGTTTTAGATACATTTATGGTAAAGATAATAAAATTGACAAAGAGTATCGTCAATTTTATTATCTTTACCATAAATGTATCTAAAACATTAGTATTGACTAGGGATCTATTCGCCGTATCCCATAAATTAATTCAATTTCAACAAAAGACATACATTTTCAATAACTTTATGAAGAACAACAAAAAAGACGAAATCCTAAAGAAGACGAAATCTTAAAAAAGATCCAAATGCTAATTGGACGATTTGAAGATATTAATATGGATCAAGTAGGACCTCTTCCAGTCTCAAAAAAAAATCGATACATATTAACAATCATTGACAGACATACTCGGTGGCCGGAAATTGAATGATTGAAAGATTTGAAAACTACAATTACAGCTTCAAATGATTCAGTTCAGTAATGGAACCTTCCAAGGTGTCCAGTCTAGTTCTTCACCAGTATGAGTCACCTCAGTAATATTCTAGAAAAGAAAAGAAAAGAAAAGAAAAGAAAAGAAAAGAAAAGAAAAGAAAAGAAAAGAAAAGAAAAGAAAAGAAAAGAAAAGAAAAGAAAAGAAAAGAAAAGAAAAGAAAAGAAAAGAAAAGAAAAGAAAAGAAAAGAAAAGAAAAGAAAAGAAAAGAAAAGAAAAGAAAAGAAAAGAAAAGAAAAGAAAAGAAAAGAAAAGAAAAGAAAAGAAAAGAAAAGAAAAGAAAAGAAAAGAAAAGAAAAGAAAAGAAAAGAAAAGAAAAGAAAAGAAAAGAAAAGAAAAGAAAAGAAAAGAAAAGAAAAGAAAAGAAAAGAAAAGAAAAGAAAAGAAAAGTAAAGAAATGAGAAGAAAAGAAAAGAAAAGAAAAGAAAAGATAAAAACGAAAAAAAAGGAAATGGAAAAAAAGGAAAAGACCAGAAAAGGAAGGAAAGGAAAGGAAAGGAAAAGAAAAGAAAAGAACATAACATTAAATTAAATTAAATTAAAATAAATTAAATTAAATTTAAATAAATAAAATTAAAGTAAACTAAATTAAATTAAACTAATTTAAATTAAATTTAATTAATACAAATTAAATTAAATTAGTTAAAATTAAACTAAATTGAATAAATTTAGGTTAAATAAAATTACTTTAAGGGGTTAGGGGTAGTCAGAGGCACGAAAAAATGAGAATTTTCAGTATTTTTTTTTTTGCTATTAAATAATTTTATTTAACAAAAGTAGTGATATGGTATTATTAAACAATGTTTTGACTTGAAGTCACGAAAATTTCGAAAAAAAAAAATTTTTTTTCCGAAGTTACAGCTGTCTGTGTTAACCCAGTTCCAAAAAAAGGTCCTTGCGGTGACAATCATAAGTCCTTGGAGATTCATCTGAAATCAATCGGATAAAAAAAATAGTTTTATAAATAAATAATCCTGGGCCTGATCGAAGGATTTTATTTTCTTTTCAAAAATTAACAAAATGGCGGCCTCAGGAAATTTTTTTCTAGATTTTTGGGAAAAAATCAACAGTTAATTGGTCTTAAAAAATCGAAATTTCTCAAAAAATAAAAATCCTTCGATCAGGCCCGAGTTTATTATGTATTCTACAAGCTGCATAAATTTCATTAAAATCAACTAAGCGGTTTTCGAGTTACAGTTGTCACCAGTTCAAAAAACATAGTTTTGAGAAAAACGCGTTTAAAGTTTCACACTAGCGCTTTGAAAGGCCCGAGCTCTCTTTGTTATTTGTCGAATAACTTAAAAACGAATTATCGGATTAACTTGAAATTTTCAGAGATTATTTTTAAGATATTATACTTAACGAAAATGCGAAAAAAAAATTTTTTTTTTTGAAAATCCTGACTACCCCTAACCCCTTAAGTTAAGTAAAATTAAATAAAATAAAATAAAATAATTTTATACAAAATAAAATAAAGTGAACTAAAAACTAATTAACATTAAATGTAATTTTAATGAAATGTGGTAAATAAAATAAAAAGGACAATCTACGATCGGTGCTCGAACCATTCAGACGTGTGAATTGACGTGTGACGAGTCCGCGAGTGCGTAAACAACAAATAAATATTTTACTGTTGAGAACATTGCTCAGTGAAAGAGTGAACAGAAACAAATCGACTGTACAAAAAATAATAAACAATAAATACTTTTTCCGCGACCTCTAAAAACTTTAATTTTCCTCATTTAATGAAAAATTTACATATGTTCTCTGTTCGTTATTAAAAGATCAATAAACTATTCTTGTAGCGGCGAAGTTGAATTTGTTAAAAAATTACGCGAAGGATCACTCCTTGTGTAAACCAAAAACTCTGCTCAATCTAATGGTTTACTCAAACATTCGTCAATGGTCATATCGGCTGAAACAACCACCGTTGTAAGTGTCTCTGAACACAAATTATTAAATTTACTAAAGGTGTTATTTATTCAAATGAACTACCCCCTTACGGGTTAGGGGTTCAAGAATTTACCCGCTGTATGGCATGCCTGCCGTAAGAGGCGACTAAAATCCATTTGTTCCCGCGACAGTCGGGTCTTTATACCGGAACGGATTTTTTATCCGGCCAAGGACTGTCATTCCCGCAACATTCCCCAAAAAGTACTTTGAGGAATATTTTTGCGGTTACAACAACAATAAAGTGAAGAAATCATTCGCAAAAAAAACTCAAAGAGCATAATGTCAGCCGTTCGGAGGCGGGTTGGTATAAACTGTGGGTCCCTCCATTTTTTGGAAAAACATCAAGACGCAAAGGCACAAATTGGAGGAGGAGCTCGGGCGAAAATCGTTTCAGCGGTTTCGAAGCGCCAGTGATTAGTTAGTATGAAGAGCTTGAAAAGCTGCTCGAAAATTCTATGAGAAGATACGAAGACTTACAGAAGGTTTCAAGACCGCCCGCTTAAAAAACAACAAAGCAGCTGGAGCTGACGGCCTACCGGCAGAACTATTCAAACATGGCGGCGAAGGGCTGACAAGGTATATGCATCAGCTACTTTGCAGAATATGGTCGGACGAAAGCATGCACGAGGATTGGGATTTAAGTGTCAACAAACTCGTAGTGCATGCTTTCGTTCGGTTCGACCATATTCTGCAAAGTAGCTGATGCATACATGGCCGCTAATGACCATTAGCACATCATCTAACGCAGCTTAAAAAGCGGCTCTCCGAAGAAGAACAAGATTAGAATGATGGATACATATTTTTTTTAGTTCACTGTCTTATTCTGTATTGAAAGCGTGCTGTTAAAATATTTTCATCTTCATGTCATAATAAATATAAATAATAATAAATGTTTAAAGTTAGAAGGCGAAAGTTTAAAGTGCATAGGAGAAATTAATAAACAAATTGTAATAGTTTTTCTTTTGTTTTCGTGTTGAAACAAAAATAAAAAAAGGAATTAGAGATTAACATGTGATTTGATAAATAAATATTAATAGTATGTAGTGTACAATAAGAGGAAAAAAGAGAATATGAAAATGAACTAAAAGTAAGTAAAGTGTAAAGCGAATTATGTTAATATGTGAATAATAGAAGAGTAGGTAAAGTAACTAAAAATTAAAGCAGAAAAGTATTAGAAAAAAAAGATATTAAAAGCATAATTTTTTTTTTTTTAATAATACATAATAATAATTTCTAAAAGCTATACCACAACAGCAGCATACGACGAGACTTATCGCAGGCCTTCGAAGCAGCATCTAAGTATGTACTTATGTAAGTAAAACGACAACATATTGTTATCTTTGTATTTTCTTTTCATTTTTTTTAATCTAATATTCATGAATATACGAACTTAAAATATTGAAAGCTTTTTATTCATGCATATGTTTCAGTTTCTTTATTCACGGAAACTTTTTTTTCCACTTTCCTTTTTGTATTGTTCTCAAAATATTTTATTGAAATAGCAAATAAATGATAGTATTATATTTAATGTCGACTTGATAAAATTAAAAATTCTATATATATAGTCTTAATAAATGGAATTATGTAATTATTTGCCCCTCAGAAGGAACGTATAGTACGTGTATGTTTAAATTAATAGTTATTAGCACTCTATGTTCAATTAGTAAATAAAACATGATTATGAATTGTTAAATCTTAAAACAATGGTCTGGAATTGGATGTATCGTTGATAGGTCAGGGTTTCTGTTACAGCAATGAAACGATTGGTAGGGTAGGCTCGGAGCAGCTAAAACAACATCAGTGACTGCTAAAGCATTTGTATGGTTAGACGTTATCCAGGAATTTAGGAGGCTTAGGAAACAGTGCATCGGTGCACTGGTTTCTTTTATTTAATTTTCATGTGTGCAAATTATTTTCTTTATCTCGTTGTTTATTTCTAACGTCAATTTTCCGGTTTAGTCCTGAAAGCCAATATAAGCCGAACTCCCTCATGACTGAAGCAGCTAGAAAGCTAGTGCACACAAATGGTTGTAAGAATACAAGCGAAACCGGACGTTAACTATTGAATGTTGTATGGGTACGTTAGTGGGATGTTCAAAGTTCATAACAAGAGGCAACAAGATAAGTAAATTTATTCAGTTACACTTTCACTCATTATTGCATTTGCTACTGCAGATATTCATATTGGAGCAAAATGGTCCATTGATGGCGACTTACATGGCAGTGACCATTATCCATTATATTTTAAGTTGCTTGCTGCAAATCAAGGTAATGAATTCGGATTTTTGCCTAAATTTAAAACCAAATCGGTAAATTGACCTCTTTTTGAAAAGCATTCTAATATTTTTAACAACGCCATAATACCAAGTTCAAACATCAACAAAGAAACTGCAAAGTTAAATAAAATATTATAACAAAGTGCATATAGAGCAATACTTTTGTCTAAGCCTACTCGTAATAAGCGGAATGTGCGCTGGTAGAGTAAGAATCTAGATATACTTCAAAAAAATAAAAACAAATGTTGGAATTTTCTTAAGCGTAACATATCAGAAGAATCAATAATTATTTACAAAAAGGCCAATGCTAAATTTCGTCCCGAGCTTAGTATATTTGAATTTACATCTGAAATTGAAACCAGAACACCATTTAACGAAGAATAGTACAACATAAGACAGTATTCAGGTCTTAATATTCACTGCTTAAATTACCATTCACATAATATTATCAAATAAAAAGAATTATTAGCACGTACTTGGTAGAGTGAATCAGAGGACTCTAAGTTCACCCAAATGTTTCGTTTAGTCAGAAATAGAGCGCTGATTTTTTTACATTCCTATGAACCCAATCCAAGTGCTTTCATACTAGAGAAGAAATTTGTTTTATTGAGTTCAATAACGTCTCAAGTAGCCTCCGAGGTAACACTCCAAGTCAAGATAAAATTAACAACGCCATGATTAACAATACTTCCTTAAGCCTTAAGTATCGTGTTATTAGTCATAACAATAACATTTTTTTTAACTTTTTACCTCAATCTTATGAAGTAAGTACCATTATTCCCATTCAGAAAACCTACAAAGGACAAATTGACCAAGCAACCTAGAGACCGATTTCGTTAAATCTTTGGTAAGCAAAGGTCGTGGATAAAATAACTGCAAATAGGTTATGGTGGTAGACCTCAAGCAATAATTTATTTAATCAAGCGCTTTCGTTAGAATTTGCTAAAGCATTCGATAGGTATACACTCTATAACTGATCAGCTTATTGAATGGAAACTTGGTTCGAAAACTATTAATTGCGTAAAAAATGTCATGTCTAATCGTAAAATAAAGGTACATTTAGCTGCTATTTATTCAAATGAATATCCCTTATTTAACGGTGTTTCCCAAGGATCCCCAATTTCTGTAATTTTATTCCTAATCGCTTTCAATAAACTTCCTAATATTATTTCATTAACTACGAGGGTTAAGTTCTCTGCTTATGCTAATGATTTTCAAGTTTTTTAAACGGAGGATGGGACCATGTGCAGAAGTTCACTTTTCAGTGAGAAAAGTTCTTCACTGGGAGTGGCCAGAAACGATTCTTTTGCATATGGTTCAAGCTGATCACGATTTCTGGTTCTAGACCAAGTATCTTCCCCGTAGCCAACAAACATCCATGTGGAGGCGGGCTAAAGAGAGAAAGCGAATCCCATGCGATTGGGCGTAGGGTTTGGAACTCACCACTTGAAATAAAAAATCCAATGAAAAAAACAACAAAACCTCCTATGAGAAACTCCCATTTTGATGTTTGACCCCTGCAAATGTTTGAAGCACCTGCAATGCCCGTTCCCTTGATTGCGAAGATGTCACTGCCCAGGTGGTTGATGTCTTAATCATATTAAATACTGATCACCACCGTTTAAAAAGTGCCCTGGACGTGATAAGGAAGGAAGAGAGTAGGTCTATGTGACATTTACTACAGCGGTCATATAAAGGAGCGCAAATTTTCTGTAGGAATCGTGGTAAGAGATTTCCGGCGGATGAACGCTCTGCCTCGATTCGCTTCAAAACGAAAGTTTTCAACATAACGTTGATTTGCTCCCATGCCCTAATGGAAGAGCAGGACGATGTGTGCAATGATGCTTTTCTTCGGCACAACTGTCGGAAAGTTCAGCCCCCACGACGAAACATCCTAAATGGGTTAAGGCTGATCGACTTCGACAGGGCCCGAAATACGGTTGTCTGTAGTACGTGATTATAGCACAAGAAAATTCATCATGCTACCTGGCTGTCTCCAGATAGAAAAATTCATAATCATATCGATCAAGTTGTTAATTAATGTGCATACGTTGCGAGGTCCTAACATCGACTCGGATCACTCATGCACATCAGTAGCTTAATATAAAGGAACTGTGGAACGGAACATTCCATTACCTGACTATGACGAGCTGAAGGGCTGACAGCTTCTCTGCAAAAAATGGTTGGGCGAAAGCCTGCTCGAAAATTTGAATTTAATTGTTCTCTGCCCAATGCCACTCTTAAATATCGCATATGAGGTTGGACCTTATCAGTGTGGCTTCAGACCTGTTAAATCAACCATTGGCCATATATTCACCATGCGTGAAATCTTGGAAAACACCCGTGAGAAAGACACACATTACCTTTTCATCGATTTTAAAGTTGCCTTCGACAGTACATTGAGGAGCTGCCTCAACACAGAACCAGAACTGCAATCAGAATGGTGAAGAGCCTCTCCAGGTATATCTAGTGAATTTAAAAATTCAATTGGAAAATTTACACTTCCTTCTTAATAGACAAAAGTATCTATTAATTTATAGGACATCAGATCGCCTGGTAATAATTGTTGTATCTGGAAGTTAATTTCGTCAGCATCAACATTTTTGGCTGCCAAAATCGCCCGATGACTGAGCCAGTTGTGATTCAAGTTACTATTATGTAATCCGGGTGTTTACACTTCAGTCTGAGTAACACGTGCCGGCTACGCTAACACCAAAAATGTAAAAGGGAAAACAATTGAATTTCACCGAATTTCGTTTACTACAAAATTAGTTTAACTTATACTTAACGTCATCAACACGTGGTGGTTATGCTATTGAATTGTAACTTATATTTATGAAACGTTTGTAGGTTTAACGTAGCAGCGCCATCTATTGATTACTTACTCAATCCAGTCAAAAGTCACAATCTGTTAAAATCGTTTGGAGCAAACAGCTAATTGTGAATGTCAAATAATAGACAAATAGTTTGCAATAAAATAATAATGCGACTATACATTGAGGTGTTAACTATTGTAGGAATCTACTTTGACATTTTTCACTTACAATTTTCAACTTTTCAATTTTTATGTTACTGAATTTTTAATTTCAAATATTTTCATTTTCTGAATTATTATAATTTTCATTTTCAAGCAAACAATAAGTGTTAAATAAATTTTACTAAAAAATAAAAATGTATCTTAATTTTCATATATATAAATTCATGTCATCTATATAAATTGGCGATCCTGTTATATATTCACTTACAAATTTCAACTTTTCAATTTTTATGTTACTGATTTTTTAATTTCAAATATTTTCATTTTCTGAATTATTATAATTTTCATTTTCAAGCAAACAATAAGTGTTAAATAAATTTTACTAAAAAATAAAAATGGCGAACCTGTTATATATAAGTTATTTAAAACAATGAACAGAAATTTAAGTTTACATATTAAAGCTTTTTAAAATAAACTTTTAAAAATATACATATATGTATATGTATATACGTGTTTGTGTGTAACAAAAATGTACATAACTGAATTTAAAATTGTGCAATTTTCAAAATTTGTATGCGGAATTAACTATCATTAACTACAAAAGAAGAATGAAACAATAATCTATCCTGCCCGTTTGCAATCGATATTATCGTTATTTTTACTGTGGATGTGTTATCTACGCAATTCAATTACTAAATTTTCTGCTGTTCTTTGACAAGAAACAAAAAAAGCAATTATGTAAAAGGCAATTCAACTTCGATCCTGCTATGATTCATTCATTGAAATTGAATCGAACAACCGAATTTTTAAAGACTAAAAAAATCAACTAACGCTTCTATCAACATCAATATCAACAATTTTCACAACAATAAAAATCACAGAAAGTTATTTATTTTAAAAATATATATATATGCGAGCATTATTAATTTTATTTAATTTTATATCGCATTTGAAATCTTAATTTAATTTTTGTTTAAATATTTGTAAACTCCTTCTCCAAACATGCATAGATCACCCAAACGCACACGTAATTTCACAACAACAGAAACACAAAATGAAAGCACTAACTCTAAATACGGTTTAAAACTTTAAATACAAAATTTAACACCAAACATTCATACACATAATTTAACACATCATAAAGATAATTTTAGATCGAATTTCAAATCAATTAAATTTCCTCTGTTTGGGAATGAAAGTCCTGAAACATGGTTTTTGCTTTTTGGAGGACAATTTGAAATTAACAACATTTATAATGATAACATTAAATTTCAAAATGTTTTAATTGCTCTTCAACGAGAAACTATTTTCAAAATTATCGATGTTATTAATCCACCTCCGTTGTCGAATAAATATGAAACAATTAAGAAAGTTCTTTGTGAGAGATTTTCTCTTAGTGAAGAAAAGAGATTGGAACAATTGTTTTCAAATACTGAACGTGGTGATTGTTCACTTTCAGAGCTGTTTAGATATATGAAATCTTTAACTGGTTCAGATTCAATTGTTAATCATACATTACTTTTTAAATTATGGATTCGTAAACTACCTCAACAAATTCAAATTCATTTAACTTCTTCTAATAATCAAAATAAAAATGAAATTATTATTTTGGCTGATAAAATTTTCGATTTAATTAATAAACCTCAAGTATCTTCAATAGCTTCGACCTTTAATAATAATAATAATAATATTTTAGAACAATGTATTAAAAATTTAACTGACTTACAACTGGAATATATCAAACTTTAAACAAAATTACAGAAGATATTAATGAATTACAAATTAGATCTAGATCTAGATCTAAAGATAGGTATATGTAGATCTGGATCAAGAAATTCATCAAGACCCAGGAATAATAATAATCAAAATAATTTTTGTTGGTATGATCAAAAATTTAAGAATAATGCCTTAAAATGCGTTCAACCTTGCAATTTTAAAATAAACAGAAATATTTCAAATGCAAATTCTTTAACACGTTCACGCCGGCGCTGCAATTCATGTTTCGCGCCCATAGGCGGTTGCGCTGAAAGCTTTTTGTTCTATCAGGCGGCGCCGAACTAAATGTTTCAACGAAAGATTATCGCACGGGAAAACGGTCTAATAAAACTTAAATAATAATGTTATGTTATATCATTGAAATATTTACTTATGGTTTTGTTTGGTGATGCACACTGATTGGTAGTACAATCATATGCGAGCCATAATTGTGGTACGCGCCGCCCGATCACGCAGACATGTGCGAGCCACCGGTGGTACACGCCGACGTGAACGTGTTAAACTAAAACGTTCCATTATGACGTTGGCTGATAATGGAAATATTAGTAAACTTACACGTCGCCTTTTTATTTTCAATAAATTTAACAAACTAAATTTTTTGATTGATACAGGCGCAATTGTTTCAGTTATACCTTCCTCAAAATTCAAATCATATAAAAGAAATTCTGATCTTAAACTTTCAGCTGCAAATGGATCTAATAAAGAAACATTTGGAACAAAACTTTTAAAACTTGATGAAGGTTTAAGAAAAGATTTCGAATTTCCATTTATTATTGCCGATATTTCAACTCCAATTATTGGTGCTAATTTTTTAGAAAAATTTGGAATTTTAGTAGATATCAAAAATAGGGAAATAGCAAATTTAGCAACCAAATTTAAAATATTTGGATCTACTGGTTTTTGCGACATTTTTTCACTTCGAATTTCAATTTTTGAACATAAATTTACGAATATTTTAAACGAATTTCCCAATTACTTGTGAACCGGATCACACTAAACCAGTGCAACACCATACGGTTCATAGAATTTAAACAAAAGGGATTCTTCCTTTTTCTAAACCTCGTCGTCTTGATCCTATTAAATTAAAGATAGCAAAAACTGTATTTGAATTTTTATTTAAAACTAGTATTTAACGACCATCAAATTCACATACTGCATCTCCTTTTCATTTATGATAGTTCCCAAAAAAGAACCAAATGATTGGAGACCATGTGATGATTATAGAAGATTAAATTTTATAACTATTCCAGATTGATATCCGTTACCTGACATTTACTATTTACCATACATATTGATTTATAAGATAAAACAATATTTTCAAAACTTTACCTAGTACGTGTATATTATCAAATACAAATGGCTGAGGAAGATATACACAAAACAGCAATAACTTCTCCTTTTGGAATGTTTGAATTTGTACGTATGCCTTTCGGACTTACAAACAGTGCTCAAACATTTCAACGATTTATTAATGAAGTATTTTCTGGATTAAATTTCGTATCTGTTTACATCGATGATATTCTAGTAGTTAGTGATAATGAAGACTAAAAGACTTAAAAGACTTGAAAATTACAATTTAAATATTAAACCTGCAAAATGTATTGTTGGAACAAATAAATTAAATGCTCTTAGCTATGAAACTTCAAGTGAAGGTATCAGACCTTCTTTAGAACGTATTGAAGCAATTTTAGAATTTGAAAAACCTCTGTCGATTAACAAATTACAAATATTTTTAGGTATGGTAAATTATTATCATAGGTATATTAAAATGTTAGCAGCAGAATTAAGTCCTCTGCACGAAATTTTAGCATTTACAATTAAAAATAAACTTAAAGAATTAAAATGGACAGATGAAACCACACAAGCTTTTGAAAGTGATATAAAACTTTTCGCACAAAAAACTTTATTAACACATTTTGACAAAAACGGTCAATTATCAATTGCAGTATATGCTTCAAATGTTGCTATTGGAGCTGTTTTACAACAAAAGAGTAATAACACATTAGAACCGTTTCGCGAAAATTAACTCGAACTGAAATTAATTATTCAACATTCGATAGAGAACTTTTGGCAATATATAATTCTATTAAACACTTTAAACATTTTCTCGAGGGTAGAGTATTCAATGTTTACACTGATCATAAACCACTTACGCATAGATAAGGAGATCTATCTCCTCGTCAAATTAGACATTTAGAATATATAGCCCAATTTAGTAATGATATTAGATATATTTGTGGGAACGATAATAAAATTGCTTATACACTTTCTCGTATCCCAGAAATTAATTCAATTACAACAAAAGACATTAATTTCCAATACCTTTATGAAGAACAACAAAAAGACGAAATACTTAAAAATATTATTTATAATAATATAATAATAGTAATTTACCTAAAAGAAATAAATGTACCTATTATAAATCTCAATATTTGGTGTGATGTTACACAAACACCTTTTAGACCATAGGTCTCTAATTCAATGAGAAAAATTATTTTTGAAAAAATTCATTCTTTATCACATCTAAGTGTTCGAACAACTCGACGTCTCAATCAATCTAAATATTTTTGGCCTAATATGCATAAAGAAATTAATAGTTGGACATCATCTTGCATTGTCAAAAATCTAAAGTTACTAGGAACATAAAAACTCCAATTCATAAGATTAATATTCCTTCTGGACGATTTGAACATATTCATATGGATCAAGTAGGACCTCTTCCAGTTTCAAAATAGAGTCGATACATATTAACAATCATTGACAGACATACTCGTTGACCGGAAGCATATCCACTTAAAGACATTTCAGCTGTTTCTGTTGCAACTACATTTATTCAAAATTATGTTCCGCGTTTCGGTATTCCACTCAATATAACGGTAGATCAAGGAACACAATTTACTTCAAAATTATTTAATGAATTAACAAAGTTATTAGGTTCTCATAAAATACACACTTCTCCATATCATCCACAGTCAAGTGGAATGATTGAAAGATTTCATAGAACTTTGAAAACTGCAATTACAGCATCAAATGATTCAGTTAATTGGTCTGAAATTTTACCGTGGATTCTTTTACGAACAGCGATTAAAGAAGATTTAAAATGTTCTTCAGCTGAATTAGTTTATGGTCAAACACTGAGGCTTCCGGGTGAAGTTATTGCTTCCAATAATAATTATAATAGCAAAATCGAAAATACAAATGAAATTCTTTCTAAATTAAGAAATCATATCTCACTTGTTCGATCGAAAGTAATACCTCATAATAAAGAAAATAGTTTCATTCCTAAAAATTTAAGTACTTGTAAATACGTATTTGTTAAAGTTATTCATAAGTCTAATTTTCAACCCCCTTATGAAGGACCATTTAAAGTTATATCCAAACATAACAAAACTTTTGAAATACAATATGGAAATAAAATTAAAACAATATCAATAGATTTACTTAAACCTGCAAACATTATGTCAACCACTTCTTCATAATAAGTGTTAAATAAATTTTACTAAAAAATAAAAATTTATCTTAATTTTCATATATATATAGATTCATGTTATCTATAACTATCCTATTATTCAAGTTTGGATCAACAAGTTGTTAAGGATACGGAAAAATTGTATTTACCTTTCAGTTTACTTCAAATGCGGTAAATAGAATAGTTTCTTCCTGGAACTAAATTCGAAGTACAAACAACAATTCCTTAACGGCAAAGGAGTCACCGACAGATTGACAAAAATTAGTATGATTTGTACTTGGCAGACCTGTCTGAAATGGGTTTGTCTAAATATGGGGTGTGTTTAATCTAATAGTATTTACTGGTATAACATAAAAAAAAACCTTATATATAAGAAATGTTGCGGAAGCTGGGAGGATAAAACGAAAGAAATCAAACTAAAAACCAAAGACTAAAATATACTAAAATAAAAACTTTATTAAAACTAATACAAACAAAACAAAATAGAATAGATGAAGTAAAGCAAACGTAACTAAAATTTTGAAAATAAAATGATATAAAAAGTTTAACAAACCTAATTTAAATACAGTGAAGCAGTAAAATTTAAACAAAAAACATCAGTCAAAATAAATAAAATAAAAATATATATAATTAAAAAATTGCCAAATTGTATTATATACATATAACAAAATAAATAAAATAAAAAAGAAGTAACATATATATATTTATATATTATTATTATTATTATTATAATTATTACGATTATTATTATTATTATTATTTACTAAAATAATATAATATATTACACTACAGTATTCAGCGCGCTAGCTGCTAAGGCCTACATCGCTAAGAATTTAAATAAAATAAATCAAAATAAAAATATATAACAAATAACTCGGCGATAGCAAAATGCATTGAGTACTGCTATTCGGAAGACCAGGGTTAAGATCCTGGTACGACCAACATCCAAAGCTTTATCAAATTTATTGAAATAAAAAGTTTAATTAAATTTTCTAATAGCAGTCGCTCCTCGGCAGGGAATGTCAAAATAATAAAAATAAATTTAAGTAAAATAAAATAAAATCAATAATAACAAATTATATAAATTTTAGTTCCATTTAATGTAATAAAATAAAGTAAAGTAAATTAAAATTAAAAAATAATGTAAAACAAACCAAAATAAATAATAAACCTTATAATACAATGAAAATATTAAAAAAGTTAATAATTACAACGGAATAAAATGAAGTGAAAAAATATTAAATAAAATGAAGTGTTATGAAGTAATATATGTTAAAACAATATAAAATTAAACCAGATAATATAAAATTAAAAATATAGAATAACAATAGTCGTATTGTACAATTTCCATTCCAAGAGCGGGAGTAGATGTGATTTATTACTCTCTCACAGTTTTCAAGGCTGAGTTGTGTATTGCTAAAAAGGCAGTATGGTATACATAGTTATAAAACCAAACATACAATTAAAACTTTTTTACATAAAAATTAATCTGACGAGATTACTGTACAGTCCTACAAGTAGAAAAACTATCATCTGGTCAAAAACAGCTGAGATCACCTGATCGAAACACCCCACTTTTCCACCCAGGTATATAATAGTAGTATACGTGTATAAAAGAGCAATTTAAATTTTTAACTATAGTTACATACAGATAAGTGGATGTGCTTGCCAATGATAAAGTTAATTAAAATGTTCTGAAATAGAAACTAATATTAATAATTAAAAATTTTATCACTTTTTCAAAAGCTAAAACATTCTGTTTTCTTTGTTGCGGTAAATTAAAGTTACATAACGCAGGATTGTAAACGATAAAAAAGTTCTTTAAAAGTGGGGATTGCCTAGGATTTTAAATATTTCAGATTTGAGCTCTCATTAATAAAAAAAAACTTTCATAAAATTGATTATCCACCTTTATTTATTTATTTAATCTTATTGCGGCATCCAGTTATTTGATACAGTCACCAATTCACAATTTGGTGATACTATTTTTGTGACCATAGTATCAATTGCAATTCAGTGCCGTGAGGAACAAAAAATTCGCTGAAAACTAATTCGATAGCGACCTTTGCTGGAGATGCGGACAAGCACTCAACGAAAATTAGCTTATCGATTACATGCGATAAATTT
This sequence comes from Ceratitis rosa, assembly GCA_037013455.1. NCBI lineage: Eukaryota > Metazoa > Arthropoda > Insecta > Diptera > Tephritidae > Ceratitis > Ceratitis rosa. The sequence continues at coordinate 2,002,854 of JAWMAG010000014.1, read as the reverse complement.
TCTTAAACAGATTTTATAACCACAATTATTCATTAAAATAAACAAAAACTACGAATTATACTAAACATTGGCAAAGATCTTATTTTTGAATGTGTTAAATTTGCGTATTGCGTATCAATATTTTCTACATTTTTTAGATATTCATCGAGCACAAAGAATCACCAAGGAGCAAATTGAATGCGACCAGAAGACGAAGAGGCTGGTTTTTGGGATGTAGTAACTTATATGAGGCTGATGGCATTCTATTGGGGACTCACCATTAAAGCTACAAATGGCAAGCGGCTTGGTGAACTTACTTATTGACTACTACAAAGGTAATTGTTGAAATTATACTACAAAATGTTTGTTTTATTTGAATAGTAATTTTTTATTTCACTTTTTTATTTCAGGTAGCGTCGAAATCACAGATCTCGAGTACTGCAGATTTGTACGAATTCTGAAGATTGCAATGAGCGTTACCGCAAATAAATGGGGTACCCAGTTAGAGTTAAGCGATATGCTGAAAGCACTTGATTTTGTTCATATAGGTATAATGTAGATTACTTTTTATGAATTGATATAAGGATTATCTTTACAATAAATATAAAAAAAAATATAGAGAAATATGCAGAAAAGAAAGATAATTTTTCTCTCAACTTTCGTCTGGGGATGCTCCTAATAAAAAAATGGTTTATTTCGTTATTTACTGTGTATATTTCTCCATATTTGGTTTTTTTATATTTATTGTAAATATAATCCTTATATCAATTCATAAAAAGTAATCTACATTGTATATTAACAAAATCAAGTACTTTCAGCATATCGTTTAACTCTAATTACTAAGAGAAAAATCATCTTCATCTTTTCTTTTTCATTTAAACAAATATTACCTCTCTACGTGATCGATTTCTTGTAAAATCAATAAAAAAGCAGCAAGATGCTCTTCCATTCTTTAATTATTTTCTACGACAAATATGTAAACAGAGCAAAAGTAGTTTGTTTTGATTTTTATGACCTGCTAAATGGCAGATCTTAAATTTGATGTTTTTTTGTGACTTTAGTGACTCAGTGTTGCTTAGTGAACTCCAATTAGTATCAGATTGATACTTAGAGACAAAAGTATCAATTTGATACTAGATACTGCTTACTGAATGCCGCTGTTAGTCGCCTGAGTCCAAAACAATGTTTAAAACTTTCATCGAAGACATATTTAGCTCGAGAGAGAAACGTAGCAAAAAATCTGCTTAGGCAAGCCGCGGCTCGTGCCTGCGGTTGGTGGCTATTCCTAAATTCGCTTTTTCATTCCATTCTATTCTTATTGCATTTTTCTTTCCTTCACACAGCATTCAACTAAATAAGTGTGCGTGAAAAAGTGATCTTGTATGCGTGAAAATTATGAGTTTTTTTACATGAAGGTTTGTACAATGGACGAGATAACTGAGAAGCAAAAATCACTGGATGCTGTCTGTCTAGTCGGTCTAGGAGTCAAGTATAGTTTGAGATGTCAGAACCTCAAGACGTTTTTTTATTTTTTCAAAGATGGAATTTATTGGGCAAAATAATGTTAGTAGGTACTCTTATGGAAAACATCCTTGTTATAGATATGACAAGGAGGGCAGTCACTTCGCCTTAGTGTGAATAGCACATGTGCAGATTTATTTGTATTGACCTTTATTTTCCAGCAATCTAACCAGGACTGAATCTCATTCAGTTCTTTTTGGACTAGATTAGAAGCTTCTATTGGTGATGAGTTTGACGCCAACATAGCGGTATCGTCAGTGTACGTGTATGTTGCAATAAATACGTTTTCAGTTTCTGGAATGCCTGATGTAAAGATTGTGTATAGAATTGGTCCAAGGACACTTCCTTGTGGTACTCCAGCTTTAATGTATTTTATGGAAGAGGTTTCATCGTTAACTTTCACATAATAAGATCTATTACTGAGATATGACTTAAGAACGAGATAGATTTCTGAGGGGAAAATTTTTTTCATTTTATATAACAGTCCACAGTGCCAAACTTTATCGAACGCTTGTTGTATATCTAAAAACACAGCTCAACAGTATTCTTTTTTTTTTCAAAAGAGTCAATAATGTAATTTACTACTCGGTGGCATTGCTCAGGTGTACCATGATGTCGCCGAAAACCAATTTGATGTTCAGGTATTACATTATTTTTTTTAAGTATTGGTGAAATTCTACGTAAAAATATTCTCTCAAATTTTTTTGAGAATAGTGCCAATAAGCTGATGGGCCTATACGAAGCTATTTTGTTTTCAGGTTTGTTAGGTTTGGGAACCATCACAATTTTTGCACATTTCCACTGCGTAGGGAAATGGTTTAACCTTAATATGGAATTGTATATAAGCGTTAGGAACATAATGCATTTTTTTGGTAAACAATTAGCTACTTTAGCTTCAATTTTGTCATAACCTGGAGATTTGGTTTTGTTGAGTTTTTTGATTTCAATATGAATTTCATCAAGTCTTATATGTTTGAGCGGTAATGACAATTGACATGGGGCATCAAGAAACTGAAGAGTCTCGGCATCATTGCCATTGCTGATTGTATAGAGGGTGAATGTTGTTTCTAAATGTTTTGCATCTGCATCAGCCTTGCTCATGTCAGATCTACACCATGCATCATTGCAATCCTTTATAGGTACATTTCTCTTTTTTGGCCGTTTTAGATACTTCGTGGCTTTCCATATTTTGTAGTCATCGTTATTATGGTCGTTTAAGTTATCAATGTAATCTGAGATCGATTTATTTCTAAATTCATTAAGTACACTTGTGGCTTTATTTAATATTGTCTTATCCGCTGGGTTTCTAGTCGTTTGTCATTTCTTTCGCAACTTTCTTTTTGTCGTATTAATGCTCTTATATCTAAAGATACATGTGCACAGGTACGAGGCCTAGAAGTATCATTAGTATTGTTGTTTGGTGCAGATGCAAAAGCTGTTTGATGAATCAACGAGGTAAACGTTTTAACTGCGCTGTCGAGTTCTACTGGTCTTTTGATTGAAATCTTGAGCTCCACATTTTCTGTTATCTGGTCCTGAAAAGTACTGATTTGGCTTTTGTTATTTAACGCAGTGTACTTTTTTTGCTTTGTGTTAATAAGAGTGCTATAATTAATAATAACTGGCGAGTGGTCGGAACTTAATTCCTCAGAGCTCAAGATATCTAGCAATGGAGTTTGAATTCCATTATATACAGCAAAATCTAGCAGATCAGAAATTTTTAGTGGATCAGTTGGCCAGTAAGTAGGTTCACCAGTGGATAGAGTTTTAAAATTATTCTTTATAATGCACTTATAAAGTTCTCGACCTTTTGGGTTGGGAATACGTGAACCCCACCATGGATGCTTAGCGTTATAATCACCGCCTTATTTTCGTATTCCTGTGTTGTGATGCTAAGTCTTGGAGGAGAATATAAGGCATATATATATGTAAGTCAATATTATTACATTTTACTTTTACTCCAGCAGCTTGTATTGACGATGTTTAAGTTGCTTCAAGTATTTCATATTTTAAATTTGATTTGACTAGAACAGCACAACCAGCGTGAGCCCTGTTGGTAGGATGATTAGTAGCGACTGTGTCGTAATTTTTAATGTTAAAGAATGTTTTGTTTGTGAAATGGGTTTCTGAAACCAGCATTTAATCTATATAATTATCTTTTAAAAATATTTCAGTTTCCTGTACATGACGAGATAAGCCATTGGCATTCCATATTGCTATTCTTAAGTCTACTTGCATAGTTTTTCATTGAGCAGTGTCATCATATTAAGAAGTGTGTTTGTTAGTTCAATTTGCTTAGAAATTAAACGCTCAATAATTTCCATTGTTTTTTGTCCATTTATCTCATTGCTATTGTTTTTACCTGTTACTTCATTAGCATATGACTGCTTGTTGTTGCTTGTGTTATTTGCGCTATTATTAGTGTTTTGCAAATTTATGTTTTCACTCTATTTCGCACGATTAGAAAAATTCGGCATCTTTCTAGTGAGTTGCTGATAAACGGTGCAGCGTTTGTAGTTAGCAGTGTGGTGTGGTTGGCAAAGAGCACATGTTGGCATAGTGTCTTTTGGTTTTGTGCATTCGGAAGTTGGGAGCATTAGTCCACATTTTACGCATTTAAAAGGTTTCCTACAATATGTTTTGGTGTGTCCAAATTCTAGACATCGGTAGCATTGAACCAAGTCACTTGTTTGCCTAGGAGGTTCTAATTTAATTATAGCATTATTTAAATGCTTTAAGTTATATATTTCTTTGTTGTTGGTATTTGGCTCCAAATCAACAAAAAACATTGACAAAGGTTGTTTTGTTATTCTACTTTTGATGTTTACAACATTTCTTACTTGATGTCCTAATCGAGTAATCTCATTTTTAATATCTTCAACTGGGGTTGAAAAGTGTAAGCCTTTAAGAATTATTCTACATGACCGTTCTTGCTTAGGTTGATACGTATGGTAACTTATATTTCCTTCTTCTAGTTGCTTTACAATTTTCCTATATGAATCTATGTTATTAATTGACAGTCTAACCTGCCCATCTTTAAATGATTTATAACTAAATTCTTCCTTAGAAATTAATGTAGAAATAGAACTTATCATTTCACTTATATTTACTACTCCGGGTATGATTAGAGGGGGTGGCTTTGGGATACTTGGCATTGTTGCCGCGTTCGCTTCATTGTTGTTGTTCACCGTGGATTGTGGTGGATCATCGTCATCACTCTATGTTTCAAACCGGTTTGGCTGTTTAAGAATTTGTTTTTTACGTTCATAAAGTTCAGGAGGCTCATTTTGCGACTTGAAATTGTTGTTAGCAAATCAACTTCGATATGCACTGTTTATTTAGGAATCTCAATTAAGCACGTCTGTTCACTAGCACAGTTGATAAGAGATTGAAATTATTTGAAGTCGAAAATTAAATATTGAAAAGTTGAGAATAGTAAGTTACAAATGTTAAAGTAGATTTCTACATTTACTTTCCCTCCAGTGAAACGCATATTTAGTAATATTAATTAAGGTTAAATGTAACTTTTTTGTTTGGTGTTTGTCAACGTATTTGTGTTTCGTGAAGAAGTGGTTGACATAATGTTTGCTGGTTTAAGTAAATCTATTGATATGGTTTTAATGTTATTTCCATATTGTATTTCAAAAGTTTTCTTGTGTCTAGAGATAACTTTAAATGGTACATTCGAGCGAACAAGTGGGAAATATTTTTATAATTTAGCTTCAGTGTTTGACCATCAGCTGGAAAATATTATAGATTTTCCTTAATCGCTGTTCGTAAACCTAAAAGAATCTACTGAATCATGTGATGCTGTAATTGCAGTTTTCAAAGTTCTATGAAATCTTTCAATCATTCCATTTGACTGTGGATGATATGGAAAAGTGTGTATTTTGTGAGAACTTAATAACTTTGTTAATTCATTAATTAAGTAAATTGTGTGCCATAATCTACCGTTATATTGAGTGGAATACCGAAACGAGGAACATAATTTTAAAGAAATGTAGTTGCAACAGAAACCACTGAAATGCCTTAATTGAATATGCTTCCGGCCATCGAATATGTCTGTCAATGATTGTTAATATGTATCGATTTTCTTTTGAAACTGGAAGAGGTCCTACTTGATCCATATTAATATCTTCAAATCGTCCAGAAGGAATATTAATCTTTTGAATTGGAGTTTTTGTGTTTTTAGTATCTTTAGATTTTTGACAGTTAATGCAAGATGATGTCCAACTATAAATTCCTTTATTCATATTAGACCAAAAATATTTAGATTGAGTGAGACGTCGAAAAATCAATACCGGTTGTAAAAAATGGCCTGCATGGCTGTACTCTATGCTGTGGTAAGTCGCCCATAATATGCTCACAATCTTTGGCTTCAGGCGAAAGCACTTCAACCATTTGTTGACTACACTTGCCACTATCTTTTGTCCACCAATCGACCTAAATTGTAATCGAATTGAAGCGGTCAAACTTTGAGGTCCAGCACGCAGAAATTTTGATGAAAATGTTTGAATAATTGCAATGGTAATGGGTTGGCGTTTTGGTAGAATTATTGGGTGGCGTGCTTCATAATCCAAAAAAGAGTTTTCAAGACGAACACCAACCCTTATCAGTCCGAAATCATCAAGAAACGGATTGAATTAGTATAATGCGATAGATGATTGAATGGCTCCTTTGGCCTTTAAAGTTTTGTACTCGGAAGCAAAAATAATCTGTTGGATCATTCGTAACAAAAGCTGTGTTCCATGTTTTATATCTTCAGGAGTTAGAAGGCCATACGTCTCTGATGATGTGGAATATTTTCTTGCAATAAACCTTGACACGCATGCAAAAACTCAATGTATTGTACTAAATGAGTTTAGATACTTACAACGAAGCGAAATATCTTCAAGTGGAGTTATTGTGGCTAGAGTAATGCGCCGACATTCTGGTAAGTCGTTGAGAACAATAGGTGGTGGTGGCCAATCATTCTGATTTCCCAATAAGAAATATGGTGCGTGCATCCAAAGCTGTGAATTGAGAAGCTCACTTCCGGATGCTCCCCGTGACAAAATATCGGCTGGGTTGAGTGCTGCTGGAATATGGTGCCATAGCATCCCTTTGGTTAGCGTTTGTATATGGCAAAACCTGTTTGAAACAAAGATATTGAAATTTGAAGACTCCTCCTTGAGCCACGATAAAACGACGGTTGAGTCCGACCAACAGTGTATCTTGCAATCAAATATGTGTATCTGTTAAGAGCTGTGCGAGTAATAAGGCTGCGCATAGCTCAAGCTTTGGTACGGCGCTACTTTTGATAATTTAAATATAATAAGCTGATTTTGAATTCATCGAAATATTGTTCTCGAACATATACAGTCGAAGAATATCGATGCTCCCAGCAAGACATCAATGCGTTGCGATTTATGAAAAAGCAGATCCGCGAGTTTGGTATTCGGCGGAATACTCCAAGAATCGATGTGGAGATCAAAGTTCGGCTGATAATCAGTGATAGTGTTGGTTACGATAACTTCAAAACCGAATGTATAGTCGTCATTCCGCGCCCTTGCAAGAATGTTAACTGTCCGGTCAGCGGCGAAGTTTGATTCACCAATACCAGATATTGAAATGGTCGTCCTATTGGTTTCTGTGTTTAATTGATTTGCTAAGCGCGATGTAACGAAGTTCACCTGAGAAGCAGAGTCGAGTAGTGCCAGACAAGGTACGTAACAGCCTGTGCAATTTTTAATCATCACGAATAAAACGAAGTTTTCGAGGATGCAGCAATAGCAACTTGTTGCACTCTTAACGATCATTCCAAACTCGTTGTTGCTAACAGAACGATTGTTCATTATTATGCAAGTATACGTGTAGTAGTGAATGATGTTTGTCGACAATGTCCTGATTTACATTTGTTCAATGTGTGGCCTTGTCGAAGGCAGTTAAGACACAGCTGTAAGCGCTTGGCTTCCTTATAACACGTAGCAGGTGATAAGGCTCCGAATTGAGAACAACCGTAAATCCAGTGACTACAAAACGAATAAACGCTTGAAGATGTTACGAGTGCCTTTCGAGCGCTGCTGTTACCGTGAAGTGATCGTTTGCTCAGTACATTATTGTTGCTTGCTGATGGTAATGTTGCCTCTACGTTTTCTAGCATGCGACACCTTTTCCCCAGGAACGTTGCCATATATGACCATGTTCCCCTGTAGCTATTGTTTGCAAAGAGTGCAGATGTGAGTTAAGTTTATCGCTGAAACTGCGCAATTCGGAAGCGCAACCGCGTCCAACCTTTTTAAGTTAAGTGAGAAAATTTCCTTTACGTGTGCTTGAAAGTTGAGTAGCTGATTTCCAAAGCCTTTCTTCAAAAGGTCCAATGCCTCATAGTTAACTTCTGTGGGCACCAAGGAACGAATTGTGTCCAATGCAGAACCTCTCAAATTTGGCCTCAAGTGTTGAAACTTTTCAATTTTGCTGTTGATAACGGAGTTAAACATTGCGATGAAGTCTGGCCAATCTGTATAGTCACCATTGAAGTGTCGAATTTGAAACTCAGGAAGTCGGTTGCTTTGTGAAATTATAAACAAAGTAGACGAACTGTTGATGACTGTGCAACTTCAGCCCTGCGATTATTAAGTTCACGTGTGAGCTTGCCCTTGACATCCATATGTATTCTAGCAAGCGACCAACTGACTTCACTGCCCAACTTGTCTGAAGCCGCTCAACTCCAGATACATAGTAATGTCCACCTCATCCATGATTCTTAATGAATCCTGGGAAAAATGTTGGCAAATGATTTCTAGTTGCTTCTTTAGGGAAAGTGTCCTCTTTTTGGAAATAGATCCCACCTTGTCCGCGCCTTCACTAGCATCACCTTCGGCATCAGGATACATGTTGACTTGCGGTTGATTAATTGTATGAAAATCGAAATTTATTACAATTTGGTTCTGCCAGATTAATTAAAAAAACGAACATTCAGAGGAGACGATATCACGTTGGTTTGAGCTAGCAAGCTTTTTTGCCAACTAGTGCGAAAACAAAAACTAAGCTACAGTACGCTTCGACTCCAGGTTTAATAAGAAGTGAACAGTTTATTTCATATGATAATTTATACACCTCTTTTAACCTTTATGTGGTCATCGATGCTTACCCGTTAAGATCTTTTAAATACGGATTTTAAAGGTTCTATACGTTGATCTCCATTGTCACTAATTACTAGAATGTCATCGATGTTAACAAATACGAACTTTAATCCAGATAATACTTCATTAATAAATCGTTGAAATGTTTTAGCACTGCTCCTAAGTCCAACAGGCATACGTACAAATTCAAACATTCCGAAAGGGGTGGCTATTACTATTTTGTGTACATCTTCCTCAGCCATTGGTATTTGATGATATGCACGAGCTAGGTCAATTTTTGAAAATATTGTTTTATCTTATAAATCAATATGTAAATAGTAAATGTCAGGTAACGGATGTCAATCTGGAATAGTTATAAAATTTAATCTTCTATAATCACCACATGGTCTCCAACCATTTGGTTCTTTTTTGGGAACTACCATAAATGAAAAGGAGATGCAGTATGTGAATTTGATGGTCGTTAAATACTAGTTTTAAATAAAAATTCAAATGCAGTTTTTGCTATCTTTAATTTAATAGGATCAAAGCGACGAGGTTTAGAAAAAGGAAGAATCCCTTTTGTTTAAATTATGTGAACCGTATGGTGTTGCACTGGCTTAGTGTGATCGGGTTCACAAGTAATTGATGGAAATTCGTTTAAAATATTCGTAAATTTATGTTCAAAAATTGAAATTCGAAGTGAAAAAATGTCGCAAAAACCAGTAGATCCAAATATTTTCAATTTGGTTGCTAAATTTGCCATTTCCCTGTTTTTGATATCAACTAAAATTTAAAATTTTTATAAAAAATTATCACCAATAATTGGAGTTGAAATATCGGCAATAATAAATGGAAATTCGAAATCTCTTCTTAAACCTAAATCTAGTTTTAGATCCGTTTGTAGCCGAAAGTTTAAGATCAGAATTTCTTTTAAATGATTTGAATTTTTAAGATGGTATAACGGAAACGCGCAATCGTTTCAATCAAAAAATTTAATGTGTTAAATTTATTAATATTTCCATTATCAGGCACAATCACAATGTAACGTTTTAATTAAAAGAAGTTGTTTTCGAAATATTTGTGTTTGGTTTAAAATTGCAAGGTTAAACACATTTGAAGGCATTACTCTTAAATTTTTGATGATACCAACAAATATTTATTATTTTGATTATTATTATTTCTGGGTCTTGATGAATTTCTTGATCTAGATCTAGATCTAATTTGTAATTCATTAATATCTGCTGTAATTTTGTCTAAAGTTTGACACATTCTGGTTGTTAAGTCAGTTAAATTTTATTATTAGAAAAGTTGAAGCTGTTGAAAATACTTGAGATTTGTTAATTAAATCGAAAATTCATCAGCCAAAATAATAATTTCATTTTTATTTTGATTACTATAAGAAGTTAAATGAATTTGAATTTTGAATCCATTATTTAAAAAATAATTAGTGACTAACAATTGAATCTGAACCGGTTAAAAGTTTCATATATTTAAAAAGCTCTGAAGGTGAACGATCACCAAGTTCAGTATTTGAAAATAATTGTTCCAATCTCTTTTCTTCACTAAGAGAAAATCTCTCACAAAGAACTTTCTTAATTGTTTCGTATTTATCGATAATTTTGAAATTTCTGATTAAAGAGAAATTAAAAATTTTGAAATCTAATGTTATCATTATAAATGTTTTTAATTTCAAATTGTCCTCCAAAAAGCAAAAACCATGCTTCAGGACATTCATTCCAAAAAGGAGGTAATTTAATTGATTTGGAATTCGGTCTAAAATTATCTTCAAGATGTGTTAAATTAAGTGTATGAATGTGTTGTGTTGAATTTTGTGTTGTATTTAAATCTGTATTAGAGTTCGTGATTTCATTTTGTGTTTCTGTTGTTGTAAAATTACGTGTGCGTATAGGTGATCTATGCATGTTTGGAGAAGGAGCTTACAAATGTTTAAATAAATGTATGTTATTAACTATAAATGAAAATAAGTATCGCGACTAATTGATATTTTATAAAGAAATGTATATTAAGAGACACAAAAGAAAATATCTAATTTCACTAAATTCAAAATGGTTGCTTACCTTAACTGTTGAGTTCGTAGATATTGTTCTTGATGTTGAAATAAATGTTCTTAATGCAGTAGATCGATTATTGTTTGATTCTTCTTTTGTAGTTGTTGATTGATGTTATTAAAACCGTTCCACAAACAAATTTTGAAAATTTCTGATTTAAAATGCAGTTGCACAATCTTTGGTAATGCACAAATACGTATGTACATATATACATATATACGAGTATGTAAATTTTTCGTAAATTTAATTTTTCGTTCTTTGCTTTAAAAGTTTAATATATGGTATATATAGCAGAATCGCCAATTATATTTACAAATTGTACCCATATATATTTAAAAAAGGATAAACTTTTATTTTTTTTTAATAAAATTTATTTAACACTTCTTGATTGTTTGAAAAAGAAAATTATAATGTTTCAGAAAACAAAAGTATTTAAAGGCGAAAATTATGTAACATAAAAATATAAAAGTTGAGAATAGCAAGTTACAAATGTTAAAGTAGATTCCTACACTTACCAGGTGTGTTTGTAGAAGTGTGCCGGTTTTACTAGTAGATGTCGCTAGCAATATGTATAATTTTCTATGATTTGGCATGTATGTGATTTTTTTCTATTGACATTAACCTACAAAAATACGCAAGTCACACTCCGCCAAAATAATAGCGTCATATTTGTTTACCTCAGTGAATATGTCGAGTTTCGTTCCAAGTAAATCGCATTTGCGGCATTCGTTGCTTTTCTTATTTCATCCAAAGCAAAAGCAGCTGAAGCTCACCGGTTGCTGGTAGAAACTTATGGTGAACATGCTCCAGTGATTAGAACATGTGCGACATGGTTTCGTCAATTTAAAAGTGGTGATTTCGATTTGACAGACAATGAACATCCTGGTGCAGCGAAAAAGTTCGAAGACGAGGAATTGCATGTTGATCCAACCCAATCGCGACAAAAATTGGCAGAAACACTACATGTGACTCGAAGAGCAATTTGCCAACGTTCAGAAGCCATGGGAAAGATCCAGAAGTATGGAAAATGGGTGCCACCCCAGCTGAACGGTAGATAAATGGCAAATCGAAAAACCGTTTGTGAAATGCTGCTTCAACGATTCGAAAGGAAATCTTTTCTGCATCGAATTGTTACGGGGGAGGAAAAATGAATTTATTTTGAGAACCCGAAGCGAAAAAAACATGGCTTTCCCCTGGTGAAGCTAGCCAATCGACTGCAAGGCCAAATCGCTTTGGCCGTAAGGCAATGCTCTGTGTTTGGTGGGACCAGTGTGGTGAGGTGTACTACGAGTTGTTAAAACCTGGTGAAACGGTGAACACGGATCGCTACCGACAACAAATGATCAATATGAATCATGCGTTGATCGAAAAACGGTCGGAATGGGCCTGAAGACATGGCAAAGTTATCTTGCAACATGACAACGCGCCGTCTCATACCGCTAAACTGGTGAAAGACAAATTAAAAACACTTAATTGGGAAGTGCTCTCCAGACCTCCTCGCCCCGTCCGACTATCACCCTTTTGCATCGATAGGACACTCACTTGCAGAGCAGTGCTTCGCTAATTTTGAAGAAGTCGAAAAATGGCTCGTCGAATGGTTTGCCTCGAAAGAGAAAAAGTTGTTTTGGAATGGTATCCATAATTTGCCTGAGAGATGGGCGAAATGTGTAGAAACCAATAGTAATTACTTTGAATAAAAAAATTTTGAGATTCCTCCGAAAGTTAAGTGTTTTCTTTATCTAAAAAACCGGAAAATTTCAACTAACACACCTGGTATTTGCTTGATTTGCTGGTTCCTTTTCGAAGAGCCAGGAACTTTCTCTTCTTCTTCATTGACGTAGCTTATGCGATTATATTTATTTATTTATTTTATAAAGAAAAATAATTATACAATAAATATCTTACCTATAAATATGTGTCGTATACTAAGTATATAAAGAAGAAAAAGTGTGAATATGCGACCTACCCATGAAAAAATTAATAGTGAAATATAAATCCTCCCAAGAGTAAGGTTACACATACATACGTCCAATTGAAAAGTGTGTTAAAGCTTAAACTATCAGTTTGGCTAATGACATTTTCATCCGTCTTCTTAAGGTGTTTCGAGGGTTTGTTGCATTTGAATGTGGATTTCTAATTTTATTTAATTCCACGCAGTCATACAGAATGTGCAGAGCTGATTCAAGCCACAGGCAATCAATCGGTTTCATTAAGGACATGAGTGTGTGAAAACCGTGTGGTCAATTCTAAGTCGAACAAAGGAAGTATACAAAGGCTTAGTAGAGCCGCATATTGCGGCCAAATGACACATTATGCGGCCAAAACTCGAAAAATTAATGAAAATAACTGAAACTATAAGTTTCTTGTGGTCGCTGATCACGAATCCGTTATCAGAATTACAGATTTCAAAATGGCTTTTTTTTTATAATGAATTGATGAATTGATTTTAAATGGCTATAAAAATGAAAGTAGCAGATTGCAGTAGATGAAATTAATTTTATTGATTAGATAATAATAAAAAAATTAAATTTTCTGAATAAAACAGAATAATAAAATTAAGTTATAAAGGTTAATGAGTCTAAGCCTGGCAGAGTAGGGGAGTTCTTCTAGAAGCGTGTAGGTTATTTCCACGCATGGAAGAAAGAATAACATCAAACTCATTAATAGAGATTGGATAATCAACATACACGTATATGGCTTTTGCAGTAGGAAAAGTGTTCGTGTAGGTATCAGAAATACTATTTTATTTTAAAGTATTAAATACGGAATGGAAATTGGAGTAATCGGAGTCAGTCGACCAAGTAGTGGCAAGAATTTCAGCAATAACGACAGGTTCGTGGATAGCACCTCCTGGGGACTGAATTGTCTTATGTCAGACCAAACCTTTTATGCACTTGAAGATGGAATAATATTTGCTGTAAGTTTTTCCATTTTGTTTTGATGCTTTGAATATAACCAGGTTATCATCTGTGCTGTTTCTCTTGTATTCTTTTCAAGAAGATTACTTACTATTTCTTAAGGTAGTGGGTAGCTATGTGGGTTGCTGTATTTATAATACGTTTGGTAGCTGCCGCTTCGGCGTTTATATTATTTGAGACAAGAGTTTGATGTGGTGTATTTACTGCTGTTAAGGAAAATTTCTGCCAATAAGAAATTTGTCACTTTATTGATGTTTGGCTAATAAAGGGTAGTAGAGCTTTGGAGCTATGGAAGCAGGGTTCGTAAAAGTTTTATGAGTAGAAAAATGGGTAGGAAGCGAGCCATTCGTTCCTTCTCTTCGCTGATTGGTGCCAGATGTAAACACTAAGTGAGCCCAGGCCGCTGTCTACCTGATCTTTCCAACGGAGTGTAGATCTTCCTCTTCTTTGGCTCCCACCAGTGGGTACTGCATCGAATATTTTCAAAGCTAGAGTACTTGCATCCATTCGGGTAACCTAACCTAGCCAGCGTAGCCGCTGTCTCTTATTCACTGAACTATTTCAATGCCATCGTATACAGTAATCGCCGTTGCCAATCCCCAAAAACTCATATATAATCGTAAAACTTCTCTCTCGAAGACTCCCAAGGACTCCAAAGGCCGTGAGCACTTATTTAATTGCTGAGGAACTATAGATAAGCCAGAAAACCGTTTGGAACCATTTGCATAACATTGGATTCAAAAAGAAGCTCGATGTTTGCGTGCCACACGAACTAACGCAAGAAAACATGATGGACCGAATTTCCATCTGCGAATCGCTGCTGAATCGCAAAAAAATTTACCCATTTCTGAAGCGTTAGGTGACTAGCGATGAAAAGTGGATCACTTTAGACAACGTCAAATGAAATCAGTCGTGGTCGAAACGCGGTGAGCCGGCGGAAATGGTGGCCAAGCTATGATTGACCACCAGGAAGGTTTTGCTGTGTGATTGTTGGGATTGGCAAGGAATCATCTACTACGAGCTGCTCCCCTAAGGCCAAACGCTCAATTCGGCCCTCTACTGCCAACAACTGGACCGCTTGAAGGCAGCACTCATCCAGAAGAGGCCATCTTTGATCAACAGTGGCCGAATTGTGTTCCACCAGGACAACGCCAAGCCACACACGTCTTTGGTGACGCGCCAGAAGCTCCAAGAGCTCGGATGGTTTACGAACGAAACGGCGCATATTTGACTTAAATCGGACAAATGTTCACAAAGTTATCATATTTTGAAAAATCAATAAAAAACCGAACAAACTGTTTACTTGACCTAATATATGGTTTTATATTATTATTTAGATTTGATTACTTTGATTGCTTACTGAAAGGCAATAAAACGGCTGTTTTTATAAAAACTTCGGCTTGTAACAGTAACATTTCGCAAAATTTGAGCTTATTATTAGAGTAGGAGTACCTACTAACAATACTTTGCTCATATTTGTAAAAATATGTAACGTCTATCGGCCTTGGGATCCTACTTTATAAGTAGTTATAAAAAAGTAGCATTAGCATGGTACTGTGTGAAAACCAAAATTTAATTGGTTTATATTTCTCTCATATTTTAATTCAATTCACAATTTGAAGTAGCACCAACTATTAAAATAATTAAAAAGAAAAATATTTTTAGTGAAATTATTGTCAATATACAATAACAAAAGTAAAAAAGGAACATCGTAGTTACATATCTACTTTGAGACCAAAGCCACATGGAAGTAATTCCTGCAAATCGTAATAGAAGGCACAATGAGATATCAACTTTAAAACATTATGAATTTGCGTTTCAGCTACAATCTTCGTTATTGCCTGATTTGCTACTTCAGCTGCTTTTACTGTCTGTTCTTGTTACCAATGTTGTTATCGTTGTTGCTGGTCTTGTTTCAATACAGGGCCGCAGCTTTCTTACGCCTTTAAAGCACGTACTGTTCAACATAAAGTGCTTTGCGGTGGTGATCTACAAACCGACTGTATGGGAGCGCACGCGCCAATTGCAGATCTTACTAACACATATACGAGTGCATAGTGGCATTACATAAAATCTTTACCAAAACAACACATACAACAGCGATGATGCCAACATAGCATATTTAAAGAACTAGTTGCTAGCATAACCGACCGGAACAAAACTTATGCTTCTTATATGAAGTCTATCTTGCGCTAGTTGCATTGTGTTTGACGTCAGGCAGTGTTTAACCCTATACATTGTCAAGCTTTGAATTCAATGCTGCTAGCTAGCTATATTGAGAAGGGCACTTAACTCTAAAATCTATTTTCCGCATATTATGTAACAAAGTTCGGAAGCAAATCGAAACTATACTCGCCAACAAACAAAAAATTTAACTCCAACAATAATAAAAAGGTAGGCAACAATAATAAGTACTGTGTGATTATACCTAAAATTATATGCTTAAAGGAGATTAGCGTTCAAGATATTACGGGCGGAGAGCCCTAGTGGATTGTCTGTTTTCGCCAACAGATTGCTAAAATTAAAGTTTGAAGTTTCCTCTTAGTAACAAATGCTTAAAACATGTCAAGTCACTTTTGAGATATAACAATCATGTACAATTGTAGTTGGGATAGATTTACTAAACTATTAACTTTTTTTAATCAATAATACAAAACTATTATGTCTAAATATTTTTAAAATTTCAAACTTTAGACCTACCTTAAATTTTATTGGATTCGACCCAGTGGCTTTTGCCTATTCGTGCTTGGATTTCGTATTCGGAACATACTTTTACAAGCAAGGACAAAGTAATGGAAAAATGATACAGGGTTATTTATTTTGTGGTTTCAAAAATTAACGAAAATAAAAAGCATGTAAAAAAGGTTTTCAATAATTATTAATTCCTTTCTAATTATATAAAGTTTAAATTTTAACATTATATGTGAAACACTACATCAAACTTCCATCCGCTTGTGCTATTTTTCGATTACTTTTTGGCACATATTGGGCAGTATCTTACACATAACATGAAGAATGTTTGTTTTTAAGTGTTAAAAAGTTAAAAGTTTATCCGCCTAAAATCGGTCTTTTGCATAGTTAGTAGCGGCGAGAAACTTTTCTCGCAATAAAGCCATATTGTTGTGGGGCATATTGCACCATCTTGTTGAAACCGCAGTCCAAGTCCTGTTCTCTAATTGTAGGTCAAAAAACCGTTATCGTACAACCATAATGCTCCAAATCGACAGTGACAGTCTCGTCGTCCAGTCCAAAGAGCGCAACATACAAAATGTTGTTTTGGGTGTAATGTCAATTCAATTCTTTGAGGATTCTCGGAGCTCCAAATACGACAATTCTGCTCATGTACGTCTCCTCTAGTGTGAAATGTGCCTAGTCGATGAAAGTTTCGAAAAATCGCCGTCCGCTGCTCGTTGTTCAAGCACTAAGTTGACGTATTTACGGACTTGTGATTGGTTAGCTGACTTCAGTTGTTGTGTGAACTGGACTTTACGTAGATGTAGGTATAAGTCTACACCTTAATGTGGCGTAAGAAAGTCCAAGCACTTGAGAACGTCGAGAAATAGACACATTCGGGTTTTCGGCTACACTTTCACTTAGAGTAGCGATATTTGAAGTGAAACGAGCAAATCGATAATGTACAGGGCTTACAATATCTGTAACCGATCCTCTCTCTTCAAATTTCTTTAAAACTTTACTAATAGCTTAAGTACAATAGTTTCACGATTATGTATACCATAATCCCCTCTCAAAGCACAAAACGTGGCCAAGTTTTAATCACCATGTTTGTAGTAGGTTTTAAACAATTTTAACGAGTTGTGCGGTTGTTAAGCGATCCATTTTCACAAATGTCTGACTTTCAACGAAAGCAAAACATGTTTGGCTTGATAGTTAAGTTTAACAGATGTCAAAATACAGCCCTGTACTTTTAAAACCATGAAATGGATCATCCTATATCATAGAAACAAGCCGTAATTGCATTCCGCACACTAGGAATTAGGCAGAAAAAAGTTAAACTTGCAACATAACACCTAAGCTATGTTTAATTAAATTTAAGAATAAAGTCCTAAGTTCGACCAAAAAATCTTTCTTAAAGCTAGTATGCAAAAGTTTCATTTTGTTGTTGTGTTAAAAATCACGCTAATATCGAATGATTAAGGACTGCGAAGAATACGATTATCGTAAGGAAATAAAGAAAACAATATTTCAGCATTTATGGACTTATTTGAAAATTTCGTGTTAATGGCTTGATTAACTTGAAATTTGATTGCTATTCGGAAAGATCGGTTGTACCTATGGTTCGATTGAAATTATTTTCTACTAGGAAGTGAAACAGATACCGATTTATCTGAAAAGTGTTTGTCAATAAAAATACAATACATCTTAATAATTCTGAGTTGACTCTTAAGAATTAATGAGTAGATATCACCAAATTATTTTAAATTTAAATAATCAAATCAAAATGCGAACTGGCTGTGCTGGCCTTTTTGTTTATTTTATTTTAAATTCATATAATTCATATAAGCATATGAACAAGAGCGCGCTTTAAACGCTGCCAAATTTTCAGAAAAAACGGTAGCCGTGGTTACAATATCTGCTGTCAAAAGCAGAGGCAATATGCTCTATTTTGCTCTAGGTGTGTTTGTTGAAGTGTCCGGCACACTAATAGATGTCGCTAGCAATATGTAGCAATATGTATAAATTTCTATTGACATTAACCTACAAAAATACGCAAGTCACATTCCTCCATTCTGTGTTTGGTGGGACCAGTGTGGTGAGGTGTACTACGAGTTGTTAAAACCTGGTGAAACGGTGAACACGGATCGCTACCGACAACAAATGATCAATTTGAATCATGCGTTGATCGAAAAACGGTCGGAATGGGCCTGAAGACATGGCAAAGTTATCTTGCAACATGACAACGCGCCGTCTCATACCGCTAAACTGGTGAAAGACAAATTAAAAATACTTAATTGGGAAATATTATCGCACCCGCCGTACTTTCCAGACCTTGCCCTGTCCGACTATAATTTTGAAGAAGTCGAAAAATGGCTCGTCGAATGGTTTGCCTCGAAAGAGAAAAAGTTTTTTTGGAATGGTATCCATAATTTGCCTGAGAGATGGGCGAAATGTGTAGAAACCAATGGTCAATACTTTGAATAAAAAAATTTTGAGATTCCTCTGAAAATTAAGTGTTTTCTTTATCAAAAAAAAAACCGGAAAACTTCAACTAACACACCTGGTAGATCTATTAGAAATTTGGGGCTACTTGAAGTGTTTACATCAAAGCACATCTTTCACATATAAGAAACTTTTAGCTCTCGAGGAAAGGTTCAATATCTCTTACCTAGACACGCCTCTACCAAACGGGTTGCGGTCTCACTTAGTTTTGTGAAAGTGAAACGTCGTATGGCGCCATCGCCGCCATTCTCAAAAAATTACTGCCAACCGATAATTTATGTAGAGGGGTTCCAAAAGTAATGTTTTTAGCGTTGAAGATAAAGAGCGTTCAGACAGTTGTGGTGTACTATGAGCTAGTAAAACCAGGCCAAACCATTAATTTGAAACGTTATCGACTGCAACTAATACGTTTGAGCAGTGCTAAGATGGTTTTGCAACATAACAACACTCGTTCCCACGTGACTTATGGTAAACAGTCAAAAATTTCCTGGAGATGCTGAAATTGGATGTCTCACTCTATCCGCCGTAGATGCTACTCCTTACGACTACTGGCTTTTTCCACGGATGCAATATGATTTGAGGTGTCACCGGTTCGGGCCGTAAACGACTTTTTTAAGGAGAGAGATCTTACCCTAGTGTAAATTTCTTAACACCAATAAAAAGAATTTCTTTAGAACAGAACTCAATTTATCGCAATACGATTGATAGTGGAGATTCTAATGAGCAATATTCCAAAGTAAGCCTAATAGTGAAGTACTGAGTGATGTGGTATTATCATTTAAAAGTTACATTTTGTTTCAGATGAAAAATATTTGAAAATGATTAGGAAACCCATATCAACGATTTTAAATTGCCGTTCTGTTTGTCAATGTATGTAAAAACAGTCTGATGACTATTTTAGAAGCCATTATTATTAAGGGTGGTGTATTCCTTGTTAACGATTCCTCAAAACTACGTGCTTCTGAAACTTTATGGTCAATTAGAGACACTAATTTAATGAGTTATGCTAATATTTTTTGTTGTACCCTTTCAAAAATAACTTCATAAATGCGTTTGGGGTAAGATCTGAGTAATCCACTCTGTAGCAAAACGGGATTTTCGCCAAAAGCGCTTAAATAACCGAAATTAAATTAAATTAAAATTGGTTTCAAATTTTTTTCCATTCTAATAAAACCTAGGAACGAGCCATCCCTACAGAATTTCAATGGTACGTTATGTGACGACGTAAATTTTTTACCACTCTGGCAGCATCTACAGGCTCCTTATCTAGCTGTCAAACCCGTTTAATAGGTACTTCAAAACTATCAGGAAAGCAGTTTCCAAACATGATACCTACAATTTTCAATTTTATTGCAAAATAAAAGGATTTAGCAACTCTCGTTTTTCTTTAAATCGTGAAAATCATAATATAGATCAAATGTATTCTCATCGCATTTATGAATAATAGAAACAGAATCGGGCCGAGATGGCCACCTTAAAGAACTCCTGATGACACATTGTGATGATTGTGAAACAGTGTCTTTAAATGCCACACGTTGTGTTCTATTGCAGAGATACGAGGAAGCCCATTGAAGAAATCTTGGTTGAAAGCTCAGAAGATCTAGTTTATGGATGAGAATTGAGTAATTAACCCTATCGAATACTTTACTGAAGTCGGTGTAGTTAACGTCAGCTTGCTTATTATCTCTAAAGACTTTAGAGATACATATGTGTCACAAATTCAAGAAAATTTGTAAGTGTTGATTTTCCTTTACAAAACCCGTGTTGGGAATTGGGTAGTAGTGAGAAGATCGAAGACGTTATCTGACTAGTAATGATTGCCTCAAAAAGCTTTGTATAGCGGATATTTTTGCAAAACTGCTACTACTAATTCTCAATATGAGACCTACAACCACTCTTATGTAAGGGTACTAAAAAAGACTGCTTGCATATTGTAGCGAACACACCTTGTTTGGGAGAGGACGGAAAGGTAGAAAGCTTACGTTTGGAGTTAACAAAATCGTGTAAAATATTCTTCTTTGACTTTACCGAAAATAGCGCTGCAAATAAAGCAGTAATTCAAACGGGAATCGATCGCTACATTCTTGTAAAATGAAAACGGTCACCCCAAAAAAATAGTGAACAAAATCAAAACAAAATTGTCAAAACAGCAAGAGAAAAAGACAGCATGAGCAATAATCGATTTCAAATGCTTTCTGATGCTGATGATCAAGTGCGTGTGCAGAAAACGTCCAAGCCACCGCCAATTTATCTTAGAGAAGCGAACTCTAGCATTCTTGTCAACAAATTGATAGATCTAATTGGAAAAAATAACTTACATGTAGTCCCAATTAA
The DNA here is from genome assembly GCA_037013455.1 of Ceratitis rosa. Lineage (NCBI taxonomy): Eukaryota > Metazoa > Arthropoda > Insecta > Diptera > Tephritidae > Ceratitis > Ceratitis rosa. The sequence continues at coordinate 1,981,752 of JAWMAG010000014.1, read as the reverse complement.
AAAGGGAAATATTCAGGAAGTGAAAGTGCAAACCTACGGAGAAGATAGCTATCGCAAGGTGGCAGATAATTTCGAAAAGGAAAAGAAGTCCTTCTATACCTTCCAGCTCAAAAGTAGTCGTAGCTTAGCAGTCATCCTAAAGGGCATTGAACACAGTGTAAGTCCCTTGGAAATAGAAAGTGCCTTGAAAGAAGAAGGTTTCAGGGTTAGAAACGTATTCAACATTAAAAATAAGGCTAACATACCTCAGCCAATGATTAGGGTTGATATTGAGCCAGATTTCCAGCTCTTAAAAAAGGGAGAAGTTCATCCCATTTACAAACTGCGGTATCTTCTTCACCCTCGTATTTCCGTGGAAGACCTACATAAACGAACAGGACCTGTTCAGTGCCATAATTGTCAAGAATTTGGCCATACGAAGCGATATTGCGCTTTAAAAAGTATATATGTAATTTGTGGAGATTTACACAGTTCAAAAGACTGTATGAAATCTAAAACAACCCCTGAGTATAAAAAATGTAGCAATTGCGGTGAAAATCACACCGCCAATTAGAGGGGTTGTCCAATATATTTCTCTAAAAGGCAAGGGCAGTAAAAAGGATTATAGCAACTTTCCTGCCTCTCAGCCTCAATCAAAAGCTACCGAAACAAAGCCTACTAATACTAACTTTATATCCTACGCCCAAGCTTTAAAAGGTGTACCTCAGCTCACAACACAAGAAACGTCCATCCCGTCCGTTCCGTCTGTTAACTCCCTTGAAAATACGCTAAACTGCTTTATACGCATGATGCAAGAACATATGACGACAATGCAAAGTATGATGCAAGATTTAATTCGAAATCAAAATCTCCTCCTTCAAGCGATATTGTCTAAGCCATGAACGACCTTAAGATATGTTATTGGAATGCCAACGGCTTGGTCCAACACAAAAATGAACTTCAACTCTTCTTAGAAAATCAAGCAATAGATATAATTCTAATCTCCGAAACTCATTTGACCAAATTTAACAACTTCAATATTGATACATTTCTGTTTTATGACACCAAACACCCTGAAGGAAAAGCGCGCGGTGGAACTGGAATACTTATCAGGCAAATAATTAAACATTACATAATAGAAGAGTACTGTAAAGACTACCTTCACGCTATCTCAGTTCATATATATGATAATTCTGGTGGAATAAACATTTCCGCCATATATTGTCCGCCCCGATACAACATATCAGAAACTCAATTTACTGATTTCTTTTCTAAACTAGGTAAACGGTTTCTAGTAGCAGGTGATTACAACGCAAAACATTCTTTCTGGGGCTCTAGATTGATATCTCCAAAGGGTAGAAATTTATATAAAGCCATTCAAAATAACGGTTTCGACGTTATATCTACCGGTCAGCCAACATACTGGCCGACTGATCTCAGCAAAACCCCAGATTTAATTGACTTTGGAGTAACTTGTGGTATCAATAGAACACAAGTAAGAGTAAAACCCCTTTTCGACTTATCATCTGGTCACTCGCCTTGTATATGTTCCATTAACATAATTCCAGTTTTCAATGACTTACAGCTAGGCTAAACCAATAAATTTACAAATTGGCTTAAATACATAAAATTCATAAGCGCGCATCTAAAATCGCTCATTCCTCTAAAATCAATAGCAGATGTCGACAATGCAGTTGACGGCTTTACAACATTACTTGATTTGGCAGCGAAAATTTCAACGCGTGACCCATCTAACACTCATAGAAGACAAATTTTCAACAGTTTTAAGAGTAAAGACATTACAAGTCTGGTAACCAAAAAAAGAAAACTAAGGAGATATTGGCATAGGTTTCGTTCCCCGGCCTTTAAAAATGAGCTCAATATATGCATAATAATGCTTCGGGATGTCCTGAAACAAAAAAAGGAAAACGAATTTCAAAAGTCCGTACAATCTCTGTCAGCTACATTTGATACCAACTACTCTTTGTGGTGAAAAGTTAAGAGTTTCAAAAGTCCCGTCACTTGCGACCCTCCATTGAGAACTCACAATGGTGAGTGGGCTCGAAGCGACCAGGAAAACGGGTATCTCATTTGCCATGCATCTTTCCACCGTATTTACACCAAATATTGGATACAAATTTCTTCCAGAATTTCGTGCAGATCCAGATAAAAATTTTATTCAATTTAATTTTAAATCACTTAAGGATGTTATTACTAACGACATAAAGAAAAAGAAGGCTCCTGGATACGACAGGATAACGGGCGATATGACACATGCTTTGTATATTTAATAGTATATTGAGACTACACTATTTTCCTAAATCAACTTTTATTAAAACAAAATATTACCGATTTTGGAATCGAAACAGACCATACCATGCCACCAATTCGGGCTTAGAGAAAAACACAGCACAGTAGAGCAGGTGCATAGAATAGTAGCACACATAAGATCAGCGTTTGAAAACAAGCAATATTGTACGTGCAGTGTTCCTCGATGTTGCTCAAGCATTTGATAAAGTTTGGTTAGATGGTCTATTATACAAGCTGAAAGTTCCGCTTCCCGTAAAAATTTATGATGTCTTAGAAAGCTTTCTTATTGGCAGAAAATTTCGTATTAGGCAAAAAAAGTTACATCACCGAATCCTATGAAATATTTGCTGGTGTTCCACAAGGAAGTGTTATAGGGCCCGCCTTATATTTAATTTATACGAACGATCTTCCCACAAACCGAAACCTCATCACATCAACTTTTGCGGATGATACAGCAATACTTAGTGTCCATTCAAACCCCATGACAGCCAGTTACAGATTACAAGAACATGTAAAAGTAAAAGAAGAGTGGCTAACAACTTGGGCAATTAAAGCCAATGAGTATAAGTGTTTACAAGTAAATGGGAATACAATACCTTAGAAAGAATTTGTTACCTACCTGGGAGTTACATTGGATAAAAGACTCACCTGGAAAAACCACATAGACAAAAAGATTACTCTAACCAAATTGAATATTGCGAACTTGCATTGGATTGTAGGGTCTAAGTCCAAACTAAGTCTAGAAAACAAAGTTTTACGTTTTAATATGCTAATAAAGCCATCTTGGACGTACGGGATCCAAATTTGGGGCTCACCATCTAAATCTAGCCTGGATAGAATTCAAAGACTGCAGTCTAAAACCTTAAGATCAATATGCAAAGCCCCTTGGTATGTAAAAAAAACTCCGCAATTTAATCTCGGGATTAAAACCGTCATCGAGGAAATAGAGAAACTGCTTAAAAATTACTCATTAAGGTTATCTAACCACCCAAACTTTCTATCTAAAAAATTATTACAGCAAAACTATGCTAAGCGATTAAAGAGAAAGGATTTACGTTTGAACTGTCACTAAGGGCTCTGCCGCATCCAATTATTCTTCATCGGAGTTGCGCTCCGCATATATCCTTCATGATATTATAATTTACTTCAAATTATCCTTTATAATATATCTTTTGTTATAAGTGTTTGGTATACCTAATGATATCTATATAAACACATTATATTCGTAAATCTAAGTTATATTCGTAATTTATTGTACTTTGCTCACTCTGTTAATCTATACAGTGGTAATGATTAACTTGTTCCAGGAATAAGAATTAGCTTTAAGATTTTCGAAATTATTGTTAGTTTCCAAAAAGGAAAGATTCAATAAAACATTATACAAAAAAAAAACTTTAGTTATGTAATCATTATAACATTTTTTGTTAACTCCTTTGTAAGCCACGAATTCATGCTTTTTAGGTACACATTTTTCAAAAAGGGAAATAATGGTACTGTTAAAATGGAAAACACTTGCTTCAATATATTCAGTATAACTTGACCAAGTAAATTTAAAGAGCTCCTGATTCAATTTTTTAAAAGTTTAATCGAAAACTAGAGCTAAGCGTAGAATCATCAGCCACAAGTTTACTTCCGATTTCAAATGTTATCTCTAAAGCAGGGTGATACACATCCTCTAGCAGAACCAGAGGTTCGCTTCTAATAACAGAAAATCTAGAAGCATTATCCACAAACAAATCTTAAATCTAACCAAAGTGGTTAGGAACTAAACTAATTTGATTGAGGTACAAGTCGGACAATTCTTCCAAAAACTCATTTACACAGGATCGATTACAAATTGGAAACACATGGTAAATTGACGTCAGCCAAAACAATCAGGAAGTCGAATTGTTTTACCAACGAGATAACATTTTTAAATAAACAAGCATGCTGAATGTATACAGATACATATGTAGGTATGTCCGATCGGTGAGGTAGGCCAGAATGTAACATCAAGAAGTTGATTAAAGCATTCAAATGAAGTATCGATTTTGAACAAAGAAATATTCCTATCATATTTGAAATTAAATTTTCTCACTGTTACACAATCTTCGCTGGTGGTATCTTTAGCAAATGTGGAAATAAAAACAGATTTTTTTGGGGGGACAACAACCAGTTTTTGTAAAATGGCTACTGGTGGTGGAGCAGCCAGCTCAGTACCACATTGAGGCTCAGGAACGTTTAATTGAGCGTTAGTCTGCCCTTTAGATGTTGAAGGCTTCTCTATATGGGGACAAGGTGACGACAGATTTATTAAATCAATATTAGAAGGATGTGGAGGGATTCTTTTTTGAGAAGAATGATTTGAACAAAACAAAACAAAGCGACAAAGCGCTCAGACTCACTTTTAATAGCACAGTTAGGGAATGAACAACACATAGTTAAAAAAATAATATAAAAAGAAAAAATAAAAAATAATAATAATTAATTTAAGGTTTAAGTACAAAAATTGAAAAATAATTAAATAAATAAATAAACAAAAAAAATCAAAATTATTAGCAAGAAAATATTACAGGCAAAATGAAAAACAAACAGTTTTAAAGCTTAAGAAAATTTAAGCATAAGTTAAAGCGTTATGTAGCGAACAGTTTTAAATGCAATGATTTTGACACTAAAAAACAACACACGACAGCTGTGTTTACAAAGAATATAAACAAAAGCAAATTAAAAATCAAATGGAAATGTGCATACACAATACACATATGTACATACATAATACACAAAAATAATAGATGAAATGACTCGGCATAACAAAATATTAAAACATAATGCACAATTAAAAACAATAATGAATTAATAAACTATAATTTAGCTTCACGATTACTTGGGTCGCACTTTAAATCACTTATAGCACATTTTTTCAATGAAATATGTAAACACGAAAGAAATTTTCAATAAAATTCTAAGAGCGTATCGGTAAAACAACTTCACTGCACAGCACTTGCGAAAATCATAACTTTCTTTAGTTTGAATCCTTTCTGAGGAAAGGGTACATATTTCCACCCTGCTGAAAGGTAGAGAGAATTAGACTCCATGAACCATGTGAACTAAAATCCACCGTTCACAAATTTATTGGATCTTGTCACAGTGCTTTAGGTTATGAAAATTTATCATTTACCTTGCTCTAAACTTGAAAAGGACTAGTGATCGACATACACCATCTCTTCGTCGATTTAAAAGCAGTATTCGAGAGCACGAAAAGGAGCTGAGTCTATGCCGCTATGTCTGAATTTGGTATCCCTGTCAAACTTATCCGGCCGTAACCTGACGCTAGAAATAATAGTAAATAAGGTACAATATTCTATAAGCGTGTTATTGATATCACCGGCCTCAAGTGCCACGCCGTTAGTTCTGCTTTCTCCAGACTGGCTAGGGATGCGAAACGTATGGGTCTGGTAGTAAATGAGACAAGAGAGCATTACTGTTAACTTAACACAAATCCACTTATTTATAAAAAGTAAATCGAATCGATTCTACACAGGTAAATGACAAACTCAGGAACAGAATATTTTTATATGTAATATTATCCCAGTGCCAGCAACATCCAAAAGTTAAATTTAATTTAAATAAAAAATTAAGTTAAATTTTCTAATTGCGGTCGCCCCTCGGGCAGGGAATGTCCATCCCTCCGAGTGTATTTCGGACATGAAATAAATAAAAAAGGCTCCTCGTAAAAAACCATCAGCCGTTCGGAGGCGGCTTAGTATAAACTATAGGTCCCTCCATTTGTGGGAAAAACATCAAGACGCAAAAACCACAAATTGGAGGAGGAGCTCGGCCGAAAAATCGCTTCAGCGATTACAAAGCGACAATTATATATAATATTAATATATAAACTTATATATAATATTTCTAGAGTCAATGGAAAAACCACATCATAGCAAATTTATCATTTAATAAAAATGTCCAGTTTGTGGTAAACTCATGTCTTTATTTTAAATATTAATTCTTAATTGAATTTTTTAATGTTTAGTATTCAAATGGTTTACGAATTTAGAAAAATCTAATATTTGAAAATAAAATAAATGGCTGAAATTTTCGCTTAGAAAATTCTAGAATGTTTCATTCTTTTTCAATAATTTTCTTTGAGCTAGCGGTACTCAGAAGTGCTTCACTGTATATGTATTCGTATGCATGTAGGTAGCTTTTCTTTTAGTACACATATAGTACATACATTTATCCTTAACTTTTTTTATTTTGATTATACAGGATCTCAGAAATATCTGCATAGATGTGTCCAAGCACACTATAATATTAAAAAGATCCAAACATTTTAGATAACATTTTCATTAAGGAATTGGTAAGTTAGAATTGTCGCCAAGTTTGTTTGAAGCAGACTTACTCAACTATCTGTATTTAGTTTTGTCCGTTTCAACCCTCCTTTGCAGTTATTACATGATTACTGTGAAAATGTGGTAAAATAGAATAGGTTATTGTCTGTTTTACTCTGATGATCGTTAAAGAAGCTCACCTGTTCATAATTGCCTTTTCTTTTTAAGGTTTATTCTCCCTTTTGATTATATCTATTGTTTTTACACAATTTTCGTTAGCTGCAAATTTAAATCGAATAGTAGTAATTTAAGGTCACCATCTCCACCACCATAGGATGCCTTGCAATTTAACATGGAAACACCACCTTTTTTACAACCACTTTTTATCAATTGTAAAACAGACCTCTCTCAAGCAACCACTTGTTATTTGACGCTAACGCTCTATGCATTGGCATGTGCATAGAATATACATGTGTACATTTGTATTTACGTATTTATAAAATATGCAGGACACAAAAAATGTTTTGCTTAAAATTGGAAAGGGGAAACAATTTGTAAAATGATGACAACACCTGTTGATTTGGTATGTATGCACGCATTGTCTGCTATACTATCATGGGGAAGTAAGACAAGTGCGGCCAACGTTTGCATACATTTACAGGTAATCTATTTTGCGGCTTCTAAAATAAACGTAAATAAATTGCATTTAAAGTTACTTTTTTCATGAAATTCCATTTTCAAATCGCACGATCTCGGAGTTCGATTCACATCGCCAAGACGAAGTGTTATGGGGCAGGAAAATGTCTCTCGCGATAAAGCCAAATTCGCACGTGTTGTTCGGCATATTGCACCATCTTGTTGAAGCAGCAAATTCTCCAAGTCGTGTTCTTAAATTGCAGGTCAAAAAAAGGCGGTTGCAGTATAACTATAACGCTTCGAATTGACAGTAACAGCCTCGCCATTGTCGTTTTAAAAGAAGTAAGGTCCAATCACACCTCCGGTCCAAAGAGCGCACCATACAGAAGGTTGTGGTGTAATGTCCCCTCTTCAATTATCTGAGGATTCTCGGAGCTCCAAATGAAAAATGTGCCTCGTCGATGAAGAATTTTTTTTAATCGCCGTTGTTCAAGCACTAAGTTGACGTACACGTATGTACAGCTGGCTTCAATTGTTGTGTAAAATAAACTTCACATAGATGTAGGTGCAAATACAAGTGCAATATACGCCATAATGTGGCGTAAGAAGGTCCAAGCTCTTGAGAACTTCGAGAAATAGACATATTCGGGTTTTCGGCTACACTTTCACTTACAGTAGCAATATTTGAGATGGAACGAGCAAACCGAATATACGCAGTTCTTACAATATCTGTAACTGATTTATACATTAGGTAAAAAGTTCGTCCCGTTTTTATTTAAGAGATGGCGTTATTGTCCATAGTACTAGTGTTACGTGTCGCATCATGTCATACTATACGGCGCTGAAAACATGTTTATTTGCGCTAAAAGTTTGTGTTTGATAGTTTTTCGATTGATTGACTCAGTACGTTGGGAGCGCTCGTCAAAGATGGACACCAGCAAAGAGAAAATTCGCTATAGTTTAAAATTTTTCTTCGATCAAGGCGAAAAGGCAGCCAAGGCGGCTGAAAAAATTAATTTAGTTTATGGGCCCGAGGCTGTAAACAAACGTGTAGCACAAAAGTGGTTTGCTAGGTTCCGTTCCTGTAATTTCGATGTCAAAGATGCATCGGGAGGCCTGTCGTCGAAAATTGCGACGATATGTCGACGTATTTCTCCTGATTCAAAATTTCATTTATCCTATAGAGTGGACCAACACCATTCCAGGAAAAACATTCCCATACCATGATTGATGCTCCACTATGCTTCACTACGGGTGAAACATAGCGAGGATTAATGGGCCGTCGAACACACCTCCGACTATTAGGAATAATGTGATTATTTTTGTTTCATAGCTCCAAACGATATACTTCCACTGGTTTTGGGTCCAAGACCAATGAGAATGGTCGTTTTTTTTTTGGATTTTGGTCAAAAGGGGCAATAAGTTGCGTGCTACTCTTCCATGAAGTCCAAATTCTACCAAACGCCATGCAATTATTCTCTTCGACATTTGAACAGTGAATTCATCCTGAATTTCACTTTTTTATGTCCGAGGAACTCTTTTTAGGGTCTCTTCGCGAGATCACTGCTATCCTGTGGCCTATTCCTTCTGAAGTTTTCCGTGGCATTTTTTTGCGTGCAAAAAATCATCTTTTAGGAGCATTTGAGCATTTGCTCCTCAATTTGACTGAATGACTATCCAGCTCTACGAAGTCGAAAATAGAACTGCGTAATGCAGATGCACAGCTGCTGTGTTTTACTATCACAAATCTTGAGATAAAAATTTTAATCGATTTTAAGTATTAAATTGTAGATAAATACTTACCAAAAACTGGCAATATTATTACTAAAACAACACAACGCTATGAATATGTTACTATTGAACAATTTCTTCTAATAAACCGTCGCACTTAATTTACTTTACACTAAGTAATGCATGCACAAAATGGGAAAGTAGTAATAGTTTTTGAAATGCCCAACTACAAATCTTTGGTCATTGAGTAGTAAATAGAGTAACAAAAACAATGCAAGTGTTGTCTTTAAGAAAATATAACGGTAGATTTGCATATTTTACTAGCATGTCCAATAAACACTTACAAGAAGAGAGCGTTTCTAATTAGTTGTCGACAGCTGTAGGTGTGATCAAAATACAATTGAATAAGCTAAAACACAGAATCAGATTTTTTATTTAGGTATATCCAAAAATCGGTACTTTTTACGGCACTAAAAAATTAAATAATAAAATTGTTATAGTGTTAAAAACTTGAGGATGTGTCTCTTATATAAATACCGCATCACATTAGGTAAAATAAAAAGTTCGTTGGATTTATTTTATGCAAATGGTTTCAAACGGGTTTCTGGCTTATCTTTAGTTCCTCAGCAATTATATAAGTGCTCACATGACGGTCTGTTTCCACTATTTTCATGATTTTATGGCAATTTTCGACGGCAGGCCTCCCGACGCGTGGTGCATCTTTGACTTTGAAATTACCGGAACGGAAGCTAGCTAGCCACTTTTGTGCTTCACGTTCATTTACAGTATCGGGCCCATAAACTAAATTAATTTTTTCAGCCGCTTTAGCTGCCTTTTCGCCTTGATCGAAGAAAAATTGAATTGTAAACTATAGCGAATTTTTTCTTTGCTGGTGTCCATCTTTGACGAGCGCTCACAACGTATATGTAGTATGACATGATGCGACACGTAACACTAGTACTATGGACAATAACGCCATCTCTTAGATAAAAACCGAACGAAATTTTTACTTTACCTAATATTATTACAACTTTAATCGCTAGAGTGCTAAAATTTTAACCATAGGTGTATGTCAACTTAAAAACACAGTGGTATATTCTGTATAAAGGCCTATGTGTTCCTGCACCTGACCTTGAATGCTTTCGCAATTTCCCTTTCGATTATAATATGTCTGCCTCCTTAATAGTCACAATTATTTATCTGTAGTGTGAATTTTCAATGATTTTTCCCACCCACTTGCAAGCTTTTTATAATGGTTTATAAGACAAAAACACATTACAAAAATTTCCCATTGCTACCTTGAGAGATTTTAGTAGTACATACGTGCTCACATGTTATAAAATACAAGTATTTAAATGAATTAATCTTGGACAGTTATCATAATGTTAATAACATTTTCCGACTGAAAGGAAAAAATTTGTTGGTCAACTGACAAACGTAAGCGTAAGCAAATATTTGTTAAAATTTTCAAAATATTTTTTTGGCGTGCATTCGCTTTAATGCCAGAAAATTAACTGATATTTTTGTATTTTTAAATAGCTTAGTTGTTCAATATTAATGGTATCATCGGGCTTTAAATGTTTCGATCAACTAACTTTTGGTTGAATGAAAAAAATTGAAATGAACCCTGGATAAGAAACATTTAATTAAAAATTCTTATAATTAGAGTTATTGTCTATCCTAGCCTCAAGGTTGTATCCTCGCAAAAAGACAAATATTTTACTTAAGAATTTTGTATTGACCGTTACTTTAATGACTTTGGAATAGTTTTATTTTATATACTACATGTGTATACATATAATTGGCGTTTTAAAACCGTGGAAGGGTTTTTGGGTCCAACCCCTTCTTTACCATACGCGTCTTAACGATTTTCCCAAAAATGGAGAGATCTATCATTTTATTCTAAGCTGCTGAACGTTTTTTTATTAGTGAAGCTAAGAACTAACTACCTCATTTCTTTCGGAGGGGTAACATTCGTGTTCATGAAATGTAAAAGAGTATCAATTGGCATTTCCGGCTCGGAGAGAAAAGATGTTATACAATCCTATCAGAATTGTGAAATTAGAACAAAAAGCAAATACGAAGTGTCAAAATTCAATTGCTTTGTTGCATTAATACCGTTCATAGGTGCAGTACTAACAATTGGTAGCAGTTCTTAACATTTGTCAGTGAACCGCGTTTGCAACGAGAGAGCATAATTTTTGATATTAACCTTGGAAGTTGCAAATTATTGCTGGAAAAAATTCAACAAATAAAAATAAGCAAGCCAGCAAAACTAATGATTTGTATTCTTTTTAACGAAAGAAAAATTACTTAAAGTTAAAGTAGTAATAAATCATAATATGAATTATGTACTAAAAAGAGATGTAACCAATTTTAATATTAGTAAAATTAATTGAATGAAATAAAGGAAACGATGCCATCAAATACAATAGTAAAGGTACCCGTTAATCGAAAAAGTGTTGGCAGTAGAGTGCAATTATCGCCCGCATACCACACAGACTGAATTGACGAGTTGGATGTTAGAAATGTTGAACTCATAGAATTATATACTAATTATATACTCGTACATATACTAGCAGTCCCAACGAAGTTTGCCTCACCTTATTTACATGCCTTTATATTACATTTAGAGTGATAATAAAATATATGTAGATAGTTCAAATCTGAATGTGAATTATTTGAATTAACTCGATCAGCAGAAAGCAATATGGTAGTAGGCAAGCAAGAACAAACAACAAAGATGGTTTGTCAACATGCGAACATGGGCAATTCTCATAAAATTACTTAAACTTCAAGCGATCGAGCGGCGTCGAATCTCTCATTATGTTTTCGTTTATAATATTATTATTGCACATGCATTTCTCATTTCTAGTAGCCTGTTGTTATGTCCCTGAGTATGAAATAAATGGTTTACCTTCGCTCTTAGCACTCTCCCCGCTTTGCAGATCGTTATTGTTTTAATTGCAAAAAGTTGTCAAAAGCACACCACGCGCATGTCGTCGAAAAGGTCACGCGCGACTCTCAACGCGATATGGGTATTATTTTTTGGCTCTCAACCTATATTATCGAATTAAGTTCATAATAGTGTTTTTTTCATGAAATGAGTCGTCGACTGCTAGAAGACAAAGTTAAATACTTGAGGAAATACTATTGTACAAGAAGGTTTTATGTTTCCGACCATATGAACGAAAATAAACAAAGTTCAAGCAAATTGAACCATAAATAAGATTATTAAGAACCAGTTTCTGCACGTTAATCTAAGCCATTTGCTACCAACAAATTAAATTTCAAGTGAATCGAATCATAACTAAGATAATCTCGCATGAATTGGTCCCCGAGATTCTCTTAATAAAGTTTAATATTATTTCGATCCAGTCGTTATTAATTCTGGAAAAACTATGAATTGTTTTCAACATAAGGTTTTCTTATTTGGCGAGATCGCATATGTACTAAAAATTAACCACATGTCTCGTTCTGAGAGTTATATCTATTCTGCGTAATTCATTGAAATGGCAATTGTCATAGCACTTTCGAAAGTTTTATGTATTAATCCAAAGCATAGAACGTTTTTTTTTTTCGAACAGATCCTTCCCAGGTACTATTCCTGGAAAAAAGAGCAATGTTCCTGCTAAACTAAGGAAAGGTCTACCTATGTATCAAATGTCAAGTAAATCGAATTATAAATTCAAATTTTTCGAATATATCAGTCCTAGGTCTTCTTTACGGTGTGAAGAATATATGTTATGTTATTCTCAGACCTACTGAATATGCACATAAAATTTCATTAAAATTGGTAAAGCCGATTCGGATGAGTATCGTGTCTAACACTGTGACACGAGAATTTTATATAATATATATGAGATAATTGGCGTTTTGGAACCGTTGAATACGCTCACGTGTTTGCCTATTCACTCAATGAAGTCCTTTAATTGAAGATAACCTGTGAAAGCAAGCAAAAAATTTAGGTATTCTTTGGTTTTTATGCTTCATAAAAGAAAAAAAATTAAAACTTCGTTAGACTTTTCACATTGGAATTTTTCGAAAAATCGATATGCAGAACCGTTGAATAACCGGATTAGAAAATAGATTTCGATAAATTAAATCCGATAGGAATTCAAAACTTCCCATGGAATTCTGATTGAAATAAGATGGAATAGCCCTGATTGTGTACGTGAACAACTTGAATCAATACAACCATTATTCGTATTAGTCAAATTCAGCGCTGAAAATGATAATGCCTAATTAGATATGAAGCTCTCCATTAAAAGTTTACTAGTATTATTGTTTAATAATTTTTTGTGTGCGTTTATATAAAGTTAAAAACATTTGCGCATATACAAGCTTTCTTTTCGCAAATTATTTCCAGGTTATACTAATATATAATGTATAAAAACTTATATGTAAACCAATTTATATGTCAGTCGAACATTCAACGAAGCGTTTAGAGTACAGCTCAAATGCTACTGCCTTCTTTACAATTTTAAGCAAATTTCTCATCATTTGAAAAATCAATGAAATGACAATTAGTTTAGAAAACTGTCATTGTTCCTAGTCGAGTGGTTAGCAGTTGTACTACCAGTGGGAAGGACAGGATTCAAGTCCTGGTCCCACATCCAAAAATTATTAAATCTTAAATCTTATTTTTTCAAATTTTAGTCTCCCCTCGACCGAAAACCGCTTCAGCGGCTATATATTACCTATATTATTTATATTATACCATATTCAACAAATATTTTTTTATCCACTTACGTTTATGTTTGTCATCACACTAAATACATCCCAAACTATTTATACTATTTAATATATTTATATTAAATACATTACTTAAAAATTGCTCTGTAATTATTGTAACCACTCACCGTTAAACAAGTTCTATTATTTAAATATGTTCATCCATATATTAATTTATTAATGGTGGATGTATAAGTTTTTGTATTAAATTATCAATATAACAACAATCTATATTGTAATTTACTTAAATATTCGGCAAATATTCACAGGTCTAAATTTTTCCTGACATTTTACTGGTATTTCAGCCCTGATGCACACTTAACTAGAACAGACTATCACCTAATGACTATTTTAATTTAAATAATGAATTTTTTTAAGTTTATTTTCACTTAATTAATTTTTTATATGTCGCTATATTAACTAAGCTTTAATATTCTGCGCACCGAAACATCCGCAAACATTCAGATCTCGAATTAAACTGCCACAAAAATATTGTACCTGGCGTAGAGTAGAGCGGTACATAGTGAAGGTAAGTCTCGTTACGCTTCGTTCACTCTGTACGATCGTTTGCTTTCAATCGCTCTTTCGCTCATTCATTCACCTTGCTTTGTTTCATATTTACTAGGATCGCTGGCCAGTGGTTGAACATTTGTGTGTCTTCATTTCGATTGGTGTTGAGAGCCCATGCACTTGGTAAGTTTTAGTATGTAACAAACTAAAATGTAAGTATATACTCATAGCGTTTGTGAATGGTTACATTTTTCATACATACATAATCCCATAGTTCAAACAAATACAGTATTGTAAAAAAAAGCTGGTGTAGCTAATAAATAGATGGCTGATATATATTTAACAAGTTTTTGAATTTACGCGTGCCGTATCTCTTCTAATCAACCCTTGCTTATGTTTGCATTGATTGTAATGTAATTTTACATCTTCCAAAAAAAATTAAGTTCCAAATTCCTACAAATCAAATTAAGGAATGTCTTTAAAGTTTCACTCCTCCAAATAATTTTCTCTTTTCGGCAGTTCTATGGTGTTTTTATATCTCAAATACTAATACTAATTTTTAATCGCCTTTCCCTGAGTGCTGTGTATTATTTACTATATTGTCCACTATTCTAGGCAACATGGTTGTAATAAATTTTTCCTTGTATAAAAGTAATGATTTTTCAGACTTATTGTAACAAAAATTAAACGACCAAACCTCAGACAAAAACAACTTTTTTTTTAAATTTGGATATCATTGTGCTTTGCCTTTGATGAAGAACTATTTGGCCGAGAAATTGCCTAAAGCTATCATTGACATTTGTTTCCTAGCTTGTTACGCAGTAGTAAAATTTAGTAAACAAATGTTCGTATCATATCATCCCTCCCGTTTTGTTTCTCTTTTTTTCTCTTCATTTTGCTTCGAAAATTTTTAGCAGATTACACTCATAGACTCGTAGACTAGAGGAGGACTCGAGATTTTTTGACAAATATTTAATGTTAAGATCGAATAAAAAGACCTTTTAGGTGTTCTGTGCTTTGGGAAAGGAAGTTCGAAAAAAGTCAAAATAAGTGATCGTAGCTTGGCATTTCGGTTAAATGTATTCAGTGTATTCATTCCTGTACGCTAACGAGACGAGTTGTATTGTAACGACCACGAACGGTTAACGCGAACGGGACAAAACCTGATTTCTTAAAAACGATTGTAATACGCTAATAAATTTAATTCTATTTTATGCAATATACATATTTTTAAATTTAAAACTATTGATTTTCGAATGGACCTCTTGATAAGTATTTAAGGGGGGAGACTCATGTAAATGCCTCGAAATCGGTCATTTTTTAATATTTTTTTTTACAGTGATAAAATAATTTAATTGTTTAGAACTTTTAACACAACTTTATTTAACATTTTAAGATTACAAAAAAAAATTTTTTTTTTTTAATTCAAAATGGTGGCTCAGCATGATGTCTTGTAGGCTGCCTCTAACGCGAGGTCCGAAACTGCTCCATTTGTCACTCATCAACCATTGATCTGAAACACCAAAAAAAAAATTTTTTTTTTCAGGACATATAAACGGAAAGGGTAAACCTATAAAATTATAAAGAAAAGGATAAAATCCAATATAAAATCAGCCTTAAAAAAAAGTTACGATTTTGAGCTATTTTTTTTACCCTTTTGACCCCAAAAAAATAAATAATCAATCAAAAATACCTGAAGTTTTAGGTTTATCCTTTCGGTAGTAATGTAGAGAAAAGCCTCATCAAATTTCAAACAAATCGGTCAATAATTTTTTGAGCTACAACACGAGCAGTTTTTCAAAAAGTAGTTTCGAGATAATCGCGTTTAAAGTTTCAGTACACAGTACAGTTCAGTACGGCCCGCTCCACTGTATTAGCTATAACTTTGTAAATATTCGAGAATTTTTTTTTCCGGCTCGTCAGTACATGCTCAGCATAGTATACTTTCAGAATATCGGAAAAAAAATCGATTTTTTTGAAAATTTTACATGAGTCTCCCCCCTTAATATAAAACGTGTAAAAGCAAACGCGAATTGACTTATACGCCTCATATGTGAAATGAATATTATATTTTTAACTAATGCTGAGTTTTGCTCAAGAGTATACAAATTAATAATAGTATACTAAAGCTCTTTATATACCAAGATAGACTTATACAATTATATATACATACATACGTATATAAATTATAAATACAGAACCATATGAAAATATCTCAAAAACAAATATTAGTGAATAGTTTAGCGTAGGGCAAAAAATTTTTAAGGATAAAATTAAAGAGCCAAAACAAGTGTTATGATTAAATTTTAGATGTGTATGCACACACATTATATATATACATAAGTGTATAATTGGCGCTTTATAACCGCTGAAGCGATTTTCGGCCGAGCTCCTCCTCCAATTTGTGGTTTTGGCGTCTCGATGTTTTCCCAACAAATGGAGGGACCTACAGTTTATACTAATCCGCCTCCGAACGGCTGATGATTTTTTATAAGGAGCTTCTTATTTCACGCAATAAATACACTTGGAGGGGTTGACATTCCCTGTCGAGGGGCTACCGGATTTGGAAAATTTAACTTAATTTTCAATTTAAATAAATTCTCTATTAGTTTTGGATGTTGGTCGGACCAGGACTCGAACCCTGGTTTTCCGAATGGCAGTATCATTGTACAGTCTATCAAATAACCTGACTCCGTTTTTGTTTTGATTCCTGTCATTCCAGCGGTTTCGTTTCTTGGTTGTCAAATCAGCCCAAACAGTGTGTTGTGAAGCAGACAGGGTGTCGTGAAACACAGACAGAGTTTCGTGAAGCAATGAATTCGAAGAAGGGTTGTTGAGTTGCAAGAAATTTTGCTAAAAGTTTAAGAATATTATATATTTGCATTCAAATTTTTATTATCTTATTCAATAGTTTAGTAAAGCTTGTTTTAAAGATACTGTATCAATAATGTGCAATGGTTTTTATATTAAATTTGTTTGAAAATGAAAAAATACTCTCAAACTTATTTATCAAAATAATAAAAGAAAATCCGACGTAGGTTGTTTATTTTCGATTCACTTTGATGGTTGTTTTAATGTTTATGAGCAAATTATATATTATTTTATGCAACAGTAGTTTTGCTTAGCAAATTATTGTAAATATTTATATGGGTGAGAATAGGCCTACTGGGGAACCGGACACCCAAGCCACAACGGAACGATAAAATTCAAAAAATTAAATACCATAGCTCTTAGGTATATTGCCTTATTTGCCACACTTTACACATACATGTATATGTAGGTATTGTAGATGTTAAATATTTTACAACAAAGAATATTGGAAATATTGCTGTTATTTATTTTTTTATTTGCATTTCTCGATATTATCATTAACATTCCTTAAATTAAAGTTCTTCAATACACTAATATCCGCACTAAATTCCATTAAACGTTCAGAAGACATGGTTCTCACATACAATCACTGAAGCGGCAAGCATTTTTGCTGCTGCCAAGCCTGAAACTCAGGGGCCTTATATCTTTATTGGTGTCACCAAGACAAAGATGTTGTCATTCCTTATTTAAATTTGGTTGCAAATAATTTAAATTTGGTTCCCTAATACAATTCACCAACAATAAGGGAACGGAGATGAGCAAGATGTAAATTGCATTTGCTGGTATGGCGTGGAACCGAAGACGCCGATGTACGTTATGCTTTTAGTATGCTTAGTATAGTCCCAAATGTGATTATTATCTATAAATCGAAAAGTTAATTAGAGAAGGTTTTAAATCGCGAAAATTGTATTTGCCATCGTTTCCCAAGCAAAAAAAGGTGTCTGGAAAAAGAAGTCTGATGAGGAAACGTGGTGGTTTCCGAAATAGCAGCTATAACTTCTACCGCCCAAAACTATTGTTGTAATTTTTTCACTATTTCCAAAAAATATATGGTCTGAAACAGTTCCATTTAAATGAAAACCCAAAAACAATTCAACACAATAATGACCTGAAAAAGCATCTAGGAATTACGGAAGGGCCTTGCCGTGCGAATGAAATTTTCCAATAATAAGAAAGGCGTTGCTTTAAAATATTTGTTGGTAAATTCTTCGCAAAAACAACTACATCGCCTCAAGTTTACGGCTACAGAATATCTGAGCACTTGATCGTGGATATGTAGGTAAAAGGAAAAAAGTGAAAAACAACAATATGTGAAAGCGGCACACATGTAGCTTAATGGGATAACCACTGACTCGTGCTGTGGGCATCCCATGTTCGAATTCCATTCGAACAAAAGGTGTCTGGAAAAAGAAGTCTGATGAGGAAACGTGGTGGTTTCCGAAATAGCAGCTATAACTTCTACTGTCCAAAACTATTGTTGTAATTTCTTCACTATTTCCAAAAAATATATGGTCTGAAACAGTTCCATTTAAATGAAAACCCAAAAACAATTCAACACAATAATGACCTGAAAAAACATCTAGGAATTACGGAAGAGCCCTGCCGTGCGAATGAAATTTTCCAATAATAAAAAAGGCGTTGCATTAAAATATTTGTTGGTAAATTCTTCGCAAAAACAACTACATCGCGTCAAGTTTACAGCTACAGAATATCTGAGCACTGATCGTGGATATGTAGGTAAAAAGAAAAAAGTGAAAAACAACAATATGTGAAAGCGGCACACATGTAGCTTAATGGGATAACCATTGGCTCGTGCTGTGGGCATCACATGTTCGAATTCCATTCGATCAAAAGGTGTCTGGAAAAAGAAGTCTGATGAGGAAACGTGGTGGTTTCCGAAATAGCAACTATAACTTCTACCGTCCAAAACTATTGTTGTAATTTTTTCACTATTTCCAAAAAATATATGGTCTGAAACAGTTCCATTTAAATGAAAATCCAAAAACAATTCAACACAATAATGATCTGAAAACGCATCTAGGAATTACGGAAGAGCCTTGCAGTGCGAATGAAATTTTCCAATAATAAGAAAGGCGTTGCTTTAAAATATTTGTTGGTAAATTCTTCGCAAAAACAACTACATCGCGTCAAGTTTACAGCTACAGAATATCTGAGCACTTGATCGTGGATATGTAGGTAAAAGGAAAAAAGTGAAAAACAACAATATGTGAAAGCGGCACACATGTAGCTTAATGGGATAACCATTGGCTCGTGCTGTGGGCATCCCATGTTCGAATTTCATTCGAACAAAGGGTGTCTGGAAAAAGAAGTCTGATGAGGAAACGTGGTGGTTTCCGAAATAGCAGCTATAGCTTCTTCCGACCAAAACTATTGTTATAATTTTTTCACTATTTCCAAAAAATATATGGTCTGAAACAGTTCCATTTAAATGAAAACCAAAAAAAAACAAAAACTTTAATTTGATCATTAATGTTTTACGTCTGAGGTAAGATCACATGAATATTAACGTCCTATTACTTCTATGGTGATAAAATTTGAATGCTGGTCTGGGTAAGGCTTGAGCCGTGTATAGTAGCAAGCTTTATCGACTCGTTTACAGTATCAACCGTGATCAGAGTAACGAAAAACTCCATGGCGATCGATTAAAATTCCACATTCACTCGTTTTCTAATATCGCGGTCGATCGAAGCGGAGCTCATATTGGTTTGTTTCGCTCTATCGATGTCCTGTTTGAAATTATGTTTTTTCGAAAAGAAAAGAAAGTTGAATTTATAATTGAAAATCATTTATTTATGATTTGTCTGTATAATTTCGTTTGCTCGTTGTACATCGGAAATGCCGACCGATAATAGCACGACCTCTTGGTTGCAACGTACAAATTTCAATGTGTAATTAATTACTTTGAATGAAACACACAGAACATCACTTTTTGAAATTTTACAATTTTCCGATCTTTCCTCGGGAAAAGTATAAATTTTTTTTATTTCTAAACCTTTCCAGATCCAAAATGAACAATCTCTGAAATTTTCATTAAGATTGGTCCAGTCGTTCTCGAGCCTTAGCGTCACTCATAAGCGCACATTCATTTTTATATATTAAGACTAGCTTTTACCCGCGATTTCGTCCGCGTGGGATACCTTTCAGTGGGTACTCACTGTAGCTATACTGTAAATCTTCTAAAAAACCATTTATTTATTATTTCATTTATGTGACATTTTGTTTTCATGTTTTTGTTATTTAGATTTTTCTGTGTTTTTTATTACCTTACTTTTTTCTATTTTTTTATCAATTTGTTTTTGTACAATGTAGCTGATATATAATATAACAACGCGTAACCGTTCGTTCTTCGGTCATTTATTCAAGTAAAAAGTAGTTGCAATATGAAAACTATATTAAGTGTTTGTACTAAAAGTCATATCGTATTCGGGTTGCCTATGTTGCATACATTAGCTTTGCATTTTCTTACAAATTCTGCCTCAACCCAAATGCGATTTGCAAAACTAATTTTTTATAACAAAATCAATTCAAATTCATTTTTCTAAGCTTCATTACACAAAATCAATTTTTAGCAGTTTACATAAATTATTATGCTTATCTCCAGATAAAGGTTTTGTTAGTATATCTGCTGCATATGTCGCCGTTGGGATGTACTCAATATCGATCTCGTTCTTGATGTACTTCTCACGTATGTAGCGAAACTTTATGTCGATATGTTTGCTTCACTTATGTGCCATAGGATTTTTGACTGCAAATGTGTACTCTGATTGTCACAAAAAATTCTGGATGCATCTTCGACATACTGCCTTAAACCTATTTCCGCTAATAAGTTTTTAAAAACGATATTTCTTTAGCCGCATTGCAAATATGCAGATTAAATTGCGCTGAGAGAAACTGCATGTTGCTCCTTTGACTCCCACGCAATCAACCAGTCGCCCAAAATCATTCCGAATGCACTAATCGACTTGCGATCTGCAGAGTCTAACCCCCAATAAGTGACATGTACTGTTGTGTCAAATAACCTTTACAATCTTCATTACTGCATTTTTCAAGAACTACTATATGGCGTCGCTACTCCATTGCAATCTTCCATATGCCACCGCTTGAGCAACTCTTTCACATAACAACCGTGATGGATAGTTATGCTTCCACGAAGACCATCATGTTCAACTTCCATGCCGAGATAGTATCGAATCGGACCACTTTCTCTACTTTCTCGTTTAACTGTTTTATAATACTTTTCATTTTTAGATGAACATGCCAATAAAATATCATCAACAAATATGCTCAATATATTAATTTCATCATTTTCGCATTAAGTGTAGACACAATTCTCTGCTTTACATCGTTTAAACCCCATTTCGCATAACATCTGGTTAATTTTTTCATTCCAATACCTTTCAGCCTGCTTAAGGCCATATAGCGATTTTTGAAGTCGGCAAACTTTATTAGGATTAGTTTTATCTACGAAACTTTTTGGTTGCCGCATATACAGCTCCTCCTCCAACTCGCCATTCAGGTATGCCGCTACGACATCTATATGGTTTACCAGCGACATATGCTGAACTGCCATACTAAGTAAGTAAGTAAGTAAGACCCACTTTTCCAGTTCTGCATATACGTGGTCTTCCACGCTTCCTTTTGCCGACAATCTCGCCTTCTTCACTAGTGACAGATTCTTCACTAGTTTCTTCTTCTTGCTCTTCGTCGCCTTCGTTTTTTTCAATGTCAATAGTTCTTAGCCTATTTTCAATTACTATATCATTTTCGTTTTCTCTAATTTCATTAAATTTATTTTAATTTTCGTTTATTAATTCAATATTAAGGTTTTCAGTTTCTTCATTCTCAATTTTTGGCGAAATATTAAAAAAAAACATATTACATCACGCACTATTATAATACCTTTCTTCACTGAATCATAGTGTCTATACCCTTTTGTATGGTTAGCGTAACTAACAAATCGAACTTTTGTACTTTTAGAATCGAATTTTGATCTACCTGGTTGTTTATGTAATACAACGGCTTCGCAGCCAAACACCTTTAAGTCCCCGTCACTACGTAGATATTTCACTTTGATTTCACAAACTGCTTCAAAGCATCATACGCATCTGCCTTTTTCTTTAAAAAATGCACCTCAATATAGCGCGAAAAGTCGTCTAAAAATGTTATAAAATAGTTCGAAATGCCTTGCGATGTTGTATGCATAAGCCCCCATATATCTGAATGTATAACTTCTTTTAATTTTACACAACGCGCAAATGTCACAATCAAAATTTCCACAGTTTTTGATTTCCAATCCACGGGCCATATTGCTTTCCGAAAGCATATATAAATCTTTATAATTTAAATGGCCAAAACGCCGATGACGTTTTTCGATATTTTCATTATTCTTTTGTACGACCGAATTTAGATTTTCATTGTTTTTAAGCCCACTAAATTTTGCATAGAAAACTCCGTTAATCATTTTCGTGACGACCACTATTTTTTTTCTTTAGTCTTAACTATCGCTTTGCTGTTTCTAATATATACTTCTTTCCCATTACCCAAAATTCGATTTGAGCAGAATTGTTCTATTTCCCTCTGTATTTACAGCTTCTCCAGATGCGCAGAGAAGTAAATAATGAGATATCACTGCATATATGAGATGATGCGCCGCTACCGAGGCAAAGATAACATGATACGAAACTCTTTATCTCGTGAGAGCGCTCTAAAAATCCACATTTGTTATAACATTTTCCAACAGTGTCACTTCGTTTCGTTTCCTTTTTGGGATTTGAGCAGAATTTTTTGGCCTTTTTGTGCTAACAAAAAGTTGTACAAATTAATATTTTTGACCATTTCCAGCTATATATTGCTTCAACAAATATAATTAATTATTTCCCCTAATTTTTACATACAAATTTGGTGTGCTTAATGAAAATTTGATGATAGCATGAATTGTTTTTCTGACGAAAACGAAGCGTTTCATTATTAACTAAGTGGTACTGAGGCTTCTTAACGATCAGCTGTTCAAAGTTCCTTCATTTGACTTTGTTACCAGCGGAGGAACGTATTTGTTTGAAATTTGGGAGAGTTTCGTATCATATTATCTTTGATCGAGATATTCTCACCACACGATCTTTGAGTGTTTGAGTCACATAAATTAAGTACTGTTGGACGCTGACCGTAACAATAACATCGCTCATATTGCGCCTGGACTTTCTCGACTTGTCTATTAACCGTTTTTTTTTTTTTTTTTTTGTATTATATTTTAACCGTTAGCCGTTAACCATTGACCTCGTCTTCGCTCTTCGTCAAATATTTTCATTTTCAGTGCTTCCATTTTCGGCAACGTGTCTCTGCTTTCAATTGCAATTACAAAGCTTCCTAGCTTATCTGGTAGACTGCATAACAGTAATATACAAAGCAGTTCATCAAGTACAGTAATGCCGATTTCGTTAAGGCTGTCAACGATTGAGCAAAATTCATTTATTTGAAGTGCGAATTTTTCTGCAGCATTCAATTAGAATTGTACCAACTTATTGTATAAATTGACCTTACGATCTGGACCAAGCTTCTCTCGCACAGCCGTTCGCTCTTAGTTCATTTATTCAAGTACAAAGTAGTTACAATATGAAAACTATATTAAGCGTTTGAACTAAAAGTAATATCGTATTCGGGTTGCCTATGTTGCATACATTAGCTATGCATTTTCTTACAAGTTTAATTAATTCAATAACTAACTAATTAAATAACTACTGTAAGATCTTTTTATACACTTCGTTCTTTGTTACAGCATTCTCTGCTAGATTATAAAGATTCTGCGGGCTTGACACTCGTGAACACGACACATAAAGTTGCCCATGGGAAAAACAGTTGGTTCAAGTCGCTAAGGACTTGGGGAAAGTAAAGGGATGTCGGCTGTCGAGCGGGCTCAACGGTTTCAATAAAAACACATGTTTTTCTTATTTAAATGGATTCACAATATTTTAATCAATATTTCCACTTTAATTAGCATGTAAGTTCCCAAAAAACATTTATATCACTCAAAAAATCAATTAACAGAAAACAGTTTTTCTCAATTCATATTTTAAATAACAATTTAAGTTAAAAATAGGATCTGCGGCTGAGAAAGGCTGCCGTGCGCGAGCGAGGACAGTTGATTTAGGATTGATTTTTCGTTAGCTCGAACGGCCGCCGCTAAACAGTCGATCGGCTAACGAAATCTAGGACAAATAGGAATTGGCGCGTGATGGGACACACGGAAATAGTGTGAACAGCCGGGAAATTTTTATTAATTGTTTACGTTGGCTTAAGCAATCGCTTAAACACACTTCCCGCCCTGCAGGGATGCTTTCCCATCGCATTCTGTAGCGTTTGGTGCGCGCATTCTTCTCTCGCAGTTGCCCCGCTGATGCTGAAATTGAACTCGGTGCTGCTTTGCGTCGTTTGGTGTTGACAAGTGGGCGCGTAATATATCCGTTATGGGTACGTACATCCAAAACTCGAATGTAGTTATCCGGTCCACGGCGAACATGTTCTATTAGACCGATTCGCCACTCGGTGGGTGGTAGTGGGTCTTCTTTGACTACTACAAGTCGCCTGGCTGAGGATCTCACTGTGATTCTTCCACTTATATCGCTTCTGAAGGTCTTTGAGGTACTCCTCTTTCCAGCGTCGACTGAATTCGTGGTGAAGGACTTTTATCTTCTCCCATGGATTGGTCAATGAATGGAAATGGTCATAAGCGGTTCACCTCGGATAAAATGACCAAGAGTAAGTGCGGTGAGGTCAACAGTGTCTTGCGAAATAGCAGACAGAGGTTTCGAGTTGAGAACTGCCTTAATTCGCAATAAAAGTGTTGTAAATTCCTCAAACGTAAACTTATGAGATGCAGCAAATTTTTTACCATACACGTATGGGGTGCGCTGGGAGGAAAGTAGTGCCAATTTATGCCTTTAGGAGCATATTTTTGGACTATGTTGGCAGAGCATTCGTTATGGAATTTAACGAAGTCGCATTGGGCCATTCCATCTCAAATCGTGATCGTCAACAGAGCTTGTTTCTACGAGGCGGGTCCTAAACCCAGCGCACATGTACCGCTTGGAACATAATCTCGGGTTAGAGAGGTGCGGTTTGAAACATAATTCTTCCATGTGCATGGTGGCTTCTCGAGCCATGTCAATACGATCTCGGAATCTGACCATAGAAATATGTTGCATGCTTGTAAACTGAGTTGTTTTTGAATGAATGCAACCAGTTTTGCTAATAGTAAAGCGCCACACAGTTCTAAGCGTGGTAAGATTACCGTTTTCAAGGGTACTACCTTTCTTTTTGCCACCAGAAGGGTGGACGTTATTTCATTGTTAGCATGTGTGCGGATGTAAATTGTTGCACAATATGCATTCTTCGAAGCATCGCAAAACCCGTGGATTTTGGTGTCCTGACTCGGAGTGAAATTAACCCAGCGTGGTATTTCAATTTCACAAAAGGTGTGCTATTTTGACAAAGCTGTGGGTTTAGCACATTCATCCCAATCAATGCCGTTTAGCCAGAGTTCTTGCAACAGAATATTTGGTTGAATCTTAACTGGCGACAGCCATCTTGCCGAGTGAAAAAGTTTTGCAACCGATGATAAAATTTGCCTCTTAGTGACCGCATTTGCTGAAGTAGCTGGCAGAACTGTATAAGTAAACTTGTCTGTTAGCGCGTTCCATTGGATACTCAGGGTTTTGGTTTTAGAAGCACTCTCGAATTTCAGAAAGTGTGAATCGTGCAGTACCTCTTTGGGATATTTTTGCAGTATAGTGGCGTTATTTGCCGTTAATTTTTTAAGTATGAAACCTGCAGATTTCAGAGCACTGACCACTGACGGAAAAGTGATTCAGAAGCACTGTCTATATTATGACTACCGGAAAGAAGATCATTGACATATGTTTGGTTTCGTATTATTGGTGCAGTCAATGGATATATTGTCTCAGTATTCGTTGCAAGTTGATGCAACGTACGGATGGCAAAGTATGGTGCACAATTAACCTCAAATGGAGATTCAGCCGATTTACGAAATATGATACGTTAAAACTGTTTATCATCGTGTGATACATTTCTTCGATATCTCCATTGAGTACAAACTTATACATGCGCCATTGAAGAATGAGCAGCATAAGGTCTGGTTGGAGTGTAGGACCAGTATGCAAAACATCATTGAGTGAGTTGCCTGAGCTCGATTTTCTCGAGGCGTTAAACACCACTCCAACTCTCCAACTTTAGTGGTCAATTTATCCGGTTTTACAACTGCATGATGTGGTAAGTAGAATGAGTGATAGCTGCCACCGGAGATTATTTCACGCGGGTAGGTGAACTCCATGTGGTCGAGGTCAAGATATTCTTGCAACACATTGTTGTCCATTATGTTTAACTCTCCTTTTATCTTAAGAGTGCACTCCATACTGAAAAATTGTTGAAGCGCTGCAGACCGGGAATGGCCTTAAGAGAGTTTTGCGGGGAGATCTTCCTTGAATGAAAGCCGCGCAATGTACCGACCGTTTGGGGTACGAATCGTGGTTTGCTTGTATATGTTTTCGCAAGCTTTGTTCTCATTTGAAATATGTGTCGAGAATGACACCACTTTTTCGGTTACTGGACCGCTAAGGATCCAGCCGAATATTGTGTTTGCGCAAGTACTGTGTCGCAAATTGTTTGTACACCTTCCACGAGAATTTGTGTATGCCACTGCCGATTACCATGTCGGTTTCAGCTAGTATATGGCAATTTGGGTCAGCAAGTTCAAGGATGCCATGTATTACGGCTTAAGGTAAAAGTTGGCAGATGCCTCGTTAGCTTTTGTAGCACGATGGCATGGGCATTGATCCGTTGCTTGGTTTTAGATAATATCAGAGTCAAGGAGCAAAGTTTGGATAAGTTTTGGCCGATGTGTCGTCCATCCTTCCCGGAAATTTCGGGCTTGGAATGTTCCACGAGAAGTCGCAACCTTTTCTGAACTTTCGAGGAAATTGAATTAAGGCTCTGAGTTGGATTAATTCTCCTTGTATGTATACTACCATATGTAGAGCAGCACGGTTGTTCGCTTGGGTTGAAGCTGGTATGCGCTTGTCGAACTGGAGAAGCTGACTTGACAGTTGGATGTTGCACAGCAGCGGTATGAGGACTGCTGCTGGGGTTTGAGCATTTGGTTTTGCATTTAAGTGCAGCAAAGAATGATGCCGTAGCTGACAATGTGCACATGCAACCTGCTCGTACAATCATTACTGCGATAAGCAGTTTTTGCAGAGTTGATTCTGCTTCGCAAAACGTATTCGGTTTGACACCGACACTTTCTTGAAATCGTCGCACTGTGAAATTTGGTCGAGAATTGCAACGCGGACATGTTTTACCCTTTTTTTGTTCCACCATAAATGATTGAGTTCTGTTAAAGGATCTGTTATGAGCGGCGTTTTGAGTGGCGACTGGTTTTGATTTGTTTTGGCATGGATGAAGCCGATTAAGACGCTCCACCACTTCGTATCTAAATGCGAGGAAATCGTTCATTTGCGACCATGCTGGCAGCTATTTTCGAGATGCAAGAGATTGTTCTCACAAGGATAATGTGGTTTCAGGTAATTCGAGGAGCATATGTAGACTAATATGGGGTGCCAACTGTCTGTCGATACGCCTTGGAAATGTAAGGCGGACAGACAGTCATTTAGTGTTGTTTGTAGTCTTTGTAACTGCTCGCTATTTTCGGTCTGTACGGTGGACAGCGAGAGTAGGGCTTTTACTTGGTTGTCCACTAGAATACTTTTGTTTTCGTATTTTGCCCGTAATGTCTCCCATGTAGAGTTTATGTAGACCGCTGTGGACATATCACGAAAAACTGACCGTTCTTAATAACCTCATAGAATGTCTCTGTATCGCAGGTTGGGACTTTAAGGCATATATTTGATGAGGAAGCTTCTTCTGAAATTCGTTCCACACGAGAAGGTAGACTTGGCAGAATAGCTGCTCGAAATAATTCGAGCTGGTCTGCTGTCCTCATCTTTGTTAGTTCATACGTGTCATATGCTTCTCTTGTAATGTTGATAGCGAATATCATTGCACAAAGCGGAATTGGGAAAATTCTATTAGTAAATCACTTGCAGTAACACTGCGCAGTAAAATTTTGAACACACTAGTTTGTATCAGCCGAGCCACACGGGTTTCTGCATGCTATGCAGTACATTGCATGATGTCCTCAAATTAAATATCACTGCGCAGAACCAATGCTGGCAATGCAAAAACAATAGTTTTAGAGGCGTTGTATAGATGAGAACGAAGAAAATGTTTCAAATATAATATGACAAATACTACATGTGAATTAAAAAAACGTTTTGATATGTCGTTATTTTTAAAAAATGGAAGAATATGTAATGAATTTACAAACACAACTGGCTTCGCGAAAAGAAATTTGCAGAGTGTGCGTATACATACATATACATATCCGCCTCCAAATCCTTATTATTGTCTTTTTTCGAGCGCAATTTTAATAGTTTTATATATTTTGTATTATAGTAATAATGTTTTAATTTTTTTATGTTTTTTCACTTCCATTTTTATTTTACAAATATTAAATTGAAAAGTCACTGCACGAAACTGTCAAACAGAACTTACTGTACTGTACAGGTGCTTACAAACGTAAAATGTCTGCAGTACTGCGTGCAGTGTTACTGCACATGTGTTTCAGGCATTAGCTGTGCTCTTTTAGCAAAGTGGTGAATATCTCTCACTTTATTAATTTTCTGCTATTGTTTCTTTATACTGTATTTTATGGGTCAATGAACCAGATAGAACAGCTGGCATTTCAAATGCCTAGAAGTTTGGGCTTTTTATGCTAAAGAATATTACACAGTACCGTATTAAGTAGGCATGAAAACTGCAATGAGATTTTTTGGTATAAGTACGTATGGGTGTGTCTGTTTGTACATATACGTATGCACAAATAATACTTTTTCTAAATGCAGTTTTCTGTTTCAATATATTGAACAATATACATATTAAATATATATTATCTTTGAAGAATAAAAGAGTGCCTACTTAATACTTGGCCCAAACCGTGTTACTTCCCTTTTTAATCTATAGCTGTGTTGCTATGGTAATTGGTGTGTTGCACGATGATGAAGTGGCCGTTATGTTGCAGTGTTGATTGTGGTGACTAGTGGCAAGCTCCTGTGGTGTAGTGTCTTCCTTTTTAATGTCCTTGTATGTTGATTTTGAGGTGTTGATGCAAAGCTGCTTATGTACATACAGTGGGGAGCAAAAGTGATTCCACGATTAACGTTTTCATGTTTGAGCTCACATACATATTAAACGAATAAAGTAAATAACAAAAACTTTTTTTTATTGAACACCATGTTTTTTTTATAATTAGGCCTACACGGTGTGTCCCAAAAATAACCGAACTTTATATTTAAATCATACAACATACAGCGCCCTCTATTGAAAATTTGCAACATTAAAAAGATACATTCATCCTCTTTCAAACGCACCTGACTTCATGTAAGTCGGATGACAGATGTAAAAGTGACAGCCATTTCAATAAAACTAAAAGTGTGCTAATGGTTCCAAAAAAAAAATGGAACAAAAAGCAAATATAAAATTTTGTGTCAAACTTGAAAAAAAATGTGCTGAGACATACGAATTAATGAAAAAAGTTTATTATTATTCAAGCATTTTATTATTATTCAAGCAAGAACATTTCTATAAATGACATAAAAAAATCTATGTATGCGCTGGTTGATCGCTCCAAACGTTGTGTTGAGTCAAATGGAACCTATTTTGAATAAATAATAACTTTCAAAGGTAATATAATGTGTATTTAACTATTTTATATCCAAAAAGTTCGGTTATTTTTGGGATACACCGTGTATATAGCAAAATAGAAAAAGAAGAGAATAGTTATGATTTAAAAACCAAAACAAGCGGCTGGTACTCAGTTTTGCACCATCGGTTATTCGCTCATATTTTTGCTCTTCTTACTTTTTTATCATCAATAGACCTGCAGATTTACCTTTAAATACCTTTTGCATTTATTATTTGTTGTCAGAATTCAGAAAATCACTCGCTTCCACTAGTTTGTAGTTGATTTGTTGAATTTGGAACTTAGTCTCTAACTATTCACTGAAAAATGAAGAAGCTTTCTTCTGATAAAGAAAATAGTATTGTATTATCCCCCTGACTAAAAGTGGGTGTTCGACCCGCATTTTTGCTGGGAAGCTGCAAATTAGTCAATCAGTGGTTGTCAAGGTGTAGAAAAGACAAAATGTTTGTGCTGAAAAGAAGTTGAATGGTCGCCATTGCCTTCTAACAGACTCTGACGCTCGACTTATGATGTCTAAAATGAGAAAAAATAGACTTTTAACGCCAAAAGAAGCTTTTACAGAAATAAATAAAGGCGTGAGTCGATGGACAGCTAGAAGAGCGCTTGGTAGGATTGGGTACGTCGCAGCATTGAAAAAAAAAAACAAACCAGCTTTATCCGAGAAAAATGTTAAGGCTCGGCCAAAATTCGCCAAGGATCACAAGAACTGGACAATAGAAGACTGAAAACGTGTTATATGGTCGGACGAATCTAAGTTTAATTGTTTTCAATCGGATGGAAACCAATACTGTTGGCGGAGACCTGGTGACAAGCTTCAAAGGCATCATGTGAAGCAAACCGTGAAGCATAGAGGCTGCAACATAATGGCATGGGGGTGTTTCACGTATTCGCACGTTGGACCGGTGCACAAAATTGACGGGATTATGCGAAAGGAAGACTATTTGAGCAGTTTGTAAACCCATCTTCCCAATTTTCTTGACCAGTGTGCGTACCCAGAGCAGGAAATCACTTTTCAGCAAGATGGGGATCCCAAGCACACTGCGAAAATTGTTAAGCAATGGCTCGAAAACCAAAATTTTAAGATAATGGAGTGGCCAGCGCAAAGTCCCGACCTCAATCCGATGGAAAACCTATGGTCAATCGTAAAGCGACGGCTCGGATAGTATCAATCAGCCCCATCCAACTTGGACGATCTTTGGGGGCGTGTTGAACAAGAGTGGAATAATATTCCGAAAGGAATATTTGGAAAATTGGCTGAAAGTATGCCAAAACGTATGAAAAATGCTATACAAAATAAGGGTCTCTGAACCAAATATTAATAATGAAATTATTTTCTATTTTTTCTTAAATGGTGCAAAACTGAGTACATGCCGCTTGTTTTTGTTTTTGAATCATTAGTATTCTATAGCTTCTTCAATTACTTTATTTCTTACGCCTTGTTGTTACAAATAAAATACTATTAAAAAAAATTTAAAAGTTTTATCATTGACTTCGCTCGTTTAGTTTTTATGCGCTCCCAAACATGAAAACGTTGATCGTGGAATCACTTTTGCTCCCCAGTGTATATACTCGTGTGTTCACTTTTGTTTGTCACTTACATATCTGTTTATCTACATATGTATGTATATATTTTTATATAATTTTTTTTGTATGTATTTACAACTTCCCTTTTTCGTACTATATATATGTATATATAATTGACGCTTTGTAACCGCCGAAGCGATTTTCGGCCGGGCTCCTCCTCCAATTTGTGGTTTTGGCGTCTCAATGTTTTTTCAACAAATGGAGGGACCTACAGTTTATACTAAGTCGCCTCCGAACGACTGATGGCTTTTTTACGAGGAGCCTTTATTTCATGACCGAAATACACTCGGAGGGGTGGACATTCCCTGCCGAGGGGCGACCGCAGTTAGAAAATTTAACTTAATTTTTTATTTAAATTAATTTTCCATAACTTTTGGATGTTGGTGGCACCGGGATTTGAACCCGAGCCTTCCGAATTCCAGTACGCAACGCTTACCACTCGGCTACCGCGGCCGCCATATATGGGTATACATAGGTACACTTTTTTTTTCTCTGTCACCGTCACGGCTTATGTACATATGTTTGATATTTAATAATATATTTTTTTTTGTAAAGGGTATTTTGTTTGATTTTGTTTTAATAACATTTTTTATATATACAATATGTATCTTTCTTTTTGCCCTACAAAATTTTTTGTTTTCCTTGTAAATTGGTTTGTTTTTGCACCACTAATTTTTTCTCATTTCATACTTTGCTACTTTTTATTGTAGATACTTTGTTTATGTTTTTACGCAACACTTCTAGTTTTTGACTTTTTTTCCCGTGAAGTCCCATAAACAGTGTCTAGTTATTATTACCGTCGTTATGCTAATGGAGAACCGGCCTATAAGGATAAGATGATATGATTTTTTCGATCCAGCTTCGTTTAACCATCTTGAGCCAGTTTAAACATTTACTTTGCCGTGGACAGAGGTAAACCAGCATCTTGTGCATCCTTTATCGCGGGTAGAAGGGTTTCTTCCCTTGCTAAATTGTCAGCCATGCAGTTGCCTGGGATGTCCCTGTGTTCCCAGACATCGGTAGTGCTATATTTAGTAGAGAGTTGGTTGATAAAGTTCCTACATTTTATGCCCACTTTTAACGTGGTGCCATTACATTGGAGAGATCTGATTGTAGCTTGCCTGGCGGAGTATATTGTAAAAGATAGATTTATGCCGTAGATGTATACAACCAATCAGCGGCCTCCATGATTGCAAAGAATTCCGCCTGGAGAACGCTACAGTGATCTGGTAGTCTCATGCTCGTATCCAATGAAAGCATGTTAGAATAAAATCCGCAGCCCACTTTTCCATCAAGCTTCGAACCATCTGTGAAGATGGCCATGGCTCCCTGGTCGACAGACAGACCTATCCTTAGAGTACGCATGTTGCTTCCTTGAGGTAGGTTCTGGCGTGTGTAGCTGTCAAGTAGCCTTTCAAAGGTTTTTAAGAGGGAGGAGGTAAGACTAATGAGCCGAAAGTCCTTAGGACTGACATGGTTGGCTCTTCCTCTTTTTGAGATAAAAATTACCTTGGCCTTGGGAATATATCCTTTACGCAGACAGGCTTCGCAAATTTTGCATAGAAGTGGGGATAAGAAGTCCACAGCCCTCTTTATTTCGGCGGGGAAGATACCATCTATTCCTGAAGATTTAAAGGGCTAAGGTGTTTTCCGTAGTCCTAGGCCTGCTTTGTTGCTGTTGAGGGGGGTTTCGGGTTCTCGCTGCTTGACCCTATCGTCCGCTTTTCTATGGCAGCGGGAGTGTTTTTACCCAGTCGAGGCTGGTCTTTTGAACCTCCGTCAGTTTGTCGGCAGGGATGGCACTAAATCTTTTCACTATCTGAGGGGCTGCTTTCTTGTCCTTGTGTGCCCTAACTGAGGGCCTAATGGTTTTGGAGCAGCAGGGGCGTCAATCTAGGTCACCTGCTCACGTTGCTCCACACGATTTAGCGGAATTCAGCGGTTTGGGGCTGGGCTCCTTTCCCGTGTATGGTTTTGCGCTGGCCCCTTTCTCCTGAAGTGGTTTGTCCTGTGCGGGCTCCTCGAGACGCGCCTCCCGGGACCCAGCTGGCATTTTTGGCTTACCCTCGAGGGGTTGCTTCCAGCTGGTGGGGGTTGCTTTCCCTCTTGGGGCTTAGCATTGGAACCGCGGGTTCCGCGGGCCGAAGTGTTTTGGTTGAAGAGGTTGGGCGTGCAGGCCCTTTCGGCGCCGTCAATGCGCTTGTCGAAGAGTGTATGGACGTTCTTGTTACGCTGATGTTTTTCCCGTGCAGGGATCCGAGGCTAAATTTTCTTTTAGCATTACACCCTAGATTAGGGGGAAGGGTATGTTGGCCACCCTCCAAGTCTAGATCCGTAGTGTTCGGTTGGTCTAACAGAGGCACCTCTGGAAGGATGCGATTCCTCATCGCGCTAGCGGCCTTGGTATGAGAGAGGCTAATTACCCCCTAATGGTGACTGTATTCAGTCATACCCTCCCTCAGCTTAGCCCCTCCTTCCCATGATGCAATGATTGTTGTTGATATCTTTCATTGAGCGATCAAGTGCTTCAATTGCTCTTTTATGGGACATCGTGCGTTCATCCACACTAACAGCTTACACTGCTGTAGCCATCTTCACCACTCACTACTTTTGCTTACATTGGAAACTGGAATTTCCTCATAAGCCAAGTTTTGTGGCAGTTTAGGTATGGAGTGTGCTGTTCTACCCCCACCAAGTAGCGTAGCAGCTATTCCTGAGGAAGCCGCTGCAATAGCGATCCCTTTGTCTTTCCGGATTTCAGCTAACAATAAATTTAGGCGAAAGTTTTTTCCGGTTCCTCCTGGTGCATCGAAAACGTTCAAACTACCTTCGCTGCTGGAAACCTTTAGGATTACTGTATCAATAACTAATCCTTGTTCTGGATTAAACAGTGGAAGTAGTTCTCTTATATGTCGTCCTAATAAAACAGTATCGTAATCCAGTTCTCGCATCAGATCTCTACTAACTTCCTCTGTCCTTTGTGGTCGACACATCCCAAAATCAGAGAAATATTTTCCCGTAATAGTCATCATCTGGTCTTCAACTTTAGTTAAAGCGTCATTGTAAATAAAATCATTGTATGAAGCATGCGCCTTCTGTTCTAGTACACTGTGTAAAATATCTTCTTCCATGTCATTTCTGTACTTTTCCCACAATTGCTGGGGATTTAAAAGCCCACAGGTTGTCATTAATATAGCAACAACCTTGGGCGCAGATCTGCATTGTACAGCTTCTTCCAGAGTCATATCCCGATGACTGTCATTTTCTAACAGTCCTCTTGCCTCACATGCCTGCCGAAATGTCAAAAATTTTTGATTATCGAGTTTTTATAGATCCTTGAAAGATGCTGGCCCGGGCACGTGGTGTAAAAGCATTCTCAAATAAAAACATTCCATACTGCTAACGTAGACTACGTAAACTCGCCCCAAAGCATCTCCAGATTTGGCACCAGCCCGTCGTTTCCACACTTTCCTTGTCGCGTTCCAAGTATAATATCATGGAAACATTACATAGAGAAGCGTTTTTGCAAATACATCTCAAATACAGAGGTCGAAAAACGCGGTGAGTGTCGTTTTCGGAGGAGAAGCCAGTCTCTCTTGGAATTTATTTTCGGTAAAATATAACGTTCAGCATTTTCCAGGTGTACACATATTTGTGTGACGGTAGGATGTCTTTCGTGTAACGGGAACCCAAAGAGGCGTCATACAGCTTCGTTGCTACTGACACAAAGACCGGACTGTTATGTCTGAACTTCAATTACGGGATTAGAGGCATCTGTGTTTCTGATGTTGAAAATAGCTTGGTCGTGCTACCTTTATTATTATACTTGCAGATATATTTGATATCGCGCACGGAACTGCAAGCCTCGATATTTATATGTGCGTTGAACATTTTTGACAAAATTGGCGTACAGGGAACCACCCAACGTTACTGTTATCAATAGTAACGTAATTGCCATTCCGAAGTTTCACAGATGCCGTTCTACCTCCGTCTTCTGGTTCTCTTCTACGATTCAACGGATATCCATTGCCATTGGGGATAGTGTCTGTATAATTTTCAACTATTTTGAATATTATGTTATTATTATTTTATATATACTTTCCAACTTTTAATTAAAACGCACTGTTTTTATTTAAGAATGTATTTGAATTTGTTTTATTTAGAATTTTAAATTTCACAGTTTCGGGCTTTTATTATTTACACGTATATATATAATTTATTTATAACACACCGTTTTATTTATTTTAATAAAAATATATATTTATGTATATATTGATTTATAACGATCAATTTAATGCGAGCGAATGCGGTTGAAATACAAGCGAATGATAACTAATGGTAAACAAATACTGTAAGCTTAATATTTATACAAAATGCTTGGCTTAGGTTTACATTAACGGGGAAGGAGGGGAAATTTCGATTTCCGTTTTCTCTTCAATTTTCTTTACTTTACAGGAATTGGAAATTGGTGGGTATTCCAGTGGATAAAGGGTGAGTATGTATGTATATGTATAATTCAGTATTTCATTTATGGATTTTCTATATATATATATTTCTTAAGTTTAGAATTCAATGAGGTCTTTGTTCATGTCTTCAACATGCCGGGGGGCCTGCGCGGTCGTAACATGCACCAAGTCATCGAGTTTTTGTAGTGCCTTCTTGGCCTCGCTGACCAGGCCAGTGAGTCGACGTTGGAGGGCCGAGGTAGAATGCCTTCGGGAGTTTGGGGCGTCAACCTTTCGATGTCCTGCTCTTTTTTGAACTCGTCCACTGGCAACAGGTTTCCCGCGTGGTGGTTTGGGGTTTCTCTTCGAGCTGCTGGGCATGGCTCGTGTTGATGTCGTGCGTGCAGAGCTGTGCAGCAGAGTGTGGTGTGCAAGCCCACAGCGGTGGCAGCTGTCTCGAGAGTTACAGCACCCCGTCGTATGCGATGTCGCCAAACAATTGATGCAATACTTGTGCACCTTCGCAGACTCGTATCGCTCGTCTGGAGTCATTGCCAGGAACGCACGACAGTGACGCAATGAGTGGGTGCGGCAGCACAGCCGACACTTGCCGAAGTTCTGTGATCTGAAAAGACATCGTTCGAAAAGCAATTTTAGTATGAGATGATGGAGAGTGGAGGCGTGCAGAGTTTAGCTTTTCGAGAGAGAGAGAGGGGAATGTGTAAGCTAAGCGGGTGGCAGAAGGCAGAGTTTGGTTATGTTGCAGGTGACCGTTCCGCCTTGAATGCGGATGTCTACCACGCGAACGTTTCGGTCGGGTCCGGGATGCAGTTTGGTTCTGCGACCTAGTTGCCATTCGTTTGGGGGTAGGAGGTCGTCTTTGATGACGACGAGATCACCTTCCTTCATATTTCGCTGGGATCCTTTCCATTTATAGCGTTTTTGAAGATGGTGGAGATATTCAGTTTTCCAGCGCTTGCTGAACTGATGATGGAGTACTCTTAATTTTTGCCATTTATTAATGAGTGAGAGATTTTCTGAGTTTGGCTCAGGGATCGAGAGTAAGGGCGCGCCTCGTAAAAAGTGGCCTGGAGTTAGTACCTTCAAGTCTTCGGGATCTTGAGATATAGGAGAGAGTGGTCTGGAGTTGAGTACCACTTCGATGCGTATTAGGAGAGTGGTAAATTCTTCGAAGGTGAACTTTTGATTTCCAGCGACTTTGGTGAAGTGAGTTTTGAAGCTCTTCACTGCCGCTTCCCAAAGTCCTCCCATATGTGGAGCGTAAGGCCATATAAGTCCGTGAATGGCATATTCCGTTGTGGTTTTGTCCGAAACTTCTTCCAGGAACGCGGATACTTCTCTTTGTAGGCTTCGCTGTGCTCAGCTGCTTTTCCGCGTGCAGTAGAGTTGAGTGGAGGAACTCGAGGAGGGAGCAATATCGCGAATTATCGGGGATAATAATTGGATGGCGCTCATCGTAGCTGAGGGCGGCATAAGTGAGACGTCCATTTGCACGCAGCAGTCCTGATTTATCAAAGAAGGGGTTGAGAGTACGGAGGGGATCTCTTTTTTCTATCGGAAGTTTCGACTCCAGTGCTGTGATGGTTTTTCCGAAGTATTTTCGCTGGGTGACAGCTATGAGACGAGTTTTTGCGAACTTTATGTCGCTTTGAGTGAGAGTGGTAGAGGGCGGATTTGGCAGTTTCCTAGCCTTTTGCGCGAAATGAAATATGTACTCTGTTACTCTGAGAGCGGTGGAAAAGGAGGAGAATTGGTCTAGAAAATCAGGAGATTCTAAAGCGTGGAATGCTTCAATTTGTCGTTGTTCGGGAGGGGACGAGTGAGTTGGTGAACTTTTCGGTCAAAGAGGGGATGGCCTAGTTAACCACTCGGGGCCTTTCCACCAGAGTGAACAGTTGACGAGCTCTTGGGGTTTAGCTCCACGCGTACCTCGATCAGCTGGGTTGTCAGCGCTGGAGACATGTCGCCACATAGCATTATTCACGAGTTCAAGGATCTGAGATGTCCTGTTCGCTACGTATGTTTTCCACGTCCATGGGGGTTTTTCCAGCCATGCTAATACAATGGAGTAGTCTGTCCACAAAATTAGTTCATGAGATGGCAGATTTAGGGAGCATCGAATCTGCTTTACTAATTTTGCCAGTAAAACTGCGCCGCAAAGTTCCAGCCTAGTTAGAGAGACGGTTTGTAAGGGGGCTACTTTACTCTTGGCTGCGAGTAAGTGGGATGTAGCAGCATCACCTTGCTGGATGGAACTGTTTGGACTGAATTGCACCCATCGAGGTATCCTTATTTCTTCGATTGCGGCGAGATTTTTCATGAAGGTGTTCCATTTGTGGAGTGAGATCGGCTTCACGGTTTTGTCCCAGTCTGTTCCTTCCATCCATAGTTGTTGAAGAAGAGTTTTCGCTGCTATCATTATGGGCGATAGCCATCCTGCCGGGTCGAAAACTTTCACAGTGACAGATGAGAGGATCAGTCGTTTCGTGGCAGTGTCTGAGGATAAGGGGGGGTTCACTGAGTACGAGAATGTATCAGTGAGAGCATTCCATTTTATTCCGAGGGTTTTTGTAGAACTTGCCTCTTGGAATTCGAGAAATTCTTCATCTAAAAGATCAGACGGGGGGATGTCTTTCAGCAGTGACTTGTGGTTTGCTGTGATCTTTTTTAACGGGAATCCGGCTGACTTGAGTACTTCGATAACTTGATGTATCGATTCGCCGGCTGAGTCGAGATTATGTCCGCCCGAGAGGATGTCATCTACGTATGTCTCTCCTCTTAATATTTTTGAGACATGGGGTTATGTCTCATTAGAGTCCTCGGCTAATTGGGGGAGTGTCCTTATTGCCAAGTATGGAGCGCAGTTGACACCGAATGTGACCGTTTTTAGTTTAAAGTCTTCTATCGGACTATGGGGGGTTCTGCGGAATAGAACGCGTTGGAAGTCTTGGTCTTCCTTGTGGACGTATATTTGGCGGTACATTTTTTCGATCTCGCCGTTAAATACATACTTATATAATCTCCATTTTAAAATAATGAGCATTAAGTCATTTTGGAGAACGGGGTCAGTATGTAATACGTCATTGAGTGAGAGACCGGAATGCGAGGGTTTTGAGGCATTGAAAACTACACGGACTTTAGTAGTTTTGCTTCCAGGTTTAATCACCGCGTGATGGGGTAGGTAAAAGGAGAAATATTTACCGTCGCGTATGATTTCTCGTGAATGGGTTGGTTCCATGTGATCTAGCGTTAGGTATTCCTCTAGGACTTCTGAATAGGTGTTTCGAAGCTCATCTTTCTTTTCGTTAGTTCGTTCCACGCTGAGGTATTGCTGCTGTGCTGCGGGTCTGGAGTGCCCGAGTGCAATGGCGTCCGGGAATGCTGACTTGAATGGCAGCTTTACTACATATCGGCCATCTTCTCGTCGATTAGTGATTTTTTTATAGAGCGCCTCACAGTATTCATCATCGTCTGTGTATGTGGGGGCCGGTGGTACCTCTTCTTGTTCTCAGAATTTCCTGAGGAATTCTCCCAGTGATTCTTCAACAACTGGTCCACTTAATATCCACCCAAATATTGTGTTTTGGGCTATTAGGCTGCCGCCTACATTAATTTTGTGGCCTGGGGTGAGTATTTTTGGGATTATGTCGCTACCAATGACCATATCTATTCTAGTTGGTGAAAAGCAGTTGGGGTCTGCTAATGGAAGTGAGAGATATTCTGTTAGATCTAATTCTTTAATTTTGAAGGATGGGAGAGTGTGCGTCAATTGAGGCAGTATTATCGCTTGGGCCGCGATTTTTACTGTTTGATTAGCTGAACATATTGTAATAGAGCATATTCTATTCGAGTTTTGGACTGTGCTACCGCCCATGCCAAGAATTTGGTAGTTGGCTTTTGTGGTGGGGAGACCAAGTACCTTTTGTATAGGGGAGGTTACAAAAGTTTTTTGAGAGCCTTGGTCAATGAGAGCTCTGATGTGAGGTACTTCTCCTTTGTGGAGAATGGGAATATTTGCTGTGGGAAGCAATGTCCTTTCTTTGTTACTCGAATAGTGGGATAGAGTTTTTGTTCTACCGCTTTCATTTGCCTTTGAGTTTTTTGATGCCTGCTTAGAGGTGCAGGGCTGTTCTTCCTCGACTGTCACTTGAGAAGTAGTGAAGTTTCTTTGAGGTTTTGGGGGTAAGGCGTGGGGTTGCTCGCAGTGTAATGGGGGAGGGAGTAGTGACGTCTTTGACAATAAGCGCACGTAAAGTTGCTTTTGCAATCTTTCTCCAAATGCGAGTACGCCAGGCAATTTTTGCAGTAGTTATTGTCTTTAATGAACTTGTTCCGGTCTGAGACGGATAGTTCTCGAAATTTGACGCACGTTGTCATCGAGTGGTTTGATTGGCATAGTTTACATGAAACTTGCCTTTTGTTTTGAGTAAGGAACGATTGGGTTTTGTTCCGATAATTGAGTGTTGGGGGAGGGACCGCTGGTGTCCGTTGGGGGTAGCTGGGCTGACTGATCTTCGGCTTATTGGGTCTGTATGTGCTGAGCCGCTCCACGACCTCGTACCGAGCTGTCAGAAATTGTTCCATTTCTGACTATCGAGGTAACTCCTTCCTTGAGTTGAGTGATTGCTCCCAGAGAGCTAGTGTTTCATCCGGCAGTTAAGACAAGCATTGGGTCCCAGCTTTCTGTTGATACTCCATTTGCCTGTAATGTAGAAAGACAATTATTTATTGTTGTCTCCTGTTGAATCCTTTCTCCATTCTCTGTGTGGGCAGGTTGGATGTTGAACAACGTCTTTATTTGGCCATCGACCACGATTCTTTTATTTTCGTAGCGTGCCTTGAGTGCATCCCATGCTAATGAGAAATTGTGGCCACTGAGAGGGTAATTTTTAATGAGGAGTGCAGCTTTACCTCTTGTTTTCTGTCTCAAGTGGTATCGTTTCTGCACTTCGGATAATTGGGGGTGGTTGATGTACACTGCTGTGAACATGTCCCTAAATGAGGGCCAATCTTCATATCCTCCATAGAAGATTTCTGTGTCACATGCAGGTACCTTGAGAAAGCTGAGTGAGTCAGCTTGTGTTGGGGGGGGGGCATCTTTGTAATGGGGGTGTTTAAATGGGAGGAATCCATACTTTGTTGGATTTGGTCAAGTAACTCACTTATCCTGATTTTCGTGAGCATTGCGTTGTCATTTGTTGTCTCGTAGGCCTCTGCGCATGCTGAGCGTGTCTTTTCATCCTCCACGTTGCTCATCTGTAGGTTTTGGTTGGCTGCCTCCACTAGTTCCATGTGCCTTTCCAGATGGTCCTTGAAAATTTTAAGCGCTGCTTCGGAATGGGTCTCTTCACTGGTGTTCCACCATTTACCGCAGAATTTTTCCATCCTGGATAGCTCATATAAAAATTTTTTATGCAGCTGGGAAAATTCCTCTTCTTCCGCCTGGGATTTCGAGCGAGTTCGGGGTCCTGTAAGGGGGTGGAGTGATTGGTGCTTTTCCATTTTATCCTATATTTTATTATAAAATATTTATTTATATTTTTATATATGTATGTATATATATTATTATTAATTTATTTATTTAGTGTGAAGCTTTTATGTGGGGTACTGTACTGTGTCAGCGCGTCTGAGCACAGCAATGTATAAATGTATACTGGGTTTTTATTATACCCCGTTTGTATGCTGGGTGCTTTGTTTAGCTTACACGAGTATGTACGTATGTATACTTATGTACATACGTGTCTTTGCCTGCTTGCTATTGTAAATAGCGAAGAAGTGGAAATTGTCGGAATTTGAAAAAACCACTTTATGTATATATGTGTATGTATATACATGTACCACGGTTGGGTAGCGGTGACTTGCTATGCGGTGGTGACTTTGGGCAGTGTAATGTGCTTACACTGGTCCGGTTCTGGGCCCGTTGTAATGCGTTTCGGCCCTGTTGGGTTGTATATACTGAGAGTATGTATATGCTTGGGAGGATATATGAGAAGGGCAGCTGGTCCGATTCTGGTCCTTTTCGAAAGTGTTTTTGGACCAGTTGGCGTATTTAAAAAGGGGAGTTTATATACGTGAGGGGATATATAATAATAATCGGTTTTTTGTATTAAATATATACTTGTGATGGGGAAAGCGCGTGTTTTTCATATATACGT
This sequence comes from Ceratitis rosa, assembly GCA_037013455.1. Lineage (NCBI taxonomy): Eukaryota > Metazoa > Arthropoda > Insecta > Diptera > Tephritidae > Ceratitis > Ceratitis rosa. The sequence continues at coordinate 1,939,616 of JAWMAG010000014.1, read as the reverse complement.
TTTAATATATTATATATGAGCACTGTTATATTCGGTAAATGAAAATTAGAGGATTTTCATTTACCGACATTGGGGACCCGCTATGTATTATTATATATTGTGAGAATAGTTTAGCGGACTTTGTAATTTTGCGCAAACGTAATAAAACATAAAACTTTTTATTTTATAATTATTATTTTTTTGAGATTTGTATGTATATGTATGATGAGGAGCTATCATACACCGTTTGGCAAAATCCGCTAAACTTAATTCAATATGCAATTGAGTGAGATTGGGACTTACTTAGACATCCGGACTTATTACAAACCACGTTTTTGAGAGGGTGGTGTAGTGCTGAGGCTCCTTTTATTTTGCAGCTTGGATCTGCTGTATGTCCTTGGTCTTATAATTTTTTCCAAGTGAATTTAGTGATTTAGTGCTTTTCCGCGCTACTAAGGTTATGACCGCAGCTGTATATGTACCGTGCAATATATTATTATTTTTTTTATTTAAATTTTTTGTAAATATGTTTTATGTATGTTTTCACGACACTTTTATTTAATTTTAATTTCAATGTTAATACATATATTTTTTTTACTTTGTTTAATTTTTGCTTGTATGTTTTAGTATGTAGGTATGTATGTACTTGTGTACGTGTGTATGTACATATATAATATATGTATATAAAATATATATTTTCTTTGTACGAGTATATATTTTCACCGTTTTTTTCACTTTTTTTATATGTTTTGTTTGCAAAACTAAATACTAAGTATTTATATACTTTGAAAAATTTTTTGTTTTAATTATCTATTTAAATTTTGTTTAGTATGTATTTTGTAGCACAGCACTATATGTATGTAATTTTTTTCACTACTTTTTTTATGTTTTGTGTCACCGCGTTTTATGTTTTTTTTTTGTATACTTTAATGTATATATTTTCATATATATATGTATTGTATATAAAATTTTATTTTGGGGTTTTCTTTTTTTGTTTTAATTTTTATGTATTTACGAACTTCTTTTTTTTGTTTTTTACATATTTTACACGCCCGAGTTAGAACACAACTTTTCGCTTGTTATGATTTAACGTTAAGGATCGCGTGAAATTTTGTTTTAATTTTATATTATTTATATTTAGTTTTATTTTATTTTAGTTTTAGAAACACTTTTCTTATAAAAATGTTTAATATGTATATGTGTGTGTACGTAGATTATTTATGTATATTAACTTTATTATGTACATATACATATTTTAAACGCTTTTTATTTATATTTTTTATTTAGGTTCACTCCGTAATTGGGTTTCGGCACCATGTAAAATTTTCAACTATTTTGAATATTATGTTATTATTATTTTATATATACTTTCCATCTTTTAATTAAAACGCACTGTTTTTATTTAAGAATGTATTTGAATTTGTTTTATTTAGAATTTTAAATTTCACAGTTTCGGGCTTTTATTATTTACACGTATATATATAATTTATTTATAACTCACCGTTTTATTTATTTTAATAAAAATATATATTTATGTATATATTGATTTATAACGATCAATTTAATGCGAGAGAATGCGGTTGAAATACAAGCGAATGATAACTAATGGTAAACAAATACTGTAAGCTTAATATTTATACAAAATGCTTGGCTTAGGTTTACATCAACGGGGAAGGAGGGGAAATTTCGATTTCCGTTTTCTCTTCAATTTTCTTTACTTTACAGGAATTGGAAATTGGTGGGTATTCCAGTGGATAAAGGGTGAGTATGTAAAATTCAGTGTATGTATAATTCAGTATTTTATTTATGGATTTTCTATATATATATTTCTTAAGTTTAGAATTCAATGAGGTCTTTATTACCATCTTTGATACAGAGGCACTGAGGATTCTCAGAACCGCATGGACCATGAATCATATTTTTGGCAATGATGTCGTAAAGTGTCTTGCCATTATTTTGATGCGGTATTTCAGCGCTGATGATTTTATCGACTTGACCCGCTCTAAACTTGACCCATATTAAAATATGCACATGTGGCAGGACCCGATTTTGCCATTTTATAGAATACATGAAGCACAATGTCTCTCCAAATATTCTTCCTTTAGTAATTGCCGCGATCAGTTTTTTAACTTTTAATCTGAAAACTCTCGCGAAATTATCACGTGAAGCAAACTGCTCGCCAGTGACCACGGCTGCAACTTCATTGATCAATGATGGATTAAACCGTCTTTCATGTTCACGTTGCGTTTTCTAATCATAATGAATAACAAGCAAATTCAATTAAACAGAAGAAAATCAACCTAACATATGAAATGTGTATGAAACATAATTAACGAAAGCAAACGGTTTTCAATAGTATGTAAATATATATTTTTTTATTACTTAAATTAAAATTAAAAAGTTGTCTAGTTATAAAACGACACACCTTAACTTACCTTTAACTGAGTAGAGTTAAAACGTAACATACAGACAAACAGTCAGAGTCACTTTCGCATATATAATATTAGTATATATTTGTCGTAACTATCCAAAATAGCGCATTTTGGCTTTAGAAAGCCTTGGTGAGATTAACAGCCTTATTATGTATTGCGAAGCGAACGCTCGTTTCGTGTCAGACACGAATCGTTCGCATATTTGTATTACGTATTTCGAACACAAAGCCAAACGATAACAGCTGATTCTTACGTGATATGTTATTGAAAAGTACATTCTCTATTACGAATAGTATGCAAAACAACGAAGAGACATGTCAAATTCAAACGAAAGCTAGTTTGGTATCGTTGCATTAAATTCAAAATGGATCAGTCATGTAAAAAAAGGTAATATTAACTAATTCAATCAATGCTTGATTTGAAATAACATATTAAACTTATTTCAGCGTTAAGAAAACTACTAGCATCCAGCTTGAGATGCTCATTAAAGAATTGGAGGTTAAGGTAGACTTGGCTAGAGGCGCTCCTGTATTTGGGGCTGATAGAATTTCCTTCGATGCCCAGTGGAGGAAAGTTGCGGATAAATTGAACGCGGATGGACCTCCGCAGAAAAGTGTGGTGGAATGGAAAAACGTGAACGTGGATTGGAATTACAGTTTAAAATTCAAAATATATGTGAAAATGTGTTTAAAAATGTAAACATAATATTTTTTACGCAATTCTCTACATAGATTTGGGCTGATCTTAAAAGTCGGAAAAAACGAAAGATTTTAACGAATTTAATTGAAATTTTAAAAAACAAATAAAACTATTAACAAATTATAAAATTTGTTTGAATGCTAGTTTTGCTTTTTCATTACATTTTCTTTTGTATATATATTTTTTGAATATATACAAACACCGTATTGTAAACAAACAAATACAAATGTCAACGAACGAGAATATAAAGAAGGAATGAGCAAATGAGCACTGCCAGATGTTTAAAATGTAACTTTAAATAGATAGAAATTCGAAAAAACACAGTGTTTTTATTTTAATTATTATATAAATGACATATGGCAACATGTTATTTGACAAATGATTCCTTCCGCATTTCTTTGTTACGTAGGCAACGTAAGGGTTGACGAACAATATAGGGAATGTCAATGCTGTACGAAATCGTCCGGAGACGATTCGTTCGTCAGACCTTTCGTTCGCAATACATAATAAGGCTGTAAGTTCACCCCAGCCAAGTGAGAAAAATCGTTACACTGGAAAAGCAAAAGTAGTGGAAATTTACTTACAACTGCTTTCTTTCTTTGATCTTCGATTATGAATGGTGAATTATTAGTAATGAATAGCTGCCAGGAAAGTTTCATTGTCAAATGGCATTTCTTTTCTAGATTGTATTATTTATTAGTCTTGGCTGAAGTTTTCTTTTCTTTTTTTTTTAATTGCTTCTAGTAGCAGCTGAGTTATTTCCTTCCTCTTTAATTGTTTCCATGTTAACCTGTCAGGAATGACTCCAACATAATTCAATTGCAGTAGCATCACAACTGTTTTCATTACAATTTCTCAGTTTGTGATAATAAGATTTTATATTACATGTTGAATTTGTGGGGTTTGCAATTTTATCAGCTTCCTATATAAGGGGCAACGACTACTTTTGATCTCTCTATTTTATCCAACTTCGCTTAATAGCTGTCACGAAGTTTTTGTATAGGTATAACTTTTTTTAATTTAATAAATACCTTAATAATTATTTAGCTAAAGTAAATCTCGTTCATTGTAGACATCCTCTACATATGGTGGTGGAGGAAAGTTTTCAGCCCCGCAACGTGGAAATTGCAAAGGCTTTCATCAAAATTCCACCATTTTGGCACGTCAAGCCAGAACTATGGATTGCACAAGTGGAATCTCATTTCACCGCAGCTGGTATCAGTAACGACAAAACTCAGTGCCATACGGTCGTGACAGCAATCGAGAGTAACGTTTTGCGCAAATAAGCGAAAAAAATTCTTAATACACTTGTATATATGGCTAAAAAATCGCTTAAAAAATTGTGACAATCCGCGAAATGCGTAGCTTGGCAGGCAGCGAGATAAACGACAATCGAAACACAACACACAACCGCCGTTTCGCAATCAACCATCGCACAACAGCTGGCAGTAATGACAAAATAAATCCATATTTAAAAAGTTTAGCTAACAAGCCTATCGTCTATGACGGTTGCCGACAGGCTCTACCACCGCTACATCATTGGCGTTATTCCATGTCCTGACAGCAAACTCCCAGATAAAAACTACTATCTCTACACAGCCAACAGATCTACCATAAAAACCTACGGCGAAAAAGACATGATTTCAAATTTAGGATTACGCCGGCAATTTCGTTGGAACTTCATCGTGTCCGACGTCTCACAAGCCATACTCGCAGCCGATTTTTTATCAAATTTTAAAATATCTGTTAACTTACGACAACAAAAACTCATCGTCGATACGACCAACATATCTAAACTTTGCTCGCTATCCATTGCTAACAAGGTAGTATTGAATTTATCTTGTATTAAAAGTAATAAGTCGTTCCAAAAATTGTATAGCCACAAAACCGAAAAAGAATATCACGCATCATATCGTTACCAAAGGTCCACCAGTTTTCTCCAAACCGACAAGATTATAAACGGAGAAATTAAAAGCCGCAAAAGACGAAATTCAGTACTATTAGAATCAGGAATTTGTCGTCCATCACGCAGTCCATGGGCAAGCCCGTTGCATATGGCGAATGGAGGCTTTGTGGAGATTTTCGCATATTACATGCTGTAACCGAGCCAAAGAGGTGCCCTCTTCCACACCTGCATGATTTCACTCACTCGCTCCATAGCTGTAGTAATTTTTTAAACACTTGATCCACGTCGTGCATACCATAAGATTCCCGTTAAACCAGCTGACATACCGAAGGCAGTCACTACACTATTCGGCATGGTCGAATTACCGTTTATGTATTTCGGACTAAGAAACGCGAGTCAAACGTTTCAAAGGTTTATGGACAGCATTTTTCTTGAATATGATTTTGCCTGGCCATACCTCGATGATATTTGGATATCATCAAAAGATATGAACCAGCACAGACAACATTTAAAGGTAGTATTTGAAAAGCTCGGCGAGTTCGAATTAGTTATAACCCTATCGAAATGTATACTGGGATAATCCGAAGCTAAATTCTTAGGGTTCACAATCGACAGTAGTGGAATTTCTCCTCCGAAAGACAGAGTGCAACCAATTCAAAATTTTAAACTGCCCGCAAAAGCATGCGGTTTATAATGATTTCTCGGCATGATTAATTTCTTTCTTTCTTTTTTATTTTTGCCGAATTCCGCGAATAGATAGACTTGAGAAAGATCATAAAATGCAACAAAAAGAATGGCACATAAATTATCGAGTGGAACTATGAAGCAAAGGAGCCTTTTCAGCAGTGTAAGAATGACTTATATAAATGTAGTTTACTCTCTTACCCGAGCTCTGCCGCGAAACTTAGTCCAACAACAATATGACAACGGCCAGTGGCAACCACTCGGTTTCTATTCCGAACGTCTCACTGAAGCACAAACAAGATACAGCACCTACGATCACGAACTCCTAGCTGCGTACAACGGAGTCCACTAATTGCAACACATGCTTGAAGGTAGAGAGTTCTACATTCTCAGCGATCATAAGCCTTTACAATACGTATTTCAGCCAAAGCTAGAAAAACTTCCCCACGACAAATGCGACATTCAGAATTTATCGCCCAATTCACAACTGACATTCGATATACATATTGCAGGCAACGGCAATATAGGTAGTTGCAGATACATTGTCACATGTATCCACCATTCATGCACCATGCATGACGGACTTCAGCAAACTTGGGAAAATTCAACGATCGGTTTCAGAATTTACTTAACATAATAAAATCAAGTCTACCAATTAAGGCTTTTATGCTTCCAGGCACATACGTTGAAGTCTATAGTGACGTAAGCACTGGCAAGGCCCGACCATTACTACTTCTGATTGTCTACAATCTTCTTTTTGATTTAACTTTTTTAACACATCATTGGATCGTTTGTGCGGCGCATCTAAAAGCAGCCAAAACAGATGCTAGAGACTTATGAATTTCAACTTATGAACTTCTCTTCCTTCGAAGAAATTTCTACTTCTGTAACTTCTTTAATGATTTTGCCGTTCTTACGACATTAGCGCTATTAGCGCCATATTCAGACCTTCAGGTATACACAATATTTGTATTATATTTATATTGTATTCTTCTTCCAGCAGCCAGTATGTATTTTTCTTAACTGAATCATTCCAATTTTATTTGCTATAATTTTTGCCTCCTTGATTTACTAGTTAGTTATGCCAAGAATATGTTTGTCTATATGCGATGCAATGTCTTTCCTCCAGTAGACCATTTTCTTCGACACTGCTTTCGATATACATAGACTCTTTTTATTTTTTAAAATACACTTCAGCGTCAAAATTTCTGAGGGGCAAATTTTTCACTGTAACAAGACCAAAGCGACGCCATAAAAAATAGTTTTTGTTCGTCGAAATTGAGATGTGAAATAATTTTTGTTTTTAGCAGATTTGGTCGTAATTTGCAAGACAATTGAGAATGAATTATGTATACACTTATGGCGTATTTCGCTCTTAAAAATTTTAATTATGTAATGTAACGGAGTTTTGCGGTTGGCTTTGCCAAGGGTTTCCTAAAATAACAAACACCGAATTCAATTAAATTTTTATTTGTATATTTGTAATTTATATTATCTATATTTCTACGATATGCACTACATACATATATCTACACTTCTCGTATGGGCTGTGGAGGTGAAAACCCTCTTTCAAGTGTGGTAAAAACCCTTAGAGGAATATAACTAAGTGTTTCTGAGGTGAAAACCCCTAGGGACACTACATTTACAGGTGGTGTTGACCCAACGGGCAAGAATACCTAGCGACGACACAAAGGCTACTTAATTTCCTTCAAATTTTCCTCGTCTTTTATACTATTCTGCGTACAGGCAGAATGTTGTTTTATAGAAACAATTTATCGCTATGGACAGTTTTTCTTAGTGCTATGTGTGTGTATGTATATAAAGGGTGGTTAAATTTTCAAGGGCCGATGTTGATTTTGAATAAAACACAAACTATTTAGGAAATTATTGAAATTTTATTTTATTATGATATATTGGTATTACTCAATTATGTATGTAACAAAATATCGGCCAAATGAGCGCCGCGACCTCGGCGGCACACCTCCATACGATGGTCCAAATTTTCGATGACGCTGAGGCATAATGGAGTTTCTATGCCGTTAATGTGCCGAATTATCTCATCCTTTAGCTCTTGAATTGTTGCTGGCTTATCGACGTACACGTTTTCTTTCAAATAACCCCAGAGAAAAAAGTCCAACTGTGTCAAATCACATGATCTTGGAGGCCAATTGACATCGCCATTACGTGAGATAACACGGCCATTGAATTTGTTGCGCAAAAGAGCCATTGTTTCGTTAGCTGTGTGGCAAGTGGCACCGTCCTGCTGAAACCACATATCGTCCACATCCATATCTTCCAATTGTGGCCATAAAAAATTCGTTATCATCTCACGATAGCGAACACCATTCACAGTAACTGCCTGACCGGCCTCATTTTGGAAAAAATACGGCCCGATGATGCCGCCAGCCCATAAACCGCACCAAACAGTCACTCTTTGTGGGTGCATTCGTTTTTCGACAATCACTCTTGGATTCTCATTCGCCCAAATGCGGCAATTCTGTTTATTGACGAATCCACTGAGGTGAAAATGTGCCTCATCACTGAAGATGATTTTCTTCGAAAATTTTCATAATAAGTCTGGATAACTTTAACACGTTGTTGGATTGTGTATCTCTCCATGGTTCAAATTGAGTAAGTCTGAAATAGAGAAATATCAAATTAAATTCGGAAAAAAACTTGGCGTTTAGGTTTGGTTCACATTCAACATCGGCCCTTACAATTTAACCACCCTTTACATGTCCCAATAAATTCACGTTTGAACATTGTGAAAGAAAAGTGAATACGCATAAAGCAGAATTCATAAAATGTGTACGTACATATGCATATATGTATGTATGTGTGTACATGTGTATTTGAATTCATATTGGGTTTATATGTACATATTGTCAACGACTGACGTAAATCGGCCTCAAAATCAGTCGTTGATTCCGAAAAGAATAAATAAAAGTCGAATTGAATTAATTTAGTGTTTAATTAGGAATTTGTTTAAACAAACAAATTATTGTACAATAATATTAGCATGTATACATATGTGTATGCGTTGGAAACTATATTCTTTTCTTACACTTAGATTTGGGCAATCAGCTAGGAGTATCTTCTTGAATCGGATTAAGCGAATTGTAATATTGGTGATCGAACCAATAAATTGCGGACATAAGGATAAAAAACGGTTGCTATTTATTTATATATATATAATTGGCGCTTTGTGACCGCTGAAGCGATTTTCGGCCGAGCTCCTCCTCCAATTTGTGGTTTTGCGTCTTGATGTTTTTCCAACAAATGGAGGGACCTACAGTTTATACTAAGCCGCCTCCGAACGGCTGATGGTTTTTTGACGAGGAGCTTTATTTCATGTCCGAAATACACTCGAAGGGATGGACATTCCCTGCCGAGGGGCGACCGCAATTAGACAATTTTTTAATTTTTAATTTAAATTAATTTTCCATAACTTTTGGATGTTGGTGCTATTTATTTACATACATATTTACTTAAGCCGTTTGGCTACTCGCATATACCCAGTAGGAAAGTAGAACATTTAGGTTTCTGGCCTAAACATACCGGCCCCCTTGGCGGGGCAATATATTTTAACTACCCGAATTAACTTACTCAACGTTTGCCCTGTACAATGATTATTACATATATTTACAATTGTCAACTTAATCTAGATTTCCTTTCGTTCCTCGAAGACCCGTAAGGCCGTACATTCCCCTGTTTGGGACAATTTTTTAGGGCGAACCCAGCGTTACCCACCTCCCGCCCAACCGACCGAGGGGCGCGTCTGAGGGAAATCGAAAAATCCAACAGACCGGACTGCCCTGAACCCTAAACCGATCGCGGAAGGCCGCGGTTACACTTACCTCTTACACTAAAGAGCTACAGATTTATTCATCAGCTGCTATAAAATTGCACACGGAAAAGGAGAGGGAATTTATTTATTTATTTAAAGCACTCAGCAAGTAGGTTTTGTTACAGAAAAGCGAGTCAGAGGAACCAATGTTGGGGAAATGTGTATTAAAATCGTTACACAAAGATGTAAAAGGGTCGTGTATTTCAAACTTTGTTCTGCATGAGCCCAATGAAAGGGGCCTAAAATGTCTAGATGATCTTAAAGGTATGGTGAAGTTAAGCTTGCTAAGTAGGTATAGGCTATTGATGGCACCACTTATCAATTTATTTAAAAATAAAAATAAAATTTATTAAAGCCATTTGTTAAAAGTTGGTGGGCGAAGTTTCGTTTCAGTTGCAATCTTTTCGCTGCTCCCTCAGTGATGAAGCTTATCTCGTAACATGAATCTAATAAAGCACGGATAGGCTGCATTTGGCCAAATTTGTCTTGAATAAAAATCACGGCTGTTGATATCATCGCTCTTTTGGTTGAGCGGGCGATGGGTGAAACCGATGGATCCGCTAGTAAATTGTTCGATGCATTCAAAGAGGTTGATCATTTCCTTTTGGTTCTATCGGTTGAGCTAGCGATGGAGCTGTATTTGAAATATGCGAAAAATGAAGATGAGAGTAATGTAATTGGTGGCAAACACGACAACGAGCTTTCGATAGGCACTTGGGTGCTATATGGCCTTTACGCAAGCAATTTATACACGCACCTGCTTGCTTTACCCAGTCGAAACGAATTTAAACTGGTAATGCTAGAAATTAAGAACAATTGTTGAAGCTGTGACCTGCGCTATTACAACATATGCAAATTGGAATGGCGTTGACGAAAGAATTTGACGTTTTCGTGCGGGCTACCTTACCACTGCATTGTGTTACCTTTATGTCCTTTTCGTTCTAACAAGCTTCTAAATATTGACAATTTCGGTTCAACCACTTGTAGCATTCGAAACTTTTGGTTATATGATGATTTTGAATCCGAATCAATTTTTGTTAATACGATGTGAATTAGCATTGAATTCATTATGTCGCTTTCCGGAACCAAAGAGCGCAAGGACTCACGAAGCGCAGCTACTTTATCGATTATATTACGTAGACTTGTCGCATCAGAATGATTCATTGCCGGAATGTTAAAAAGATTTATGATATGCTCCTGAAATAAAAGTATGTTGTTGTCGTACCGTTCCTTGAGTCTTGGGGTAATTTTCCACGGTAACTTGGAATAGCTCGATTACTCAAAGAGCTGGTCCTGAAAGACAATTCATAAGGTAGTTAAATTTGTCGACCTTTGGCATTAGTGGATCATTGTGCACTAAGTTGCAAAAGGTTCGGAAGATATTTTCCGTCAAATTTCGGTAATTTAAGTGCAGATGGTCGATTACTCATACTAGTATTTCCAAATGTCGTAGCGTTGAAAACGCTTGTGTTAAACTCCGAAGTTCATCTTCTGGTGTTAATCAACGAAAGAATTTTAGATTTGGTTGAAATGTAAGTTTCTTCAATTTCTACTCTTGATATGTCTGTATGATCAAGAGCTTCAATTTTATTTTGTACGTTGGAGATTTTCTGAAAATAAGACTCAACAATTTATAGTCGACATTCAAGAACATGAGTGTCGATATAACCTTCTTCACAACCAATCCGCTGCTTCATACTAAGTAGGTTGCGAAGAATCGTTGAACGTTTTTGTGCTAACGAAGACAAAAACGTTTGTTCTTCGTTGCCCAATTCCATTACATTGTCTTCACCGATATCAGACATTCCGAATAATTTAAATACAAAAACCTGGTTAATGAAGAATTCGCAATGTGACTTAGGCGTAGCAAAGCAGTGTCCGGAGACTGCGACGCGTTGAGGAGTAAGTAATTGCAGCGTTAATTATGATAATATGTCTGCATGTAGAAAAAATTGCTATCCACGTTGTGCTGAAGGATATGTTGCTCTTGTTGAAGAAATCCAACTGTTGCACCGACAATTAAGGTGATTATTATTGCAAAGCTTGGATTGATGAAACGACCCAATAAACGTGGAGGCAACTTTTTGGTAGACGAATTACCGACCTTAGCGAGAAACTTTACTTTTTATCTTTTGTCTATTTTAGAATTTCACAATTTCAATATGACATGTCCTGTCACGGTCGCCAATGAACAAAAGAAAAGTTATGAATTCGCTAAGTATTTTACAAAGTATTTATTTTGCTGACTGTACAGCTTCAACTCCAAAATTACAATGATAGGAATTTTTACATGTTATGCATAATTCTTTTTATATATGAACCTATTCAGTGTGCGGCTGCGGTAGCCGAGTGGTTAGCATTGCACACTGTCATTCAGCAGGCACGGGTTCATATCCCGGTGTCGTACTAACATCCAAAAATTTATTTAAATAAAAAATTAAGTAAAATTTTCTATTTGCGGTCGCCCCTCGGCAAGGAATGAAAACCACAAATTGGAGGAGGAGCTCGGCCGAAAATCGTTTCAGTGGTTACAAAGTGCCATATAGGATGGTGCTTCATAGCCATACAAATATTTTAGTTCATCGATGCACTCTTGTCGTGATAATCCACGTCGAAAGTTGTGAAAAATGATCGCACGAAAATGTTCACGAGTTAATTTCATTTTTTGGCCAAGGTGAATTTTTTAATTCCATGTAAATAAAACAGTTCACGATTAAATGACAAAACGTTCTGAGTGATGTTATGCTAAAAAATGTCAAACTTTCCAATGGAAATATCAGATTGCACCTGGCAACACTTAGTGTTGCCTAGGCCAGACCTATATATAGCAGCCTACGTATGTATATAAGTATGTATATGCAGATATGCTTATGCGTACATATGCATGTAAATAAATATATATATTGAATATAACAGAAAATGCAATAGATAAAAATAAAAACATGTAAATACACGTATGTTTGTTACAGTTTAGAAAAACGGTGGCATGTATGTATGTATGTTTCGTATGCAAATACAGAAGTATGTTAAAGGTGAATGCACTATTTTAGCGTCATGGTCATCTGATCTTGCACAGTCTCATGCATCTGACCAATCTTGCTCCCCCCATTGAAATGCTGGCATTTCAATCGGAAATGGGAATTGGTGCAATTTTATGAACTGCTCTTCTCGTGATGCCCTTTGCAGTTTTGATGTCAACTACTTTTATTTTGCCGTCTGAGCCGGGAACTAAATCGGTAGTTCTGCCAAGCGATTAATTCTGTGAAGGCGAATTGGCTTCGTGGATTTCGACCATTTTTTCAATTTAAGCCACTTGGAGCGTTGTTGTAGATTAAGAATATAATCTCGCGACCAGATCTCCCAGAAACGCTTTTTCAAATACGTCACCCACTGTCATTGTGTTAATGAAGATGCGCTGTCTACATCGATGTGTTTGTCTGGCATCGACAACAATGATGTTCCGATTAGCAAATGCGCTGGAGTCATTTGACAGAGGTGTCAGCCGACGAGAATTCAGAATAGCCTCTACTTCAATCACAACGGTCAGTAGCTCTTCGAAAGTGAGATGGGCATATTTTTGTACAAAAGAGATTTCATCGATTTTACATCTACCTCCCATAAGCCACCAAAATGCGTAGCACGAGGAGGAATGAAGCAAAATTCAAATCCAGTCCTTTTGCCGTAACTGGTAATGTCATCAATTACAGATTTCTTCAATAATTGTTGTTGAAGTTCTTTTTTTTGAAATGAGCACCGACGAATTTTGTAGCGTTGTCACAGTAACTGCCCTGAGGTATATAAAATTAGTAGTACATAAGCCAGATACTAATTATGTATGTATCGCTTTAGACGCAAAACCTACGAATATCGCAATATATGTTTTATATGGAGCTTTGCCACGAATACGATAAGTCGTAACGAAATGCCCACAAAAGTCGACATCACTAATAAGAAATGACCATTGCATTTGCAAGCGATTAGAGGGAAGATTTCCCATAATCTTTCCTGTGTAGGTACTCTGCATATAATGTTGTGAAACGATGATTTTTCGGAAGGAGAGCTGGAAATTTCGCATCAAAAGAAATTGGTGCTTTTGACAAACAACCACCGACTCTGAGTACGACAACTGTCACTAAGTTAAGATTTATTTCATGTATTGTAGAAACGGGGTCAACTTCAGTATGAATGATTTTACTTGTTGTTGTTTCTGAAGACTTTTTATCTCTTCAGCGACCTCGCTATTTTTAATAGCTGCAACAATTCTATAGAATGTCTAGTCAAGCTCAATGTACAGTATGTGCAGTATTTTCGCTGGTGTCAGTTTAGTGTCGACTGCAACTTTGTTGAAGACGCGAAATATGTACGAAGTAATGCGAAGTAACCGGTAATGTGATGAGCAGCGATAAAATAGGGAATCGAAGATATTTCCTTCGTTACTGCTCTTGCTACACTTAAGATTTATTGCTTTTCGACGTTCCGAATCCTGGTTGCTAAATTTCGCTAGCTTATTATTTACAGGCCATTCCGAAGCCTTTTTTCCCAGAAACTCTGGTCCAGTGAACCGAATCGTATTCATCAGATTTTCGGCGCTGAAGCCACGAGAAACTATATCGATCGGATTATCTTGACTTGGGACATGTTTCCAGGTCATACCTGCAGACGTTTGCTGAATTTCAGAGACTCTGTTTACAACAAAGCAGTTCAATGTAGATGAATATGTGTGCAGCCACTGTAGTACTATCTCTGAGTCAGTCTAAAAATATATTTTTGAACTAAACTGAAGCACGTAGCTCTGTATTTGTTGCCAAGTTCTACTTAACAGAAGCGCTGTACAGAGTTTACGAAAGGACGAGCATAAATACACCATCCGTATGCTCGTGTTGAAGTGTCTGAAAATCCATGGAATTCACAATCAAACTTGGCTGCAGTGTGCACGTATCGAGGTAATTCTATTATGTTAATATAACATAATTTAAATCGGATTTGATCTGCAACCAAATGCTATGTAGATCTGAAGGAAAAGGTTCATCTCAATCTAATCGACGGATAAGAAGGCAGAAGAAGGTTTCCAAGACATCCCTACTGCTTTGGTAATGTTTTTTTCATTTGATTCTTCACTACAAGATGCATCAGCTAGCTGGGCAGAATTCGAATGCCATTTTGTAAGTGTAAGACCATGAGACCGAAGAACATATATAAGCTCGAATTTTGTTGTTGTAAAGTTTCAATGCTTTCTGCGCCAGTTAACAAATCGTCAACGTAAAAGTTTTTACGAATTACAGACGCAGCTAGTGGGTACTCATCTTGATTTATATCGGCAATATGAAATAAACTGCTAATGGCAAGAAACGGGGCTGAGGCTAAACCGTAGGTTACAGTTTTCAGCTGAAACACCTGCAATGGTTCATTGGTCTCGTTCCTCCATAAAATGATGATAGTGTTGATTCGGCTCATCGACTAGAAATTGTCGGTACATTTTTGATACGTCAGCGGTTAAAACGTATCGATGTAAACGAAACGATAGTAGTATGAGAATGAGGTCTACGACCCGAAGCTCGGTTGTGGTACTTTGTGGGTGGAGTACGCAATGATGTGGAATTACATAATACGAACTACTAAAATCAAAATCTTGTATAGCACATAGGTATGTGCCCAAGTGCAATATATTCTTTTATGAAATCAGTGCATATGTTCTTAAGTTCCCTGTTGAGTGATAAACGCCGTTCAAGCGCTAGAAATTTCTTTTTGGCACTGCAAAACGAGTTGCCTAACATTATTAGCGAAACCTTAAATGCTAACCGAACTTGTATACGCCCACCGACTTTTACTTTAACATTCTGACTGAAATGCTGTTCTCACAAAAGTTCCTCTTCGGACAATGTTGATGACCTTTCGGTGAAATTAATTTCCCAAAAACGTTGAAGAACGGACGTGAATCGGACACCGTTTCAAAATTGCTACCTATTATCCAACCTAACTTCCTGTTATGTAAAGATGGTAAACTTTTACCAAGCGAAATTTGCCATCAAAGAGGCAATCGAAAAATATTTCTGCATTGAGCAATAGATGTATACGCTGTGGCTTGTTGTGGCAAGTTGTATTCCTTCAGGAATATTCCATTTAGGGAAATCAATAAAATCATATGGAATCTGTTTGAAATGCGTTTGGTTATGGCAAACTGTGTAACCCATATAAAATCCCCTTTACGAGATTTTATTGTAGCGTTCAATGCGTATTTTGAGTTTGAACGAATATCTGAAATATCTGAGATTTCCTGGTGGGCGAAGTTTCGTTTAAGTTGCAATCTTTTCGCTGCTTCCCCAGTGATGAAGCTTATCTCGGAACATGAATCTAATAAAGCACGGATAGGCTGCATTTGGCCAAATTTGTCTTGAATAAAAATCACGGCTGTTGATATTATCGCTCTTTTGGTTGAGCGTGCGATGGGTGAAACCGATGGATTCGTTGGTAAGTTGTTCGATGCATTCAAAGAGGTTGATAATTTTCCTTTTTTTCTGGTGTTAATCAACGAAAGAATTTTTGAATTGGTTGAAATGTAAGTTTCTTCAATTTCTACTCTTGATATGTCTGTATGATCAAGAGCTTCAATTTTATTTTGTACGTTGGAGATTTTCTGTAAATAAGACTCAACAATTTATAGTCGACATTCAAGAACATGAGTGTCGATATAACCTTCTTCACAACCAATCCGTTGCTTCATACTAAGTAGGTTGCGAAGAATCGTTGAACGTTTTTGTGCTAACGAAGACAAAAACGTTTGTTCTTCGTTGCCCAATTCCATTACATTGTCTTCACCGATATCAGGCATTCCGAATAATTTAAATACAAAAACCTGGTTAATGAAGAATCCGCAATGTGGCTTAGGTGTAGCAAAGCAGTGTCCGGACGCGTTGAGGAGTAAGTCAATTGCAGCGTTAATTATGATAATATGTCTGCATGTAGAAAAAATTGCTATCCACGCTGTGCTGAAGGATATGTTGCTCTTGTTAAAGAAATCCAACTGTTGCACCGACAATTAAGGTGATTATTATTGCAAAGCTTGGATTGATGAAACGATAATAGCAACTTCCGTATGACCCAATAAACGTGGAGGCAACTTTTTGGTAGACGAATTACCGACCTTAGCGAGAAATTTTACTTTTTATCTTTTGTCTATTTTAGAATTTCACAATTTTAATATGACATGTCCTGTCACGGTCGCCAATTTATGTTTGAACAAAAGAAAAGAATTCACTAAGTATTTTACAAAGTATTTATTTTGCTGACTGTACATCTTCAACTTTAATTTTAACATTGAGAAAAACGGAGCATAGCTCCGAGACTAAATTCTAAATTTATGTTTAAGTCTAATTTTAAGTTTAATAAAACTAAGGTTAAGTGTCAATATTTGATATTATATAATAAAATTACTGAGACCTAACGGGTTGAATTAAAATAACGTAAACCCTTACCTACACTTGAGGAAAGGAGGCGCAGTAGGAATGGACTTCAAGTAGACCTTCCAAGTACAAATGAACATAACCTATGGCTCAACGCAATAGCGATAACGTATGTTAGTAATTGAAGTGAAACAAAAAAAAAATAAAGAAAAGAAGTGAAAATTTTCAAAAATTCATTGTAAATTTGATGAAAATGCGGAAAGCGTGAAGAGTGTTCAATATTTTTTCTTGTTTCTAATTTTAAGCAATTACTAGCGGACCCCTATGCGCTTCGCCGCAGGCAGTCATAAAATGCAATGAGAAATCGTAGAATTTTTTATATGAAAGTCATTTATTTTATTTCAAAATTTTTATTTTAAATCCAAAACATTTGGATAAACTATATTTTTCGTCTGTCCATTTGGTGCGTACACAAATAGAGAGTTTGGAATGCCAACACTTGAACAGGCCACGTATAGCTGCCCGTGAGAAAAACACTGCTCTTCCAAATTCAAACCGCATACTTGAAGCGTTTGTCCTTGTGTCTTATTGAAAATTTGGTGCATTTAAATTCCGTAGTAAGATTATTGATGAGCCGATTTTTAAATTCAAACGATGCGGTGGCATACCAGGCGGTTCTAGGGAATTTAAAAATTCAACTGGATAATTCACTACATCATCTTCATTCATTGCGCTATCAAAAGAATTATATGATGTCAGTGCGCCTGGCAATTTTTCTTGAATGTGAAAATTGATTTCATTGACATGTACATTTTTTGGTGACAATATTGCTCGTTCTGTCAACCAATCGGGATTTCTGTGATTTTCAATAATATTTGGAAACACGCGTTCAATTAATTCGCCTTTGGATTGTAGAATTGTAAAAAAATTGTTTGGCATAGTGATCAAGCCATTTGTATTTGAAACTTTGCCACTTCCGATTTCTAACAATTGCTTCGATTGATCACGCATGTTAATGTTCAATGTCAATTTTTGGGCATATCGCCACAGGAAAGATGACTTCAAGCACGCATTGACCTCATCCGCTAATGTTACTCGTGGAATCACGTGCAATGTTTTGCGGAAATCACCTGACAAAATTATTAGTGCACTACCAAAAATTTATTGATTGCGACGTATATCTTGCATTGTACGGTGTAATGCTTCCAGAGATTTTTTATGGGGCATTGTACATTCATCCAATAGAATAATTGCTGCTTGCTGCAAAACTTTTGCCATTGCAGAATTTCTTGATATGTTGCATGTGGGATTGTCAATCACCTGTACGTTCAAAAATAATATCATAGTAATTAGCACTAATGTATTTTAAATCGATCAATCAATGAATACAAACAAACCTGCACATTTAAAGGCAATTTTACTGCTAAGTGTGCTGTTTGTCCACCATCCAATAAAGTAGCAGCAATTCCAGACGAAGCAAGTGCCAATGTAATTTTTTGTTGTGACCGAATGGCTGCCAAAATATATGATACCACAAATGTTTTACCCGTACTTCCAGGCTCATCCAAAAAATATAATCCACCAGCATCATTTTGTACTGCTTGCATAATGGCATCGTAAACATGTTTTTGTTGGTCGTTCAATTTCGGTAAATTCTCTTTCTTCAAATACACTCACGCTAGCAGCAACATTCACACATTTTATGCTCCTTTCGAATGACTATGATTTTTGAGCGCACTCAAAGCAAATATCAGCAGACATGCTTCATGCTTGTTCATAAACCATCTACGTAACTACCCGAAAGTCTTCTGAAAATTTCAAGGCGATCGGTTCGGTGATATTTGAGTTATAAAAACACATGAAAACTTGTTGTCAATTTTTATATAAATATATAGATTACATGTTAGACTTAAAATATTATTAATAAATATATATGTATGTATATATGTGCATGTGTATTCGAATTCATATTAGGTTTAGGTATATGTATTTACATACATGCATATATTTTCTTGTTGTATTGTAAGGGCTCCAACATCTAAGATTTTAGTGTCCTTACAGTAATTCGGCATGTACTTCGAGTGCGAATTACGAATGAGAAATCGAAATATATTAATTCAATTTAAAACGCATTTTAAAATATTATATATTTTACTGTTTAAAATATTAGATAGTTTAATCGCACATGTCACAATCCTTTGCAGCAAACACAGAACAGATAGGCTTGAGGGAAAAAGCATTTAAATTGCGGTAAAGTAGAAGTTTAAATTTAATATTGGTGCAAAATCAGCACACGGGCTAATTCTTCATTTCTAAAACAGTAAAGAGTTTCAACCAGCATAGCAGGGGTCATGTAAATACGAAAAGATTAAAGCGAAGCATCGATTGCGATCGACTTTTGCCATCGAAAATCGCGAGCGAGTTCAGAGATCATACACGTATAATTACTCTGGCTATGATAAGGGAATGTCCACCCCTGCGAGTGTATTTCGGACATGAAATAAAGGCTCCATCAGCCGTTCGGAGGCGGCTTAGTATAAACTGTAGGTCCCTCCATTTGTTGGAAAAACATCAAGACGCAAAACCTCAAATTGGAGGAGGAGCTCGGCGGAAAATCGCTTCAGCGATTACAAAGCGCCAATTATATGATAAAACATGGCTGTTATTATTGTTTCCAAAATGGGCATGTTTAGTCCTCTGCTCTAAACATTATATATTAATGTTTAACATTGTGTTCAGTTTTTTCAGTTTTTTGAATAAAAATTCAATAGACCAACGTTGAAAAAACAAATATTTGTCATTATACTGTTTGCAAACAGAAGACGACGGAAGATTTTGTACTCCCAATGTTTAGAGTTTATAACTGTCTCGTGAGGTGAAAATGTTACATAACCCAATTCTTAAATCTGTTAGTTCGTGAAATTATATTTGCAAACACTAAGATTATACGCGGGAACAAGAAAAGAACTTACATAATAATGATAAATTATCGGAACACCACCAAAGTTGTGATTAGAAATAAATGGTAGTGGGGAGTTTAGTTCAAGTTTTACAGGATTGGAAATGAGTTTTGAGAAGCATGGTACCAAAAAAAAAAAAGATATTGCTTGCACTAAATAAAAAATAATGGTAAAAATAAATAAAAACTTCGTATTCATAAACTTTGAATAGTTTTCAAAACATTTATGAAAAAAGTAGGTGAAATAATAAGAAAAAAGGTAAGAACAATAAGGGTAATACGATCGATGTTTCAAAAAAACGGAGACTCTTATACCACAACTGCAATAACATTGTTAATAGTCAAATTGAAAAATGATGCCAATTGAAGTCGCTACGATTTGACTCCTTTGGCCTATTTTTTATGGGGTGCCGTTAAAGATAAATACCACGTTAAAGATAAATCAACTCTCAAGACAGCCGGTTCTACGTACCGGAGTTGACCCGGATTTTATCCGGCCAAGGGCTGTCACCCTTTCGGCGACCTAACCCCGTTTAGGTCAACAGGTAAAACTAGTTTAAGTTCGCCATCGGAGCAACACCTCGCAGCTGGGTTGCTTCAAGTCCTTCTCATCAGGGCTGGCGTCGAAACCAACCCTGGTCCGATGGATTACTTCTGCTGCGTGTGCACCAAAAGACTCCACCACTCCTCCACCTCGGTTAGGTGCAACCAATGCAATGGTTGGAGTCATCTTAAGGTCTACTCAGGCCTTAAGACACATAGGGAGTGGACCACACGTTATGTGGTCCCATGTTGCCAGCGCCCAAGTGCGCCCCCAGCCACCACGGCAGTGCCTTCAGCACCCTTACCCACTTTGGGTAACCAGCAGACCTCCACGGTCTCCCGGAGCTCCCCGCAGCACGACTCCCGCCAACCCTCACCCCTTTCCCCTCCCACAACCAGCTCCTCTTCCTCCTCCCGTTCGAGGGCTACCCAGCAGCTCCTAGTCCCCCGCACAGTCTGTTCCATGTGTCAGATCTTAATACGTCGGAATGTGACCTCAGTCAGATGCAATTCTTGCTCCGGCTGGTGTCATTTTCGGACGTGCTCGGGCCTGCGCACCACCCGTGAGTGGAGTGATGCGTACGTTGCCCCTTGCTGTAGGAGTCTGCCCCCGCCTGTTAATACGACAACACCGCCAACCAACACCAACGTGTGGAACCAACCTCAACGGGTATTACAGCAGCAACACACGTCATCCACGCACCACTCCCTCACCCCCCGTATCACGAACGTTCCCCCGAGACGGACCCGACTCCTTTAATCTAACTGCAACGGACTCCAGGGGAAGATCGACGAGATAGTCGACTATATGAGCCGGGAGCATCTGTCAATTGCTGCGATCTAGGAAACTAAGCTGACCGCCCGCTCGGATCTTCTGAGTCGGGCCGGATACAACATAATCCGCAAGGACCGCGAGCGAGACCATGGAGGGGGTTTGGCGTTCATCTTGCACAACACCGTGCAGTATCGTCTCATCGATGAAGGCATCGACGGCAGGGATACTACCCTAGAATGTCAGGGCATAGCTATCCGGTCAGGTGATGCCGAGCTCGAAATATTTAATATATACATTCCTCCCGTTACAAGTTGCCCAGTTGGATATAGCCCTGATATAGGTGCGCTACTCAGAGGCGAAAACCGCTTGGTTTTGGGCGACTTTAACGCGCACCACGATCTTTGGCATTCTAGCCTGTCAAATGACCGTAGAGGAATGGAGCTGGCGGTACAGATAGACGATTCGACATTCTGCACAATGAACGACAACACCCTCACCAGAGTTGTGGGTAATTGCCAAAGTTCGCCCGACATAACAATTGCGAGTGCTGGTCTGATAAACAGTATAGTCTGGCGACCTGTACTGACACTAGCGTCGGACCACTTACCCATACACAATTCACCGAGAACGCCTTCAGTGCTCTCTCCAGTCCAACTGACGTCAGCTCTGGTGAACGTTCATTCCTCAGGATAGTTGTGACCGCTGCCGCCCGCTTCATCCCGGCAGGCCGAATTGCGGATATCCGGCCGAACTTCCCGTCCGAAGCAGCGGCTTTAGCAGCAAGGCGCGACATCCTCCGTAACTCCGATCCCGGGAATCCCTTAATCAGGGATTTAAATGCGGAGATTCGGACCGTTGTAAACAAACACAAGCGGAAAAAGTGGGAGGAGCACTTAAGGTCCTGCAGTCTCTCCTCTGGAGCAACCAAGCTCTGGGCTACAGTCAAGTCGCTGTCTAACCCGACGAGACGCGATAACCGGGTGGAAATTTCATTCGGTGATCGCGCCTCGTCGGACCCTAAGAGATGCGCGAGCTACTTTAGCCGGCTTTTTACACTGCATCCTTCGGTAGACAAAGCGAAACGACGTGTAACCCGCCGTATGCGCAAACTGCCAAACACAAGCACGGTGCTTGATTTCTCCAGAGAAGAGGTTCAGGGGGTTATCGGGAAGGCGAAAGCCTCCAAATCCGTCGGCCCTGACGGAATAAGCATGCTGATGCTAAAACATCATGAACCAGCGTTAGCAGAATACCTCACCAAAGTCCCCAATTTGTCTCTGACCACCCTAATCATACCAGATGTGGGGAAAACCGGTAGGGTGGTCCCGCTACTTAAACCGGGGAAACCAGCCAACAAAGGAGAGTCTTATCGGCCGATAACTCTCCTCTCCCCAGTAGCGAAGACGCTTGAGGCCTTACTGCTCCCGACTTTCACTCACCATCTGCGTCCAGCAGCACATCAGCATGGCTTCCGAAAAGTGCACAGCACCACAACAGCACTTAACGCCATAAACACCCAGGTGGTCAATGGCCTGAACCAAACCGACCCTGTGCGAGAACTGTCCTGGTAGCACTGGATTTGTCAAAAGCTTTTGACACTGTCAATCATTCAGTGCTACTCAGTGACATTGAGGAATCCTCATTACCGCCGGGGTTGCAGAGGTGGGTCATGGGCTACCTGAGTGGTCGTCAATCATCGGTCATATTCCGAGGTGAAACATCTAAATTGAGGAAAATTAAACAGGGGGTTCCGCAGGGTGGTGTACTCTCCCCGCTACTGTTTAATTTTTACATCTCGAAGCTCCCTTCTCCACCGGAAGGAGTTTCCTTAACCTCATATGCCGATGATTGCTCGATATTGGCGTCTGGCCAGGATATTGATAGCCTATGTTCGAAAGTGAACGGCTACCTCGCCGATCTCTCCCGTTCCTTCACTGCACGACATTTAAAAATACAGCCGACGAAATCCTCGACTACCCTTTTCACCAGCTGGACGAAGGAGTATCGGCTAGAACTCGATGTGAAAGTTGATGACGAAAAAATTCCAACTATAAACAACCCTAAGATTTTGGGGGTCACATTCGATAGCCTGCACTCCTTCACTCCGCATACGACCGCAATTGCCGCAAAACTCCAGGGCCGCAACAAAATACTCAAAGCGCTAGCCGGTAGCACATGGGCCGGCCGGTCGTAATTTACGCTGCACCGATTTGGGCGCCGGGGACGAACGAAACGCAGTGGAGAAAGTTACAAGCCTGTCAAAACACCGCCCTTAGGACTGCGACAGGAAACCTCCTGATGTCACCGGAGCACCACTTGCACAGCGAAGCATCTATGCTACGAGTTACGGAGCATAATGCTTTGCTGTTCAAGCAGTTCCTGTTGGGATGCCACCACGCGGAGCACCCCAGCAGGCACCTCTTAGAAGCCGAGCCTCCGCCTAGGCACATCAGGAAGGGAGTACTTGACTACAATAGCACCATGTAAAACAACCGCTGGACAGGACGGCGTACAGACAGGCGCTGAACACCATTCACCAGGAGTCAGTCAACACCTTCCTAGACTCCCTTCCAGTGAATGGTGTACTCGGAATCAAACCTCCACCTATCGCAGACAGTGAGCTCGAGCTGCCTCGAGAGACCCGTGTTACACTAGCACAACTTAGATCTGGATATTGTAGCAGGTTAAACTCCCACATATCCAGACTCGACCCCAGCATACCCAACGTATGCCCTGCATGTGGAGAGTCCCCGCACGACACTAACCACCTCTTCACTTGCCCCCTTAAACCTACCCATCTAACCCCTCTCTCCCTTTGGTCCAACCCTGTCGAAACAGCACGTTTCCTGGACCTTCCGTTAGATGACCTCGGCGACTTAGACTGATTATGCCTGCCCTAAGCGGGGTTAGCGAACCGCTACAACAACAACCACGTCAACTAGTATAGACGATTTGAAGTGAGCATTACATCCAGAGAGCCAAACAATTTTACCAGCTCCGGTAGACTTATAAATGAAATATTCATCTCTCTGTCTTTATGAAAACTTTTTCGTGGCCCACAGTTATATGCAAATATATTAATTTGAAAGTCCATTTGTTACATAAAGAAAAATTTACTAATTTTCTTCAGTTTTATCCAAATCTAAATAAATTTCGTGCACCTTTTGCGAGATATGCTTACCAACCTGTGTGTAGCCTTGGGTAACGGCTAAAATAGAGGAAGTTTCAGTGAAACCATTCCGACATTTTCAGTCTAAGGGTTCGCTGAAGTCTATTTGCAGCGTCTGTTCACCAGAGGTGTCACTGTGAGCAGGCGTCGGTCTTGAGGCAAGCGTATATAAATGTGTAAGAAATTTAAACTTACTAGGCTAGCAAGATTGCACGAATTGTTTTTGACCCGATACGTAGAAACCAGCTTCAATGAAAATGTCAACAACGCCCATTATATGACGACCACTGCCAACGTACTGAAGGCATGTATTTCAATTGGGATGGTACAGCTGCTCAGCTGGTGGATGTCTTCTTCAAACTAAAGGCTGACATCACCGCCGTCCAAGAAGAGCGATGGACGGGACAAGGACGAAAACGAGTAGGTCCTTGTGACATTTACTTCTTCTTCTTTATTGGCGTTGGCACCGCTTACGCGATTGTAGCCGAATCAATATTAGCGCGCCATTCCTCTCTTCTTTTCGCTGTCTGGCGCCAGTTGGAAATACCAAGTAGTAAAGCCAGGTCACACTCCACCTGATCCTTCCAACGAAGTGGAGGTCTTCGTCTTCCTCTGCTCCCACCAGCGGGTACTTTCAAAGCTGGAGTGCTTTCATCCATTTGGACGACATGGCCAATCCCGCGTAGCCGCTGTCTTTTCATTCACTGAAATATGTCAATATCATCGTACAGCTTATCGTTCCATCGTCTGCGGTATTCGCCGTTGCCAATGCGCAAAGGACCATACATCGTTCGCAAAACTTTTCTCTCGAAGACTCCTAGAGCCGACTCAGCAGATGTTGACATCCTCCACGCTTCTGCGCCATATAGCGACTTGTAGAGTTTGGTTTTCGTTCGCCAAGAGAGGACTTTACTTTTAAATTGCCTACTCAGTCCAAAGTAGCATCTGTTAGCAGGAGTGATTCTGCGTTGGATTTCCATGCTGACATTGTTGTTGGTGTTAATGCTAGTCCCTAGATAGACGAAAATATCTACGACCTCGAAGTTATGACTGTCAACAGTGACATGGGATACGATTGGCAAATGCGATGGCTGTTTGTTTGATGACAGGAGATATTTCATCTTGCCTTCATTCACTACCAGACCCATTCGCGTTGCGTCTTTATCAAGTCTGGAGAAAGCAGAACTCACGACGCGGTTGTT
Organism: Ceratitis rosa; assembly: GCA_037013455.1. Classification (NCBI taxonomy): domain Eukaryota; kingdom Metazoa; phylum Arthropoda; class Insecta; order Diptera; family Tephritidae; genus Ceratitis; species Ceratitis rosa. Next base: position 1,914,021 of record JAWMAG010000014.1, on the reverse strand, counting down.
GAGGCCAATAATGTCGATATCATCGGCGTACGCCAGCAGCTGTACACTCTTGTAAAAGATTGTACCTTCTCTATTCAGATCTGCAGCTCGTATTATTTTCTCCAGCATTAAATTAAAAAAGTCACACAACAAGTAGTCACCTTTTCTGAAATCTCGTTTGGTATCGAACGGCTCGGAGAGGTCCTTCCAATCCTGACGGAGCTTATAGTGTTGCCTAACGTCAGCTTCATAGCTTTGCGGGGATACCAAATTCAGACATAGCGGCGTAAAGGCAGCTTCTATTCGTGCTGTCGAAGGCGGCTTTAAAATCGACGAAGAGGTGGTGGGTGTCGATTCTCTTTTCAAGAGTCTTTTCCAAGATTTGACGTATGGTGAATATCTGGTCAATGGTTGACTTACCAGGTCTAAGGCTACTCTGATATGGTCCAATCAGTTTGTTGACGGTGGGTTTTAGTCTTTCACACAATAAGCTCGACAGGACCTTATAGGCGATATTAAAGAGGCTTATCCCACGATAATTGGCGCAGACGGTGGGGTCCCCTTTTTTATGGGTTGGGCAGAGCACACTTAAATTCCAATCGTCGGGCATGCTTTCATCCGATCATATTTTGCTAAGTAACTGATGCATGCACCTGATCAGTTCTTCACTGCCGTAAGAGAAGAGTAATCCTTCGGTCCCTGCCGCTTTGTTGTTTTTTAAGCGGACGATTGCTATTCGGACTTCTTCGTTATCATTTCGTTACCCGAACGGAACAACCTTTCCATCGTCATCAATTAGAGTCTCGGGTTCACCATCTCCGCGTGCTTCCTCTTCACTGCCATTCAGCAGGCTGGAGTAGTGCTCCCTCCATAAATCGAGTATACACTGGACATCTGTCACAAGAGTTTGCTCCGGATTTGAAACCTTCTGTAAGTCGCTGTATCTTTTCGTAGAAATTTTGAGCATTACCCTTGTCGGCCAGCTTCTCAAGCTCCTCGTACTCACGCTTCTCGGCCTCTTTCTTTCTTTGTCTGCAGATGCGTCTTGCTTCCCTCTTCCGTCCCTTACGTATTGTGGCCGATCGCAACATTGCGAGGTAGGCAGTCCGTTTTCTCTCCACCGCGACACGGCTGTCGTTATCGTACCAGTTGTTTTTGCGACCTTTCCGAAATCCAATGTTTCGTTTGCAGCTGTATGCAGGGAGTTTGCAATGCCGTCCCACAGTTCCCTTATACCGGGTTGCTGATAAGTGCTCTCAGAGAGCAGGTGTGCAAGTCGAGTAGAAAACCGCTCGGCAGTCTGTTGTGGTTGCAGCTTTCCAACGTCGAGCCTTCCTGGTGTTTGTGGGCGGCCATTCTTCGATACACATAGGCGCATGTGTATAGTCGCTGCAACAAGATAGTGGTCCGAGTCGAAGTTAGGACCTCGGAATGTACGCACATCTAAAGCACTGGAGACGTGTCTTCCGCCTATTACAACAAGACTTGGCTGCCAAGTAGCTTGGTGAATTTTTTTGTGCTGGATTCTAATGGTACAGACAACCATATTTTGGGCCCTGACGAAGGCGATCAGCCTCAGCCCTTTTAGAGAAGGTTCGTCGCGAAGGCTGAATTTTTCGAATACTGTCCCAAAAATTCCTTCTTTGCCCACCCTAGCGTTGAAGTCTCCAAACACAATTTTAACGTTGTGGCGAGGGCAGCGCTCAAAAGTGTATTCGAGGCGCTCATAAAAGGCATCCTTGCCCAAATCATCCTTCTCTTCCGTCGGGACGTGGGCGCAAATCATGCGGATTGTGGCGAGACGTTCATCGACCGGAGTGAATGCCAGTACTCGGCAACGGAGTCTCTCCCCCACCGCAAATCCGACACCGAATTCGCGCTCCTTTATATGGCCGCTGTAGTAAATTTCACAAGGACCCACCTTCTTCCGTCCTTGTCCCATCCATCGCATCTTTCGGTTGGCGGTGTCCATCAACCAGCTGGACAGCTGCACCTTCTCAATACGGACCGGACATTCCAGGTGCATTCCCTAAAATCGTAATCCTTAAAACATTTGCGGGGGCTGTCATCATTAGAGGGTTCTTCATGTGGTGGGTCCCAAACCCTGCGCGCAACTGCATGGGATTCGCCTTTTCACTTTAGCTCCAAACTGATGTTTGTTGGCTACCCAGGGAATAACTGGTCTAAGACCGGAAGTCGTGAGCTGATTGAACCACACACAAAATATTCGTTTCTGGCCACTCCCAGGTGAATGGCAGTCAAAAACTTTCCTCGCTTGCGTGAACTTTTGCACATGGCTTATGACAAATTATGCTCCACAAATTATTTTTACAAGGAAATCAATTTTGCGACTACGCAATATTACAATTAAGTGAAAAAAGAAAAATGCTGTGTAATTAACTTAAACAACCTTTTTCAAGACATTTCAACTTGGTGCGACTACAGGGGCTAACCTATCGCTATCAAAAAATCGGTACATTTATATATATCCGAAAACACAATTGTCAATGTATCGTACTATCAGGAAACACAAGCCTTATCCCTGGTGACAAGTTGAAATATTTAGGTATTATTTCCATCAACAAGTACAGATGGAACTCCCACAGTTAAACATTGCAAAATGCTTAGACCAAAATTTTACTGCGATATTCAATCAATTTTAACAATTGGTCGTACTTTAATAACATCTAAAATAAGTTATGGGATTTTTTTCTATGGATATGCCACTAAAAATCTTTTAAACAAAGGTAAATCACAAATTTGCGCTGCAAGAAGAACCGCCTTTGGTGCGCTACGCCATACACCAACCGCAAATATATTTTGTGAATCAAAAATAATGAAGAGACTTAACTACAGCTAAACTGTTTAAAGCTGTTATAACAAGACAAGACACTTTACAATATCGGTAAGAACATCAAAAAGAAAAAAACCTGCTCCAGCAGTGCATTTGCCTATAAATCTAACTATAAATCGTATCTCCGAATAGGGAAACCCCATGGTTATTTAACCCAAAAACAATTAACAATCCAGACCGTTCCAGATCCGTTTAGCAAAGCCTCGGAAAATGAAATTATCAAAACATTAATTGTTCGATACTATATATATATTCAGCTGAAATTATTGTCATATCTGAAGCTATAAACCTAGTTAAAAATAAAAGCTTCGCTATATGCTCAGACTCATTTTCTGCTCTTAATTCCATAGCCGACATAAAAAACAATCGACATGCAAATTTAACTGGCAACAACCTCGCCGACCGAGCCGCCAAGCAAGCGAAGCAAGGTCAGACAGAAAATTTAAACCTTCGCGATGTTAAAAACTATATATAGCAATACTTCCTCTAGGAACAACGCCTCGAATGGAACCCAACCAATAATTGGTACAAAAGCATAAATTACGCAAAGAGCCATCTAACGGACTCCTTAAAAAAATCTATAAAATGCTTCCGACTTGACGTTATAAAATTCGAGCGCCTAATACTATTACCCACCAAACTAACACATGGGCATCTTATGAACAACTGAACCCCTATATACTGATTTGCAGCGCAAATATCATAGCCACAGTTAACCAGCTTCTATTTAGCTCCCCACTGTATACCACCCATAAAGAACGAATTTTTACTAACACAAACCCAATTTCTTACCTCTCGGTCCCTTCAGTCGAATCAATTTTCTCAAACGAACAAATATTTCTCATAATATTTAAGTAAAAGGAATCTAAACTTAAAAAGTAAATACGTACCATACATATGTTATATAAGATAAAGTAGGCCTTACATCTAGTAGCTATAGCTCTCAAACAAATAGCTTATAAGATTTATGTTGTAAGCTATATTTTATATAAATAAAAATAAATAAAATCGTAAAGGGTGGTTAAATTTTCAAGGGCCGATGTTGATTTTGAATAAAACACAAACTATTTAGGAAATTATTGAAATTTTATTTTATTATGATATATTGGTATTACTCAATTATGTATGTAACAAAATATCGGCCAAATGAGCGCCGCGACCTCGGCGGCACACCTCCATACGATGGTCCAAATTTTCGATGACGCTGAGGCATAATGGAGTTTCTATGCCGTTAATGTGCCGAATTATCTCATCCTTTAGCTCTTGAATTGTTGCTGGCTTATCGACGTACACGTTTTCTTTCAAATAACCCCAGAGAAAAAAGTCCAACGGTGTCAAACACATGATCTTGGGGGCCAATTGACATCGCCATTACGTGAGATAACACGGCCATTGAATTTGTTGCGCAAAAGAGCCATTGTTTCGTTAGCTGTGTGGCAAGTGGCACCGTCCTGCTGAAACCACATATCGTCCACATCCATATCTTCCAATTGTGGCTATAAAAAATTCGTTATCATCTCACGATAGCGAACACCATTCACAGTAACTGCCTGACCGGCCTCATTTTGGAAAAAATACGGCCCGATGATGCCGCCAGCCCATAAACCGCACCAAACAGTCACTCTTTGTGGGTGCATTGGTTTTTCGACAATCACTCTTGGATTCTCATTCGCCCAAATGCGGCAATTCTGTTTATTGACGAATCCACTGAGGTGAAAATGTGCCTCATCACTGAAGATGATTTTCTTCGAAAATTTTCATAATAAGTCTGGATAACTTTAACACGTTGTTGGATTGTGTATCTCTCCATGGTTCAAATTGAGTAAGTCTGAAATATGACAACGGTACAAATTTTGTAGGGGCTTCACGGTCTTTGAAGTCCGAATTTAAAGCAAAAAGTAGCATGGGGTAATAAATACACCTTCGAAGAGTTCACAACTCTGTTATGTCGGGTTGAGTCCCTCGCGGCCGATTTCGCCATCTTCCAATGATCCGACAGATTTGGAACCACTAACCTCAGGTCATTTTCTAGTCGGAGGATACTTATTAACTGCACCAGAACCGGACATTAATGAAACTCCTGCCTCAATAATCAATTAAAAGCCATCCACCAAACATTCTGTCGACGATGGAAATCAGAATATCACACTCTAATGCAAAAACGAATGAAATGGAGACACTCACAACCAAATATAAAAGTTGGAGACCTCGTCGTCATTAAAGAAGGAGATCTCCAACCAAACGAATGGAGACTAGGTCGAGTAATCAACCTACATCCAGGACCGGATAGCCGAGTAAGAGTCGTGTAACTAATAACCGAAAAGGGTAAAATAACAAGGCCGCTTGTCAAACTAGTCGTACTTCCATCAGAAGAAACCGAAACGGAAGACACGACTAACTAACCAACACACCAATACCTGCCAATTCCGCTTCTCATCATTTATTCATATAAAAATTCATTTATGTGGAGAAATGGGACATTCAAATGTACCTAAACAAATATAGTAAAGCATATACCAACACATCTGTGACGACCTTTCCGATCCATTCATCGCCATCCTGCGTTTGGCACAACATAAACGAAAGAAAGTCGAAATTTAAGGAAGAAAAGTAGATTTAAATACTTATGAAACGTCGGAACTGGAAATTTTCCCACTGCACTTTTTTAAACAATTGGCTGACTCGAGATGAATAAATTCAAGTCTACGCAAACTAACATTGATAAAATACAGAGGTTCCAGTCCAAAATTTTAAGAGCACTAACGGGTGCACCATGGTACGTTCATAAAGATCTTGATATTTTACTGGATAAGCCTGAAATTGAAAGAAGCAGGACGAAGTACTTCACAAAGTTGAGAAATCATAAATCGCCGACCGAGCCGCCAAGCAAACGAAGCAAGGTCAGACAGAAAATTTAAACCTTCGCGATGTTAAAAACTATATATAGCAATACTTCCTCTAGGAACAACGCCTCGAATTGAACCCAACCAATAATTGGTACAAAAGCATAAATTAAAAAAATCTATAAAATGCTTCCGACTTGACGTTATAAAATTCGAGCGCCTAATACTATTACCCACCAAACTAACACATGGGCATCTTATGAACAACTGAACCCCTATATACTGTATTTGCAGCGCAAATATCATAGTCACAGTTAACCAGCTTCTATTTAGCTCCCCACTGTATACCACCCATAAAGAACGAATTTTTACTAACACAAACCCAATTTCTTACCTCTCGGTCCCTTCAGTCGAATCAATTTTCTCAAACGAACAAATATTTCTCATAATATTTAAGCAAACTAAACTTCAAAAGTAAATACGTACCATACATATGTTATATAAGATAAAGTAGGCCTTATATCTAGTAGCTATAGCTCTCAAACAAATAGCTTATAAGATTTATGTTGTAAACTATATTTTATATAAATAAAAATAAATAAGATCGTAATATCTATAACCCGATACCTAAGAGCATGGCTAAATATTTGCTTTAGCCGGGATGTCGGCTGGACAAACTCCATGTAATCTACAATTTTACTGGCAGAAACGGCCAAAATTGATATTGAAACCGTAATACAACTGTAAACTACTATGTCAAGGCCTTTAAAGGTACAGACAAGCTATTCATTGAATAAAGTTCTGTTATTATTTCTAAGGTATAAAAAAGGTAAAAGAAATTGATTTGTACATAAAAATATTTGCAATGATTAAGAAAAGTGACTTGAAAATTGGAAAGACAGCGGACTTTATGTTAACAATCCGGCGCCGTCAATTTAAGTTTCTTAAGTTTTGCGCTTGTTTTGTACCTGGTTCAGCAATGCACATACATATGTACATAAACATGAAGTTGAAGTATTTGTGGTATTCGTCCTGATATTCCTTTAACAAATAGAGATAGTACGCACTGTTAAAATGTGTATTAGGTATCAGTTATTTACCAGTTGGCTGTTTATTATGTGTATAAAACTCCTCATTTTGCTTGAGCCGACTGAATATCAAATCTTTCGTGCATTTAGACACGAGGTCTGTTCAAAAGAAAAGGTGAGTTTTGAATTTTCGCGGCTGTGTGCATTCGATCATGGGAAAACTTCTCTAAAAGTAATTATACGACTTGTCAAAACTATTTTTTGACTGTTTCGATGTTTTCGTCGCTTGTTGACGTGGTTGCCACTCCAGGACGCTCATCGTCATCAGCATCTTTCGGCCTTGCGGAATGCCACAGTCAACCCATCAAGTGCCTTGAAAGACTTTATTCCATTTTTGTGCAAAATTTAAAACATATTCTTTGATCTTTTTTTTTCAAAAGTCAATAAGCGTACAGAAACGTCGCTACTTTCTCAGTTGTCAACAACAAACTACTAATCCAAATTGGCTGATAATGCCAACATATGAGAAACATATGGTTACCAACGTAAAGAAGTATTTCCATAATTGAATGTACACTATGAACCAGATATCATTCATTTCTGAAACTTATTCCAGTATGGGAGCACTTCAAAATTGCCATTTTTATAAAGTATTTTAAACGCTGCCAGATCAAAAACCGGACTCAATTTGAGCATTTTAATTAATATATTATATATTTGTGCGCTCGCATAAATACTAGAGTAAAATGTTGAGACCTCGGAACGTACGCACATCTAAAACACTGGATACATGTCTTCCGTCAATCACAACATGATCGATCGGTTGAAAGTTTTCCGATCTGCAGACAGCCAAGTAGTTGGTGAGTTTTTTAGTGCTGGAATCTAGTGCTACAGACAACCATATTTCGGGCCCCGGCGAAGTCGATCAGCCTCAGCCCATTTGGAGATGTTTCGTCGTGGAGGCTGAACTTTCCGACAGGAGCATGCTCTAAAATCGTAATCCCTAAAACATTTGCGGGGGTCGTCATCAAAATAGGGGTCTCTCATCCGAGGCAAATTGATTTTTGATTGGGTTGTTTTTTTCATGTGGTGGGTTCCAAGCCCTACGCACAACCGCATCGGATTCGCCTTCTCACTTTAGCTCGCCTTCAAACGGATGTTTGATGCATGCTCTTAGATTCTATCATTCCACATTCTGTCTCCAGATCGAAAAACTTAACACCAGACTAGACCCGACGGAAGACATGTATCCAGTGTTCTTGACAAGCTTACACTTCGTGATCCCAACATCGACTCGGACCGCTATCTCGTAGCAGTTAGTATACGCACCCGCAGCGAAAAACGCTCGTCAGCAAATGCAAAGAAACCCAAATAGTAAAGCTGAAATCCCAAAAGACAGCTCAATGATCTAATACTCGTCTTGCACTCCTGCTCTCTTAGAGCGCTCATCAGCAACTCGGTATAAAGGAACTGTGCAACGGAATTTCAAACATCCTACGAAACAATTGGTTTTCGGCAGTGAGAGAAAAATGATTGGCACGATGGGAGTGCTGAACCGCAGTGGAGGGAAAACTGACTGCCTACCTCGCAACCTTGCTCTTCGGCCAGAACACATGCGGTTGGATATATGCCGAGAGCTGAAGTGGTAAGCAAGCCGCATTTGCCGGCAAAAAAGAAAGAGGCCGAAATGCAGGAGTATGAAAAGATTGAGAAACTGGCCGACAAGTGTAATGACCGAAAATTCTACGAAGGTTTCAAGACCGGAGTAGACTCTTGTAGGACAAAAGAGATGATCTGGTGACTGATGACCAGAATATGAGGATCGACACATCCTTCTCGATTTTAAAGCAGCCTTCCACAGCAGGAAAAAAAACTGCTTCTACGCCGCTATATCTGAATTCTGTGTCCTCAACAACATTAGAAGGTTCCTAAACAATATTAGAAAACGTGATCTAAGACAAAGAGATCCCTTATCGTGTTATTTGCTTATTTTGTGGCTGTAAAAGGCTATAGAGCTGCTGGCATACGCCGATGACATTGACATTATGAGCGAAGCGAGGGCAACACGAAATATTTCCTATCATCAAACAAACAGTCATAGTATTCGCGATTCAGTTCCCATGACACTGTCGACAGTCGTAACATATTATTAGCCAACCATGTTATTAACAAACAACTATGTCAGCCTGGAAATCTAGCGCAGAGTCACTCTTGTCAACACGTGCTATTTTGGACTGAGTAGGCAATTGAAAAGTGAATATGCTATAATGTGCGGAAGCATGGACGATGACAACATCTGATGAGTTGGAGTTAAGGGTTTTAAAGAGAAAAGTTTGCTGCGTTGGCTAGGTCATGTGGTTCGAATGGACAAGTATACTCTGGCTTTGAAAGTTTTCGATGCAGTACCAGCCGGTGGAAGCAAAGCAAAAGTAAAGCAACTAAAGAAGGGCCTGACTGTACTTGGGATTTCCAATTGGCGCCGAGCGGCAAAAAGAAGGAATGAATGTCGCGCTGTTGTTAACTCATCTATAATCGCGTAAGCGATATTTACGCCAGTGATGAAGAAGGTCTTGATACAATCTATGCAAATTTTAATTGATTAATGTCAGCATATCCAATAAGTGGTGCCTTTTGTTTGCAGAAATTGAGATTGGGCCAATGTACGCTTATAAATAAATGGGCTAAGCTTTGATGTTACTCTCGTATAGTGTTAATAATTAATTTCATTAAAGAAAATATGAAAGCTACGTGAGTTTTAAATCGCCCCCTTATTATATGAATTATCGTTAAAAAATAAAATACAAGCTAAGAACACTATAGAGTACGTGTAGGTACACCTACCATTTTATTTTTGAACTACGGCGTATTTGAGTTTTGGCTTCTTCAATGACACTTCCGATGTTTCCAATATTCGGTACAAAGTCAAATATTTGAAACGGTAAAGGTATGCTATAAAAAAATAGGGAAATATTGAAAACTTGCCTTCAAATATAGGGAGTCTTATACCGAAACTGCAATAAATTTGTTACTTGCCAAATTGGAAATTGATGTCAACTGCCCGCCTAGTAGCTGCGATTTGACAATAACGCCATCTCTTAGATAAAAACCGAACGAAATTTTTACTTTACCTAATATAATCAGCAGTTTTCCAAAGATTCCACTGAAACACATTCAGACACTACATATGTTACGCAAACTGGTTCGAAGCTAGCTAAGCTTCCCTTCATTCTTTCTGGATATAAAAATTGTATTACATCTTAAGAACAAATTATCGATCGTGAATTAAGCCTTTCTAATATAAAGAAGTTTAACCGTTTCCACAACTGTCTTCACGGTTCCAAAGAAAATTTTTCGACAGCATGAGACAGGCTCCAGGGTAAATATGATAACCGAACAAATATCATATATTTATTGAAAATATTTCCTCGTTATTTGAGCTTTCGTTTACACCTTAGCCAAATCGAGGTCAATTGAGAAGCCTGATTGAAAATACGTCTGCAATTTACGGTTCGCTGTTGTCCTTAGGATCCGCAAGCCTGATTTCTGAAATTATGCTCATATAGTAAGGATTCCAGGTAGCAAATGGGGAGACCAATCGTAAATGGAAAGAATCTCTGAGTTTTAAAACCCTACCTAGTTAAAAAGCTTGCACAACCATATTCGAGTGGCATTACCAATGTCTCGACTAAATTGGTAGTTTTCATGTCGTTGCTTCAGTACACCATATTACCAACATTCTTTTCCCGTGAGGGCCAATAAACAGTGTCCAGTTAATATTACCGTCGTTATGCTAATGGAAAACCGGCCTAGAAGGATATTTTGATTTTTTCGCGTCCAGCTTTGGCCATAGCTGTTTGGTCACATTACACGTGATGTCGTTCTTGGGTCAGCTTCTGTGGTAAAAGCCAGTTTAAGCATGTACTTTGCCGTGGAAAGAGGTAAACCAGCATCGTGTGCATGTTTTATCCTTAGTATAAGGGTTCCTCCCCTCGCTGGTTCGCCCGCCATCCAATCGTCTGGCATGTCCCTGTGTCCAGGTACCCAGACAACGGCAGTGCTATATTTAGTTGAGAGTTTGCTGAGAAAGTCCCTACATTTTATGGCCACTTTTGACGTGGTGCCATTACATTGGAGAGATCTGATTGTAGCTTGACGGCCGGAATATATTGTAACCGATTGTTTTGCTGCCGTGGATTTATGCAACCACTTAACGGCCTCCATTATTACAAAAAGTTCCGCTTGAAAAACGCTACAGTGGTCTGGTAGTCTCATGCTTATATTCAATGGGAGCATGGGAGAACAAATTCCGCAGATGACTATGGCTCCCTGGTCGAGGACGTTAGTAGTTTCCTACTCGCACATGTTTGGGATTCTCGTGGAGAAATTATTTTCGAAGCACGTCCAGCTTCTTCGGAACTTCTGTAAGAGATAACATTCTTCCAAGGTTGAGTCACATTCAGTCTGCTTGCATTGCAGCCCACTTGTATTTTCCCGTATAGGTCTAGGAAGGATGTTGAGGAAAAAATGCAGGAATAATGTTGCTGAACGCCCCTCAATGTCGGGAAATACACCTGCGTATATTATTTCAGAGCAAGTTCTTTTTCGATGTCTCCGACAAAATCGTTCAGGGCTGTGTCGACAGACTTATCCTTAGAGTACGCATGTTGCTTCCTTGAGGTAGGTTCAGGCGTGTGTAGCTGTCAAGCAGCCTTTCAAAGGTTTTTAAGAGGGAGGAGGTAAGACTAATGGGCCGAAAGTCTTTAGCACTGGCGTGGTTGGCTCTTTCTCCTTTTAGGATAAAAATTAACTTATCTCTAATCCAACCTTGGTAATACATCCTTCACACAGACAAGCCACATTAATTTTGCATAGAAGTGGGGATAAGATGTCCTCAGCCCTCCGTAGTTCTGCGGGGAAAATAACACCTAGTCCTGGAGATTTAATTGGCTGGAATGACTTTATCGCCCATTCCTCCCTTTTGCGACATACGATGCTGCTAATGTCAGAGATGCGCTCATCTTCCATAAATGAGTGCTCATGAGGATATCCAGCATTTCTACACAAAATGTAGTCCATTCCTCTTCAGGCTTGTGGATGTAGTTTGGGAGCTCTTGGATATAATTTTCCTTAGTCTGTTACCTTCTGCACATCCGTCAATGTAACTGCAGAAGGCCTTCCAATATTCTCGTTTTGCCTTCCTCATAGAGGTTTTGAAGGTTTACAGGAATAATTTACGAGAATGCCATAAGCCCGTTCTTTTGGCTTCATATAAGAGTTTTCGGATTATTTTTCTAAGCTCAAAGATTTCGTTATTTCACCATTTGGGTCTTTTCTTTCCAGATGGGATAGATAGAGGGTATGACGCCTCAAAAGTGTGAATACTGACTTTGGTGACAAATTATACTGCTTCAAAAATTTTCGACGATGAGTTAGGCTCACCGAGAGAAACAGACTTTGTGCGAGATGCTTCATCAGTTCGTGGCTATAAGCGGATCTTATCTTTGGAAGCGCCGTGTATTAGGGATGCTGCCAGGACTCTCGTAAAGGTCGTCCAGTCAGTCGTCTTCCTATTTCTGTACACAGCGATTGACGGTGTTCTCATTGTGAGAAGGAAAGTTCATTAACTACATGCCAGTTTGCCATCTGGTCAGAAAAAGAGTAATGATCAGAAAACGTAATATCTAGAACTTCCTTCATACAAGATGTTACCAAAGTGGGTTTGTTCCCACGGTTGCATATTGCAAAATCATTTTCTAATATAAATTCAAGTAGGGACTCACACCGGATGTTTGTATCACTGGATCCCCAGACTGTGGGAGTTAGCATTCAGCTCCAACAACTATTGGAAGCTTCTTAGTACTCGCCTCCTTTACAGCTTCCTGCAGCCGGATCGGCGGCAGAGTGTCGTCATACGGGAAGTACGACGAGAATACTAACAGGCGCTTCTCCTACAGTAAGGAGCATTAATTAACTGCACAGAAATCTTAAAAAAAAATCATGGATTTGAACTACTGAAGGTCGGTAAACGACTTGAACTGACTGATCTACGTGAAAAACTAACGCATTTATTTTTTTGCCCAGTAAATGTGAATGAATGCAGATCATTGCATTGATAAATTTGATTCGTCTGCAGTTCTGGATAGTAAAAGCACGAGACATTGCTAGACGTATAGTTCGTTCATGCATACAATGCGTTAGATACAAGTCAAAACTACTCCAGCTGATGATGGGTAATTTACTTGTTCAACATCTATCGCCATCGCGCTCTTTTGCCCGGTGGGGTTACGCATCAGATGCAAGATGCCCTATAAAGTGTTTGCATCTTTGTCATCTTTGTGTGTTTTGGAACAAAGGCGGTTCACATTGTCTCAGGCTTATCCACGGACGTGTTTTTGGCATCACTCAAGCGAATGATTGGTAGAAGAGATTTTCTGGGATATCGTAACCAACTTTGGTTGTAATTTAGTCAATAGTAGTGTGGATTTTCCTGAAATTTAAACGAAATTTGAGAAGCATTAACGATTGAGATCAAAAGCAAAAAGCAAAAAATTTGTATTGCCTGCAATAAGCAAAAAATAATAGTAAATACTATAATGTATATCGAATATTCTGTGAAGTATAACGGGAACTTTCAGGGGCACTCTCATATAAACTTAAAGTACACATTTTCGTATTCATAAATTATGGAGGATGGGATTCTCTGAGGGAGTTCACGTAAGTGAGGAAAGTTTGTGTCTGTCAATCAGAAACGATTTGTTTGTAGGGAAAGCTCTATTATGGTTAAGGTCAATTAGAAAGGCTTACGTAGTTAGGAGGACCTAGTAAGGTAGTTGAAGTTGAAATTTTTGCACCCCAAATACGACGATCTCCTACTAAAAAAAATTAAGCGAAGGACCAAAAGAGCAAATGAGTCCATCGGAATTTATGTCGCGGTGATGAAGACCACGTTCGGAAGGCTTCAGAACCCTCTGTCAGAGAGGATTATGGCAAATCCCCTACCATTCTACCAGGCCCATTTAGGACTGGTAAAATAGGCTCGATTTCAGAACTAGATGCTTTGAGTAGGCAACTAGAGGCAATTAGGTCATAAGTGGGTGCATTTATCCGAGTCATAAGGCCAATCTTTTGTTGGAACCTTACCTGGCTTATGTTTCGGTCGGTACAGAGGTCGCGGCGGTAGCGGAGCTGGGCCTTAAGGATAGTTTTAGGCCGTGGTCGAAAACCCGGTGATTTAATTGCAGGTTTGGGGTCGTGAAGCGGGACTGCCCGGGACTGCCTAGTAGCCCTCAAGGGATCCAATTGATCACCAAACCTGCGATCGTAATCGATATACCCGATGGCACCAACGCCAAGCGCGCTGGGGTGTTGCAAGTTTTTCCAGCAGCATATCTTTTAGAAAAACTGACTTCGCTCCTGCAAAGATTACTGTTGGCAATGCAGTATGATAAGATCACTTATGTACAAACGTCCGTTCAGGTCAGAAAGTCATTAGTTCATCTAGCATTAAGAACACGCGGTAGAAGTAATGGTACTGTTAAAATGTATAACACTTGCATCATTATTATCAGTATAACCTGGCCAAGTAAATTTAGAGAGCTCCTGATTATTTTTTTTTAAATTAGCTTTCGCAAAGTTGAATCGAGACCTGAAGCTAAGCGTAGAATTATCAGCCACAAGCTTACTTCCGATTTCAAATATTATCTCTAAAGGAGGGTGATACACATTGTTTCACCACACGATGCAGACAAGCGAATATCAGGTCGCACCGGTGTGAAGTGTATAATAGAAAAAAAGATGAATTAATATGGTTGCAATAATCCTTTATTGAGTATTCAAAAGTGCAACAAGAATATTATGTGCGTCTACGTATATATAGGTTTATATATATGTAGTTATAAGAAGATAGCTATGTGAACAAACGAAGATTTACCTTTGATAAGATATAGCAGTTGAAGCTTCTACACGATCCGGGAGTATCGAGACAAGTGTTCAGTTAAAAGGTTTTTTAAGTTGCGGAGCCGCCAATTTCTTATTTTGCGGGGAAAAAGGCTAACGGCCTAATTTTTATGTAGGTGTTAGTTTATTATTGTGAATATTCATAAACGCGTAATAGATCTGCCGGTTTAATAATTTAGACTGATGGCCTAAACATCCTGGCCCCCTTTCTATACGTAACAAAGATTATTGTATTATACGCGCCTCAGCTACCACATTCGCATCAAGCGATTTAGTTTTATTTCAAAACATATTGGATTTTGTGTTTTTCAGTTGGCCGGCCGGGGCTCTGCTTTCAGTATCTATAATATGCTGTGAGATATTTAAAGAAAGGAAACATACGTGGTTTGACTTCACGAAGATAGTTTTAATAATACTTAGTAAAAATAAATAATATAGTTAATGGCCGGCTGTGCCAGATAAGGCCAACCCAAAGATGGTGCTCTGTGCTAAAAGAGGGCCGAACGAATTTAGAAGGGTGCCAGTCAACATGATGTCGGAATAGATGTCCGTCCCGAGTACGAGCCTTACTGGGTTGGAGACTTCCGCTAAGCGAAAGTGCATGTACGGTATGGCGACGGCTGGATCTAGACTGCGGATCGGACTGATTCGCTTGAATATCTTTACCACGACCGCGTATGTCGTGATCCGTTTGTTGAAACCATATTTGCTCCTCAAACATAGTAGACAGCCTCTCTGTTCTCCCATTCTTATTTCCTCAAGGCTGAGGTCTCTGGCGATGTCTTCTGCGATGATACTTGTAAGGACGCAAACGTTGAGTAGGGCTCGAATTAAGTGTAGTCGTCCTCCTGCCTCTTTTTTCACTATTGCGGTTGAGGCCACAGCAACGGTAGGTCGGAGGGTCGGAGATGCGATCCTGAACGAGCCCTTGTGTAATGTATGATGATAATGATACGCTGCAGGGTCGCCGAGAAGACCTGTTCTGTTTTGGGCGGAAATACCTCGATTCCGCTCCTCGTGGGTTGCGTGGTCGGAAAGGCCTAGTTTCTGATCCAGCGGCATTTCTCAGCTCATGATTTAGCGGAGGTCGGAAAGACCTGGTTTCCGATACTCCGTTGATGGTCGGGCGGAGAGGCTTCGTCTCCGCTGCGGAAAC
This sequence comes from Ceratitis rosa, assembly GCA_037013455.1. Lineage (NCBI taxonomy): Eukaryota > Metazoa > Arthropoda > Insecta > Diptera > Tephritidae > Ceratitis > Ceratitis rosa. The sequence goes on along the minus strand of JAWMAG010000014.1, from coordinate 1,898,205 downwards.
GGCAGAACGGAAAGGCCGAACTTCCGTTTCAGAGTCGCTCTCAACAATAGGAGCGCGAGACGTACGGCTTTCTCCAATATGCAGCGTAGTATGGTGTTTTTCATTACAACGCCGACATCTTCCTTCAGCGATTTGGACCGGTAGATGGCACATAGTCTTAACAGAAATCAGGTACCGATTTGGTTGACTCCCAGTCTTCCTTTTCAGCGCAGTGAAACGAGTCATGATTCTGAAAGTGTGAATTTTGGTGAGCAGCCCTACACAACTACGGCATATGTCTGTTGGGTGGCAAATAGTGTGGTTGCACATATCGACAATTCCGATAGTCTAGGTGCACCTTTATTATAACAATAAATCCTAATTGACACTAATGTTTTTTCCCATTTTGCTTGGATGCAGGGCTGTATTAACATATTAGCTTATTTTATACCTTTTCATAAATCAGTTCTGTGGTCGTATTAAATTGTTGGCCAATATTTCAGCCCATGTCCTGCCACCCGAGGCAAGGAAAATATTAAAAATCTTCATCATGAAATTTTGAACTTATCCATTCTACTGATGACTGATGTAGGTCCCTGATTAAAAGAGTGTTGAAACTTTGAATAATTATAAATTCGCTACAAAATTTTTATATTTATTATGATGAACCGAAAAACTTGAAAGGAAAATATCTCGAACATTGATGAAAATGTTTCGAACCTCATTTTATTTTATTTCGGATCGTTCAATTTGGAAAGAAACTACCTTATATATTTGTATTTACCATGCATCTTTTCCTGTTTTATATTCCTTATCTTATATGTGTGAACTTGCCTTGTTTGAAATGAGGCGAATTCAGCACTTCTTAAATGTGTGAAAATGCCTTCATGTGTATGATGTGAATTGAGTGAGCAGGGTCAATTTTTAGCCGCATGTGCAATATTTTTGCTAATCTACTGAAATGAGGCGAATTCAGCACTTCTTAAATGTGTGAAAATGCCTTCATGTGTATGATGTGAATTGAGTGAGCAGGGTCAATTTTTAGCCGCATGTACAATATTTTTGCTAATCTACTGAATTTGGTCGAAAAATTGCAAATTGGAATAAAGTAAATTCAAACAGAACATAAAAAACGTTAAAACTGCAAAATGGATAACTAATTTGAAGGTGGCAGAATCACGAAAATGAAGGTGGATTATTCACCTGCATGTAACGAAATAATACCATTAACCAAGGGCATGGCCCGAAAAAATCCTGAAGCTTTTCACGACGTCATTGAACTATTACTTTAGTTGGAAAAACACTCGTTTGAGGGCAGAGTAACGAAAATTCTGGCTGATATTAAAGAAGGTGATGGTGATGTTGCTGGTGCTGCTTCTGTAATAGAAGAATTACAAGTGGAAATATACGGCTCTATGGACAAGCGTGAAAAGGTTGCATTGATATTGGAAATAGTATAAAGTTTTTTGTGGGATCTCGCTCTATCCATGTATATTCATATGTTGCAGGCGTAGCCTACAACCTGTTCCTGATAACCCCTGCGGGTTAGGGGTTCAAGAATTTACCCGCGGTAAGGCATGCCTGTCGTAAGAGGCGACTAAAATCCAATAGTTCCCGCGACAGTCGGGTCTTTATACCGGAACGACCCGGATTTTTTATCCGGCCAAGGACTGTCATTCCCGCAACATTCCCCAAAAATTACTTTGAGGAATATTTTTGCGGCTACAACAACAACAACCTGTTCCTGATATACATATGTACAAGTATTTAAGTAACTTCAGCACTGACCCAAACTTTCTCTGCCCCAAATGGCAGAAGATGTTTTAGATATATGTATGTATATTTTGAAAGAAGCGTTCACTAATTCAATATATTTACTATAATTATTTATAATAATAAGAATAAAAGCAAATTTATTATTCAAATAATTATGATATTAAATAAACGTTAGCCATTATTAATGTTTGTACTGAACGAGGTCGGTTGATAACTACAATATATATATTGCGCTGCTGTTGTTGCGGCGTCTGCATAGTCTGTATTTGAGGCTGATAATTGTTAGCTAGCTGGTGGTGCTGTTGTTGTGGTTGAGGCTGATGTTCGCGATAATAATATTCCGGGTTTGAAAATAATTATCGCTAGCTAATTCCAAATTCCAATCATTTTGCTGTAAACAGTATATGGCTGTCTGCTCGCCGGTCTGAGTTAGCGAAATTAATCGTTTAACCTTTCTTTTTGCGTAGACTTTTTTTATACACAATTTATTTATTTACTGGATCTGCTTTAATATAAGCCTAACAGTAAGTGTACAAATCTTAAAAACTAAATTACAAACAGAATAGCTCGAGTTATGTAACCTAGTGCTTTTCAAACTACGGCGCGCTCCTTAGAAGGCGGGAACATCTCTTCGCTGCAGGCTCGTTGCGTTGCATAAAGCATTAGCTATCGGATTTGGATGATTTCTCAGCTTTGTGAAGTACTTCGTCCTGCTTTTTCCAATTTCAGGCTTAACCAGTAAAATACCAAGTTCCTTATGAATATTTACGTTACGAACGTACCATGGTGCGCCCGTTAGTGCCCTTTTGGACTGGAACCTCTGTATTTTATCAATGTTAGTTTGCGTAGACTTGAATTTATTCATCTCGAGTCAGCCAATTGTTTAAAAAAGTGCAGTGGGAAAATTTCCAGTTCCGACGTTTCATAAGTATATTTTCTAAATTAAATCTACTTTTCTTCTTTATATTTCGACTTTCTTTCGTTTATGTTGTGCCAAACGCAGGATGGCGATGAATGGGTTGGAAAGGTCGTCACAGATGTGTTGGTATATGCTTTACTATATTTGTTTAGGTACATTTGAATGTCCCATTTCTCCACATAAATGAATTTTTATATGAATAAATGATGAGAAGCGGAATTGGCAGGTATTGGTGTGTTGGTTAGTTAGTCGTGTCTTCCGTTTCTGTTTCTTCTGATGGAAGTACGACTAGTTTGACAAGCGGCCTTGTTATTTTACCCTTTTCGGTTATTAGTTACACGACTCTTACTCGGCTATCCGGTCCTGGATGTAGGTTGATTACTCGACCTAGTCTCCATTCGTTTGGTTGGAGATCTCCTTCTTTAATGACGACGAGGTCTCCAACTTTTATATTCGGTTGTGAGTGTCTCCATTTCATTCGTTTTTGCATTAGAGTGTGATATTCTGATTTCCATCGTCGACAGAATGTTTGGTGGATGGCTTTTAATTGATTATTGAGGCAGGAGTTTCATTAATGTCCGGTTCTGGTGCAGTTAATAAGTATCCTCCGACTAGAAAATGACCTGAGGTTAGTGGTTCCAAATCTGTCGGATCATTGGAAGATGGCGAAATCGGCCGCGAGGGACTCAACCCGACATAACAGAGTTGTGAACTCTTCGAAGGTGTATTTATTACGCCATGCTACTTTTTGCTTTAAATTCGGACTTCAAAGACCGTGAAGCCAATACAAAATTTGTACCGTTGTCGGAATAGATGTTCTTTGGACATCCTCGTCTGGAGATAAGTCTGGCAAATGCGGTTAAGAAAGATTGAATACTAAGATCGTTGGTAGCTTCTGAATGTATTGCTTTTGTTGTAAAGCAAACAAACAAGCATACATATCCTTTCGATAAGCGGCACCCTCTACCCCGGTAATTTTTCAAGTCAAATGGCCCAGCGAAATCTACACCCGCATTTGTAAATGGTCGGGAGAATGTGGTTCGCTTTTCGGGTAAGATCCCCATCAATTGCGTTTGAGATCTCTTTTTATAAATTGTACAAATTTTGCAATTAAATGTTATGGACTGATTAGGCCGTATTAGACGTAGCATAAGCTAATTTTCTCCGTGAAAAGACACGTTATGGACAAATTGACCGAGGATAATAGGATGACATTCTGCCATGAGCAGATTCACTAGTACCTCATTACCTGTCATTATCCGTAAATATACCACGGCTCCATACGTGTATGCCTTTTCTGAGGCGTTAAAAAATCCGTGGATTTCCATTTCAGTTGTTGGTGAAAAGGATACCCATCGAGGTATTTTTATTTGGTTTATTTTCGGATAGTTGTCCATAAATTTTTGCCACTGGGTAAATGTTTCTTGAGTCACCGATTCATCCCAGTCTGTTCCTTGTTGTTGTTGTTGTTGTAGCGGCTAGCTAACCCCGCTTAGGGCAGGTATCATTAATCTAAGTCGCCGAGGTCATCTAATGGGAGGTCCAGGAAACGTGCTGTTTCGACGGGGTTGGACCAAAGGGAAAGGGGGGTTAGATGAGTTGGTTTAAGGGGGCATGTGAAGAGGTGGTTAGTGTCGTTGGGTATGCTGGGGTCGAGTCTGGATATGTAGGAGCTTAACCTACTACAGTATCCGGATCTAAGCTGTGCCAAGATCACTCGGGTCTCTCGAGGCAGCTCGAGCTCGCTGTCTGCAATTGGTGGTGGTTTATCTCCGAGTACGCCATTCACTGGAAGGGAGTCTAAGAAGGTGTTGACTGACTCCTGGTGAATGGCGTTCAGAGCTTGTCGGTATGCCGTCCTGTCCAGCGGTTGTTGTACATGACGCTGTATGGTACAGTTTAGGTCAAGTACTCCCTTCCTGATGTGCCTAGGCGGAGGCTCGGCTTCCAAAAGGTGCCTGCTGGGGTGCTCCATGCGGTGGCATCCCAACAGGAACTGCTTGCACAGCAAAGCATTATGCTCCTTAACTCGTAGATTGGATGCTTCGCTGTGCAAGTGATGCTCCGGTGATATCAGGAGGTTTCCTCTCGCAGTCCTAAGGGCGGTGTTCTGACATGCCTGTAGTTTTCTCCATTGCGTCTCGTTCGTTCCCGGCGCCCAAATCGGTGCAGCGTAATTTACGACCGGCCGGCCAATTGCTTTGTAGGTTGCCAGCACGGTTTCTTTGTCTTTACCCCATGTGCTACCGGCTAGCACTTTAAGTATTTTGTTGCGGCCCTGGAGTTTTGCGGCAATTGCGGTCGTATGCGGAGTGAAGGAGTGCAGGCTATCGAATGTGACCCCCAAAATCTTAGGGTTGTTTATAGTTGGAATTTTTTGATCATCAACTTTCACATCGAGTTCTAGCCGGCACTCCTTCGTCCAGCTGTTGAAAAGGGTAGCCGAGGATTTCGTCCGCTGTATTTTTAAATGTCGTGCAGTGAAGAAACGGGAGAGATCGGCGAGGTAGCCGTTCACTTTCGAACATAGGCTATCAATATCCTGGCCAGACGCCAATATCGAGCAATCATCGGCATACGAGGTTAAGGAAACTCCTTCCGGTGGAGGAGGGAGCTTCGAGATATAAAAATTAAACAGTAGCGGGGAGAGTACACCACCCTGCGGAACCCCCTGTTTAATTTTTCTCAACTTAGATGTTTTTCCTCGGAATATGACCGATGATTGTCGACCACTCAGGCAGCCCATGACCCACCTCTGCAACCCCGGCGGTAATGAGGATTCCTCAATGTCACTGAGTAGCACTGAATGATTGACAGTGTCAAAAGCTTTTGACAAATCCAGTTCTACCAGGACAGGTCTCGCGCAGGGTCGGTTTGGTTCAGGCCATTGACCACCTGGGTGTTTATGGCGTTAAGTGCTGTTGTGGTGCTGTGCACTTTTCGGAAGCCATGCTGATTTGCTGCTGGACGCAGATGGTGGGTGAATGTCGGGAGCAGTAAGGCCTCAAGCGTCTTCGCTACTGGGGAGAGGAGAGTTATCGGCCGATAAGACTCTCCTTTGTTCGCTGGTTTCCCCGGTTTAAGTAGCGGGACCACCCTACCGGTTTTCCACACATCTGGTATAATTAGGGTGGTCAAAGACAAATTGAGGACCTTGGTGAGGTAGTCTGCTCCCGCTGGTCCAAGATGTTTTAGCATCAGCTTGCTTATTCCGTCAGGACCGATGGATTTGGAGGCTTATCGCCTTCCCGATAACCCCCTGAACCTCTTCTCTGGAGAAATCAAGCACCGTGCTTGTGTTTGGCAGTTTGCGCATACGGCGGGTTACACGTCGGACGCAGATGGTGGGTGAATGTCGGGAGCAGTAAGGCCTCAAGCGTCTTCGCTACTGGGGAGAGGAGAGTTATCGGCCGATAAGACTCTCCTTTGTTCGCTGGTTTCCCCGGTTTAAGTAGCGGGACCACCCTACCGGTTTTCCACACATCTGGTATAATTAGGGTGGTCAAAGACAAATTGAGGACCTTGGTGAGGTAGTCTGCTCCCGCTGGTCCAAGATGTTTTAGCATCAGCTTGCTTATTCCGTCAGGACCGATGGATTTGGAGGCTTATCGCCTTCCCGATAACCCCCTGAACCTCTTCTCTGGAGAAATCAAGCACCGTGCTTGTGTTTGGCAGTTTGCGCATACGGCGGGTTACACGTCGTTTCGCTTTGTCTACCGAAGGATGCAGTGTAAAAAGCCGGCTAAAGCAGCTCGCGCATCTCTTAGGGTCCGACGAGGCGCGATCACCGAATGAAATTTCCACCCGGTCATCGCGTCTCGTCGGGTTAGACAGCGACCAGAGGAGAGGTTGCAGGACCTTAAGTGCTCCTCCCACTTTTTCCGCTTGTGTCTGTTTACATCGGTCCGAATCTCCGCGTTTAAATCCCTGATTAGGGGATTCCCGGGATCGAAGTTACGGAGGATGTCGCGCCTTGCTGCTAAAGCCGCTGCTTCGGACGGGAAATTAGAGCGGATTTCCGCAATTCGGCCTGCCGGGATGAAGCGGGCGGCAGCGGTCACAACAATCCTGCGGGATGATCGCTCACCAGAGGTGACGTCTGTTGGAGTGGATAGAGCACTGAAGGCGTTCTCGGTGAATTCCGTGAAGCCGGTCCAGTTAGCTTTTTTGAAGTTAACGAAGGTCGGGTGGTCCGCGGAAACAAAGTCGGGAGGTCTGTCAATCGAGATGTGTATGGGTAAGTGGTCCGATGCTAGTGTCAGTATAGGTCGCCAGACTATACTGTTTATCAGACCAGCACTCGCAATTGTTACGTCGGGCGAGCTTTGGCAATTACCCACAACTCTGGTGAGGGTGTTGTCGTTCATTGTGCAGAATGTCGAATCGTCTATCTGTTTTGCCAGCTCCATTCCTCTACGGTCATTTGACAGGCTAGAATGCCAAAGATCGTGGTGCGCGTTAAAGTCGCCCAAAACCAAGCGGTTTTCGCCTCTGAGTAGCGCACCTATATCAGGGCTATATCCAACTTGGCAACTTGTAACGGGAGGAATGTATATATTAAATATTTCGAGCTCGGCATCGCCTGACCGGATAGCTATGCCCTGACATTCTAGGGTAGTATCCCTGTGGTCGATGTCGCCATCGATTAGACGATACTGCACGGTGTTGTGTAAGATGAACGCCAAACCCCCTCCATGGTCTCGCTCGCGATCCTTGCGGATTATGTTGTATCCGGCCCTACTCAGAAGATCCGAGCGGGCGGTCAGCTTAGTTTCCTGGATCGCAGCAATTGACAGATGCTCTCGGCTCAGATAGTCGACTATCTCGTCGATCTTCCCCTGGAGTCCGTTGCAGTTGAATTGAAAAAGTCCAGTCCGTCTCGGGGGAACGTTCGTGATAAGGGGGTGAGGGAGTGGTGCGCGGATGACGTGTGTTGCTGCTGTAATACCCGCTGAGGTTGATTCCGCACGTTGGTGTTGATTGGCGGTGTTGTCGTGTTAACAGGCGGGGGCAGACTCCTACAGCAAGGGGCAACACTCCACTCACGGGTGGTGCGCAGGCCCGAGCACGTCCGAAAATGACACCAGCCGGAGCAAGAATTGCATCTGACTGAGGTCACATTCCGACGTATTAAGGTCTGACACATGGAACAGACTGTGCGGGGGACTAGGAGCTGCTGGGTAGCCCTCGCACGGAAGGAGGATGAGAAGCTGGTTGTGGGAAGGGAAGGGGGTGAAGGTTGGCGGGAGTCATGCTGCGGGGAACTCCGGGAGACCGTGGAGGTCTGCGGGTTACCGAAAGTGGGTAAGGGTGCTGAAGGCATTGCCGTGGAGGCTGGGGGCGCACTTGGGCGTTGGCAGCAGGGGGCCACATAACGTGTGGTCCACTCCCTATGTGTCTTAAGGCCTGAGCAGACCTTAAGATGACTCCAACCATTGCTCTGGTTGCACCTAACCGAGGTAGAGTCTTCTGGTGCACACGCAGCAGAAGTAATCCATCGGACCAGGGTTGGTTTCGACGCCAGCCCTGATGAGAAGGACTTGAAGCAACCCAGCTGCGAGGTGTTGCTCCGATGGCGAACTTAAACTAGTTTTACCTGTTGACCTAAACGGGGTTAGGTCGCCGAAAGGCTGACAGCCCTTGGCCGGATAAAATCCGGGTCAACTCCGGTGCGTAGAACCGGCTGTCTTGAGAGTTGCAGTCTGTTCCTTGTTGTTGTTGTAGCGGTTCGCTAACCCCGCTTAGGGCAGGCATAATCAGTCTAAGTCGCCGAGGTCATCTAACGGAAGGTCCAGGAGGAGGCTCGGCTTCTAAGAGGTGCCTGCTGGGGTGCTCCGCGCGGTGGTATCCCAACAGGAACTGCTTTCACAGCAAAGCATTATGCTCCTTAACTCGTAGCATAGATGCTTTGCTGTGCTAGTGGTGCTCCGGTGACATCAGGAGGTTTCCTGTCGCAGTCCTAAGGGCGGTGTTTTGACAGGCTTGTAACTTTCTCCACTGCGTCTCGTTCGTCCCCGGCGCCCAAATCGGTGCAGCGTAAATTACGACCGGCCGGCCCATGTGCTGCCGGCTAGCGCTTTGAGTATTTTGTTGCGGCCCTGGAGTTTTGCGGCAATTGCGGTCTGTTCCTTCTAACCAAATGCTTTGTATTAGGATTTTAACAGTTATGATTATTGGCGGTAGCCATCCTAGGGGATCGAATAGTCTTGGAATGGTTGATAGTATGGATCGTTTTGTCCGTCCCTATTTTCTGCTAGATGGGTTGTTAAATAGAAAACATCTGAGTGTGCTTTCCATCTGATTCCCAAAGCTCTCACGGTACTAGTGTCTTCGAATTCCAGGAAGTCTTCTGTGATGAGATGATCCTTTTGTATACCATTTAAAATTTGGCTACAGTTAGCAGTCCACTTTCTAAAAGGAAACCCGGCTAACTGTAGGACGTGGGATATTTGATCCCTGGCTCTAATTGTTGAATCTATGCAGTAACCTCCTGCGAGGACGTCATCAACGCACATGCAGTTTTTCAAAATGTGGGATGCTATGGGATGCGAGTTTTCCACGTCATCAGTTAGTTGTAGAAGTGTCTTTATAGCGAGATGAATGGCACAATTTATGCCAAAAGTCACAGTTTTTAAATCGTAAAACCTGGTAGGATCTTTCGGGCACTTGCGAAAAACAATTCCTAGCAACTTTGTTTGTTCTTCGTTAACCAATATTTGGCGATACATTTTTTCGAGATAGGTATTGAAAACATACCGGAACAGCCACCATGTTAGTAGTAATGTAGATAGGTCCGGTTGTAAGATGGGACCTGTGAACAAGACGTCGTTTAAACTAGTACCGTTTGCCAGTACCAGGACGCGTTGAAAACTACCCGTACCTTTGTAGATGTGCTTTCATTTTTGAGAACAGCATGATGAGGTAAAAAATATTGATCGTATGAATCGAAGGATACAGTTGCCTTTCTTTTTTCCAATGGTCTCGTATTCTGCTAAGACTCTATTGTATTCCTTGTTTAGTGTGAGGTCTTTTGCTAGCCTCGTCTCATATCTATGAAACTGGGAACAGGCTTCTTTGACGGATGATCCTAAAGAAATGGTTTTCGGAAACTCTGGTTTTCGGAAACTCTGAGGGTAAGGACACAACATATTTTCCCTACTTCCTTTTTGTTGTCCTTTTAAAAAGTTCTTGGCAATATTCATTATCCTCATTAGCAATTCGTTTCTTTGGAATTTCTTCCGCGAGTATAACTGATAACACAGTCTGAATCTTTTTTTTATTGTTGACATGTCTTTCGCAGAAAAGGTATCAGTAGATGCTTCTATTTCATCATATGAAGCTTTGACTTTTGTCCATAACGAAATAGATTCATCCCGGTGAATCTGTAATAAATGTGTTGAGTGCTCGGCAGCAGGTGATTGAGTCTGCTGGACGCATAAAGGCTTCCATTATAGATTTTATTTAGTAAATTTCAGTAATCGACGACAAAAAGTGAATAAAAGTGTAGATGCTAAATAAACCACTAACAAAGAATTGTCCAACAAGAGAGAAGAAAATCTTTAGATCAAAAACGCAAAATCAAAATTTTTTGATTTATTTGGATAAAACTTAGTGTTTATTTATTATAGCCAAAAATGAATAATTAAATATGTGCAAAACCTAAATTTCGCCACCCAACATAAACGATATATGCATGTGCTTGTGTATGTGTATGTGTTTAAATATAAAATAAATGCAAGCATCAAGTAATTTTAACCTTTAAAGTGATGCGGGAGAAAAAAACTATTTAAGGTGGTTTGAAATATAACAAAGTTTTCGGATAATAATTAAAGTGCGGTGTAATAAGCAATGGAGTACGTTGAGACTCCTTTATCAGTGAAACACACGAATGCACACTGGGCCAGATTCACTTTTTTTTGGCATAAAGTCTAATAATAAAGCTAGAGAGCTGAATTTTTGTAGAATTGGTGCATTTGACATTTAAACTACGTACTTTTAATTTCAAGTGAATCGGACCACGCCTACCCATACCGCCCATATAAGGATATAAAGTTAAGGAGTAGATTTGGCATGAGTGTTTCTTTTTAATATAATAAATTTAAACTGAATTTTTCTTATGTAACTATTTAATATATCATTATACTATTATATTAATCATAATTTTCTACGTCCAAATGCATAGAAAAGGGATCATCGTGATCCGAATCCGAGTCGCTATCCTCGCTTTCCAAAAAATGTTCATTATTAATATGTTCTACATTTGGTGCATCTAAAAGATTGATGACTTCTTTCGGCAAAGCGCTTTTTTTATTTTGAGACGATCTTTTGTTTATATTTAGGCTAGAAAGTAAAGGATCCGATGAATCCATGGATCGGTGAAATACGTCCGTTAAATTGTTAACACGAGAACTTTGTCTCGAATATGATCGTCTATCGCGCTTGTAGAATTTATTGCGTGCTTCAGATGCGTTCTCTCCAAAGCAACCGATAAGTAAAACCGAGGATGCTATTATCTGCGGACCGTGAATCAAAACTTTGGTGACAGTTGCTGACATCGGATACCATTTATAGTGATCCATATACATTGATACAGTTCGTTGGCAGAATTGTTTGAATTTAGGAATATTTATATGAAATTCGCAAGATATAGCTACTAAAATAATATAAAACCTGTGCAAAATTTTATAATTTAATCCTAATATTGATGAAAGTTGCCTTGTGCTCTTAAATGCTCTTCTTGCGGTGTTTCCGTCATTCGTATTTCCACTTCCGTTTTGCTTTGGCTAATCGACATGTAATCCCATTTCAGTCAAAAATAATTGTTGTACTTCTTGTTTACGGCATGTTATCATGTCTCTTTCTTTTTTATCCCTTGTTTGCCACTTTTCCAATTGAAGTTTGTATGAGATTTTAAGTACAAACTCGAAAAATCTGATCCATGCGTGCAGAGGACTGATGCCATAATTTAGATTTTCAAATTTAGCCTTAAAGTTTGATATTTCGGTGGTTTTCATAAAATCCTTTGGACTGGCTCCACAGATAGGACACACCTGGCAAGATTTCGTTCCGGTTATTATATTCAACACCTTTCCGTCAATTAATGTGAGATGAAGGGGAAAAAGTGACAACTATTTTTCTATCGATTGAAAAATTGTAAGTAAAATCTGTGAGGTTGTGTATTTGTGACTCTAAATTCGACTTTTCCGCCAAAATAAGTTCTTTTGTTTCTTTAGCGAATTCAATCTTTAGGGGTCTGCAAAATCTTACTGATTGGGTGCTTTTATTTATCCATAACGGTGTCTCTAAATCATCTGTTAATTTTAATGGAATGAGGCTGGTAACGAAAATTGAGTCGTCTTTGAGATGGGATTCGTCTTCTAGGAATCTCTTCTTGTACATACTCTGCCCGGTAGTACCGTCAAATCCATAGCTTGCGATCAGTTTGACATCTGTTATGTTTTCATGCCTCTTAAATACCTCCTCTTGCATAAGAATAATTCGACTGGCCGTATGATGCAGCAAATTTTGGAGAGATACTTGTGCTCTGGTTTCTGTCACATGAACTCCCGCTGGTCTACACGCTAATTTAGCTTCGCTGACTTTATTATACGATGGATAAATATTGCTAAATTGTGTTTTATTCAAAGCTCTCATGTCGTTGTATTGGGCTTTGGTTAGAGAGCTGTCAATCAAAAATGCAAGAGCCTGAATTGGTGTTAGCGGTACTGGCTCTGAGAATATCAATTTCTTTCAAATTTCAGTGGATGCAGATGAAGTAGAAATGGTATGCTTTAATACAAAAGCAGTATCGCTCATTTTTTCCTTTTTGGCTGAAATTGATGCTGCATGGACAAGAAGACTTGTATTATTTTCTTCAATATTATCCAGATCCGTTGCCATTTTTCTTTTTAGCCGTGATCCTGCATCACTGTAAGGGAGTCGTGGTCGTCCCACTGACAGTCTGAAGCGATTTGGTTGTTATTTTGCTCCACGACAACCATCATGGTGGATGAAAGCCAACTAAAATGTTTTTTTTTTTTTAAATGCTTCAATTATACGGTTACATTTAGCCAGATTTTTCGTCATATACAGGTGAAAGCTTCTGATTTGCTTAGCGATTTTAGCTCTCTCGTCAATATTAATATCATTAAATTTAAATTCACCAACAACCCAGTCAACTAAGGCTTTGTCATTTCGACCTCCTTTGATCCACTCATCCAGCAGAACCGATCGGCTAATCTCAAACTTGCCTTTAACAACAAAATATAAAGAGCATAGGCTAATTTAGGCAAAAGGCACTACTAGGATCAATTTTATTACAGTTTTTAGTAAACACATCAGTTATTAGTTTTTGGCACAAGTTGGCACAAATTATTTCTCACTCCACAATAGAAGAATACTTTGGTTAGATTTTGCCTAAACTAAAACATAAACAAAGACAACAACAATTACAACATAGAACACATAAATCGAAATCAGTAATTTATATCTGTATTAAGCATACCTTGATCTTTATGTTCCATTTTATTTGAAAATATTTGGACACGTGGTGTTTTTTTAACAGAAACACAAAGTTGAGTAAAAGCTTCCCGCCAATTTTGCTTGAACAAACAGCTGATCAAACATGTGCATTTGTTATCGAATACAAAACGCAGTGTTGCAACTAAAATGTTTTTAAATATCGTTTTGGTGTCCCTAATGTATGCTCTTTCATAATATATAGTTAAATTTAAAATAGAATTTACAAAAATTTATGACTTTATGCCAAAAAATAGGGAATATGGCCCAGTGTGGAATGTAGTGAAAAATTGAAGTTGGTTGTAAATAACCAGAGCTTTGCAAGTAAATTAAGTCAACAAAATTGCGAAAATAAATTTATGTGTTTACGACTGCATTCCACAGTGAATAAATAACAACAAATCAGTTATTGCTCAAATGGCTCACGGATGCCGTTGTTGCAGTATATTTGTGAAAGAACGGAATAACCAATATTCGATTTTATTGGATTTAACTAAACACGCGCACTAAAATTTCGTTATATTATATTATGGCGTTCGTTCGATGGCGTTATTGTACATAGTACTAATGTTACGTGTCGCATCATGTCATACTATACGGCGCTGAAAACGTGTTTATTCGCGCTAAAAGTTTGTCTTTGATAGTTTTTCGATTGATTTACTCAGTACGTTGTGAGCGCTCGTCAAAGATGGACACCAGCAAAGAGAAAATTCGCTATATTTCACAATTTTTCTTCGATCAAGGCGAAAAAGTAGCCAAAGCGGCTGAAAAAATTAATTTAGTTTATGGGCCCGATTCTGTAAACGAACGTGTAGCACAAAAGTGGTTTGCTAGGTTCCGTTCCGGTAATTTCGATGTCAAAGATGCACCACGCGTCGAGAGGCCTGTCGTCATGGAAAAAGTGAAACAGACCATCACGTGGGTACTTATGTAATTGCTGAGGAACTAAAGATAAGCCAGAAAACAGTTTGGAACCATTTGCATCAAAAAACCGAACGAACTTTTTACTTAACCTAATATTTATAAACCACTCGCGTATTCCTGTTTTTTGTTTTGCTTAAAAAGAACGAACGCAATGAAGTAACCACGTACCTTCATTTTTCTTGTGAATTTGCCTCTGCAATTTTATACACGCTGATGATCGCTGATTTATCGTTTTGTTTGTGCAACGCCTGACGATGTATGTAATATTTGCTTCCAACGATGGGTGACCTTTGAGAAGAAGTTTTTAGATGTGGATTATAGTTGATGGATCGGCAAATCCGTCTCGAAGGACCAATGTTTCACCACACGATGCAGACAAACGACTATCAGGTTGCACCGGTGTGAAGTGTATAATAAAAAAAAGATGAATTAATATGGTTGCAATAATCCTTTATTGAGTATTCAAAAGTGCAACAAGAATATTATGTGCGTATACGTATATATAGGTTTATAAGGTATATAGTTATTAGAAGATAGATATGTGAACAAACGAAGATTTACTTTCGATAGGATGTGGCAGTTGAAGCTTCTACATGATCCGGGAGTATCGAGACAAGTGTTCAGTTAAAATGTTTTTTTAAGTTGCGGAACCGCTAATTTCCAATTTTGAGGGGAAAAAAGGCTAACGGCCTAATTTTTATGTAGGTGTTAGTTTATTATTGTGAATATTCATAAACGCATAATAGATCTGCCGGTTTAATAATTTAGATTGATGGCCTAAACACAAATTCTCTGGCAGATAAGCAACACACATAATCCCGCAGGAGATTACGTCATCGGAGCTGTTGAATTCGAATCCGAAAGCAAACAAATTTTGGACGACTCCATTAAGGGGTAAAGCCTCTAGGATTTTGGAAAACACAATTGTTTTTTTTCTCACGGGGTACCTTTGGGTCATAAATTTTTAATTTCAATTGGTTTTAAAGTGAAACTAATGTTTCAAATAGCTGAATCTTTTATTTTGCTGCAGCCCCTCAGAGCGTGCGCTGAGTACAATGAAAACTTTAAACGTGTTTTTCTCAAAATCATAGATTATTCAGACACTGTTACATCGATTTATCTGAAGTACGCAGCAGTTGTTCGATTAAATGTAATTTTTATTTTAATAATTTAGCGCGTATGTTTAAGTCAAAAATCAATTTAAAAAAAAGTGTACCCCTCTCTCAAAACCGTATGATTATAGCCTATTTCTACCAGATTAAATGCATTTTAGCTTAAATGCGTTTAATCATCGCATTTAAAGGCGTGAATTCCCATGTGTTTGTTGCTGTATAAAAGTGTGTTAACTCACTTTTCAAAGTTAACTCACTTTCGGTAATTTAACAGAAAATGTTATGTTAACAGTCGATGCTGTCACTACTAATGTAAACATTTTGGAAGTTTCGATATATTTCTTGCCAGAGTCGTGTATTTTCGGATTTAATGAGGAATGAGACTTTTATTTTGCATGGTGAAAATTTTTCTGCAAAAATTACTTTTTTGCTTTAGTTGTAACATAAATGCATATATTATGTAATTGGAGAAGATAATGCTTCTTCTCTTTCAAAAAAATAGAAGAAGAAAGAAAAGAAAAGCAATTGCGGAATCGCAAACGATCCCTTCAACAAAAAAATATGCGTGGCTCTGGCAGCTATGAGCTGATTGAACAAAATAAATAATTTAAGGAAACAAACAAGCACAAGTGAGAATGGAAACATGCATAAAAGCATTTTCGTTTCAGCACCGTTTGTCCATGCAGCAATAATCTGCACTTGCAAATCATAAGACTCCATAAATACCCAAATAAACTGAATGTGGTCTCTTGAATTCATGATTTCAATAGTTGTGTCAAATTTTGCAAACTGGAAATGTAAACAAAAATCAACTGTTTGAGTTAACTCACTTTCGGTGGAAACGTTTCACATTTCATTTACTTAACAGAGGCCTTATATGCATTTAAGTGCTCGGTGGAAATAGGCTATTAGATTGTAAGGCGACAGGAAATGTCATATGTTAATTATTATCGAGGCTTCACTTATGTAGGTACGACAGGTCTGAAGGTTGTTAATTAACCTAAAAAAAAAAAAAAAAAAAAAAAATTGGCAACTCTTGCGAGTGCAAAGTGAAAGTGACTGTGCTCTATATTTATTTTAAATTTTTAAATAAAATATACTGTGCAAACTACATAAACTAATTCAGACAAGCGACTCCTCTGAAACTAACAAAGTGAAGTGAAAGTGAAACCTTGTAAATAACAAATTGTGTTATTTGCATGGATTGGCGCTCCATCAAAACTAAATAATATAAAATAAATAAATAAATAGTTCACACTTCACAGGAAAATTTGCATTTGCTCCTGCCGTTTCCAAATTAGAGTTGCCAAAACGCTGTGTTGCAAAATCCACTGCTTTTTTTGGGACTAAATTGGTCATTTTGTAAAAATGGGACTAAATCGGTCACCACAACGTGGAAACGTTAACCAAAGCCAACAGCAACAACAAGCGCCACAACAACAGCACCAACAGCGAACACAACGATTGGAAAATGAGCCCTCTGCTCTTGTAGTCCCTTCTAGGACTACTTTACCAGCCCCTTCATGGGCTCAATCGCCGATTACCGCAACTCCTCCAGCTCCTTCTAGAGTCGAAACGCAAGACTTTACCGAAAATAGCGCTGCAAATAAAGCAGTAATTCAAACGGGAATCGATCGCTACATTCTTGTAAAATGAAAACGGTCACCCCAAAAAAATAGTGAACAAAATCAAAACAAAATTGTCAAAACAGCAAGAGAAAAAGACAGCATGAGCAATAATCGATTTCAAATGCTTTCTGATGCTGATGATCAAGTGCGTGTGCAGAACACGTCCAAGCCACCGCCAATTTATCTTAGAGAAGCGAACTCTAGCATTCTTGTCAACAAATTGATAGATCTAATTGGAAAAAATAACTTACATGTAGTCCCAATTAAAAAGGGAAATATTCAGGAAGTGAAAGTGCAAACCTACGGAGAAGATAGCTATCGCAAGGTGGCAGATAATTTCGAAAAGGAAAAGAAGTCCTTCTATACCTTCCAGCTCAAAAGTAGTCGTAGCTTAGCAGTCATCCTAAAGGGCATTGAACACAGTGTAAGTCCCTTGGAAATAGAAAGTGCCTTGAAAGAAGAAGGTTTCAGGGTTAGAAACGTATTCAACATTAAAAATAAGGCTAACATTTATTTATTTATTTATAGCTGATAGAAAAGTTTATATAAAAAAACTTAATCTAACAGGAGAGATAGCTTTGGCTGCTGGGGCCTTACGCTATACTTGTGTTTAGAAATAAAATATTACATATACATCTTTGGTATGCTTAAATCTAAATATAGTATATTGATAAGGTAACATTTTTTTTTTTTTCTATTCTGGGTTTTGATTTTAGTTTTATATGTGATGATAGAGGTTAGATAATTTTAGGAATTTAATGATTTTACTCATATTATCTAGGTTGGGATTGGAGAGGAGTTGGGAGGGTTTGTCGTTATGGAAGATTTGTCTTCTCAGGATTGATGAGGAGTGGCAGGAGTCGAGGATGTGTTCAATAGAAGTTGGGGAATGATTTTGGCAAGTAGGGCATAAAGGAGGAGAGTTTCTGTCTATGTGATATAGTTTAGTGATCTTTGTGTGTCCTAGTCGGAGTCTAATTATTTTAGTTTGGTCAAGCCTTGTAAGAGAATTTTGGGGGATGAATTTAAGGTAGTTGTCGCTAATATGTTGTTTTTTGTAAATTTGCTGGTACCAGTTGCTGGATTTTGGTATTAAGTTTTCATGTTCGTTTTGGAGCTGGTGTTTTAAGAAACTATTTATGTCTTTTATGTTAAAGTTTTGGGTATATATAAGGGGAAGACGTGCCGCTTCCTTGGCCGTTTTGTCTGCTAGCTCATTACCAGTGATGTTGGAATGACCAGGTATCCAAAGAAGTCTAATTTTTGGCATGTGTTTGATTAGGAGTGACCTAATGGCACTTGGGTAGGTTTCATTATTATTTGGGTTGGAGATTGATTTTAAGGCTGATAGAGAATCAGAGCATATGATGAATTTACCTCTTTTTGTTTTTATTAATTGAATTGCTTCTAATATGCCAATTGTTTCAGCTGATAGTACTGACGAGTAGAATGGAAGTATTCCCGATTTCAGGACAGTGTTTTCTGTAGTTATGGAATATGTGGAAAGTGTGTTTGATTGTGAGCCATCCGTGTAAATGAATGTACAGTTCTTATTGAGAGATTTGATTTTTAGGAACTCTTGTTGGTATATGGATTGGTTTGTGTCATTTTTGGCATTAGAGTTTAGAGAAGTATCTATAAGATAAGGTGTTAGGTTCCAAGTTGGCTCCTGTTTCTTATTTTTGTAGGGGTGAAAGGGGAGATTTAGATTAGTACATTTCGATACGATACCTCAGCCAATGATTAGGGTTGATATTGAGCCAGATTTCCAGCTCTTAAAAAAGGGAGAAGTTCATCCCATTTACAAACTGCGGTATCTTCTTCACCCTCGTATTTCCGTGGAAGACCTACATAAACGAACAGGACCTGTTCAGTGCCATAATTGTCAAGAATTTGGCCATACGAAGCGATATTGCGCTTTAAAAAGTATATATGTAATTTGTGGAGATTTACACAGTTCAAAAGACTGTATGAAATCTAAAACAACCCCTGAGTATAAAAAATGTAGCAATTGCGGTGAAAATCACACCGCCAATTAGAGGGGTTGTCCAATATATTTCTCTAAAAGGCAAGGGCAGTAAAAAGGATTATAGCAACTTTCCTGCCTCTCAGCCTCAATCAAAAGCTACCGAAACAAAGCCTACTAATACTAACTTTATATCCTACGCCCAAGCTTTAAAAGGTGTACCTCAGCTCACAACACAAGAAACGTCCATCCCGTCCGTTCCGTCTGTTAACTCCCTTGAAAATACGCTAAACTGCTTTATACGCATGATGCAAGAACATATGACGACAATGCAAAGTATGATGCAAGATTTAATTCGAAATCAAAATCTCCTCCTTCAAGCGATATTGTCTAAGCCATGAACGACCTTAAGATATGTTATTGGAATGCCAACGGCTTGGTCCAACACAAAAATGAACTTCAACTCTTCTTAGAAAATCAAGCAATAGATATAATTCTAATCTCCGAAACTCATTTGACCAAATTTAACAACTTCAATATTGATACATTTCTGTTTTATGACACCAAACACCCTGAAGGAAAAGCGCGCGGTGGAACTGGAATACTTATCAGGCAAATAATTAAACATTATATAATGGAAGAGTACTGTAAAGACTACCTTCACGCTACCTCAGTTCATATATATGATAATTCTGGTGGAATAAACATTTCAGCCATATATTGTCCGCCCCGATACAACATATCAGAAACTCAATTTACTGATTTCTTCTCTAAACTTGGTAAACGGTTTGTAGTAGCAGGTGATTACAACGCAAAACATTCCTTCTGGGGATCTAGGTTAATATCTCCAAAGGGTAGAAATTTATATAAAGCCATTCAAAATAACGGTTTCGACGTTATATCTACCGGTCAGCCAACATAATGGCCAACTGATCTCAGCAAAACCCCAGATTTGATTGACTTTGGAGTAACTTGTGGTATCAGTAGAGCACAAGTAAGCCTAAAACCCCTTTTCGACTTATCATCTGATCACTCGCCTTGTCTATGTTCCATTAACATAATTCCAGTTTTCAATGACTTACAGCTAGGCTTAACCAATGAATTTACAAATTGGCTTAAATACAGAAAATTCATTAGCGCGCATCTAAAATCGCTCATTCCTCTAAAATCAATAGCAGATGTCGACAATGCAGTTGATGGCTTTACAACATTACTTCATTTGGCAGCGAAAATTTCAACGCACGGCCCATCTAACACTCATAGAAGACAAATTTTCAACGGTCTTAAGGGTAAAGACATTACAAGTCTGGTAACCAAAAAAAGACAACTAAGGAGATATTGGCAGAGGTTTCGTACCCCGGCCTTAAAAAATGAGCTCAATATATGCATAAAAATGCTTCGGGATGTCCTGAAACAAAAAAAGGAAAACGAATTTCAAAAGTCCGTACAATCTCTGTCAGCTACATCAGATACCAACTACTCTTTGTGGCGAAAAGTTAAGAGTTTCAAAAGTCCCGTCACTTGCGACCCTCCATTGAGAACTCACAATGGTGAGTGGGCTCGAGGCGACCAGGAAAAGGGTATCTTATTTGCATGCAACTTTCCACTGTATTTACACCAAATATTGGATACAAATCTCTTCCAGAATTTCGTGCAAATCCAGACAAAAATTTTATTCAATTTAATTTTAAATCACTTAAAGATGTTATTACTAACGACATAAAGAAAAAGAAAGCTCCTGGATACGACAGAATAACGGGTGATATGATAAAAGAGCTTCCAAATGTGGCAATTAAACACATGCTTTGTATATTTAATAGTATATTGAGACTACACTACTTTCCTAAATCCTGGAAGCTTTCGGAGATTATTATGATCCCTAAACCAAGTAAAGATCCATCTTTGGTGGGCTCCTACAGGCCTATTAGCTTAATTACGGTATTCTCAAAAATCTTCGAAAAACTTTTATTAAAAAAAATATTACCGATTTTAGAATCGAAACAGACCATACCATGCCACCAATTCAGGTTTAGAGAAAAGCACAGCACAGTAGAGCAGGTGCATAGAATCGTAGCACACATAAGATCAGCGTTTGAAAACAAGCAATATTGTACTGCAGTGTTCCTCGATGTTGCCCAGGCATTTGACAAAGTTTGGTTAGATGGTCTATTATACAAGCTGAAAGTTACGCTTCCCGTAGAAATTTATGATGTCTTAGAAAGCTTTCTTATTGGCAGAAAATTTCGTGTTAGGCAAAAAAGTTACACCACCGAATCCTATGAAATATTTGCTGGTGTTCCACAAGGAAGTGTTTTAGGGCCCGTCTTATATTTAATTTATACGAACGATCTTCCCACAAACCGAAACCTCATCACATCAACTTTTGCGGATGATACAGCAATACTTAGTGTCCATTCAAACCCCATGACAGCCAGTTACAGATTACAAGAACATTTAAAAGTAATAGAAGAGTGGCTAACAACTTGGAGAATTAAAGTCAATGAGTCTAAGTGTATACAAGTAACATTTACCCTAAAAAAAGACACATGTCCTTCAATCTCTATAAATGGGAATACAATACCTCAGAAAGAATTCGTTACCTACCTGGGAGTTACATTGGATAATAGACTCACCTGGAAAAACCACATAGACAAAAAGATTACTCAAGCCAAATTGAAAATTGCGAACTTGCATTGGATTGTAGGCTCTAAGTCCAAACTAAGTCTAGAAAACAAAGTTTTACGTTTTAATATGCTAATAAAGCCATCTTGGACGTACGGGATCCAAATTTGGGGCTCAGCATCTAAATCTAGCCTGGATAGAATTTAAAGACTGCAGTCTAAAACCTTAAGATCAATATGCACAGCCCCTTGGAATGTAAAAAACTCCGCAATTCACAAAGATCTCGGGATTAAAACCGTCACCGAGGAAATAGAGAAACTGCTTAAAAATTACTCATTAAGGTTATCTAACCACCCAAACTTTCTATCTAAAAAATTATTACAGCAGAACTACCCTAAGCGATTAAAGAGAAAGGATTTACGTTTGAACTGTGACTAAGGGCTCTGCCGCATCCAATTATTCAACATCGGAGTTGCGCTCCGCATATATCCTTCATGACATTATAATTTACTTCAAATTATCCTTTATGGTATATCTTTTGTTATGAGTGTTTGGTATACCTAATGATAGCTATATAAACACATTCTTTGATAAATCTAAGTTATAATCGTAATTTATTGTATTTTGCTTACTTTGTTAACCTATACAACGGTAATGATTAACTTGTTCTAGGAATAAGAATTAGCTTTAAGATTTTCGAAATTATTGTTAGATTCCAAAAAGGAAAGATTCAATAAAACATTATACAAAAAAAAAAAAAAAAAAAAAAAAAATTAACCTAGCATTAAGAACAGTTTAATTTCTCTCGAATAAAGTTATATTGAACAAAATATATTGTATTACTCTTTAAAACCTTGTAAACGTAACAATTACAAATGTATCTAACAACAAAGTACGTATTGAGTTCGATAATAATGAACAAAGCGAAAACATCATGTCGAAACGTATCAACGATCTAAGCTGAAAACGCCAAAATCAAGCGGCCACTTGTTATCCTAAAAGGCATTTCTAAGGAAATTGAGTTAAACGATTTTTTGATTTTTATCAAAGCCCAAAACCCTGCAGTAAGCGCCAAGGCCTAGATTGATGATGACATAAAGTATCGATTTATGCAACGAAACAGGGAAGCCCAGACTATTTATACAATGTTGTACTAGAAGTTCCTCCAAATGTATCAAGCGCATTAACACTGACTACCAACGAGTTGACGTTTCGGATCTCAGCACATTTTTACAATGTTATAAATGCTTACAGTTTGGTAACACACGAAGCAATTGTGAAACAACAGTCACACTCTGCTAGAAAATACAAGTCTTAAGCGGATTGCCCACACAAAAATGACGCCGATAAACAAAAATGCTTCAACTGCGAAAACAGAAACATTAATATGACAACAACAAGTGTCAACCAAAAACTGTCCTCAAGCCAAATTTATTTAGTTATTATTTTTGAACCACCTCCAAGAGGCTTAAGTGAAGTTTTAAAACGTATATTAGTATTCCAATTTCCAACACCTAGACGAGAGGTCAAATCTTGTTGGAGAGTCAATAGGAGCTTCTCAAACGCCATGCGTCTGCAAAATAGCGATTACGCCAGGCCATTAAAAGATGCATCAATTAATAACTTCTGTGACTTTTGCAACAAGCAAATAAAAGAAAACACAAAACATAAAGCGCCTAATCGAGGAAGCACCAATGCAAGAGTCACCAATATCCCTTCAAAGACAGGGGAATTTCACTGAAACAAGTGAAGTTTGAAACACTTTTGCCCTGATGATAATGACAACACAAATCAGCGCCACCAGACAAGAAATAAATTAAGACATTATATTAATACCCACCAGGATATTGATTTTGCAGAAGCTGAAGTTTTGGAAGCTTTGGCCACAGTGAATTCAAACCGGGCTCCGGGCATAGAAAATTTAACATCAGACATATGTCTGACAAAATTGCTCAACTTTTGCCCTTTGAAATTATACCAAAACCAAAAAAGTAAAATGCTAACGACCTGTTTACGGATTGTCTTTCGTTCCCATAAGCATGAACTTTGATCTCCAAAGCAATATTGGTTCAAAGAACAAACTTTAACAATCGACGCCCTGCACAATGCAATTAAATATATTGAAGCAGAAAAGGACAAAAAGTACCAAGTAAAATGTGTGTCTCTGGACAAAAAAGGGGCCTTTGACAATGCCGCTACTCCTGAAACGACTCAGAAAGCATAAAATTCCATGTAATATTTTCAAAATAATAATAAGCTTCTTGGAGAAACACAAATTCAGGCTTAATTATGCAACTGCATAAAAATCAATGACGAAAGGTTGTGTTCAAGTCTCTATATGTGAACCAACTTTTTGGAACAGCATTCTCGACGATCTGCTAGACATGAAGTTGCCGGAAGGCTGGAATACATGCAGAAAAGTGGTGCAAGTAGTTAGACGGCTATCGGATGCAGCGAGCATAGCTCCAAAATATCTTAAGCCGTTTATTGTGAAGGACAGTCATAATGGAAATATCTATAGAGATCTAAATATACCCACCATCAAGCAAGAGATTGAACTCGCAGCAGAAAAGTCTTAACAAAACTGCGGAACCATCTCAACCCTTTGGCTAACACCAAAGCCAAGCCCGCCTGCGAAGAAGAGATAATCCAGCCTTAAAAAGAGCAACGCCAAGCCAGAAAACCATTCCTACTAATGAGCGTTATGTTTTAGTTTAGGTTAAGATTTTATTACTTATTGTTAGGCTTCCGATTTCGAGGCAGATTCAATAAATAAATACTAAAGTTAATTAAAAAAATTACACATTTTTCTCACATGTAAGAGCATTAACTCTTACAAAAACCAAATGTCTTAGACTGCTACCACAGGGTGCACCCAAACAGGCATCTAATATATGCTGAACATCTACCAGACATCAGAAAGGTAGTACTAGATTTAAAAGACATAATAATAATAATAATAATAATAAGCCCAACGGTTACCCTACTCCCGCCCAACCGACACGAGGGGCGCCATCCGCATGACGTATGAGCTATTTAGAAGATTTTCAAATACGTCAACAGAAATATCAATTTTGAAAGAAGACTTGTTTCATTCGTAATTAAAATAAAATTTACGAATATTTAAGTCGCCAGAATTTATTTTTGACGAGATGTAAATCATCGACAGTAATATCATTTGCAAATCTTGCAACAAATATAGACTTTCTGTGTGGAACAACGACCAACTTCCCGAAACTAGGCTCAAAAATTTGAAAACTATGATTTTCAACGGTTTGTAATTGCGGAATTTAACAAACTTTCCACCTAAGAAGTGGGCAGTTTTTTTTAACTACAGGGTAAGGTAAGGACAAATTTATTAAATTAGGAGCTGGAAGTGAAATTTTATGTTGAATCAGAAGTGGTGCTTGCTTTTGAGGAAGAATAGGCCCAGTTTCAACACCAGATGAACAGTTCACCCGTTTACGCTTATTGGCTAGCTTGGAACCCCCTTGAGAATCTTTCAAGAACTTATCCAATAATGATCCAAGTTCACGGCCAATCTCTTTAAACCAATCACGGGTTTGCTCAAAAAGTTTGTAGAATTCAATAAAAAGTTTGTAGAATTCAATATTGTTCGATGTACATTTAATGCATGACCATCTTAAACCTTTGCCATCGTTCAC
Organism: Ceratitis rosa; assembly: GCA_037013455.1. NCBI lineage: Eukaryota > Metazoa > Arthropoda > Insecta > Diptera > Tephritidae > Ceratitis > Ceratitis rosa. The sequence goes on along the minus strand of JAWMAG010000014.1, from coordinate 1,873,096 downwards.
CGAATCAAGAATTCCACCTGTTATACCAGCACACTTTATATGGGCGAGTCCATCGCATTGCCAACAAGATACTAAGCGCTCAGACTCGCCTTTGATTGTACAATTTTCATAATTACAATTCATTTTAACAGGCCTATTCTGTGCACTGGATAAATTCACCATCATGCTTATTTATCAAGATTGACAGTTTATGAAGATTTTTCTATTCTGTGTCATAAATAAAAAGCTCACTGATATGTAAGTCCAACCGCAGAGAGAACCTTGCCTTATTAGAGATTAAGGTTATCCTCTAGAGCTGTGGCTTCTAACGCCGGTTTACATTCCATTGTTCAACACACGTGTCCATAAAAGCACAACAATCTGAAGCTTTATATTTTATCAATAATAATAATAATAATAATAACAATAATTTTTTTTTAAATGAGTAAAGTAAAGTAAAACAAAAATAAAAAAAGTTCAAAAATGGAAAAATTCAATGTCAACAGTTTGACAAACGTAAAAATTAAAATATAAAACAGTTTAAAAGGCAGTGTATACATCAGTTTTAAATACACTGAGTTCTGACGCTTAAAAAACATAATAAACATAATAACACAAAAAGCAAACAGCAAAAACAAGCAATGAAAAGAAAACTTATCATTTATAGGTGCGCACAAATAAAATTTTGTAACCACAGAATAAAAAATTTACTTACAAGTAAAATTAAATGCAACAAATCGTGCAGCACAGTAAAAACACGTCTTTACAGCTTGACTTTTGCGTTATGAATCCAATCCAGCAACACGTCTAACAACCGCTGGACAGGCACTAAATGCTATTCATCAGGAGTCAGTTAACCCCTTGAAAGACTCCCTCCCTGTGAATGGAGTTCCGGAGTCAAATCACCACCCATAACAGGCGATGAGCTCGAGCTGCCTCGAGAGACCCATGTAATACTGGCGTAACTTAGGTGTGAATATTGAAGTAAGTTAAACTCCTACCTATCCAGACTCGACTACACGTCCAGCATGTAACGATTCCCCACACGACACCAACCACGTCTTTACAAACAACTCCTACAACAACAAAAACAACGAAAATCAAATTTATTTAAAACTAGTTGTACCCTGCAACGCTTCGTTGTCGCATTTACTCCCTAAATGTTTGATTAATTAATAATGTATCTCATTATCTCATTTTTATCATAACTTTATTTACTCAATGCTTGTGGGAATATAACATTTTTGGATTTACCATTTAATTGGTCCGCTTAACGGAGAGAGGAATAGTCTGACTTTTTGAATAGGCCAGTCGCCGGTCCACTTCCCGGAGAGAAGAGTAGTTTTTCTGCCCATCTAAGCAAACAGTGAATTTCAAGTAAATGCAACCTATCAAGTAAATGCGACCATAAAAAATAATTTAATAGGTCAATCTCTGGTCCCTTTCTCGCACCTTCCTGTTAATCTAAGCAAAAAGCCAAATATGTATCGAATTAAGCCGAACCGTAATTAAGATATTTTTTGAATATTTCTTTACCTTGGCCGCTTTCCGGAGAGAAGTGTAGTTTTCTATTGATCTGATCAAAATGCCACCTATGTACCGATATTCAAGTAAATCGAACCGTAAATAAAATTTTTTGAATAAGCAAAAAGGCACCTATGAACCGAATCTGTGGTAAATCCAGCCATAAATAAACTTTTTTCGATAAGGTCAGTCTCTGGCCCACTTTCCGCAGAGAAGTGCAGTCTTCCTGTCAATCAAAGGCCACCTGTTAGGAAGCAATAGTTTTTGCAACCCCGAAATAAAAGAACCATTCTCAAGCCCCGTGATTGCGAAGAAAAATATTCAAAGAATTGTTTGTAATACAACGCGTCCGATTTATTGAAGGCTTAGTCAATTTAAACACTGTCCTTTATTTTACATTCTAGTTCCTATATAAAACTGTTCTTCAAATTCCGCACTACCGTATTTTGAGAAAATGCAGTTATAAGCAAAAAATAGTACAATAACAAATCAGTAATAAAATAAGTGATTATTTACAAAGAAATTCAAAAATATGTATTCAATACGCAACATTATGGCTACGGAATCTTCGAGACATTTTGTATAGACCATCGGATGTACCCAGTTTTGGGTTTAATGTCAATAATTGTTACGTGGCTGCCTGTTGGGGTAAGTCTCCGTGGTGGTGTGGCATGCTTGCGATCCCAAGCTAGCTCGACGTCTGGGGAGGTTGTTGCCACTTTCGCCTTACCTTCAGCCACTATAACCATAATTTATAAATCATGCCGTTTGATCTGGGGAAGGAGTTGTGATACACTGGTTTACGAAGAGGGATATGGGAAAGGAAAGTAGGGTAACTGTCCTGTCAGTCGGAGCCGGCCCACCCGCTCTACTCGTGTTCCTTGAGTAGCCAAGGACCTCGTTACGGCTGCCAAGTTTCCACAAGGTCCCCTTTACCTGACATCGGTTCGTCTGTCTACAGTACGTCCATTCCTGATTCAGTCTATCATCGTATCGTCACACGCATTTCCCTAATGTTGCACCAACGCAACACCCACACCAACGTGTGTTCCTAGCAGAACATTTCTCCAATAAGCATCACCCAATACGAGAGGCTAGTAAAATTCATACGACATTTCATAATTCATATAATTAATTTTACGTTATTATCATAATTTTATTTTGTTTGTTTACAACTCCAATTTAATTATGCTTTATTCTATTTATATATATATATATATACATCTATACATATACTTGTATATGTCCCTGTACTATACAAATTTCTACTTTAACTTCCAAAAAAACAAGAAAAAAATAAAACTATTATAGGGCCAGAGTGAACGTGTATGTATGCATGGGTATATCAACGTATGAATATCGATTTCACAAAAAATTTTAATGTTTGCAGCCGTGACTGTGTCCCAAACAATGTGTTTGACACTCTCTTCCCAGCAGTGCAATGCAAATCAGTCAATAATAATGCTAGGAGAACAAATGCTTACTCGCTACCACTTACCTATCTCTTATCCGATGTAGGCGCCTGCATCCATTGAGATGGGTGAGCTGGAATTGTAACTAGCAACAAAAGAAAAGAAACATGGCATGTATAAGAGAGACTGGCAAAGCATGCTTAGAACTCAATCGGCATTTATACGCGGCTTTTATCTCATACTTATTTTTGGACTTTAGTTAATGACAGTGCCGCGGTCATTACAGAGCTCTACTCTGTACATATAACAATTCTCTTTTTTTTTGTTAGTTCTAGTAAGTTCGATTCGAGTTTAGTTATAATCATGCATTTTTTTGATAAACTGGATTCGGCAACTGGGCAAAGGAGGAGTACGCCGGGAAAGGGCGGAAGCACCGATTTCGTTTGACGCCTTCAGGTAACTACTTGTGTGCGTTAGTTACAGGTGGTCCCCTGTATGCTTAACTGCCTGAGTGACTCTTCCTCTTCTATTTTACCTTTCGCGTTCGTAGGCTCTGATGTGTAGTATCCCGACCCAGTTGGACTTGAAAATTTTGGGGATTGTGTGAAAACTAGCTGGGGCCATCCTACTTGATTGTCTAATCTTAAAAATGTTTCTATTTTTATTTTGTTTTATTTCATTTTATTTTATTTTATATTTACTATTATTTTTTTTGTATGTTTATGTAGTTGTGTATGTCGGTATTTGTGCATACATGTACACACATATATTGTACCGCGCTTAGTTTTAATTTACTTTTTAGTTTTTTATAATTTAATTCAATTTCACTGCTTCACTTTAATTTTATTTCAGCTTGCCTTTTTTTATTATTTGTTTTTTTTTCGAGTTATATATATATTTTTTTCTTTTCTATGTAATTCAAAACAAATTCATTTTTGTCATATTTTATTGATTTGACATATATATATATATTTCTTTTTTTTTTGTGACTTATTTCCGCTTTTGTTCTTTTATTTATTAAAATTAATTCTTTTATTTCTATTGTTATTTTATTTTATTTATTTATTTATTTATTTTTTCTTCCTTACTTTAATTTAGTGCACCTTCTAATTTTTTTGTAAAAATTCTAATAATTTTCTTTCCTTGAGGTCCCGGTAAATGATTTTTCTCCGTTCAAACGGATTTCTTCCTTTTTTTCACTAATTAGATTTCCACTTTCACTTCTAATCTTTGCCTTTTTTCTTCTGATTTTTATTATCTGTGTTCTAGTTGATCAAACCCGAGGTGAAGAAATTTTCTCAACTTACTTTCACTCGAGCATACCCACACATCTTAAATTTTCACACACATGCACACTACTTTGGTCATCCAACATACGTATGCAACACTACAACTATCTTACGGTTCAAACGTACATGTGTATGCAACTTGTGGTTTGACATGGTTTGACGATGTTTGCTTAGGTTTGGAGTTGTTTGATGTTGTATGGGGCGGGCTTACACAGGCTGTCGCTACAGGCTCGCATCCGCCGATATTGCCTGCAGCCTTCATTATTGTTGTTCAACGTGTGGCCTCGACCCACGACCTAAAGCCGGGCTTTTTTATCTGGAGTTGTTCCTGTCATGTTAATCCCCCTGTTAAAATTCAGGTGCTTGTGTTGTGTTGGAACGACAAGTAGTTATTTAAAGTCAAGATATGTACGTATGTGTGTGTATATGGTCGGTTGGTGCATATTAAACAAGACTTTGTAATAATTCTTTATCGTGGTTAAGGTCTTACTAATATTAACTATTAATACTTGAATAGCGGGGTGAACATATTTAATATCACATAGTATATGTACGTATAAACCCAAGTCTCAACTGACAAAGATGTCTTTCGCATGGTAGATTCCGATTTTCTTCCCGCTAATGTCGCCTAGTTCGTACATCGAATTTCATATTACCTTCAGTATTATACATTTTTTTTGCTTTGGCGCGAGTTTGGCATTCAAATTGTCAATTTTAGAGCTCTGTTTGAAGTTTGACCGGTTTTGAATTGTATGTCTTAACTTCTTGTATTGTTTACTTTTTGTGACTTTATGTGAGCTAGTTTCAATTGCTTCATTATCTCTTTTCTAATCAATTGCATTCTGTCCGTGTTTGGATCAATCTGAAAGTCTGCGTCCTTTACTTCACATAGTTTCCGATATATCTTGTATGCCGCGCCATGTTGAATGCCAAATATAGCATAGTATGGTGAACAAGTAATTGCGCTATGCTCTACACTTCGAAGCACGAAGGCTGCATCGCTGATGTGTCTGTCCCATGTCTTTTGATTTTCACCTATATACGAACGCACTATTTGCAACACTGATCGATTAACTCTCTCAGCGGCATTGCCCTGCGGCGAATAAAATGCTGTTTTAATATGTGTTGTACCATATTTTTCGAGAAAACTCTTGAATAGTTCGTACACGAATTGCTTCCCATTATCTGAGTATATATATTCAGGCACACCGAATACATGGAAGGTATATTTTTCTAGATATTTACTTACTTCGGCTGAGGTATCTCTTTTCATGGGTTTTAAAAACACAAACTTAGACAAATGGTCGAGACACACAAATACGAAAACATTACCATCACAGGTGCGAGGGTATGGGCCCATGAAGTCGATATATAAACGTTGAAAAGGTCGTTCGGTAATATGCTGATTTCCCATTAATGGTTTACGAAAGTAATTTTATGTTTTATTGCTTTTGCATGTTGCACACTCTTTTATATAGGTTTGTACATCGGTTACCATTCCTGGTCAGTAGTACTTATCTCGGATACGAGCCAGGGTTTCATGAATGCCTCCGTGACCAGCAGATGGTGAGTTGTGCGCGGATTCCACTAAGCCCTGTCGTAGTTCTGACGGAATCCAAAGTTTCCAGGTATGGTCCTGTAGCAACTTTTCCCCCCTATCAAATTGTGTGCGTTTGTATACATACCCATCCGATACGCATACATCTGGCAGTCTGTCTTTGTGGTCTGTGACGGTCTCCTTCAGCTTCATATTGTATATTCAGGCGATTCAAAAGCTGGTGAGTCTAAATAAACGTCCATCGCTCTATCATTTACGTGGATTTCTTCTATATTTACCCTCGGTAAAGTGTCGGGCACTACGTTCTGTGACCCTTTCCGATTTTCAATGTTGAAGTCGAAAGCCTGAAGTTTTAGACTCCACCTGGCGAGTCTGCATGAAAGATCCTTTTGGTTCATTAGCCACTTCAAGCTGGCGTGGTCCATTATGATTGTGAAAGGTAATCCTTCAACATATGGTCTGAATCTTTTCGCACTTAGTACGGCTGCGTAGCACTCAAGTTCGGTAATACTGTAATTTCTTTGTGCTTTGTTCAATTTTGCAGAAATATACGCTATGAGACGTTCGTTATTCTCATCGTCTAGTTGGAATAATACTCCCCCCACCCCGTTAGTCGAGGCATCGCATTGGATGTAAAATCTTCTGTTGAAGTCAGGGTTTGTCAGTACGGGTGCTGAGATGAGGCTTTGCTTGAGTTTCTCTAGTGATTTTTTTGCAACATCAGTTAAGGTGAATTTTTTGATCTTGTCCTTAGTAAGGCAGTCATGCAGTGGTTCTGCTATTGTTGCGTAGTCTTGGATGAATCTGCGGTACCATCCTGTCATACCTAGGAATCGTCTTAACTGCTTTGGTATTTTGGCTCTGGGAAATCCCTCACGGCCACTATTTTATTTGCATCGGTTCTAATACAACTGCCTCCTACAACGTAACCAAGATAACGAACCTCCTTATAACAAAATTTACTTTTTTCTATGTTAATGGTCAATTTGGCTTCTCGTAAATACTGCGCGACTTTTTCCAATAAACACAAATGGGACTCAAAATCTGCTGAACAAACTAATAGGTCATCCAGATACACGAATACATTTTCCCGATACGACGCTGGAATAACTTTGTCCATGAGACGAAACATTCGTTGTGCGGCATTGCACAAACCAAATGGCATTACAGTAAATTGGTACAACGGTCTACCTGGCACTGTAAAGGGTGTGTTCTCACGGGATTTTCTTTCTAGAGGAATCTGACAAAAAGCGTTCTTGGGGTCGATTGCTGATATATAATGAGTGTCTTGCAGTCTGCTGAGGATTCCATCAATGTGTGGCAGAGGATATGCGTCTTTCACGGTTCTTTCATTAATTTTTCGAGCGTCAAGACACAGTCGGTTCTTAGTTCCTTTCACTACTAAGGATACTGGTGAGTTCCACGTACTGTTGCTTTCTTCGATAACGCCCATACTGAGCATTCTGTCCAATTCTTGGTATATAAGCTTTTGTATTGGCCGGAGATATGGGGAAGTGTCTTTGTTTTTCTGGTAGATTTTCATCAGTTACTTCTATGGCATGTTCTTCTTTGTCCATCCGACCTAATCCTAAAACGGCAAAGGAAGGAAACAGCTTTTTGACGGTTGCTAACGCCGCGTTTTGCTCCAGAGTGAGCTCATGCTGCACTGCTTCGAAATGCAGGTCGCCTTCTGCGGCTACGAGCTCTGACACTCCGGCACTTGCTGGGCTTGTACTCGCTCTCCTATTAACGACATCTAAGTTGAAGGCTCTCCAAAAATCAATACCCAAATAGACGTCTTGTTGTAATTCTGGAACTATCAAAAACTCGATTATTTCGATTATTTCATTATCCCATAATACTGTTAGGACGATTATTCCTGTCACTGGTGTTTCGCCACCATTAGCAGTTTTGACGTTTTGGCATTTGATGGGAATAATTTTATGCTCATTGCCTTCTAAGAACTTTTTCGCATCTCTTCCCAGACAACTTGCTCCTGCTCCGGAATCTAACAGTGTCAACACTTCCTTACCATCTATCTTTGTTTGTGCAAAAAAAACTATTATCGTTTTTCAAGGTAACTATAGTGGATATAATTTTTTTGTGAATTCTCTTAAAAAATTTTCTTTTATTTCTCAATTTCTGGATTTTTGTATAGTTTCCGTTTTTCTTCTTTTCAGTTACAGATTCACAGAAGATTCTTCTCCGTGCTTCTTCATATGCCAATTTTCTTTCATGTAAGCTCTTAACTTCAATTTTCGGTTTCGCTACTGTATTTTCTTTAAAACATTCATTTTGTCGCATCAACAGTTTGTATTGTGCGTGGTCTCCGGGTGTGTCGTTTACTGGCCGGATCTCCCGGTATTCTCCGCCAGACCGGAGTTTCCCTTTTCAGGTTTAAAAACGCAAAAGGACATATCACCACCACACGAAAAACATACCTTATTGTGGAATGTGGACTTACACCTTGTCTCTTTCTTTGCTTCGGTGGGATTTTTAACGAAATAATCAACTGGCATTCCACACGTAAAGCACAACATTAAATGAGATGGGGAAGGGCAAAAGGATTTAATCGAAGACACTTGATTATCGATAGATCTCAGTTGAGATGAGGACGACGTGGGTTTAAGTACTTTATTACTAGTTGATGGCTGGTTATGCTGTGGTTTAGATGTATATTTAATTGCCTCAATATTGTTTATTTCTTCATCCACTTGCTCTTGTGGATACACGACTTCATTTATTTGTCTGTATCGACTTCTATTCTCCCTAATCAGCCTCTCTGCACGCTTACACTCGGCTTTTAATTCCGCCAGTGTGGTTGTTTTCGATGCAAAGGTGATGGTGGCTAATTGTGGTTCAAGATTTCGCTTAAGGATATCTACGAGGTCTTTTTCAGCCAATTTCTCACGCAGACGGAACAACAAGTTATGGATTTCTTCATAATATTCATCGAAGCTCTCTGTCGGCATCTGTTTCCGTTCAGCTATTTCTCCAATTATTTCTAGGTCTGAAACCTCTGTTTTATATTGGGTTAATAATTCTGCTTTTTGCTCGAAATATCCAAAGTTGGAGTCGTCGGCATGATCTTCGAGTACTTGCCAGTACCATCTTGATGCATTTCCAGTCACCAGGCAGTGGAAGTCCGTGAAAAGTTGATAGAACGAAATATCGTGTTGTGCACGCATCTTCTCTACTCTGAACAGGAAGCTTTCTACGGTCATACCTTTGGAAGTACCATCAAACTTGATATGCCATTTTTCTAAATCGACATTCTTCCATTTTTGTTTATCTGGCTCGTTTCTTTCAGTAGGTTCATCATTATCCTGTCTGGATCGCTGCGGGTGATCCTCCTGTTCGTGCTCAATAAGCCAAGTCCCCTAACAATTCTTTCTTCTGATTCTTCACCTTCCATTCACACTCTTTCTCATACAATTGGCAAAATTTCTTCACAATTACTTTGCCAGGCAGTTCTAACTACAAACTAGTATTTTTCGGATTCCAGATTCTAATTTGTAATTTCAAAAAATTTTAAATTAATTATATAAATCTTTAAATTGGGAGAACTTTTCCAATTAAATGCAGAAAGGTTGTACTAATTTAGCATTAAATTTAGGCTATTTAAATAACTAGGTACGCAGTATTTCAACTCGAAATGTACGTATATTTATGTAAAAAAGGATTTATATTGAAATTCAATTATTTCAGATACTTGGTGTTCATAATTCAAAAAAATGGAATTCTACCTCATAATTAAAAAAAATATATAATTATATACATGTGTGTTTATATGTGTATGTTCCCAATAAAATTCTGTACACTTGTACCATACGTACTTCGGTTCTACGCCTAGTATTATATTTTTTTACGTACTACGAAAACGGAACGTATCTACATGTACCTATGTTCAAAAAAATTGTTTAAACAGTGACAATTGACACTACGTGAGTATATATATTCATCAAAAAAAAAATTCTGCACGCTATTCTGGCTAACTCGAATATAATTCGTTTTAGCTTACTTTATAATATTATTTTATTGGGCTTAATAATTTTCTAAATATTTGTAAATATTTTCTTTCGTTGTTGGATTTATTTTCTTGGTGTGGATTGGTGTTGCTCTTGGCGTTGGTTCTGCGTGTGCATAAGTCCGTATGTCTTCAGTCCAAAGTTGATGTCTACTAGGCTACCGGATTGCATGTTGGCTTGAGTGTAACACTACATAACAAGAAGTCAAGAACTCTTGATGTGGATGCCACACTCTATCATCGGTGTCACATTAACACCTCGCCTTTTTGTTGCAACGCACTGTAAACCTCACGTACAAGTAATGCTTGATCTCTTTTGCGGTAGCTTAAACAGTCATCTGCAACTCCTCTTAGTCATCGTGACTTGCAAGTATAATCTGTGACACCAGTACTTCCGCTCATATCACTTTCGCACTTCTCGCCAAATAAGGAATCTTAGCGAGGTTACAATCGTGATCCGAGCCCAGTCTGAAGGAAATTTAAAGGAAAAAGGTAATAAAAACATTGACGAAGGAATAATTAAAACAAACTACATTAATAAAAAAGGGTTTATCATCAGGCATGACGTTGGGTGCCATTGTTACGTGGCTGCCTGTTGGGGTAAGTCTCCGTGGTGGTGTGGCATGCTTGCGATCCCAAGCTAGCTCGTCGTCTGGGGAGGTTGTTGCCACTTTCGCCTTACCTTCAGCCACTATAACCATAATTTATAAATCATGCCGTTTGATCTGGGGAAGGAGTTGTGATACACTGGTTTACGAAGAGGATATGGGAAAGGAAAGTAGGGTAACTGTCCTGTCAGTCGGAGCCGGCCCACCCGCTCTACTCGTGTTCCTTGAGTAGCCATGGACCTTGTTACGGCTGCCAAGTTTCCACAAGGTCCCCTTTACCTGACATCGGTTCGTCTGTCTACAGTACGTCCATTCCTGATTCAGTCTATCATCGTATCGTCACACGAATTTCCCTAATGTTGCACCAACGCAACACCCACACCAACGTGTGTTCCTAGCAGAACATTTCTCCAATAAGCATCACCCAATACGAGAGGCTAGTAAAATTCATACGACATTTTATAATTCATATAATTAATTTTACGTTATTATCATAATTTTATTTGGTTTGTTTACAACTCCAATTTAATTATGCTTTATTCTATTTATATATATATATATATACATCTATACATATACTTGTATATGTCCCTGTACTATACAAATTTCTACTTTAACTTCCAAAAAAACAAGAAAAAAATAAAACTATTATAGGGCCAGAGTAAACGTATATGTATGCATGGGTATATCGACGCATGAATATCGATTTCACAAAAAATTGTAATGTTTGCAGCCGTGACTGTGTCCCAAACAATGTGTTTGACACTCTCTTCCCAGCAGTGCAATGCAAATCAGTCAATAATAATGCTAGGAGAACAAATGCTTACTCGCTACCACTTACCTATCTCTTATCCGATGTAGGCGCCTGCATCCATTGAGATGGGTGAGCTGGAATTGTAACTAGCAACAAAAGAAAAGAAACATGGCATGTATAAGAGAGACTGGCAAAGCATGCTTAGAACTCAATCGGCATTTATACGCGGCTTTTATCTCATACTTATTTTTGGACTTTAGTTAATGACAGTGCCGCGGTCATTACAGAGCTCTACTCTGTACATATAACAATTCTCTTTTTTTTTTTGTTAGTTCTAGTAAGTTCGATTCGAGTTTAGTTATAATCATGCATTTTTTTGATAAACTGGATTCGGCAACTGGGCAAAGGAGGAGTACGCCGGGAAAGGGCGGAAGCACCGATTTCGTTTGACGCCTTCAGGTAACTACTTGTGTGCGTTAGTGCGTTAGTTACAGGTGGTCCCCTGTATGCGTATTTTATTTTTTTTTCAAAAGAAATCTTTCAAGCCAGAAGCGATTTTCTGGGGCTTGATAAAAATGTCGTGGATTTTTGTGTAGGCCAGTTCAGCTATATATGCAGCACGTGGCGTTTTAGCTGCTGATCGGACGTTGCTGCGATGAGGGCGTCGCTATGGTGGATGCGGTTGTTTCGCCGGCGCTTCTGCTGTCGACGCGGCTGCTTTGCTGATACTGCTGCGGTCGATGCGGGTGCTATGCTGGTTTTTGACGTCGACGCGGATGCTTCGCTGACGCCGCTGAGGTCCGCCGTGCAGTTGCTTAACTGCCTGAGTGACTCTTCCTCTTCTATTTTACCTTTCGCGTTCGTAGGCTCTGATGTGTAGTATCCCGACCCAGTTGGACTTGAAAATTTTGGGGATTGTGTGAAAACTAGCTGGGGCCATCCTACTTAATTGTCTAATCTTAAAAATGTTTATATTTTTATTTTGTTTTATTTCATTTTATTTTATTTTATATTTACTATTATTTTTTTTGTATGTTTATGTAGTTGTGTATGTCGGTATTTGTGCATACATGTACACACATATATTGTACCGCGCTTAGTTTTAATTTACTTTTTAGTTTTTTATAATTTAATTCAATTTCACTGCTTCACTTTAATTTTATTTCAGCTTGCCTTTTTTATTATTTGTTTTTTTTCGAGTTATATATATATTTTTTTATTTCTATGTAATTCAAAACAAATTCATTTTTGTCATATTTTATTGATTTGACTTATATATATATATTTCTTTTTTTTTGTGACTTATTTCCGCTTTTGTTCTTTTATTTATTAAAATTAATTCTTTTATTTCTATTGTTATTTTATTTATTTATTTATTTATTTTTTCTTCCTTACTTTAATTTAGTGCACCTTCTAATTTTTTTGTAAAAATTCTAATAATTTTCTTTCCTTGTGGTCCCGGTAAATGATTTTTCTCCGTTCAAACGGATTTCTTCCTTTTATTCACTAATTAGATTTCCACTTTCACTTCTAATCTTTGCCTTTTTTCTTCTGATTTTTATTATCTGTGTTCTAGTTGATCAAACCCGAGGTGAAGAAATTTTCTCAACTTACTTTCACTCGAGCATACCCACACAGCTCAAATTTTCACACACATGCACACTACTTTTGATCATCCAACATACGTATGCAACACTACAACTATCTTACGATTCAAACGTACATGTGTATGCAACTTGTGGTTTGACATGGTTTGACGATGTTTGCTTAGGTTTGGAGTTGTTTGATGTTGTATGGGGCGGGCTTACACAGGGTGTCGCTACAGGCTCGCATCCGCCGATATTGCCTGCAGCCTTTATTATTTTTGTTCAACGTGTGGCCTCGACCCACGACCTAAAGCCGGGCTTTTTTATCTGGAGTTGTTCCTGTCATGTTAATCCCCCTGTTAAAATTCAGGTGCTTGTGTTGTGTTGGAACGACAAGTAGTTATTTAAAGTCAAGATATGTACGTATGTGTGTGTATATGGTCGGTTGGTGCATATTAAACAAGACTTTGTAATAATTCTTTATCGTGGTTAAGGTCTTACTAATATTAACTATTAATACTTGAATAGCGGGGTGAACATATTTAATATCACATAGTATATGTACGTATAAACCCAAGTCTCAACTGACAAAGATGTCTTTCGCATGGTAGATTCCGATTTTCTTCCCGCTAACGTCGCCTAGTTCGTACATCGAATTTCCTATTACCTTCAGTATTATACATTTTTTTTTGCTTTGGCGCGAGTTTGGCATTAAAATTGTCAATTTTAGAGCTCTGTTTGAAGTTTGACCGGTTTTGAATTGTATGTCTTAACTTCTTGTATTGTTTACTTTTTGTGACTTTATGTGAGCTAGTTTCAATTGCTTCATTATCTCTTTTCTAATCAATTGCATTCTGTCCATGTTTGGATCAATCTGAAAGTCTGCGTCCTTTACTTCACATAGTTTCCGATATATCTTGTATGCCGCGCCATGTTGAATGCCAAATATAGCATAGTATGGTGAACAAGTAATTACGCTATGCTCTACACTTCGAAGCACGAAGGCTGCATCGCTGATGTGTCTGTCCCATGTCTTTTGATTTTCACCTATATACGAACGCACTATTTGCAACACTGATCGATTAACTCTCTCAGCGGCATTGCCCTGCGGCGAATAAAATGCTGTTTTAATATGTATTGTACCATATTTTTCGAGAAAACTCTTGAATAGTTCGTACACGAATTGCTTCCCATTATCTGAGTGTATATATTCAGGCACACCGAATACATGGAAGGTATATTTTTCTAGATATTTACTTACTTCGGCTGAGGTATCTCTTTTCATGGGTTTTAAAAACACAAACTTAGACAAATGGTCGAGACACACAAATACGAAAACATTACCATCACAGGTGCGAGGGTATGGGCCCATGAAGTCGATATATAAACGTTGAAAAGGTCGTTCGGTAATATGCTGATTTCCCATTAATGGTTTACGAAAGTAATTTTGTGTTTTATTGCTTTTGCATGTTGCACACTCTTTTATATAGGTTTGTACATCGGTTACCATTCCTGGTCAGTAGTACTTATCTCGGATACGAGCCAGGGTTTTATGAATGCCTCCGTGACCAGCAGATGGTGAGTTGTGCGCGGATTCCACTAAGCCCTGTCGTAGTTCTGACGGAATCCAAAGTTTCCAGGTATGGTCCTGTAGCAACTTTTCCCCCCTATCAAATTGTGTGCGTTTGTATACATACCCATCCGATACGCATACATCTGGCAGTCTGTCTTTGTGGTCTGTGACGGTCTCCTTCAGCTTCATATTGTATATTCAGGCGATTCAAAAGCTGGTGAGTCTAAATAAACGTCCATCGCTCTATCATTTACGTGGATTTCTTCTATATTTACCCTCGGTAAAGTGTCGGGCACTACGTTCTGTGACCCTTTCCGATTTTCAATGTTGAAGTCGAAAGCCTGAAGTTTTAGACTCCACCTGGCGAGTCTGCATGAAAGATCCTTTTGGTTCATTAGCCACTTCAAGCTGGCGTGGTCCGTTATGATTGTGAAAGGTAATCCTTCAACATATGGTCTGAATCTTTTCGCACTTAGTACGGCTGCGTAGCACTCAAGTTCGGTAATACTGTAATTTCTTTGTGCTTTGTTCAATTTTGCAGAAATATACGCTATGAGACGTTCGTTATTCTCATCGTCTAGTTGGAATAATACTCCCCCCACCCCGTTAGTCGAGGCATCGCATTGGATGTAAAATCTTCTGTTGAAGTCAGGGTTTGTGAGTACGGGTGCTGAGATGAGGCTTTGCTTGAGTTTCTCTAGTGATTTTTTTGCAACATCAGTTAAGGTGAATTTTTTGATCTTGTCCTTAGTAAGGCAGTCATGCAGTGGTTCTGCTATTGTTGCGTAGTCTTGGATGAATCTGCGGTACCATCCTGTCATACCTAGGAATCGTCTTAACTGCTTTGGTATTTTGGCTCTGGGAAATCCCTCACGGCCACTATTTTATTTGCATCGGTTCTAATACAACCGCCTCCTACAACGTAACCAAGATAACGAACCTCCTTATAACAAAATTTACTTTTTTCTATGTTAATGGTCAATTTGGCTTCTCGTAAACACTGCGCGACTTTTTCCAATAAACACAAATGGGACTCAAAATCTACTGAACAAACTAATAGGTCATCCAGATACACGAATACATTTTCCCGATACGACGCTGGAATAACTTTGTCCATGAGACGACACATTCGTTGTGCGGCATTGCACAAACCAAATGGCATTACAGTAAATTGGTACAACGGTCTACCTGGCACTGTAAAGGCTGTGTTCTCACGGGATTTTCTTTCTAGAGGAATCTGCCAAAAAGCGTTCTTGGGGTCGATTGCTGATATATAATGAGTGTCTTGCAGTCTGCTGAGGATTCCATCAATGTGTGGCAGAGGATATGCGTCTTTCACGGTTCTTTCATTAATTTTTCGAGCGTCAAGACACAGTCGGTTCTTAGTTCCTTTCACTACTAAGGATACTGGTGAGTTCCACGTTTTGTTGCTTTCTTCGATAACGCCCATACTGAGCATTCTGTCCAATTCTTGGTATATAAGCTTTTGTATTGGCCGGAGATATGGGGAAGTGTCTTTGTTTTTCTGGTAGATTTTCATCAGTTACTTCTATGGCATGTTCTTCTTTGTCCATCCGACCTAATCCTAAAACGGCAAAGGAAGGAAACAGCTTTTTGACGGTTGCTAACGCCGCGTTTTGCTCCAGAGTGAGCTCATGCTGCACTGCTTCGAAATGCAGGTCGCCTTCTGCGGCTACGAGCTCTGACACTCCGGCACTTGCTGGGCTTGTACTCGCTCTCCTATTAACGACATCTAAGTTGAAGGCTCTCCAAAAATCAATACCCAAATAGACGTCTTGTTGTAATTCTGGAACTATCAAAAACTCGATTATTTCGATTATTTCATTATCCCATAATACTGTTAGGACGATTATTCCTGTCACTGGTGTTTCGCCACCATTAGCAGTTTTGACGTTTTGGCATTTGATGGGAATAATTTTATGCTCATTGCCTTCTAAGAACTTTTTCGCATCTCTTCCCAGACAACTTGCTCCTGCTCCGGAATCTAACAGTGTCAACACTTCCTTACCATCTATCTTTGTTTGTGCAAAAAAAACTATTATCGTTTTTCAAGGTAACTATAGTGGATATAATTTTTTTGTGAATTCTCTTAAAAAATTTTCTTTTATTTCTCAATTTCTGGATTTTTGTATAGTTTCCGTTTTTCTTCTTTTCAGTTACAGATTCACAGAAGATTCTTCTCCGTGCTTCTTCATATGCCAATTTTCTTTCATGTAAGCTCTTAACTTCAATTTTCGGTTTCGCTACTGTATTTTCTTTAAAACATTCATTTTGTCGCATCAACAGTTTGTATTGTGCGTGGTCTCCGGGTGTGTCGTTTACTGGCCGGATCTCCCGGTATTCTCCGCCAGACCGGAGTTTCCCTTTTCAGGTTTAAAAACGCAAAAGGACATATCACCACCACACGAAAAACATACCTTATTGTGGAATGTGGACTTACACCTTGTCTCTTTCTTTGCTTCGGTGGGATTTTTAACGAAATAATCAACTGGCATTCCACACGTAAAGCACAACATTAAATGAGATGGGGAAGGGCAAAAGGATTTAATCGAAGACACTTGATTATCGATAGATCTCAGTTGAGATGAGGACGACGTGGGTTTAAGTACTTTATTACTAGTTGATGGCTGGTTATGCTGTGGTTTAGATGTATATTTAATTGCCTCAATATTGTATATTTCTTCATCCACTTGCTCTTGTGGATACACGACTTCATTTATTTGTCTGTATCGACTTCTATTCTCCCTAATCAGCCTCTCTGCACGCTTACACTCGGCTTTTAATTCCGCCAGTGTGGTTGTTTTCGATGCAAAGGTGATGGTGGCTAATTGTGGTTCAAGATTTCGCTTAAGGATATCTACGAGGTCTTTTTCAGCCAATTTCTCACGCAGACGGAACAACAAGTTATGGATTTCTTCATAATATTCATCGAAGCTCTCTGTCGGCATCTGTTTCCGTTCAGCTATTTCTCCAATTATTTCTAGGTCTGAAACCTCTGTTTTATATTGGGTTAATAATTCTGCTTTTTGCTCGAAATATCCAAAGTTGGAGTCGTCGGCATGATCTTCGAGTACTTGCCAGTACCATCTTGATGCATTTCCAGTCACCAGGCAGTGGAAGTCCGTGAAAAGTTGATAGAACGAAATATCGTGTTGTGCACGCATCTTCTCTACTCTGAACAGGAAGCTTTCTACGGTCATACCTTTGGAAGTACCATCAAACTTGATATGCCATTTTTCTAAATCGACATTCTTCCATTTTTGTTTATCTGGCTCGTTTCTTTCAGTAGGTTCATCATTATCCTGTCTGGATCGCTGCGGGTGATCCTCCTGTTCGTGCTCAATAAGCCAAGTCCCCTAACAATTCTTTCTTCTGATTCTTCACCTTCCATTCACACTCTTTCTCATACAATTGGCAAAATTTCTTCACAATTACTTTGCCAGGCAGTTCTAACTACAAACTAGTATTTTTCGGATTCCAGATTCTAATTTGTAATTTCAAAAAATTTTAAATTAATTATATAAATCTTTAAATTGGGAGAACTTTTCCAATTAAATGCAGAAAGGTTGTACTAATTTAGCATTAAATTTAGGCTATTTAAATAACTAGGTACGCAGTATTTCAACTCGAAATGTACGTATATTTATGTAAAAAAGGATTTATATTGAAATTCAATTATTTCAGATACTTGGTGTTCATAATTCAAAAAAATGGAATTCTACCTCATAATTAAAAAAAATATATAATTATATACATGTGTGTTTATATGTGTATGTTCCCAATAAAATTCTGTACACTTGTACCATACGTACTTCGGTTCTACGCCTAGTATTATATTTTTTTACGTACTACGAAAACGGAACGTATCTACATGTACCTATGTTCAAAAAAATTGTTTAAACAGTGACAATTGACACTACGTGAGTATATATATTCATCAAAAAAAAAATTCTGCACGCTATTCTGGCTAACTCGAATATAATTCGTTTTAGCTTACTTTATAATATTATTTTATTGGGCTTAATAATTTTCTAAATATTTGTAAATATTTTCTTTCGTTGTTGGATTTATTTTCTTGGTGTGGATTGGTGTTGCTCTTGGCGTTGGTTCTGCGTGTGCATAAGTCCGTATGTCTTCAGTCCAAAGTTGATGTCTACTAGGCTACCGGATTGCATGTTGGCTTGAGTGTAACACTACATAACAAGAAGTCAAGAACTCTTGATGTGGATGCCACACTCTATCATCGGTGTCACATTAACACCTCGCCTTTTTGTTGCAACGCACTGTAAACCTCACGTACAAGTAATGCTTGATCTCTTTTGCGGTAGCTTAAACAGTCATCTGCAACTCCTCTTAGTCATCGTGACTTGCAAGTATAATCTGTGACACCAGTACTTCCGCTCATATCACTTTCGCACTTCTCGCCAAATAAGGAATCTTAGCGAGGTTACAATCGTGATCCGAGCCCAGTCTGAAGGAAATTTAAAGGAAAAAGGTAATAAAAACATTGACGAAGGAATAATTAAAACAAACTACATTAATAAAAAAGGGTTTATCATCAGGCATGACGTTGGGTGCCATTGTTACGTGGCTGCCTGTTGGGGTAAGTCTCCGTGGTGGTGTGGCATGCTTGCGATCCCAAGCTAGCTCGTCGTCTGGGGAGGTTGTTGCCACTTTCGCCTTACCTTCAGCCACTATAACCATAATTTATAAATCATGCCGTTTGATCTGGGGAAGGAGTTGTGATACACTGGTTTACGAAGAGGATATGGGAAAGGAAAGTAGGGTAACTGTCCTGTCAGTCGGAGCCGGCCCACCCGCTCTACTCGTGTTCCTTGAGTAGCCATGGACCTTGTTACGGCTGCCAAGTTTCCACAAGGTCCCCTTTACCTGACATCGGTTCGTCTGTCTACAGTACGTCCATTCCTGATTCAGTCTATCATCGTATCGTCACACGAATTTCCCTAATGTTGCACCAACGCAACACCCACACCAACGTGTGTTCCTAGCAGAACATTTCTCCAATAAGCATCACCCAATACGAGAGGCTAGTAAAATTCATACGACATTTCATAATTCATATAATTAATTTTACGTTATTATCATAATTTTATTTGGTTTGTTTACAACTCCAATTTAATTATGCTTTATTCTATTTATATATATATATATATACATCTATACATATACTTGTATATGTCCCTGTACTATACAAATTTCTACTTTAACTTCCAAAAAAACAAGAAAAAAATAAAACTATTATAGGGCCAGAGTAAACGTATATGTATGCATGGGTATATCGACGCATGAATATCGATTTCACAAAAAATTGTAATGTTTGCAGCCGTGACTGTGTCCCAAACAATGTGTTTGACACTCTCTTCCCAGCAGTGCAATGCAAATCAGTCAATAATAATGCTAGGAGAACAAATGCTTACTCGCTACCACTTACCTATCTCTTATCCGATGTAGGCGCCTGCATCCATTGAGATGGGTGAGCTGGAATTGTAACTAGCAACAAAAGAAAAGAAACATGGCATGTATAAGAGAGACTGGCAAAGCATGCTTAGAACTCAATCGGCATTTATACGCGGCTTTTATCTCATACTTATTTTTGGACTTTAGTTAATGACAGTGCCGCGGTCATTACAGAGCTCTACTCTGTACATATAACAATTCTCTTTTTTTTTTTGTTAGTTCTAGTAAGTTCGATTCGAGTTTAGTTATAATCATGCATTTTTTTGATAAACTGGATTCGGCAACTGGGCAAAGGAGGAGTACGCCGGGAAAGGGCGGAAGCACCGATTTCGTTTGACGCCTTCAGGTAACTACTTGTGTGCGTTAGTGCGTTAGTTACAGGTGGTCCCCTGTATGCGTATTTTATTTTTTTTTCAAAAGAAATCTTTCAAGCCAGAAGCGATTTTCTGGGGCTTGATAAAAATGTCGTGGATTTTTGTGTAGGCCAGTTCAGCTATATATGCAGCACGTGGCGTTTTAGCTGCTGATCGGACGTTGCTGCGATGAGGGCGTCGCTATGGTGGATGCGGTTGTTTCGCCGGCGCTTCTGCTGTCGACGCGGCTGCTTTGCTGATACTGCTGCGGTCGATGCGGGTGCTATGCTGGTTTTTGACGTCGACGCGGATGCTTCGCTGACGCCGCTGAGGTCCGCCGTGCAGTTGCTTAACTGCCTGAGTGACTCTTCCTCTTCTATTTTACCTTTCGCGTTCGTAGGCTCTGATGTGTAGTATCCCGACCCAGTTGGACTTGAAAATTTTGGGGATTGTGTGAAAACTAGCTGGGGCCATCCTACTTAATTGTCTAATCTTAAAAATGTTTCTATTTTTATTTTGTTTTATTTCATTTTATTTTATTTTATATTTACTATTATTTTTTTTGTATGTTTATGTAGTTGTGTATGTCGGTATTTGTGCATACATGTACACACATATATTGTACCGCGCTTAGTTTTAATTTACTTTTTAGTTTTTTATAATTTAATTCAATTTCACTGCTTCACTTTAATTTTATTTCAGCTTGCCTTTTTTATTATTTGTTTTTTTTCGAGTTATATATATATTTTTTTATTTCTATGTAATTCAAAACAAATTCATTTTTGTCATATTTTATTGATTTGACTTATATATATATATTTCTTTTTTTTTGTGACTTATTTCCGCTTTTGTTCTTTTATTTATTAAAATTAATTCTTTTATTTCTATTGTTATTTTATTTATTTATTTATTTATTTTTTCTTCCTTACTTTAATTTAGTGCACCTTCTAATTTTTTTGTAAAAATTCTAATAATTTTCTTTCCTTGTGGTCCCGGTAAATGATTTTTCTCCGTTCAAACGGATTTCTTCCTTTTATTCACTAATTAGATTTCCACTTTCACTTCTAATCTTTGCCTTTTTTCTTCTGATTTTTATTATCTGTGTTCTAGTTGATCAAACCCGAGGTGAAGAAATTTTCTCAACTTACTTTCACTCGAGCATACCCACACAGCTCAAATTTTCACACACATGCACACTACTTTTGATCATCCAACATACGTATGCAACACTACAACTATCTTACGATTCAAACGTACATGTGTATGCAACTTGTGGTTTGACATGGTTTGACGATGTTTGCTTAGGTTTGGAGTTGTTTGATGTTGTATGGGGCGGGCTTACACAGGGTGTCGCTACAGGCTCGCATCCGCCGATATTGCCTGCAGCCTTTATTATTTTTGTTCAACGTGTGGCCTCGACCCACGACCTAAAGCCGGGCTTTTTTATCTGGAGTTGTTCCTGTCATGTTAATCCCCCTGTTAAAATTCAGGTGCTTGTGTTGTGTTGGAACGACAAGTAGTTATTTAAAGTCAAGATATGTACGTATGTGTGTGTATATGGTCGGTTGGTGCATATTAAACAAGACTTTGTAATAATTCTTTATCGTGGTTAAGGTCTTACTAATATTAACTATTAATACTTGAATAGCGGGGTGAACATATTTAATATCACATAGTATATGTACGTATAAACCCAAGTCTCAACTGACAAAGATGTCTTTCGCATGGTAGATTCCGATTTTCTTCCCGCTAACGTCGCCTAGTTCGTACATCGAATTTCCTATTACCTTCAGTATTATACATTTTTTTTTGCTTTGGCGCGAGTTTGGCATTAAAATTGTCAATTTTAGAGCTCTGTTTGAAGTTTGACCGGTTTTGAATTGTATGTCTTAACTTCTTGTATTGTTTACTTTTTGTGACTTTATGTGAGCTAGTTTCAATTGCTTCATTATCTCTTTTCTAATCAATTGCATTCTGTCCATGTTTGGATCAATCTGAAAGTCTGCGTCCTTTACTTCACATAGTTTCCGATATATCTTGTATGCCGCGCCATGTTGAATGCCAAATATAGCATAGTATGGTGAACAAGTAATTACGCTATGCTCTACACTTCGAAGCACGAAGGCTGCATCGCTGATGTGTCTGTCCCATGTCTTTTGATTTTCACCTATATACGAACGCACTATTTGCAACACTGATCGATTAACTCTCTCAGCGGCATTGCCCTGCGGCGAATAAAATGCTGTTTTAATATGTATTGTACCATATTTTTCGAGAAAACTCTTGAATAGTTCGTACACGAATTGCTTCCCATTATCTGAGTGTATATATTCAGGCACACCGAATACATGGAAGGTATATTTTTCTAGATATTTACTTACTTCGGCTGAGGTATCTCTTTTCATGGGTTTTAAAAACACAAACTTAGACAAATGGTCGAGACACACAAATACGAAAACATTACCATCACAGGTGCGAGGGTATGGGCCCATGAAGTCGATATATAAACGTTGAAAAGGTCGTTCGGTAATATGCTGATTTCCCATTAATGGTTTACGAAAGTAATTTTGTGTTTTATTGCTTTTGCATGTTGCACACTCTTTTATATAGGTTTGTACATCGGTTACCATTCCTGGTCAGTAGTACTTATCTCGGATACGAGCCAGGGTTTTATGAATGCCTCCGTGACCAGCAGATGGTGAGTTGTGCGCGGATTCCACTAAGCCCTGTCGTAGTTCTGACGGAATCCAAAGTTTCCAGGTATGGTCCTGTAGCAACTTTTCCCCCCTATCAAATTGTGTGCGTTTGTATACATACCCATCCGATACGCATACATCTGGCAGTCTGTCTTTGTGGTCTGTGACGGTCTCCTTCAGCTTCATATTGTATATTCAGGCGATTCAAAAGCTGGTGAGTCTAAATAAACGTCCATCGCTCTATCATTTACGTGGATTTCTTCTATATTTACCCTCGGTAAAGTGTCGGGCACTACGTTCTGTGACCCTTTCCGATTTTCAATGTTGAAGTCGAAAGCCTGAAGTTTTAGACTCCACCTGGCGAGTCTGCATGAAAGATCCTTTTGGTTCATTAGCCACTTCAAGCTGGCGTGGTCCGTTATGATTGTGAAAGGTAATCCTTCAACATATGGTCTGAATCTTTTCGCACTTAGTACGGCTGCGTAGCACTCAAGTTCGGTAATACTGTAATTTCTTTGTGCTTTGTTCAATTTTGCAGAAATATACGCTATGAGACGTTCGTTATTCTCATCGTCTAGTTGGAATAATACTCCCCCCACCCCGTTAGTCGAGGCATCGCATTGGATGTAAAATCTTCTGTTGAAGTCAGGGTTTGTCAGTACGGGTGCTGAGATGAGGCTTTGCTTGAGTTTCTCTAGTGATTTTTTTGCAACATCAGTTAAGGTGAATTTTTTGATCTTGTCCTTAGTAAGGCAGTCATGCAGTGGTCCTGCTATAGTTGCGTAGTCTTGGATGAATCTGCGGTACCATCCTGTCATACCTAGGAATCGTCTTAACTGCTTTGGTATTTTGGCTCTGGGAAATCCCTCACGGCCACTATTTTATTTGCATCGGTTTTAATACAACCGCCTCCTACAACGTAACCAAGATAACGAACCTCCTTATAACAAAATTTACTTTTTTCTATGTTAATGGTCAATTTGGCTTCTCGTAAACACTGCGCGACTTTTTCCAATAAACACAAATGGGACTCAAAATCTACTGAACAAACTAATAGGTCATCCAGATACACGAATACATTTTCCCGATACGACGCTGGAATAACTTTGTCCATGAGACGACACATTCGTTGTGCGGCATTGCACAAACCAAATGGCATTACAGTAAATTGGTACAACGGTCTACCTGGCACTGTAAAGGCTGTGTTCTCACGGGATTTTCTTTCTAGAGGAATCTGCCAAAAAGCGTTCTTGGGGTCGATTGCTGATATATAATGAGTGTCTTGCAGTCTGCTGAGGATTCCATCAATGTGTGGCAGAGGATATGCGTCTTTCACGGTTCTTTCATTAATTTTTCGAGCGTCAAGACACAGTCGGTTCTTAGTTCCTTTCACTTACCCAAATAGACGTCTTGTTGTAATTCTGGAACTATCAAAAACTCGATTATTTCGATTATTTCATTATCCCATAATACTGTTAGGACGATTATTCCTGTCACTGGTGTTTCGCCACCATTAGCAGTTTTGACGTTTTGGCATTTGATGGGAATAATTTTATGCTCATTGCCTTCTAAGAACTTTTTCGCATCTCTTCCCAGACAACTTGCTCCTGCTCCGGAATCTAACAGTGCCAACACTTCCTTACCATCTATCTTTGTTTGTGCAAAAAAAACTATTATCGTTTTTCAAGGTAACTATAGTGGATATAATTTTTTTGTGAATTCTCTTAAAAAATTTTCTTTTATTTCTCAATTTCTGGATTTTTGTATAGTTTCCGTTTTTCTTCTTTTCAGTTACAGATTCACAGAAGATTCTTCTCCGTGCTTCTTCATATGCCAATTTTCTTTCATGTAAGCTCTTAACTTCAATTTTCGGTTTCGCTACTGTATTTTCTTTAAAACATTCATTTTGTCGCATCAACAGTTTGTATTGTGCGTGGTCTCCGGGTGTGTCGTTTACTGGCCGGATCTCCCGGTATTCTCCGCCAGACCGGAGTTTCCCTTTTCAGGTTTAAAAACGCAAAAGGACATATCACCACCACACGAAAAACATACCTTATTGTGGAATGTGGACTTACACCTTGTCTCTTTCTTTGCTTCGGTGGGATTTTTAACGAAATAATCAACTGGCATTCCACACGTAAAGCACAACATTAAATGAGATGGGGAAGGGCAAAAGGATTTAATCGAAGACACTTGATTATCGATAGATCTCAGTTGAGATGAGGACGACGTGGGTTTAAGTACTTTATTACTAAAGGGTGGTTAAATTGTAAGGGCCGATGTTGAATGTGAACCACACCTAAACGCCAAGTTTTTTTCCGAATTTAATTTGACATTTCTCTATTTCAGACTTACTCAATTTGAACCATGGAGAGATACACAATCCAACAACGTGTTAAAGTTATCCAGACTTATTATGAAAATTTTCGAAGAAAATCATCTTCAGTGATGAGGCACATTTTCACCTCAGTGGATTCGTCAATAAACAGAATTGCCGCATTTGGGCGAATGAGAATCCAAAGAGTGACTGTTTGGTGCGGTTTATGGGCTGGCGGCATCATCGGGCCGTATTTTTTCCAAAATGAGGCCGGTCAGGCAGTTACTGTGAATGGTGTTCGCTATCGTGAGATGATAACGAATTTTTTATGGCCACAATTGGAAGATATGGATGTGGACGATATGTGGTTTCAGCAGGACGGTGCCACTTGCCACACAGCTAACGAAACAATGGCTCTTTTGCGCAACAAATTCAATGGCCGTGTTATCTCACGTAATGGCGATGTCAATTGGCCCCCAAGATCATGTGATTTGACACCGTTGGACTTTTTTCTCTGGGGTTATTTGAAAGAAAAGGTGTACGTCGATAAGCCAGCAACAATTCAAGAGCTATAGGATGAGATAATTCGGCACATTAACGGGATAGAAACTCCATTATGCCTCAGCGTCATCGAAAATTTGGACCATCGTATGGAGGTGTGCCGCCGAGGTCGCGGCGCTCATTTGGGCGATATTTTGTTACATACATAATTGAGTGATACCAATATATCATAATAAAATAAAATTTCAATAATTTCCTAAATAGTTTGTGTTTTATTCAAAATCAACATCGGCCCTTGAAAATTTAACCACCCTTTAGTTGATGGCTGGTTATGCTGTGGTTTAGATGTATATTTAATTGCCTCAATATTGTATATTTCTTCATCCACTTGCTCTTGTGGATACACGACTTCATTTATTTGTCTGTATCGACTTCTATTCTCCCTAATCAGCCTCTCTGCACGCTTACACTCGGCTTTTAATTCCGCCAGTGTGGTTGTTTTCGATGCAAAGGTGATGGTGGCTAATTGTGGTTCAAGATTTCGCTTAAGGATATCTACGAGGTCTTTTTCAGCCAATTTCTCACGCAGACGGAACAACAAGTTATGGATTTCGTCATAATATTCATCGAAGCTCTCTGTCGGCATCTGTTTCCGTTCAGCTATTTCTCCAATTATTTCTAGGTCTGAAACCTCTGTTTTATATTGGGTTAATAATTCTGCTTTTTGCTCGGAATATCCAAAGTTGGAGTCGTCGGCATGATCTTCGAGTGGAAGTCCGTGAAAAGTTGATAGAACGAAATATCGTGTTGTGCACGCATCTTCTCTACTCTGAACAGGAAGCTTTCTACGGTCATACCTTTGGAAGTACCATCAAACTTGATATGCCATTTTTCTAAATCGACATTCTTCCATTTTTGTTTATCTGGCTCGTTTCTTTCAGTAGGTTCATCATTATCCTGTCTGGATCGCTGCGGGTGATCCTCCTGTTCGTGCTCAATAAGCCAAGTCCCCTAACAATTCTTTCTTCTGATTCTTCACCTTCCATTCACACTCTCTCTCATACAATTGGCAAAATTTCTTCACAATTACTTTGCCAGGCAGTTCTAACTACAAACTAGTATTTTTCGGATTCCAGATTCTAATTTGTAATTTCAAAAAATTTTAAATTAATTATATAAATCTTTAAATTGGGAGAACTTTTCCAATTAAATGCAGAAAGGTTGTACTAATTTAGCATTAAATTTAGGCTATTTAAATAACTAGGTACGCAGTATTTCAACTCGAAATGTACGTATATTTATGTAAAAAAGGATTTATATTGAAATTCAATTATTTCAGATACTTGGTGTTCATAATTCAAAAAAATGGAATTCTACCTCATAATTAAAAAAAATATATAATTATATACATGTGTGTTTATATGTGTATGTTCCCAATAAAATTCTGTACACTTGTACCATACGTACTTCGGTTCTACGCCTAGTATTATATTTTTTTACGTACTACGAAAACGGAACGTATCTACATGTACCTATGTTCAAAAAAATTGTTTAAACAGTGACAATTGACACTACGTGAGTATATATATTCATCAAAAAAAAAATTCTGCACGCTATTCTGGCTAACTCGAATATAATTCGTTTTAGCTTACTTTATAATATTATTTTATTGGGCTTAATAATTTTCTAAATATTTGTAAATATTTTCTTTC
The DNA here is from genome assembly GCA_037013455.1 of Ceratitis rosa. Classification (NCBI taxonomy): domain Eukaryota; kingdom Metazoa; phylum Arthropoda; class Insecta; order Diptera; family Tephritidae; genus Ceratitis; species Ceratitis rosa. The sequence continues at coordinate 1,845,708 of JAWMAG010000014.1, read as the reverse complement.
GTTGTTGGATTTATTTTCTTGGTGTGGATTGGTGTTGCTCTTGGCGTTGGTTCTGCGTGTGCATAAGTCCGTATGTCTTCAGTCCAAAGTTGATGTCTACTAGGCTACCGGATTGCATGTTGGCTTGAGTGTAACACTACATAACAAGAAGTCAAGAACTCTTGATGTGGATGCCACACTCTATCATCGGTGTCACATTAACACCTCGCCTTTTTGTTGCAACGCACTGTAAACCTCACGTACAAGTAATGCTTGATCTCTTTTGCGGTAGCTTAAACAGTCATCTGCAACTCCTCTTAGTCATCGTGACTTGCAAGTATAATCTGTGACACCAGTACTTCCGCTCATATCACTTTCGCACTTCTCGCCAAATAAGGAATCTTAGCGAGGTTACAATCGTGATCCGAGCCCAGTCTGAAGGAAATTTAAAGGAAAAAGGTAATAAAAACATTGACGAAGGAATAATTAAAACAAACTACATTAATAAAAAAGGGTTTATCATCAGGCATGACGTTGGGTGCCATTGTTACGTGGCTGCCTGTTGGGGTAAGTCTCCGTGGTGGTGTGGCATGCTTGCGATCCCAAGCTAGCTCGTCGTCTGGGGAGGTTGTTGCCACTTTCGCCTTACCTTCAGCCACTATAACCATAATTTATAAATCATGCCGTTTGATCTGGGGAAGGAGTTGTGATACACTGGTTTACGAAGAGGATATGGGAAAGGAAAGTAGGGTAACTGTCCTGTCAGTCGGAGCCGGCCCACCCGCTCTACTCGTGTTCCTTGAGTAGCCATGGACCTTGTTACGGCTGCCAAGTTTCCACAAGGTCCCCTTTACCTGACATCGGTTCGTCTGTCTACAGTACGTCCATTCCTGATTCAGTCTATCATCGTATCGTCACACGAATTTCCCTAATGTTGCACCAACGCAACACCCACACCAACGTGTGTTCCTAGCAGAACATTTCTCCAATAAGCATCACCCAATACGAGAGGCTAGTAAAATTCATACGACAATTCATAATTCATATAATTAATTTTACGTTATTATCATAATTTTATTTTGTTTGTTTACAACTCCAATTTAATTATGCTTTATTCTATTTATATATATATATATATACATCTATACATATACTTGTATATGTCCCTGTACTATACAAATTTCTACTTTAACTTCCAAAAAAACAAGAAAAAAACAAAACTATTATAGGTCCAGAGTGAACGTATATGCAGAGAACGTAAATACAACGAGAAGGTCCAGGGCGTGCCGTTTGTCATTTTGTTCCGCTTTGCAGTCGACGCCAGATTTCTATTAGTGCATTTCACCCCAGATATCGATGAGCGCTGTTCACCACAACTTAACAGAGAACTAGCAGAATTTTGCTCAAAATAGTAGAATGAGTACAATAATGAGAGTTTCCATGCAAAATAAATGCAAAATTGATAAAAACCTATTCAAGATAAATGTAAACTTGTAGATGAGTATTATCAGAAATGTCTGATTTCGATTTCTGTTTATTTGCTTCAAATAATTTGCAAATTTAAACATTTTTAATTTATTAATTTATCAAATCCTTCTCAAGACGAACGGTGGCGCACCGTTTACTATACGAGCTGCGCAAGCAGCACACATCTCCCCGCATACGGTTCGCCTACAAACCAAAGTGCCAAAAATTGGAAGTTGAACAAATTTGTGTCTTCTTCGACAACAGCGAATCGCGCTCTCGATAGAGTGAACTTTTTCTTTAGAATCATAAAACGAATTTTAAATGAATGCCAAACAAATGCTTAGAAAAAGTCTCATTATTTTTAAACATGAATTTTTTTATTTAATTTATGTTTAGTAATTCGAAAATATGTAAGATTTAATAGAAACTTAAAATCTATGAGGAATTAATTATAATATATACAAAAGACTCCTATAACTTGTAAAACTTCTTCGATTACTAAATTCATACATATTTTAAATATGAAAAATATAGGAATATTATTTAAAAATGTTTATTAACTTAGGACAGTTAAAGATTTTAATAAAAATTTCAAATCTATGAAGTTATATAAGAATCACTTCTATAGCTGTTGATTAGTGATTGATATATTCGTGGTATACAAAGTTTACTGTACCTGAATACGTACACCAAAATGACAAAAATTTGAAATCTAGCAAAAGTTTTGTGATTGTTATTAAGATTGTGTGCGTTTTGCGTATACATATTAAATTGCTTGTATGTATGGGTTTTCACTTCGAAGTGAGTTCAACATCAATTTTTACATTTTTGCTAAAATTTGACTTCGACTTGAGGAAGTTTTTGTTGCTTTTATGCTTCGTCTACTTTTCTTCATTGAAATCAAATATTCTAGAATATTCTAGAACATTCTGGAATTTTCTGGAACTTTTAGAATATTTTAGAATGTTAGCGCACAATCCTCGCCACAACAAGGTGCATGCGGGAAAGTAAGGAAATTGCTCGCTGGGCAATATGAGCTAATAGGCGATCAGCAAATTTAGTAGCACGATGCCTATTTGCTTCATTTCTGCAGACGTTGATTGAATTTTTGTCAATGGCAAGAATTTGAAGCAATGCTTGTAGAAGATGGGCATGCTAATGTATGTTGTTGTTGCTTAACTTTTCGCGACCATGATGATTTTGTGTGTTTGTGTTTTTTTTGACACTGTCGCGAAGAAGCAACTTGTTGACATGGCATGTGCGGTGGCGTTATGAATGCACGCACTTTGTTGTAGGGCGCAGGCGTCTATGAATGAAAATGTTATTGTTGTATTTGATTTCAGATGTGCTAATGTGTTTATATGTTTGTGCATATGCGTATATGAATATGCATACATATGTACATATGCATATATGCGTGTATGTAATTCTTGAGGCAGGTCAGTATTTTGTATGGTAATACGTACATATGTACAAATGAATGTATTTAAAGATTTATAAGTTAATAAAATTATTAATCAAACATCTCATTAATTTGTAATAAATACAATTCATGAATAAATAAGCCTCCTTATAAAAAAAAATCCTATTGCAAAATGCCGACGGCAAATCGTCCCTTTATGAGGACATATGTACATACATTCAACATTTACTATTAGATAATACAGAAATTTGAAAAAGATGTAAAATACATAATTGAAATATACCCTTTCACACCTATTCCAAAAAATGTATTAATATTTTGAAAATAATATTTTCGTTGTTTGTGATAACAAGCCTACAAAAATTCGTTATCTGAATTTAACATAAGCAAAGTTAGTTGGAGACAGAGCACTACATTTCTGAGCATATTTATTTTTACTACGCTCAGTAATGTTATGCATCAATAGCAAACTCTGTTAGTTTCTGGCGGCCTGTGGTGAAATGCATCCATCGAAACTTGGCATCTTTTGACAGTTTACACGCTGGTCCACAATTGAACCTTCTCGTTGTATTTACGTTCTCTGGTATATGTATGCATGGGTATATCGACGCATGAATATCGATTTCACAAAAAATTGTAATGTTTGCAGCCGTGACTGTGTCCCAAACAATGTGTTTGACACTCTTTTCCCAGCAGTGCAATGCAAATCAGTCAATAATAATGCTAGGAGAACAAATGCTTACTCGCTACCACTTACCTATCTCTTATCCGATGTAGGCGCCTGCATCCATTGAGATGGGTGAGCTGGAATTGTAACTAGCAACAAAAGAAAAGAAACATGGCATGTATAAGAGAGACTGGCAAAGCATGCTTAGAACTCAATCGGCATTTATACGCGGCTTTTATCTCATACTTATTTTTGGACTTTAGTTAATGACAGTGCCGCGGTCATTACAGAGCTCTACTCTGTACATATAACAATTCTCTTTTTTGTTTTTGTTAGTTCTAGTAAGTTCGATTCGATCATGCATTTTTTTAATAAACTGGATTCGGCAACTGGGCAAAGGAGGAGTACGCCGGGAAAGGGCGGAAGCACCGATTTCGTTTGACGCGTTCAGGTAACTACTTGTGTGCGTTAGTGCGTTAGTTACAGGTGGTCCCCTGTATGCGTATTTTATTTTTTTTCAAAAGAAATCTTTCAAGCCAGAAGCGATTTTCTGGGGCTTGATAAAAATATCGTGAATTTTTGTGTAGGCCAGTTCAGCTATACCATATATGCAGCACGTGGCGTTTTAGCTGCTGATCGGACGTTGCTGCGATGAGGGCGTCGCTATGGTGGATGCGGTTGTTTCGCCGGCGCTTCTGCTGTCGACGCCTATGCTTCGCTGCCACTTCTGCTGTCGACGCGGCTGCTTTGCTGATACTGCTGCGGTCGATGCGGGTGCTATGCTGGTTTTTGACGTCGACGCGGATGCTTCGCTGACGCCGCTGAGGTCCGCCGTGCAGTTGCTTAACTGCCTGAGTGACTCTTCCTCTTCTATTTTACCTTTCGCGTTCGTAGGCTCTGATGTGTAGTATCCCGACCCAGTTGGACTTGAAAATTTTGGGGATTGTGTGAAAACTAGCTGGGGCCATCCTACTTAATTGTCTAATCTTAAAAATGTTTCTATTTTTATTTTGTTTTATTTCATTTTATTTTATTTTATATTTACTATTATTTTTTTTGTATGTTTATGTAGTTGTGTATGTCGGTATTTGTGCATACATGTACACACATATATTGTACCGCGCTTAGTTTTAATTTACTTTTTAGTTTTTTATAATTTAATTCAATTTCACTGCTTCACTTTAATTTTATTTCAGCTTGCCTTTTTTTATTATTTGTTTTTTTTTCGAGTTATATATATATTTTTTTCTTTTCTATGTAATTCAAAACAAATTCATTTTTGTCATATTTTATTGATTTGACTTATATATATATATTTCTTTTTTTTTGTGACTTATTTCCGCTTTTGTTCTTTTATTTATTAAAATTAATTCTTTTATTTCTATTGTTATTTTATTTTATTTATTTATTTATTTATTTTTTCTTCCTTACTTTAATTTAGTGGACCTTCTAATTTTTTTGTAAAAATTCTAATAATTTTCTTTCCTTGAGGTCCCGGTAAATGATTTTTCTCCGTTCAAACGGATTTCTTCCTTTTATTCACTAATTAGATTTCCACTTTCACTTCTAATCTTTGCCTTTTTTCTTCTGATTTTTATTATCTGTGTTCTAGTTGATCAAACCCGAGGTGAAGAAATTTTCTCAACTTACCATACTTTCACTCGAGCATACCCACACATCTTAAATTTTCACACACATGCACACTACTTTTGATCATCCAACATACGTATGCAACACTACAACTATCTTACGATTCAAACGTACATGTGTATGCAACTTGTGGTTTGACATGGTTTGACGATGTTTGCTTAGGTTTGGAGTTGTTTGATGTTGTATGGGGCGGGCTTACACAGGCTGTCGCTACATAATACACACGCAACCTTTTGCGTCAGTTATGACTCTCGTAACTCGTCCTGCTTAGGTTGTAAATTATCTTCCACTACTAGTACCAAATCGCCCTCAGCTACGTTTCTCTTTCTCGCTGGCCAATTCCCCTTTTGTTGCAATTCGTGCAGATAAAGGGTGGTTAAATTGTAAGGGCCGATGTTGAATGTGAACCACACCTAAACGCCAAGTTATTTTCCGAATTTAATTTGACATTTCTCTATTTCAGACTTACTCAATTTGAACCATGGAGAGATACACAATCCAACAACGTGTTAAAGTTATCCAGACTTATTATGAAAATTTTCGAAGAAAAGCATCTTCAGTGATGAGGCACATTTTCACCTCAGTGGATTCGTCAATAAACAGAATTGCCGCATTTGGGCGAATGAGAATCCAAGAGTGATTGTCGAAAAACCAATGCACCCACAAAGAGTGACTGTTTGGTGCGGTTTATGGGCTGGCGGCATCATCGGGCCGTATTTTTTCCAAAATGAGGCCGGTCAGGCAGTTACTGTGAATGGTGTTCGCTATCGTGAGATGATAACGAATTTTTTATGGCCACAATTGGAAGATATGGATGTGGACGATATGTGGTTTCAGCAGGACGGTGCCACTTGCCACACAGCTAACGAAACAATGGCTCTTTTGCGCAACAAATTCAATGGCCGTGTTATCTCACGTAATGGCGATGTCAATTGGCCCCCAAGATCATGTGATTTGACACCGTTGGACTTTTTTCTCTGGGGTTATTTGAAAGAAAAGGTGTACGTCGATAAGCCAGCAACAATTCAAGAGCTAAAGGATGAGATAATTCGGTACATAACGGCATAGAAACTCCATTATGCCTCAGCGTCATCGAAAATTTGGACCATCGTATGGAGCTGTGCCGCCGAGGTCGCGGCACTCATTTGGCCGATATTTTGTTACATACATAATTGAGTAATACCAATATATAATAATAAAATAAAATTTCAATAATTTCCTAAATAGTTTGTGTTTTATTCAAAATCAACATCGGCCCTTGAAAATTTAACCACCCTTTACTTGGATGACCAACGCTTCCAAAATTTTTGTTGTATATCTGTAAGACGTTAGGCTCAGTTGAAATCGCTGTCAGCTGAGGTGAATTAAAAATTGCTTCGATCTCTGCAGTGATCGTACAGAGTTCTTCAAACGTGAGTTAGGATTCGCCCAAAATGCGAACTAGATGATATTTAGTTGAATTCACATCAGCCTCCCACGACCCAACAAAGTGCGGTATGTGACGAAACTCGATGTTGTTTGCTAACCAATGCTTTGAGATTATGCCTTAATGCAGCTGGTCGTTGAATGCGTCTCGAAACTCCTTCAACTCATCACGGGCACCAACGAAATTCGTGCCAATGTCGCATCAAAGTTGCGAGCACAGTCCACCGCGCGCAACAAATCTTTTCAGCGTTGCTATGAATGCCTTTGCTGATATGTCGGAAACAATCTCCAAGTGCCTTAGTGCCGACATCACGAAGTAAGCTGGCGTTTCGTAACCGACCGTCTACTCTTAAAATGTCTACGCTGTTGTAGGTCTCCACAAAATATGTGCTGAAGTGCTTCATTTTAGTGGATGCCGGCACTTCTTCGCTAAGCTTTAAAGCTCGGTAGTCCTTGCAGGCAATATACAATTCGAATTAGTGATTCGTCAAGCACTGTTGTTGTTAGATGTGGTATCTCGTTGTTTTTACCCTTGATACGCCGCAATGTACACGAAACGAGTGAAATCAATATTCAAATGAGTTATTAATGACGTGGTTTGTCGGTGGCTTCTTCACGTCGCTGTTCACATTTCTTATTAACAGGCCATTGATCGCACGGTTTCATTAACAACCACGGGCCTGTAAACTCTAAAAGAATTTAGTAAGAATTCGTCAGCATACGCACCTCTGGAAATAACATCGGCTGGATTTTGCCGCGAGGGAACACGTCCCCAGGTTGCAGCCTTTTTAGCTTCTTGTATCAAGGCCACCCTGTTAGCCAAAAAAATTTCGAAGTAGCTCCATAAGTATAAAGCATCAATATGAATTTTAAAATTCTGCTGCGTCTTCACAATCAAAGTGGTAACCAAGTGTGGTGCCATCAGCAAAACCATGCATCTTATCTCTTACAGTCTTCAATCTATCGCGAAGTTCATTCCATTTACTGCACAAGTGCATAGAGTGACTCATCACATGCTAGTTTCTGAATCCACAAGTCTTGTATAAAAATTCGCGTAGCTAAGTAAGGTGCCGCTGTCGTTCCAGGTGTGATCGTCAACAGTCGATATGCAGCAAGTTTCTCTTCGCTCGAGCTTCTTCACAAAATTGCTTGATAATTACTATCTTCTGCTGTCTCCCATGCCTGCCGACACATTATAGTTACATCAGCTGTGAGAGCAGAACGATAGCAACGAAAACACAGCACAATACTTCAGTTTTTCAAAATCAGCTGCCCCTACTTTCTCCATGTGTCCGAGCTTTAAATATTCTTCTATGAAGTTAACGTATTCCATTTTTGTTTCATCATATTTATTTAGCCGCCTTTCCAATTGAAAGAAATTGCCGCTCAGCTGTATGAAACGATTCTCCAAGCTTTTCAACTGAACTTTTAAAAGGAATTTTCACAACGAATTCACCGCTGTCATCTCTACGTATGTTTTCGCAAACTATGCGTTCAGACTCTGCTTCAAACGTCCCCTAGCATCTTTGACCTGTATAACCTCAGTCCCCAAGAAGGTCTCTTGCACTGCAGCAGCAATTCCGCTGGTGAATAAAGTTGCTTTTACAGAAAAGTTCTTAATGTGTCATTTAATTGCTCTGACTTCATTGAGGGTAGGTGCAGTATCGTCGGTCTGATGCAACAAAACATGAGCAGATTGACATTTCGTGCACTTTGCCGCAGTACATTGCTTCAGCCAATGCCCTCTTTTCAAACACACCAAACATAACTTGGCGGCGCGTACCACGGAATAGCGTTCGTTTGCACTCATTCTCATAAATCTTGGACAATACACCACCACGTGACCACCCTTGTGGCAAATAGAGCAAGGTGTTTCTTCAATAGCCAATGTTGTTGACGTATTTCATTTTCCAAGAAAACCCCTTTTCTTTGCTTCCTTATGGACGTCTTTTGCCCATTGTAGGTTATCTGCAAGGGGATGGGGGGGAGGAGGGGTCATGTGCAGAAGTTCACGCAAGTGAGGAAAGTTTTTAACTGCCATTCACCTGGGAGTGGCCAGAAACGATTCTTTTGCATATGGTTCAAGCAGCTCACGACGTCCGGTCTTAGACCACGTATCCCCTGGGTAGCCAACGAACATCCGTTTGGAGGCGAGCTAAAGTGAGAAAGCGAATCCCATGAGGTTGTGCGTGGGGTTTGGAACCCACCACATGAAAAAACAACCCAATGAAAAACCAATTTAAGCCTCGCAAATGTTTTAAGGATTACAATTTTAGGGCATGCACCTGAAATGTCCGGTCCCTTAATTGGGAAGGTACCCCTGCCCAGCTGGTTGATGTCCTCATAAAGTTAAAGCCTGACATCAGTGCCATCCAAGAATTGCGATGGACGGGACAAGGACGGAAGAAGGTGGGTCCTTGTGAAATTTACTACAGCGGCCATATAAAGGAGCGCAAATTTGGTTTCGGATTCGTGGTGGGAGAGAGACTCCGTCGCCGAGTACTGGCATTCACTCCGGTGGATGAACGTCTAGCCACAATTCGCATCAAGACAAAATTTTTCAACACCACTCTAATTTGCGCCCACATCCCGACGGAAGAGAAGGACGACTTGACCTAAGATGCCTTTTACGAGCGCCTCGAACACAATTATGAGCGCTGTCCCCGCCACGACGCCAAAATTGTGCTTGGTGACTTCAACGCTAGGGTGGGCAAAGAAGGTATCTTTGGTACGACTGTCGGAAAATTCAGTCTCCACGACGAAACATTTCCAAATGGGCTGAGGCTTCGCCGGGGTCCGAAATATGGTTGTCTGTAGCACTAGATTCCAGCACAAAAAAGTTCACCGAGTTACTTGGCTGTCTCCAGATCGGAAATCTTCCAACCATATCGATCATGTTGTGATAGACGGAAGACATGTACCCAGTGGTTTAGATATGCGTACGTCCCGAGGTCCTAACATTGACTCGGATCACTATCTTGTCGCAGCGAAGATTCGACTTTGAAAAGCTGCAATCACAACAGACTGCCGAGCGGTTTTCTATTCGACTTGCTCACCTGCTCTCTGAGAGCACTCATCAGCAACCCGGTGTAAGGGAACTGTAGGACGGCATTGCAAACTCCCTGCGTACAGCTGCAAACGAAACCATTGGATTTCGGAAAGGTCGCAAAAACAGCACTGCCGTGTCGCAGTGGAGAGAAAACAGACTGCCTACCTCGCAACCTTGCGATCGACCACAACATGTGCGAGGTGGGATAGATACCGATAACTGAAGAGGGAAGCAACGCGCCTCCAGACAAAGAAAGAAAAAGGCCGAGATGCGCGAGTACGAGGAGCTTGAGAAGCTGGCCGACTAGGGTAACGCTCGAAAATTCTACGAAAAGATACGGCGACTCACAGAAGGTTTCAAGACCGGAGCAAACTCTTGTAGGACCCAGGGAGGTGAGCTAGTGACAGATGCCCAGAGTATATTAGATTTATGGAGGGAGCACTTCTCCAGCCTGCTGAATGGCAGTGAACAGGAAACACGCGGAGATGGTGAACCCGAAACTCCAATTGATAACGATGGAAAAGTTGTTCCGTTACCCGACTATGACGAAGTCCGAATAGCAATCGTCCGCTTAAAAAACAACAAAGCGGCAGGGGCCGATGGATTACCGGCCGAGCTATTCGAATACGGCGGCGAAGAACTGATCAGGTGCATGCATCAGCTTCTTTGCAAAATATGGTCGGATGAAAGCATGCCCGACGATTGGAATTTAAGTGTGCTCTGCCCGATCCACAAAAAATGCGATCCCACAGTCTGCGCTAATTACCGTGGAATAAGCCTTCTTATTATCGCATATAAGGTCTTATCAATCGTATTGTGTGAAAGACTAAAGCCCACCGTCAACAAACTGAATGAACCTTATCAGGTAGGTCAACCATTGACCAGATGTTCACCATGCGCCAAGTCTTGGAAAAGACCCGTGAAAAGAGAATCGACACACACCACCTGTTCATCGATTTTAAAGCCGCCTTCGACGGCACGAATAGGACATGCTTTTACGTCGCTATGTCTGAATTTCGTACCCCCGCACAACTTATACGGCTATGTAAACTCACGTTAAGCAACATTAAAAGCTTCGTCAAGATCGGGAAGGACCTCTCCAAGCCCATCGAATGCAAGGCCAAATCGCTTTGGCCGTAAGACAATGCTCGGTGTTTGGTGGGACCAGTGTGGTGTGGTGTACTACGAGTTGTTAAAACCTGGTGAAACGGTGAACACGGATCGCTACCGACAACAAATGATCAATTTGAATCATGCGTTGATCGAAAAACGGTCCGAATGGGCATGAAGACATGGCAAAGTTATCTTGCAACATGACAACGCGCCATCTCATACCGCTAAACTGGTGAAAGACACATTAAAAACACTTAATAGGGAAATATTATCGCACCCGCCGTACTCTCCAGACCTCGCCCCGTCCGACTATCACCTTTTCGCATCGATGGGACATTCCCTTGCAGAGCAGTGCTTCGCTAATTTTGAAGAAGTCGAAAAATGGCTCGTTGAATGGTTTGCCCCGAAAGAGAAAAAGTTTTTTTGGAATGGTATCCATAATTTGCCTGAGAGATGGGCGAAATGTGTAGAAACCAATGGTCAATACTCTATCAAAAAAACCGGCAAATTTCAACTAACACACCTGGTATTTTTCCGAGGACATAAACCAGCTTGGCAACGACACCTTTCCAATTAAAGGACCGGACATTCCAGGTGCATTCTTTCAGATCGTGATCCTTAATTCATTTGCTGGGGTCGTCAACATCTCATCCGAGATATTGCATATCATTTAGTTGGTGCTGCTTTCTACGCGGCGGGTCGCAAACTCAGCGCACAATCTCGCTAGGCGAGTAAAATTAAAGTTTTTACATATTTGTATAGCGAGCCGCTTGGTTCAAGACCGACGCCCGCTCACAACCGCACCTCTGGTGAACAAAAGCTGCAATTAGACCTCAGCGGACTCTTAAACCGAATATGTCGGAGTGGCTCCACTGGAGCTTCCTCTCCCATTAGCATCACACGGGTTGGTTATCGCATCTTGCACAAGGATTGTTCACGTTTCCAGAATGTGCGACGTGGGCGCAAGAGTAAGAGAAGCAACTGTAACGGCATACCCAGAAGCTTGACTACACCCCATAACATCTATAATAGAAATATTCTGATCAAATTTCAAGTCAATCGGATGGTAACTTTGGGAGAAGATCCGATACAACCGGTCATAAGAATTTTTTCGAGCAGGTCAGGCAGTTAGTTTTTCGAAAAAATCTTCTCAGGAATCATAGAAATAAATTGACGAAATTTCAAGTCCATCGGCTGCTAACTTTTGAAGAACACCCGCTACAAACGAAAATAAATAGGTCAGACCCCGGTCCGAATCCCCAAATTTTTTTTTGGAAAAAAAATTCCAGGAATCATAGAGATAATCTGGAGAAATTTCAAGTCAGTCGGTTGGTAGCTTTTGAACAACACCCGTAACAAACGGAAGTATTAGTTATTATTGAATAGGCCACACCCCGGTCCGATTCCCGAAGTTTTTTTCTTGTAAATCTTCCCAGGAACCATATAAACAATCTGGCAAAATTTCATGTGAAGAAATTTGAAGTAAACTAATTGGTAACTTTTGGAGATTTTTTTAGATTACTGGATTTTTCCAAACGGATATAAGATTTTGATATAATTATAGCTTTACCCTGCAATGCTTCACTGTCGCACATACTAATTGAATGTATTGTATGAAAAATTATTCATACGATATCTTTTTATATAACTTTATTTACTCAATACTTTTGGGAATGTAACATTTTTGGTTTTACCATTGACATTGGGTTACTTTACGGAGAGAGGAATATTCCGACCTTTTGAATCAGCCAGGCCCCGGTGCACTTTCCGGAGAGTAAGCAAAAAGCTAACTATGTACTAAAATTCAAGTAAGTCGAGCAAACATTAAAAAATTTTTAGATGCTTTTTCAGGTCATTATTGTGTTGAATTGTTTTTGGGTTTTCATTTAAATGGAACGGTTTCAGACCATATATTTTATAGTTAAGTTATAGCTGCTATTTCGGAAACCACCACGTGCCAATGGTAATCCCATTAAGCCACATGTGTGCCGCTTTCACATATTGTTGTTTTTCACTTTTTTCCTTTTACCTACATATCCACGATCATGTGCTCAGATATTCTGTAGCTGTAAACTTGACGCGATGTAGTTGTTTTTGCGAAGAATTTACCAACAAATATTTTAAAGCAACGCCTTTTTTATTATTGGAAAATTTCATTCGCACGGCAAGGCTCTTCCGTAATTCCTAGATGCTTTTTCAGGTCATTATTGTGTTGAATTGTTTTTGGGTTTTCATTTAAATGGAACTGTTTCAGAAATGAAAAACCCAAAAACAATTCAACACAATAATGACCCGAAAAAGCATCTAGGAATTACGGAAGAGCCTTGCCGTGCGAATGAAATTTTCCAATAATAAGAAAGGCGTTGCTTTAAAATATTTGTTGGTAAATTCTTCGCAAAAACAACTACATCGCGTCAAGTTTACAGCTACAGAATATCTGAGCACATGATCGTGGATATGTAGGTAAAAGGAAAAAAGTGAAAAACAACAATATGTGAAAGCGGCACACATGTGGCTTAATGGGATTACCATTGGCTCGTGCTGTGGGCATCCCAAGTTCGAATTCCATTCGAACAAAAGGTGTCTGGAAAAAGAAGTCTGATGAGGAAACGTGGTGGTTTCCGAAATAGCAGCTATAACTTCTACCGTCCAAAGCTATTGTTGTAATTTTTTCACTATTTCCAAAAAAATATATGGTCTGAAACAGTTCCATTTAAATGAAAACCCAAAAATAAAAAATTTTCTAATAGGTCAGTCTCTGGCCCACTTCCCGGAGATAAGAACAGTTTTCCTGTTAATATAAGCAAAAACGCATCTTTGTACCAAATATCAAGTAAAACCAACTATAAATAAACCATTTCCCAATAGGTCAGTCATTGGTCCGATTCCCAGAGAGGAGTGTAGTCTTCTTGCTAATCTAAGCAAAGGGCCAACTGTGTACCGAATTTCAAGTATGTAAATCGAACCATAAATAAGATTCTTCTAATGGTTCAGTCTCTGGTCCACCTCTCGGAGAGAAAAAGAGTCTTCCTTTTAATCTAAGAAATAAGCAGCCTATACGAGTGTACCATATTTCAAGTGAATCAAACCATAACGATTTTTTTTCGTTAGAACCTTCACAGCATTTGTGGAAATAATCTGATGAATTTTCAAGTTAATCGGTCCGTTACTTTTGGAGAACACCAATTCCGTAGTGGCATAAGAGTTTTTCTCGAATCGGTCAGTCCCGTGTCCACCGTAAGCCTTCCCTAGAAGCAATCTGAAAAAATTCAAAGTCAGTAACTTTTGCAAACCTTTGGAAAATACTGGATTATTCCAAACCGCCATAAGTTTTTTATATATAAGAGAAGAAGATAAGATAGCAATACCCTGCCCCCACTTTCCAGGAGACAACATTTTGGAGTATGAAAAAATATAGGAACCAAAATAATTATAATTTTTAGGCTATGTGTCGGATCTGATAATTTTTTAAGACTTTTTGAATAGGCCAGTTCCCGGCCCTCTCCCCGGAGAGAAGAGTAGTTTTCCTGCTCATCAAAGCAAAAAGCCACCTATTCACCAAGTTTCAAGTAAATGGAACCATAAACAAGATTTTTTGAAAAGGCCACCTATGTACTGAATTTCAAGCTGAATCACAAATAAGGTTTTTTTTAATTTGCCCTCATTCCGGAGAGAAGTTTAGTCTTCCTGTTAATTAAGCAAAAAGCCCCTTGTTGAAGAGATGGGTATTGATCTCATCGAACTCTGAAAAAGAATTAAGAATTAAATATGCACGTATATATATGTATATTTAAATATGAAAAGCTATACCTACTCTTTCATTGAATCCTCACCCTTTATCCTCTGGAATATTTACTTTAATCTCCAAATCCTAACCTGTAAAACAAAGAAAATAGAAGAAAAACGGAAACCAAAATTTCCCCCTGTTTTCCGTTAAAATGTAAATCTAACCTAAGTATTATACGTGAAAAGCTTGTAGTAAATTGAAATCAATTGCTTGCTATACCCCAAATAGAACGTTTATATGTGTGCTTACATATTTACATTGTGAAACAAAATAAATATTTTTATGTAAATGAAAACTATTATAATAATAATTGTGTTAAAGTTTCGAAAAAAACCGCGATGCTTGATTTAAAATTTTTTATTCAAGCGTAAAATTTTAAAGGAGTGAACCTAAATAAAAGAAAACCATACAAACAAAAAAACCTATATGTATGTACACAACTAATCGTGAACGGGAAAACAGCGAAAAAGCAAGCGATAGTCGCGATAAATTTTAAACGCAGTGGTTCAGTGGAAATAAATATATATACTCGTATATATAAATCCAGTTGTCACTTAAAAGTGTTTTGGAAAACTATACATCAAATTGAAAAATACAGAAAATGAAAATATATTATATATAAATATATATGTATATACAATATATTAGGTCAAGTAATTGGTTCGTTCGGTTTTTATCTAAGAGATGGCGTTATTGTCATAGTACTAGCGTCACGTGTCGCATCATGTCATACTATACGGCGCTGAAAACGTGTTTATTTGCGCTAAAAGTTTGTCTTTGATAGTTTTTCGATTGATTGACTCAGTACGTGGTGACCGCTGGTCAAAGATAGACACCAGCAAAGAGAAAATTCGCTATAGTTTACAGTTTCTCTTCGATCAAGGCGAAAAAGTAGCCAAAGCGAATGAAAAAATTAATTTAGTTTATAGGCCCAATACTATAAACTAACGTGTAGCACAAAAGTGGTTTGCTAGGTTCCGTTCCGGTTATTTCGATGTCAAAGGTACACCACTCGATGGGAGGCCTGTCGTCGAAAATTGCGATAAAATCATGGAAATAGTGGAAGCAGACCGTAACGTTAGCACTTATATAATTGCTGAGGAACTAAAGATAAGCCAGAAAACAGTTTGGAACCATTTGCGTAACCTTGGATTCAAAGAGAAGCTCGATGTTTGGGTTCCACATGAACTAACGCAAAAAAAAACATGATGGACCGAATTTCCATCTGCGAATCGCTGCTGAAGCAACAAAAATCGACCCATTTCTGAAACGTTTGGTGACTGACGATAAAAAGTGGATCACTTACGACAACGTCAAGCGAAATTAGTCGTGGTCGAAACGCGGTGAGCCGGCGGAAACGGTGGCCAAGCCAGGATTGACGGTCAGGAAGGTTTTGCTGTGAGTTTGGTGGGATTTGCAAGGAATCATCTACTGCGGGCTGCTCCCCTATGGCCAAACGCTCAATTCGACAACAACTGGACCGCTTGAAGGCAGTACTCATACAGAAGAGGCCATCTTTGATCAACAGAGGCCAAATTGTGCTCCATCAGGACAACGCCAGGCCTCACATGTCTTTGGGGACGCGCAAGAAGCTCCAGGGGCTCGGATTTGAGGTCCTAATGCACCCACCTTGTAGTCCGGACCTGGCACCAAGTGATTACCATCTCTTCCTGTCCATGGCGAACGCGCTTAATAGTGAGAAGTTGACCTCGAGAGAGGCCTGTGAAAATTGGATCTCTGACTTTTTGCCAATAGGGACGCAACCTTTTGTGAGAGGGGTATAATGACGTTGGCATCTCGTTGGCAACGAGTTTATGCGCCGTTTTATATTTGACTTAAATCGGACAAATGTACACAAAGTTATCATATTTTGAAAAATCAATAAAAAACCGAACGAACGAATTACTTTACCTAATATATATATATATATCGTATGTTTGTAGTTCTGCAATAAGTATATTTTTCACTTTTTCAGCGAACGGTGAGTATGTAATTTTAGCATCTATATGTATACCTATACATATGTATGTAAGTGAAAAATACACTCATTGAAGAATTACAAACTATACCCGTATGTTATACAAAAAGTGTTGGGGTGCATTAAAAAAAATATACATATACTACAATTACATATTTACTGGTCACCGTGGAAAATATATATACATACATATATAAATTTAGTTGTATACCGTACTTCCCGTTCGCGGAAAAAGTAAAAACTCATAAAATAAAGTGGGAAATATTATACACATATAAATTTAGTTATATACCGTACTTACCGATCGCTGAAAAAGTGAGAAAACATACAATTAAAATAAGATTAAAATTTAGATACTTACCGGTCGCTGGAAAAGTAAAATATATATACATAACTTATTAAAATTACATATGCACCGTTCGCTGAAAAAAAGTGAAACAATATAAATATGTACATTCAGTTACTTACGGTTTGGTGAAAAATACTTAAAATTACAATTACCAGTGAAGAAATACAAGTATACCAGGTGTGTTTGTTGAAGTGTGCCGGTTTTACTAGTAGATGTCGCTTGCAATATGTATAAATTTCTATGATTTGGCATGTATGTAATTCTTTTCTATTGACATTAACCTATAAAAATACGCAACTCACATTCCGCCAAAATAATAGCGTCATATTTGTTTACCTCAGCGAATATGTCGAGTATCGTTCCAAGTAAATCGCATTTGCGGCATTCGTTGCTTTTCTTATTTCATCCAAAGCAAAAGCAGCTGAAGCTCACCGGTTGCTGGTAGAAACTTATGGTGAACATGCTCCAGTGATTAGAACATGTGAGACATGGTTTCGTCAATTTAAAAGTGGAGATTTCGATTTGACAGACAATGAACATCCTGGTGCAGCGAAAAAGTTCGAAGACGAGGAATTGCAGGCGTTATTGGATGTTGATCCAACCCAATCGCAACAAAAATTGGCAGAAACACTACATGTGATTCGAGGAGCAATTTGCCAACGTTTCAAAGCCACGAGAAAGATCCAGAAGTATGGAAAATGGGTGCCACACCAGCTGAACGATAGACAAATGGAAAATCGAAAAAACGTTTGTGAAATGCTGCTTCAACGATTCGAAAGGAAATCTTTTCTGCATCGAATTGTTACGGGAGACAAAAAATGGATTTATTTTGAGAACCCGAAGCGAAAAAAATCATGGCTCTCCCCTGCAAGGCCAAATCGCTTTGGCCGTAAGACAATGCTCTGTGTTCGGTGGGACCAGTGTGGTGTGGTGTACTACGAGTTATTAAAACCTGGTGAAACGGTGAACACGGATCGCTACCGACAACAAATGATCAATTTGAATCATGCGTTGATCGAAAGACAGTCGAAATGGGCCCGAAGACATGACAAAGTTATCTTGCAACATGACAAAGCGCCGTCTCATACCGCTAAACTGGTGAAAGACACATTAAAAACACTTAATTGGGAAATATTATCGCACCCGCCGTACTCTCCAGACCTCGCCCCGTCCGACTATCACCTTTTCGCATCGATGGGACACTCCCTTGCAGAGCAGTGCTTCGCTAATTTTGAAGAAGTCGAAAAATGGCTCGTCGAATGGTTTGCCTCGAAAGAGAAAAAGTGTTTTTTTGGAATGGTATCCATAATTTGCCTGAGAGATAGGCGAAATGTGTAGAAACCCATAGTCAATACTTTGAATAAAAAAATTTTGAGATTCCTCTGAAAATTAAGTGTGTTATTTATCGAAAAAACCGGCAAATTTCAACTAACACCCCTGGTATATCGTCCCAGCACCTCGTTCGTTATGCAAAAAATCCTTAAACAAAACGACTATTTCCATATCAACACATGTCAAATAAGTTCATTCGTTCCATATCGAAAAAACTACACACTAATATGTTTCCATTTGAACTTTTATTTAAAAGAAAGTTACAAAAAATACTTCAAAACTTTTAAAATGGAAAAAATAAACCAATTAATATATCTCAAAGATAACGGAAAATAGAAAATAAATTTTTTGCTACAATGTGTACGTGCATACCTAATTTTCTTTTAATAAAAAACAGTTTAGTGTCGTTTGTTTCTGACGTCGCTTCAAAATTTGTTGAGAATGAGACACAGCATTATCGTTAAATATTATAATTTTGTTGCACTTATAGCCACTGTCTGGTTAGGGTGATGCTTTTTAATGTATGATGCCCCAGACTCACATAAAATCAGCATTTTTCTGATTGCACTAGACGATTGTGGTTCTTCTGTTATCTGCTCGTCCGATAAAGTCGACTGCTCAACTTCTTGTTCTGCCCAATATGTTCAGCTAAAGATATATTCGTAATTTCGTTGGTTACTGGACCAGTGAACACTGCGTCGAGTTCTTCAAATGTGCATTCGGCAAAATGTTTGGGCGAAAGTTTTTTCCAGGAAGATTTAAGTGTTCTCTAAGTAGCGCCATTCCATGACGTTTCAATAATTTTGAGACAGCCAACAATGTGAAAATGATTTCTCCAAAACTCCTTTAAAGTGAGATTGGTTTTTTTTCAGTCACTTCAAAGCAATGCTGGAAAAATTCTTTAGTATAGACCTTCTTAACGTTTGAAATAACTTGTTGATCCATGGGACAAAAAGTGGATTTTTATAAATTTCAACTCTTCAATGGGATCATCATGCAAATAAGCAATGCACAAATCCTTCTCAATCAAATATTGCTGCACGGAGGGACCAAAAACGATATTGATCCCGTCAGTAACAAGATCACGTGTCACCCAACTTTACTATTGGACGTCGACATTATGCTTTTCGAAGGCACGTGGATTCTCTGAATGATAAACAAGCTGCTTTAACGTCTGAGCTTGATGCTTCACCATGTCTCATAACATTATGAATACCAGTACGATTTTTAAAATTCTCGAACCACCCCTTGCTTGCTTTGAACTCTTTTTCACTGACTGTTGATATTCCTGGTAACTTTTCAATAAGATTGGTGAAAATATTTTTAGCCTTCTCACAATTTATATTCTGAGAAATTGAGTTACCTGGCATTTGCTTTTCAATTATCCATATCAGAAGCAATCTTTCAACATCAATTTCTTGATACTTCTTTTGAAGCATTCGCCAGCCCAAGCTTGTATTTATTCTTGAGGATAGTAAAAATCGTCGATTTCGATAAGTTGTACTTACGTCCTATACCAGACACACTCAAATCTTGCTTATATTTTCAATGATCTTGAGTTTCATCTCAATAGTTATTTTAGCTCTTTTATTTTTCTCTTTTTCAAAAGCTCTTGTTGAAGGCATTTGCGAGTATGTTATTTTGCAATTTGTATAAAAAACAAAATTAAAAATAAAACACTTACATATATGTTTTAACACGCTGTTTATACGTGCACCCTGGGCAGCATCTATAAGATTCACCAACAGATGGCGCTGCTGTGTTCGTTAATACATGACTCTTCAAAGTTATGGGAAGAATTCTGTTAGCCCCGTTTCAGATTTTCACCTTCTGTGGAAATCTTTAAAAGGCCGGTCTTCCGCCTCTTTTTTCTTCAACAGCCACAGCAGCAACATCTTTGGTGAGTGAGTCCATTGTACATTTTTCGCATTTCTTGCGGTGCCGATCCTTCAGGAAGCCGCAAAAAATCCCTAAGCTTTCTCAAGAAAAATAAGACAGTCTTTTCAAGATTAAATGGTTTGAATGAATTTATTAAAAAAAAATTGTAAAATATATACACAAGAAATGCGAAAAATGTGATGTTAGGCACGGCGATGGTACATATCTGCTACTCTGGAGTGAACTATGAGGCAAGAGCCCTTCTTGATTCGAGATCAGAAGGCACTCCTATCACGAAGCGGTTGCAACGAATCATCAAATTGCCTACTCAACCGGCTGACATGCAGATATGCGGTATTAATGCGTCGACATCGGCTAAGGTGCGAGAAGTCGCACAATTCCATGTACACCGAAATTACGAGCTCTGAGCTCACTCGGTTTTGGGAGCTAGAGCAAGTCCCAAGTAAAAAACATATCACTCCGGAGGAAACATTCTGCGAGCAGCAGTATGTAAATACAACGACCAGAACAGAAAATGGAACATATATGGTGACACTTCCATTTCGGCAGGAATTCCCAGGAGACATAAATCTTGGATATTCAAGGACCGGTGCATTGCAGCAATTTTTGAGGAATGAAGCAGCTATGGTGCGAAAGCCGGAGCTTAAGGTAGAATACCATCGGGTACTCCGAGAATATATAGCTCTCGGTCATATGAAACCAGTAGACAGCAGGCTTGGAAACAAAGGACCAGGATCTTATTATCTGCCACATTATGCAGTAATAAAACCCGACAGCACTACTACAAAGGTTCGTGTAGTGTTTAATGCATCTAACCCAACATCCAATGGGGTAAGTTTAAACGATGTATTACATCCTGGTCCAGTTCTTCAAGCCGATCTCATTGCGTTGCCTCCTAAATGGAGATTTTTCAAATATGCATTCAACGCAAATAATGAGAAGATGTATCGGGAAATCTTGCTACATTCAAATGACGCTCGGTTTCATAGGATACTTTTCAGGGAATCATCCGAAGAGGAGATTGTGGATTTTGAACTCCAAACCGTGACTTTCGGAGTTGATTGTGCCCCATACCTATCGATAAGGACGTTACTACAGCTGGCAGAGGTCATCAACCTAAAGTACCCTTTAGCATCCAGGGTTTTAAAGCAACATATGTAAGTTGATGACGTTCCCGCAGGTGCACACGATTGCGAGACAGCCATTCGTACACGGAAAGAGGTGGTCGAAAGTGGTGGTCCCCTACGAAAGTGGACCTCAAACTCCAAGGATATTTTAGTCGACATATCAAAGGAGAATCTTCTCAAGGAAGATTTCTTGGAGATTAACGACGTAAGCGAGGCAAGGATGTTAGGCAAAACTGTTTGATCCCGCTAGTTGGCTAGGACCAATCGTCATCGATGCAAAAATACTGATGCAGAATATTTTGCTGACTAAGGTAGGCTGGGATGACAATATACCAAGAAGTATTTATGTGAGATGGGAGAATTTTCTCAAAAATTTTGTTCACGTTTCTAAAATCCGAATTCAAAGGTAGGTTAGGTATACCCCATGGAATGAAATTTAATTTTTTTTTTTTTTTATCGGCTCCGTAACTTCACTTAAAGTCTAATAAAACGTAAATATTAATTCGTTTAAACTTATACATCGACTGTAGTGGGTGCATAGCCACTTAAGTTAGCAATAAATAAATAAAATAATAAATAAAAACAAAAAAAAAATAAAAAAAAAAATAAATAAACACAGAAACGACAACGATAATTAAAAAGTGAACCGGAGATGTAATGAGCGATCAACGCTCAAATCAGAAAGAGCGTCGGCATTCAGTCGCGACGACAGAGCGAAATGCTTATTTCACTGTTGTTGCGAGCAAATCACCACCTAACAGCAGTGCAAAGGCAAGCAGTTCTATTCTAAAGGCGCCAACGCAGACCATACCAACAACAGAGAAATCAAAGAGTGTAAAAACTCTCTTCCCAACAGAAAAACAAACAGCTATGCAGTCAAGCAGCGCAGCAGCAGCAGCAACTCCAGGTGAGACAGCCAAAATGAAAAAAGGGTCGGCAGTGCAGATAGGCATTGATCGGTACATAAATGTGGTAAACAAAAAGAGGAAATCTAGTCCTCCCAAAAAAGTGATTAATGCCAAGAAATATAATACAGTTGGCTCCACTATCGATGCTGATGGTAATGCACTAAAAGGGAACAGATTTGCCCCGTTAAATGAGGAAGAGCCTATAACAGACCCGAAGGGTATTTCCACAGTCGTTAGTACTAAACCTCCACCAATCTACTTGCGGGAGCGCAGCTCGAATTCGCTAGTTACGAACATAGCTAAGATAATAGGTACCAACAATTTTCACATTGTACCTCTTAAAAAAGGAAACGTAGACGAGACAAAAATACAAGTACACAGTGAAAAAGACTTTCGTGAAGTCGTTGTGTTTCTCTCTGCAAACAACAAGAATTATTACTCTTACCAGTTGAAGAGTGCGAAAGGCCTGATTGTTGTAATTAAGGGAATTGAAGCGACTGTTGACTCATGTGACATAAAAGAAGCTCTAGAGGAGCAAGGGTTTGAAATTAGGGCGGTTGTTAACATAATTAACAGAAATAAAGTGCCGCAGCCTATGTTTAAAGTGTTCTTATCGCCAAGTTTAGCTCAACTTAAGAAAAACGAAACGCATCCAATTTACCGTTTAAAATACCTTTTACACCGAAGAATCACGGTGGAAGAAGCGCTTAAGCGTAATGGTCCCGTGCAATGCACAAACTGTCAGGAATTTGGTCACACAAAATCCTATTGTACTTTACGTACCGTTTGCGTAGCATGTGGTGATCTTCACCATTCTACCAAACGCCCCTTGAATAAAACCGATGCAACACAAAAAAAGTGTAGCAACTGCGGTGGCAATCACACCGCTAATTATAGAGGTTGTCCGGTTTACAAAGATTTAAAATCTAAACTTTCTCAGGGTATACAAGCCAAACGGAACCAACTCCCATATACTACTTCCATTCCGAGCCTTTCCAACATACCCAGCTCAAATATTGGTCAAATGTCCTATGCCAACGTAGTAAAAGCCAATGTACAGGCCCCACCAGTCACCCCATCCAGTACTGGAGTTGAGACCATGATTCTTAATCTAACCCAGTGCATGACACAATTTATGTCAACCATGCAAAGTATGGTTCAAGACCTAATAAAGGCGCAAAACCAAATGCTCCAAACCCTGTTGACCAAAAAATGAGTGAACTCAGGATTTGCTTATGGAATGCTAATGGTGTAAACCAGCATAAATAGGCTCTCAAATTATTTTTACACGAAATTGATGTTATTCTTATATCTGAAACACATCTCACCCAGAAGTATAATTTTTACATCCCTGGGTTTAAGCTGTACAACACTAATTACCCAGATGGCAAAGCACATGGTGGCACAGCTATACTCATAAGGAATCGTTTAAAGCATAACTTTCTTAATTCCTTTTCAACAAATTGGTTGCAGTCAACCTCGATCACCCTTAAAAATAGGGGGGTTGACCTTACTTTAGCTGCAATTTACTGTCCGTCACGTTTCGTAATAACAGAAAAACAATTTAGCGACTTTTTATGACTCTAGGAGATAGGTTCCTAGCTGGAGGTGATTACAATGCGAAGCATACTCATTGGGGATCGAGGCTAATTAACCCGAAAGGTCGTCAGTTATATAACACGATCATAAGTACAAAAAATAGTTACGATTTTATCTCCCCAAGACAACCAACTTACTGGCCTACGGACTCAAAGAAATTACCTGACCTGATTGACTTTGCAGTCACTAAAAACGTAGATAGGAGTTTAGTACTTGCTGAAACCTGAGCTGACTTATCTTCTGATCATTCCTCAATAATCATAAAATTGAACGAACAACCAATTGAAAGTGAGCATGCTTTTCGACTTACTACATCAAGAACTAACTGGCTTAAATATAAAAAATACATTAGCAGTCATATACAGACCAATCGGCAAATAGGGAGAGGAACTGACGTTGAAAATGAGTTACTTGTATTTAACAGTATACTAGCAACAGCAGCAACTATAGCCACACCAGAGCAGAAAACAAAAGCAAAGGCATTGATAACTAATAGTGGAATAGAATTACTGGTCCGTAATAAGCGACGTTTGCGTCGCGAATGGCAAGCCTGCCGATCTCCCGATGCAAAAATTCGTCTTAAGGCGGCAGAAAACAAACTAAAAAAAGCATTTGTATACGAAGAAGAAAGAAATATCAAACATCTTATAACGTCTTTGTCTCCCAACGTTTCTACTAAAAAATCTCTATGGAAAGCTAGCAAAAACCTTAAGCCGCCAGTAAGCACTGAAGTACCGTTGAGAATGCGTAATGGTTCATGGGCAAGAACGGATGAAGAAAAGGCGTCTTGTTTCGCAGAGCACCTCAGCACAGTATTTCAACCAAATACTGCTGCATATAGTGCACCTTTGTCACCGACCCATACTGCTCCTAGATACACTGTTACTTGCGGAGCATCTGTGTCTGAACTAAAAAACACTATTGCCGCCTTAAATCCAAAAAAATCTTCAGGAGACGATCATATCTCACCAAAAATGCTAAAAGAATTGCCAAGCATTGCTCTCGTTTTTCTTGCAAAGCTTTTCAGTGCCATTTTGATGCTAGGATATTATCCACAACTCTGGAAAAAGTCGCAGATAATTATGGTAGCTAAACCAGGTAAAGACGCAACCCTGCCGTCATCATATAGACCAATCAGCCTGTTGCCTTGCCTATCAAAACTTTTCGAAAAAGTGCTGCTATCAAAAATTACTCCTTTCCTCCATCAAAATGATATTATTCCTACACATCAATTTGGTTTCGGGAAAAACACGGCACAATTGAACAAGTAAATCGTATAACAAATGAAATAAGGAATGCTTTCGAAATGCGAGAGTATTGCTCGGCTGTTTTTCTTGATGTGGCGCAAGCATTTGACAAAGTGTGGTATGATGGCCTCATTCATAAAATTAAAAAATCATTACCTAACACGTTCCACAATATCCTTGAATCATACTTATCCAACAGGCGATTCACAGTAAAAGTAAATGATTACATAACAGAAGAGTGTCCGATTACGGCAGGTGTTCCGCAGGGTAGTGTTCTTGGACCTATATTGTACATACTGTTTACCGCAGATATCCCTACAAGTGACGAAGTAATTACGTCAACATTTGCGGATGATACTGCTATACTAAGTCGACATAAATGCCCCATTACAGCCACAAAGGTGTTACAGCAGCATCTTAAACAAATTGAAGAATGGCTAGCGAAATGGCGTATAAAAGTGAATGAAAACAAGTGCAAACACATAACTTTCACATTAAGGCCAAAAACGTGTCCTACTGTTAAGCTCAACAATGTATCAATACCGCAAGCTGACGAAATTACATACCTCGGAATCCACTTGGACAGGCGCTTAACCTGGAGACGACACATTGCAGCTAAAAAGCTGCAGCTTAAACTCAAATCTGCCAGTTTACATTGGCTTTTAAACAAGAAGTCTGGACTTAGCCTTAGCATAGATTCATAGAGATCTAAATATACCTACCATCAAGGAAGAAATTGAAATCGCAGCAAAAAAATACTTAACAAAACTGCGTAACCATCCGAACCCTTTGGCTAACACCTTGGCCTATGCAACAAGTCAAACCCGCCTGCGGAGAAAAGACAAAGCAGCCTTCTAAAGAGCAACGTCAAGCCAGCAGCCCATTCCTACTAATGGGCTTTATGTTTAATTTAGTTTAAGATTTTATTACTTATTGTTAGGCTTCCGAAGTCGAAGTAGATTCAATAAATAAATATTAATGTTTCAAAAAAAAAAAAAAAAATTCATGGGTTTTGTGATGCCTCCGAGGAGGCATATGCTGCGGCATTATGAATAAGGGTCCGAGAACGAAATTCAAATATAATTGGTAAATCTGCTGGTAAGCAAGACCAAAGTAGCGCCAGTAAAAACAATATCTCTACCACGGTTAGAGTTATGTGGGGCACTACTTCTGGCAGAATAAATTAACGCTTTGCTTCCACAGTTCGATGTTGCCCAACCAGTGTTATACAAATGGACAGACTCCACTATCGTACTCTCATGGCTGCAGGAGCCCCCGTATTGCTGGACTACATTCGTGGCGAATAGAGTCTCGAAGATCGAGGAACTCGTCGGATCGACTGGGTGGAATCACGTGGATTCAAAGGAAAATCCAGCAGATCTTGTCAGCCGCGGTGTATCCCCCCAAGAACTTGAGGAGAGCACTCTGTGTGGCACGGTCCAAGCTGGTTAAAGGAGCAACCGTCTGAGTGGCCTTAGAGGCAAAGTGAGCCATTGGAAACGGAACTGGAGCAAAAAAGCGTTCGGACTCACGCTGCACGAATCATAGATAGAGAAGACATCTTGAAACGATTTCCCGATTTTTCACGCGCGTTGAGGGTAGTTGCGCGAGTTTTTCAATTCTATCGGAAAATACATCCGGTATCTAAATTATTAAATCAGCACGAATCTGCGGAAACTACAGCAGATGAAATTCGAGATGTAAAAACGCGATTAATTCTATTGACCCAAAAGCGTTGTCTTGCGGGTGAATACGATGCAGTAGCTTCAGCAAACTCAGTGAGCGCTAAGAGCTCCATCCGCACTCTCAATCCATTTCTTGATAAGAATAGAATCATGAGAGTAAGCGGCCGACTAGCGCTAGCGTCCCTTTCGTACGACGAACGATACCCGACAATCTTACAGTATGATTGCCAATTTTCTCGACTTCTTGTCAAGTTCTCACACCTGATTTCATTACATGGTGGAAATCAGCTCATGCTGAGACTCATGAGGTCAGAATATTGGGTAGTAAGGTTAAAAAATTTGATAAAAATGGTTATTAATAATTGCAAAGTTTGTCTTAGAAAAATTACACGAGAACAACTAATGACTGCGCTTCCACCGGAAAGAACTGAGGTATCCAGGCCATTTACCAATACTGACGTATATTTCACAGGTCCGTTTGAAATCAAAAACTACACAGGCCGAGCACGCCTAATAACAAAGGATACATCTGCGTAATTGTGTGTTTCGCTACAAAGACAATTCATCTGGAGGCGACAAGCGACTTATGGACGTCAACATTTCTGGATGCGTTCGCGAGGTTTGTAGCAAGACGTGGTTGTCCGCTTCATATGCATTCGGATAATGGCACGAACTTTGTTGGGGCCAACAAGACGTTGAAGCATGAGTTCAGGAAATTCATTACTGAAGCGTCTCAGCTCACCGTGCGGTCAAATGCGCATGAGGAAATCAACTGGAACTTCATACCTCCAGGGGCTCCTCACATGGGAGGATTATGAGAGGCTGGAGTGAAGAGTAGCAAGTGCCATGCGCTTCACCATGGAGGAATTTTCGACGTTTCTGGCCAAATTTGAGGCCTGCGTCAACTCCCGACCGATTAGTCCACTCTCCGATAATCCCGAGTCAATTGAACCTCTAATCCCAGGACATTTTCTAATTGGAAGTCCGCTGCTCGCGATCGCTGAACCCGAAATCAGCGGAAACCCGATGACAATCATCAACCGATGGCAGAAATTGAAAGCACTTCACCAAGGATTCTGTCAGCGATGGAAGGTGGAGTATCTAAAGGAACTGCACAAGAAAGAAAAGTGGCAGTTTCCTCACCGAAAACGGGAGGTTGATGATTTCGTAGTTGTCAAAGAGGACAACCTTCCCCCGAATGAGTAGCGACTTGGCAGGGTGGTTAGGGTTTTCTTAGGTCATAATTACACGTCCAATTGTGAAATTAATTATGCTTCCCGTCGTAAAAACACTAATGAGATCTATATTCCAAAGATTTTCAACATGATACGTGCCAACAACAACAGCAAACAACAACCGAGGGAACAACACCGGTGCCCCGTATGCCACCACAATCATCGGTTGCTGTTCTGCCCACAGATGCTTCGACTGGAGCCAGCGGAGAGACTGAGGGCTATCCTCCTCCATCGGCATTGCGCCACTTGTTTGTCGCCGCACCACATGGCCAACAGTTGCCCGTCCACGAAGAACTGCGACCGCTGTCAGGAGCGGCCCCCCAGTCACCTGCATCTGTGGGAGACAGACAGGAGCGAGGAAGACGTGCCGGCGGTAGACGCTGCAGATCACCGGAGTAAGAGACGGCACTGTTCTTACCGGGCCCAAGCCTTGCCAGATGACTCCAGTGATGACGAGGTGCTGGAGATCGACGCCAGTGACGATGAGGTGCTGGAACAACCTCCCAGTGAACTGGCTAGCACACCAAACCCCCCGGTGCTCAGACCGCCTCTGTCGAGACCCGCTCAAAGTGCATTGGGCATGTCTGTCCTCACGCCAATCGTGATGGTGAGAATGGTGGTAAGTAGCCGGTCCGTGCCTTGATCGACCCACGGCAATCGAGGTCGCTGATAACAAGAACGCTGGCGAGACGACTGCACCTGCTGCCCCGCGAATATGCAGAAAATATAAGCATGACGGTAAAGGGTTGGCGGGATCGGATCAGTCTGAATGCCAAGGTAGGGACAAGCCTCATGAAGACCACACCAGTACGCACATTAGACGCAAGGGTTGCCACCTCCACTTTTTATAATTAACAGTATGTATGTGCGTATGTACATACGTACATACATATGTATACCTACAGTGGCTGTTGGTCAAGAGCCTACCAACAACCACACACGTCAACAAAACAAACTACCGCAAAAAAAGGAGATGACGGCAGCTAAGTGGAGACGGCGTGGGTCAACAGTAAGTGCAAGAACAACAACTACTAGCAAGAACAAAACCAAGTGAAGTGGTCCACGCTGACTTAGATAAACAAGTGCACGACAACAATTAAGCAACGATATACGACAACGTAAACAAAATGTATTTTTGGGGTGCACCCGAGGTGTGGTGTGGTCCAACCAAACTTTTACCCGCCTGTATGACTGGGCTCTAGGTGCGGGATGCTAAAAGGATGGGTATGGAAAACACGAAGTAACGACACTGTCGGCACAAAAACGTAAGAAAACAATAAATCAACAAAATGATACTCAGGGTTTCTCAGTCGGTTGTGGGTACCCAACTTCGGTGCCCCTCCGGTGATGTCGCCAAACTCCAGTTCCGCCACTAAGCAAGAAAAAAAATAGATGACGACCCCGTTTTACAATACAAAAAAACTCTCACTAGGCTTCAACTGCCTTTACTCAAAGACTCTCATCTTTATAAAATTTAATTTAATTTTTTTTTTGTTTTCTCAAACCGCACGCCTGCACAAAAAAGATGTGCTCACTCTTTCAAAGACTACGAGAATCTGATCCGGCACGCACTTTCGAGCCAGGCCTTCAGAATTCTCAGGCGAGTGTGTATTGGTGCCCAATCATTTGGCGCCGGCCCCATTACCCAAAGGGACAGAGTTGTATAGCGCATGCCACCATGGCACACCAAGTACACTGCGATAATTTTTCCCTCGCCGTATAAAAAGAAAGGCGACACCCCTTTTTACGGAATACCCGCGCAAAGCATTCCGTTTTCCTAATATTTGTTAGGAACCGTTTTGTCGAACACCTCCTTTTGGAGACTTATACCACACCGAGTGCAACCGTGCCGACAATTCATGGCTTTGAATTACACAATTATTTGCCGATAGATGCCACTGCTTGGAGTGAAAGGAATGTTAGGCAAAACAAAGGAAATGAACAAACAAACACAAAAGAAGTTTTTGTTGCGGCCAGCATAAAATTCTTCCTCCACAAAATCTCCACAGGCATGTACTGTATATCTCGACGTCTGATTTTGTACTGCCTCGCAAGCTTCTCACTCGCCTGTTCTAACCTGGTTCTAATGTTAGCCCTAATTTTTCGAGCCTCTTTGCCCGCTCCTGACAATTTAATTTCTACAGACTTCCTAAGATGTCTATGAAGCAGAAGGCAGTAGACTTCTACCGCCATTTCCCTACCGTTATACACAAAATATGGTGTTTGGAGCTACACATCGTGCTGCGCTGTCCTAATACAGCATGCTACCTTCGCTAACTGTTGGTCCCATGTCCTCTGGTTCTCTGACACATTAGCTCTAAGTGTCGTTTTAATAATCTGATTGATCCTCTGGTGTACCGGAGTTGGACGCCATAGTCACCGCAGAGGCCCCGAAGCTCTCGACTCCTAAATTGGGGTCCATTGCCACACACAACCGACCGAGGAACTCCAAACAAAAGAAATACATTGTCCTCCAATTGTGTGCATACGCTTTTTGCCGTGGTAGTACGCAAAGGAAATAGGAGGGGAAATTTGGAAAAGTAGTCTACTACAGTCAAAATATGCTGGTAGCCTTGTGACGACTTCGCTAAAGGCCCAACCAGATCCACGCAAATCATTTCCCATGGCTCGACTGCCTTGGTCCTCTCTATCATACCCCCAGCTGGCTGTGAATTCTCAGGTTTCACCTGCTGACAAGTTTTACACCCCCTAACATATTTCGCAATGTCCGACTTCATCCTTGGCCAGTAGAACTTTTGTGAAACACGCGCAAAAGTCTTTTTCACACCCACATTGGTTTAAAATCTCACCTCTACCATCACGCCCTACTACTCTTTTCCACTATGATGAATCGCCGTAAACAGAAGGAAATCTTGACCTAATAAACCTTTAGAGGTTGCCACCTTCAACTCTCCACGCTGGATACGACAAAGGCTTTTTCTCTACTAACCGCACCATCCTTGATAACCAAGGGTCGGTGGTACTAACTTCAGCAATAACCGGCACACTACGGGATAGCATATCCGGAACCACATGTTCCTTGCCTTTCCGATGCACTATATCAAAATTGTACTGCTGGAGCTTCAAAGCCGATCTAGCTAACCTACCACACGGATTCTTCAACTTATTCAACCAAATAAGCGAATAATGGTCCGTAACAACCGTAAACTTAGCGCCCTCAACGTATGGTCGCAGTTTCTCAACCGCCCATAGAACCGCTAGACACTCCTTTTCGGTCGTCGAGTAATTTCGCTCTCCCTTGTTCAAGGACCTACTCAAATAAGCTATCACCCTCTCACCGTCATCAAACATCTGCGTTAACACCGCACCTACACCGAAATCAGACGCGTCTGTCTGGATTGTGAAAGGCCTATCAAAATCCGGGCAACTCTAAACCGGAGCTGTCACCAAGCGTTCCTTCGCTTCCTTAAAACTCCTTTCACAATCTTCAGTCCAATTGAACTTTCGGTTCTTTTTTGTTAAATCGGGGAGAGGCCTAACTAACTCTGCAAAATCTTTAATAAATCTGCGGTACCAGGACACTGTTCCTATAAAAGACCGCTCTTGCTTTACGTTCTTCGGTACCTCAATCCGAAGCATCGCCTCTACCTTCTCGGGGTCTACGTGTAGACCGTTCTTGT
The DNA here is from genome assembly GCA_037013455.1 of Ceratitis rosa. NCBI lineage: Eukaryota > Metazoa > Arthropoda > Insecta > Diptera > Tephritidae > Ceratitis > Ceratitis rosa. Next base: position 1,814,148 of record JAWMAG010000014.1, on the reverse strand, counting down.
CCACCACGTAGCTCAAATATTTCAATTCTGACCTACAAAAATTACATTTATCCCTATTTAATCTGAGCCCTGCACTAGCTGATCTATCTAAGACAATCTTCAAAATCTCTAAATGCTTCTCAAAATTATTTGTAACGATAATAATATCGTCCAAATACACTAAAACATGAGGTACTATCTCTGGACCTATGACCGAATCTATAAATCTCTCCCAAGTTGCCGGAGCATTATGTAAACCGTATGGCATCCTCTTAAACTGAAATAGTCTTCTACCTAGTACCGTGAATGCGATGAAGGGTCTCGACTGCTCTTCCTCCGGAATTTGCCAATACGCGGACTTAATATCCAGACAGAACAGAAACTTGGCATCCCGTAGCTTATCTAGGGTCGCCGACACGTATGGAAGGGGGTAACTATCCTTTTCGGTACATTTATTCAAAACTCTATAGTCTACGCAAAATCTATATGTACCGTCTTTCTTCCTGATCATTACAACTGGAGATGCCCAAGGACAATGTGATTTCTCTATCACATCTTTGTTAAGCATATCCTTAATCTTTTCGTCCATACGCGCCTGTATGACGGGAGACACAGGGTAATAACGCTGCTTCACAGGTTCAAGTTCTGCTTTTACCCTGAGCTTATGTTCCACCAAATGGGTCCGGTCTAGCTCTTCCGGCATAGCCTGGAACGCCCCAATTATTAGTTGACCTAATGCCCTAGATTTCCTATCACCTAACTCGGAGTGTTCCACAATTGCCACCAATGGTTCTGGTTCCGGCGGAGAAAACGACCACATCATTCTCGATACATCCGGGATAATACCCGCCTTAGCCCAAAAATCGATGCCAAGCATTACGCCCTGATTTAACTCTGGAACCACGAGACACTCCAGGAGAACCGACTTGCCCTCCACCTCGATTGGCAACAAAACCGAACCTAACACCGAGATATGACCTCCATCAGCGAGAGTCACTCTCAAAAAATTCGAAACTGAACTCACCCTAATACCAAACGAACTCAATTTCTGCCAACCTAGCCGACCTATTACTGTTCTTGTCGCACCAGAACCCAACAAAGCCCTAAAATCAAAACCATGGATCCCAATATCCAAATACGGGCGTTCGTCATGGCCAACCTACCCTCTTCAACCTCGACACCTACCTTTGCCAGCTGGGAGTTAGCAGGTTCACTAACTCGCAGTACTAGACCGCCTGTCCTGCTGTCTCAAGGGTCTATCTCCCGTTTCCCGATCTGTTGTCCGACCTGACAACCCGAGAATTCCCTATTTTTTCGTCCAACCTACTCTCTCTCACAGTCCCTGACCTGAAGGGGTTGTGGTTTTGCCGACCACTGGAAGTTGAACTTCGTTGGGTACGTGGGGAGCCACTCGGCTTCGCTGCACACGCCAGGCAGTCCCACTTCACGACTCCAAGTCTACCGCAAACGAAGCACTTTATCGCCTTCCTACACTCTGAAGAAATATGGCCAAACCGCCTACAATTGAAGCACCGAGTGTTCGACCCCGGCTTAGAGCTATCAACAAGGTCCGGCTCCGCTACCGCCGCGACCTCTAGACCAGCCGAGACATAAGCCAGGTCGGGTGCCAATAACCCCTTGGCGTTATGACTCGGAGGAGGGACAAAAGCATCCACCGATGACCTAACCGCCTCTAGTTGCCTACCTAAAGCAACTAGTTCGGTAATCGACCCTATTGTTACCAGTCCCAACTGGGCCTGGTAGAATGGTAGGAGATTCGCCCTAAGCAATCCTAACACCCTTTTCTCACATAAAGGCTCCTGAAGCCTATCAAACATTATCTTCATACCCGCAACATAAACACCGATGGACTCATTCGCTCCCTGAGTCCTTCTCCTAATCTCATCTAGTAATCGATTGTCGTAGTTGGGTTGCAAAAACTCCAACTTCAACTCTCTTACCAGTTCCTCCCAACTACCTAGAGTCTTCCTAACAGACCTAAACCATAGTAACGCCTTCCCTGCGAACAAGTCTACCGCGCCTTTGAAAAGTTGAGCTTGAGTCACACCACGTGCCACATACCCGCTTTTTCGCCATCAAAGTGGACGTCCCACTTCGACAAGTTTACCGGTTTCTGAGACTCAGCAGTCTCCTCAATAATTCGGCTTATTTCCACGGGAGGGGGTGCTCTCGGATCCGCACGAGTGGCACCCGAACGCTCTACCGAAACGATCCCCTTTTCTTCGGCTTCTTCTCTGCCGACTACCTCTTGAAGTTCGGCGAGAAGGAGCAACAACTTGCACTTCAGCTCCATCTGCTGAGTCATCTCGCCGTCACTTCCCGGTCGCGCCCGTCCGATTCGCGAAAGGCACCATTCGATTTTTGCCATCGCTTTCGCTCCATGCGATGGCTTGCCTCCACCCGAAACCGACGCGATTAAATTTTCTACCTCCTCCAGTTTCGACTCGTCCGCCGTCATATCTTCGCCGAAACTGAAGGAGTAGTCTTGAAAGAGGTTTACCGACCCTCGATTAATCGCGATGCCCTAAGCGACTTACGCATGGCTTCGACCGTACTGACTGGAAGGCCGCGTGCCTCCATCTCGTACGCGAGCTCATCCTGCGCTAAACGATTAATCTCCATTTTAAAAACGTTACCTCAAAAAACCAAAAAAAAAAACAAAAACAAGAAAAAAAACAAAAAAAATAATATTTATTCAAAAAAATTTTTTTTTTTAATGATAATCAAAATAAAAAAAAACTATTACCCTAATTTAATTTCTGCGTTGCCCTATACTGGCTCAACAAAAGACCCTAACACGAAAACAACAAAAGAGCCTAACCACAAAAAAACAAAAAAATTAATAAAATAAAAACGAAATATTGTCTACTCTGACAACACAACAATTATCAAAAAAAATATATTTTTTTTTATTAAAAAAAAAGTTTCAATCAAAAACAATTTAAAAAAACAACAAAAATACTTAATTAACAAAAAAAGCATAAAAAACAAAACCTATTCATGGTCAGGACTACTACTGGTTACGTCTGGACCAGTCACTACCCACTTGACGTACAATTTTTCGTACTAGTATAAAACACTACAATACAATATACCGCGACGAAAACACAAAATTTTACAAAATATATATCTTTATATGTTGGGTCCCACGTTGGGCGCCAATTTGTCACCTCAACTTTTTCTAATTAACAATATGTATGTGCGTATGTACACACGTACGTAGGCTGCTATATATATTTCTAGCCTAATAATGAAAATACGAATATTTATCAACGACGTACACGGTCGATTGCTGTTTTGTTTCTGGCTCACACGCATAGATCCATGATTCGTCACCTGTGACGATCTTATAAACGTCTTTTGAAGCACCGCATCGTATTTTTTTAGCATTTCTTTACACCAATCCACACGAGCCTTTTTTTGAGCGATTGTCAAATTGTGCGGGATCCAACGCGAACAAACTTTTTTACGGCCAGGTGTTCATGCAATATCGAATATATGCTGGTGGGAGAAATGCATAGGCATGCCTCTATCTGAAGGTATGTTACATGACATGTTTTCTGGCACAACGGTTGGTTTTGGACGACCTTCACGGAATTCGTCTTTGAGCGAGGGTCGGCCACGATTGAATTCGTTGTACCAGTTTTTCACAGTGCTATAGGATGTCGTGATAATCCACGTCGAAAGTTGTGAAAAATGATCGCACGAAAATGTTCACGTGTTAATTCCATTTTTTGGCCGAGATGAATTTTTTAATTCCCTGTAAATAAACCAATTCACGATTAAATGACAAAACGTTCTGAGTGATGTTATGCTAAAAAATGTCAAACTTTTCAATGGAAATGTCAGATTGCACCTGGCAACACTTAGTGTCAACAAAACAAACTACCGCACAAAAAGGAGATGACAAAAACTAACAAAGCGACCGGCCAGCTTAGTGGAGACTACGTGGGTCAACAGAGTTTAAGCGCCCGCTTAAGCCAACTTAAAATTTTCATGTAACTGCCGTGCGCGTGGAATTACCCGTCTGTTCCCACTATTTCCGGGTGTCCCATCACGCGCCAATTCCTTTATCCTTTTTGCCTTGAGTTTCGTTAGCCGATCCACAGCTTAGCGGCGGCCGTTCGAGCTAACGAAATATCAATCTAAAACCTACAGCACTCGCTCGCGCACGGCAGCAATTAAACCGCGGACACTACCTCTGTGTTTAAATTAAATTAAGTTAACTAAGGAGAACAGTGAATATTCCTTTGTAATCAAACTAAATAAGTGAATAATAATAAGGCAACTACAAATTAAATAAACAAATGTGAAATTTATTTGAACGAAAAAAGTGCTTATTTCCCTCAGGTCCTTAGTGACTTGAACATTGGTCCTTCGAGGCTAAAGTTGAGCAAATCTATGGGGTATAGCTACAAGCAAATAAAAAAAGTTAACATAAATACATAAAAGAAAAAAGTCTTCAAGACCTTGGAAAAAAAGAAGAAATTTTAGAAAAATTAAAACTAGTTAAAAAAAACCCTTCGCACCCCCGCACGAACGCAAAAAAAAAAAAAACAACGAGCTGTGTTGTGAACTATGAACCATGATAAACTAGTGGTGCAAAAATATATTAATCGAAAACGAAACAAAAAAAAAAAAAATATTAAAATACAAAATATTTTAAAATAGACACATTTATACGTATATCTACATATATCAAAAAAAAAAAAGTGCAAAGTGTGCAGAGAATTTTTTTTTTTAAATAAGCACATACATACATATATACATACATATATCAAAAAACAAAAACAAGTTGTGAAAAAACAAAATAAAAAAAAAATAAATATTCTATTAGGAAAGAATTACAAAAAACAAAGTGTAAAGAATATTGAAATCCAAAAAAAAAAACACATATATTGAAATACAAAAAGTTTTAATATCATAAAATTTAAAAAGTGTACAAACACGTACATACATACATATATATAGTAAAAAAACAAAAAAATTACAAAAAATGTATTACACATACGTAGGCTGCTATATATAGGTCTGGCCTAGGCAACAATAAGTGTTGCCAGGTGCAATCTGACATATCCATTGGAAAGTTTGATATTTTTTAGCATAACATCACTCAGAACGTTTTGTCATTTAATAGTGAATTGTTTTATTTACAGGGAATTAAAAAATTCATCTCGGCCAAAAAATGGAATTAACTCGTGAACATTTTCGTGCGATCATTTTTCACAACTTTCGATCGTGGATGAACTTAAATCTTTGTATGGCTATGAAGCACCATTCTATAGCACTGTGAAAAGCTGGTACAACGAATTCAATCGTGGCCGACCCTCGCTCAAAGACGAATTCCGTGAAGATCGTCCAAAAACAGCCGTTGTGCCAGAAAACATCGATGCCGTACGTGAACTGATAATGCAAGACCGTCATGTAACATACCTTCAGATAGAGGCATGCCTATGCATTTCTCCTACCAGCATACATTCGATATTGCATGAACACCTGGCCGTAAAAAAGGTTTCTTCGCGTTTGATCCCGCACAATTTGACAATCGCTCAAAAAAGGCTCGATTGGATTGGTGTAAAGAAATGCTGAAAAAATACCACGACCGTATCAAAAGACGTTTATAAAATCGTCACAGGTGACGAATCATGGATCTATGCGTATGAGCCAGAAACAAAACAGCAATCGACCGAGTGGGTCTTCCAAGACGAGCCAGATCGAACGAAAGTTATTCGTGGAAGAAGCACTTCGAAGCAAATGGTCGCCTGTTTCTTCGGCAAAACTGGTCATGTGGCGACTGTTCCGCTTGAACAAGGTAGGACGATCAATTCTGAAGTGGTACACCACCATTTGTTTGCCTGAAGTCTTCGGAGAAATTCGAAAAACGAACAAGACAAGACGAATCATTGTGCACCAAGACTATGCGAGCTCTCACACATCGGCTCAAACCAGCGCCTTTTTGACCGGCCAAAACGTCGAATTGATGGGTCATCCGCCATACGGCCCTGACAACAAACAAAAAAAAGGTAAGTAAAGAAGCCACTAATTAGTAAGTAGGCAAACTTTTTAAATTTCCTTAAAAAGACTTGGCTTGTTTCCATTTTTTTTTTAACTGCAAAGAAGTTTTTGTAAGACGGATTTTCATTCCCGCCAAAAACATTAAATTTGAAATTTAATCCGCTAATTCGAGCGGAAAGCGGTTCTTCTTGCCGCTAATTCATTTATTTAAATTCGGTAAATAAAATCTGTATTATTCATATACAGTACATACCTTCTGTTCAAATATAAACGGAGACTTTATCCATAACTTGACAAGAACAATACATATGGCCATTTTTTTGCTTAGGTTGGCAGGACTGTTATATGTTTACGTATCAAATTTGATCTGTCACACAGTTTTTTATTTTACGGCACTATAAACAAGTCAACCTCGAGTGTGTTTTTCGAATTTTACTGTGGAAATTGACGTTGAGCAAAGAGTTTGTTTGAAATTTTGTTATTCCAATATAATAAGTGCGACGGACGCAATGAAAATGTTGCAGAAGGCATATGGGGAGTCTTGCCTATCACGTGCACGTATTTTTGATTGGTATAAGTCGTTCAAAGACGGCCGTACATCGCTGGAGAACTTGCCCCATGATCGTCGTCCAGCAACGTCAATAAACGAAGACAACGTCGAAAAAGTAAAGAAAATTGTGTTGGAAAATCGTCGTGTGACTGAAAGAGAGATAGCTAGTGAGCTCAACATATCAAATGGATCCGCTCATAGCATTATTCACGATGTTTTGGGTATGAGACGTGTGTCTGCTCGACTTGTTCCAAAATTGTTGAATTTTCTTCAAAAAGAGGAACGCAAAACTGTTGCCAAGGAAATGCTCACAATGAGTAATACGGACATCCAGCACATCATAACTGGTGACGAGACTTGGGTCTATGAATACGACGTTGAAACAGCCCAGCAATCATCTGAATGGCGCCTTCCAAATGAGCCGAAACCCAAAAAACCACGTCAAAGTCGATCGAAAATCAAAGTTATGCTCACTGTTTTCTTTGATAGCCAAGGTGTTGTGCACTCGGAATTCCTTCCAGAAGGTCAATCCGTTAATGCTGAATATTATTTATCCGTTTTGAAGCGTTTGCGTGAGAATATTCGTCTTAAAAGGAAGGATTTGTGGGACTACAAGTCATGGTTTCTACATCATGATAATGCGCCAGCTCATACGTCTCGTCTTGTACGTGATTATTTGACCAAAAACAATGTAAATATTGTTCCGCAAGCACCGTATTCACCCGACATGGCATCGTGTGACTTTTTTCTTTTCCCTAAACTCAAATTGGAAAGCATTTTCAGTCGATTGAAGTCATAAAAGAGAATTCGAAGAAGGAACTGAAAGCCATACCTAAAGCGGCCTACCAGAAGTGTTATGAAGATTTGAAAAAAAGGTGGCATATGTGTATCGCCTCTAATGGTGACTATTTTGAAGGGGATAAAATAAATATTGAAGAATAATTAACCGTTTTTGTTTTATTGAGCAGAAGGTATGTATGCATAGTAGGTACATATCGGTATAATATTAACTACATATGTACATACATCTAATTGCAGTTTCTTTAATTTGCCTACTTACGGCTCTTAGCAATTTGCCTATTGCAGATTCTAAGGTCATTTTCTTACTAACCTATTTACTCTACAGTAAATGAAAAATTCAAAGCCCTTTAAAAAGAGCGACTTGTCAACAGCTTGGGTAGCGGTACCTGAGTTGAACGAACTCGACAGCGCATCAAAAGCAAAGAACTTACGTGTACATACATACACTGAGCGCATAAAAAACAGTGTGCCATAATAACAAGTGATCTTCTCACTATACCATTATCCGCCATTCCGCTTTGTGCGATATTCGCTCTCGACATTACAAGAGAAGCATATATTGTGTGTATGTTTATCTTCTAAACATTGGGAACACACGCGATCGAACGTTTTTAAAAAAGAACACGCTGTGCTAAGTTTAGGCGTCAGAACAAGACTGAATTTTTATTTAATATCTTTTTACCATTCAGTTTACAATATTTTATAATTTTACTTACTAAGCACTAATTACAATTACCGAATTGCTTATTCTAATTCTTGGAAACATTTTATTGGTTTATTGCGAAAATGCAATACAAACTGTGTCAACATTAATTTTATTAATTTCCTGCCGTCTGACTTATTTCCGTGATGAACTTGTCGAATTTATCTGGTTCATTGTCTTTTGTACATACATATGTATTCGCATATGTAACTACTCCCCCTTTTAGATTAGAATTCTCCTGAATTCGCTTATTTAAATATATTTTGACATATCTTAGCTTTGTCGTCCAAATGGCAAAAATTAGTATTAACAAAAGTATTAGCAAAATGTTACACCCGTAAATTACTTTATTGTGAACTTTTAAATTAGAAATACTTTCAACATTTATCTTATTTTCTTCATGTATTTACTCAAAGGTAATTTTTTCTGTAAAATTTTTAAAATCATCGTATCTTAAGCTCATAATATTTTTTTTCGACTTTTTCAATAAAATTAGCAAAGTAGTAATCATTAATTTCTATTGAACAGTTGTTGAATTGGAGTAAAAAATTTCCGTTTAAGATAGTATTATTTTTAGTGCAGGTGTTGTTAAAAATTAAATTGACTGAATTTTTAATCATTACCGTTTAAGTCTTTGCTTGTTATTAGTTTACAATTTTTTATTAACATACAATGTGTGCTGGGCTTTAATTGTTTAAAATGTTTATTTTCTTCAAATTTCATTGTTTTGTTTTTGTAAGTGAAAATTTCTTCTATTTTTGCTTCTATTTCCTTTTGATCTTTATTTGGTAATGGTACAATTTTTCTTATGGTGACTTGTATGAATGTTTTCGGAATTTTAATGCCAAGTATTAAGAAAGTATTGTTAAAAGTTGCTATTCCTAAGTGCAAAAAATTTTAATTTATTAAAATCAATTTGGTACTTGGTAATTTCATCATTAGTTAAAATGTTTGGATGAATTATGCCATATTTAGCTGAAACAATATTGTCTTGAATTTGTTCTATTTTACTTTTTATCAATTGAATTTTTGTAAATTGTTCTAAATACATATGTTGATGGTATTCTTCATTTATTCTTTTATTTATAGAATTAACACTTCTTTCAATTTCTTTTCTATCGCTTTTTACAATATTTTTTATTTGTTCTATAGCTAAATTAAAATGTTCATTTACATGTATTTGTTCGGTCATTTTCTTGTCTGTCTGTAGGAAATGATTTTCAATAGTCTGTCTGTCATAATCCTCCATTGTGCCAAATGTCCATTTAGATATGGTACCTATCGCATTTATTAGTCCTCTTTTTTGTCTTTTTACCATTGGTATTAGTGTCTTTAGTTTATTCCTTACCTCTAACATCTCTGCTTGTAGTATGTCCTTATTACTTGCTTTCATTAGAATAATATTGTCTGTCATGTCATTAATAATATTTTCTATTTCTTCTATGTTAATTGCGTGTACTACAATGTCTTTATCCTTAACTATGTCCTGTGTCCGCAATTTTATGTCTACGAATCCTATCTGCTCAGTCAATTTCGTTGTTGTCAATAATCCATAACTCGGATGTGTCCATATTAATAGTATCGCAATGAGCATCTGCAAATTTTAATGGTTTCTTGATGTTACAAGGGTGAATATTTTTCAGATTTCCTTTCTTATACCTTGGTTGCTCTTTATGTCTAAGGGCTTTGTAATTTTTAAAAAATCCTTCCTGTCTCTTCTCTTCATAGTTTTCTCTTTGTTTATTCAATTTTTTTAAAATTTCCTTTTTTATTGTTTCTAAATTTTTTCTAACTATTTCTGGGTCTATTTTATTGTTCTGCACTTCATTCGGTGTGTATTTTATTGTTGAGTGGATTCTGTCATTATAATTTCTAATGGCTTTTTGTATTAATTGCTTAACAGTTAAATCTTTTTGCTGCTTATAAAAAATTCTAAATTTTTCTGCTACAGTGTTATGAAATCTTTCGATATCTGCATTACCTGTGTGACTATTAGGTTTGGTTAGGTGAAGTTCAATATTTTCATTATCTAAAAATTCCTTTATCCTTGTGGTTCTAAATTCGTTGTCCGCTACTATTTTCTTTGGCTTTCCTAGTTTTGCAAAATGATCTTCTAATTGTTCAATAATCGTAATATGGTTTCTATCACTCAATGGATATGCTGCTCCGAATTTCGAGAATTTATCTATAACTGTTAGAAAATTGTTTCCTTTCATGACATATGTATCTACATGTATAATTTCATTTTTTTCTGTTGGGGTTTCTGTTAGACTCAGTTTTAGTTTAATGGGTTTCCTGTCGTATTTTATTTCTTGGCATAAATCGCATTGATTAATGACTATTTGAATTAATTCCATTAATTTTGGGAAATATATTTTGTTTCTCATTTGGTTATGTGTTTCCAATATCCCTGAATGAATACTTTCTCTCACATGATAAAAGGAAATTTTTTTAACGGCTTCAACTTCTGTCTCGATGTCCTGTGCTCTTAGCGTACATTTAGTGAATTGTATCTGTTTATCATTAGAAAACATTTCAATAAGTTTTTCCTGTACTTTATTGTAATTGTGATCAGAGATTTCTGAATAAATTCCGATCTTTCCTTTTGTAATAAACCGTTTAAATATGTTTCCCATTTCTTCAAAATCGCTTTCAGCAACAAATATTATTCTTTTTCCATGTAATAGTTTAAGTTCTTCTGTTTTATTATTTGTTAAAATTATTTGCGTTTTATACTTATTTACTAATTCTTCCTTAATATAAAAATTGTCATGTAGATCTTCTTCAGCTGAGTGAATTGTTGCTACAGTTGTATTATCTTCTAAGTTTTCTAGAATTTCTGAACTTGATCTGTTATCCTCTGAATTTTGTTGATTGGCCTCTAAATTATTTTCTATTCTACTTAAAAAATCGGCTACCTGGTTTTCTTTCCTTCGCCTAATTTTAAAAGCCATCTTTGATGCCTTGGTGACATATCCTTCCCCTTGTATTTTGAATGCAAAAATTTTATAGGTTGGTGATCAGTAAAAATCGTGAATTTTCTACCATAGAGATATGGTCTTAAATAGTTTACGCTCCATAAAATGGCTAAAAATTCTTTATCTGTCGCGGAATAATTTTTCTAGTGATTATTTAGGGTCCTCGATATGTAACATATTGGGTGTCCTTCTTGAGAGAGAACCGCCCCAATCGCATAATTTGATGCGTCTGTGGTTAAAGTGAATGGTTTGTCAAAATTAGGGTATCTCAAAATTGGATGAGAGCTGATTAGTTTTTTGACTTTTTCGAAAGCCTCTATATAATTTGGATCCTTTGCATTTATTTTTACATTTTTCTTTAGATATTTTGTTATGGGCTGGGCTACTTTTGCGTAGTCTTTTATAAATTTGCGGTAATATCCTGTTATTCCTAAAAAACTTTTAATTTGTTTCTCCGTTTTGGGTAACTGTAGCGCTTCTATAACTTTTATTTTATCAGGATTTGGTTTAAGTCCGTTTTCCGTCAAAATGTGTCCTAAAAATTCCGTTTCTTTTTTCATGAAATTACATTTGTCAATTTGTATTTTTAAATTAGCCTGCTCTAAGGTTTTGAATATTTCTGTGATTGTCTTTATATGCTCGTGTAGAGACGTACTAAAAATTAGAATATCATCAAGGTACACTACACATGTTTTATTGATGAAATCTCGTAATGTTTCATTTGTTAAACGTTGGAACGTTGCGGGTGCGTTTTTCAACCCGAATGGCATTCTGTTAAATTCGTAAAGTCCGTGGGGTGTAGCGAACGCCGTCTTTTCCTTGTCTTGTTCCTTATTTGGTGATAACCTTTAGCCAAATCTAGGGTTGTAAAATATTGCGCTTTGCCTAATTTGTCTAAAATAGATTCTATGTTCGGTAAAGGATATTTATCGTCTATAGTTACTTCGTTTAATTTTCTGTAATCAATCACGATCCTGTATTTCCGTTCCCCTGAATTGTCCGTTTTCTTAGGTACTACAATTAATGGACTGGAATATCGCGAGTGGCTTTTTCTTATAATTCCCTGATCTTCCATTTCTTTGATTTGTTTTCGTACCTCTGCCTCATGTTGTGGAGGATATCTATATAATTTACTGTTTATTTGTCTGTCCGTTGTTGTTTTGATTTCGTGTAAAATCGCTGTTGTATTTGTTAATTGGTCTCCTTCTTAAAAAAAAAGATTTTTAAATCGTTTTAAAACTTTCTTTGCCCCTTCCTTTTCTTCTACATTTAAATGACTTAACTGTATTCTATACCAATCGAATTCTTTTGCTTCTAGCGTGCATGTATCTAAGTTCAAATAAGGGTTGCTTCTAAATTGTGTTATCCTTTGGCTAAGCATTATGCATCCGTCTACTAAATTTATTATTGTCTCAAAACAGTTGAGTAGGTCAACTCCTATAATAAAACTATAATTTCGTCCTTTCAATTGAGTCATTTTCCATTTTATTTTCGCATAATGTGGGAGATTAAATTCATAAGGTGCATCTGTCATCACCTCGTATTTAATAACATCGTCTTTTGTTATTGTGCTAAATTTAATTGGTCGCTTTAAAAAAATTTTTGGGAAATCGTTTATATTGCTATCGATCAAGCTTATGCTGGCTCCAGTATCTACAAGAGCAATATATTTTTTATTTTTAATTGTGAGCGTTATGGTGGGAAGACAGTCCGATGCTGTTCCTCGAAAAAAATTTTGCTCTGGTACATTTTGGCCTTGGTTAACTTGATTATTATGTTCTTCGTAAAAATTTTGCTCTGGTACATTTTGGCCTTGGTAAACTTGATTATTTTGACATTCACATAAGTTTGATTCAAAATGCGATCTTTCTTGCCTCATTGGATTTCTCTGAATATTGTCTATTTCCATAGGTTCTCCTCGGTCTTGCCTAAGTTGATTCCAGCGATTTTGGCCGGAATTTGGCCTAGGGTTTCCTACCTGTTGGAGTCGACTGAACTGACCTGAATTATTTTGATATTGCCCCTCTTGGGAAAAATGTTTTGGCTTTGGCCTTCTTTGTGCCGATATATTTTCTCTGAATCCATATTCCTGACCTTGTCTAGGGTATTGCGGATTTTGTTTCACTTGTCCTTGATTAGCTTCTCTACTAAAAAAATTGTGGTTTTGTCTTAATTGTCCTGAATTTTGGTCAACATATCCTGTACGTTTGTTAAAATTCTTATTTTCGTAGTACCCCCTATTTGGTTTAAACTGTCCTTCTGTCCATTTAAATTTTTTAAATTCAGTCCGAATACAACTGTCCTCATATCGTCTTCTCGTCATTATTTCTATGATTGTATGTAAGTCATCTTCTTCATAAATTTTGTCTAATAATGTCCCTTGTGTAATTTCTTTTACAGTGTTTACCAATAAACTGTCCACATTACTTAAATCTATTCCTGCATCTCCTCTATAATACACCTTAATTTCGTCTGCCTTATATTTGATATTTTGTGTTTCTATTGCCAATTCACTCACCGAATTAATTCTCGAATTGCAAATTTTTCTATATATTTCATGTGGTTCTGTATCTGGCTTGTAGCGAAGTTTCAGCACCTTTTTGATTTGGTTCCAGTCATCAGGTTGAGGGATGTTGATTATTACGTTTTTTGCTTCGCCTTGGATTACCCTGTAGTACACTGCCCTGGTAGCTTCTCTCCGAGTCTCTTCATCTCGAATTGTTGATAGTAGGTACTCCACGCTGCTCATAAAAGAATCAATCGTCACTTCTCCTGTTCCTGTGAACGTTAGTAGGTGCGTAATATTTTTCATTATCCTCTGCAAGTTGCCGTCATTTGCTATTTGCCTTTGCTGTAATTCGATGTAAGCCTGTCTCATTTGCTCGAGCTGCTGCTCTCTTCTGGTCAGCTCTTCCACTAGCTGCACCGGAGGTATTTGAGCTTGTTCTTCTGCCATCCTTCTTTCGTCAAATGCGCGTTGTCTTCTTGAATTAATCGTGATGAAAAAATTTTTATTTTGAAAATTGTCACTGCACGATTTCTTGATATTTGTCTTGAAGTGATTTGCTTTAAATTATAAGTGTTCACTGCGCTTTGGTGGCGTTAAATTCAATTTATATTATTGAGTCTTCACTTCACACGAGTGGTGTTCGCTTTAATTATTTTTAAACAGTCACATTTATATTTAGACAAATTAAAAAGTTTTCGAATGCGGTTCGTATCACTGGATCATTTTACTTTCACTAGGATCCTACCGACTGCGCCATTTACGAAATAGACCGGCGATCGAACGTTTTTTAAAAAAGAACACGCTGTGCTAAGTTTAGGCGTCAGAACAAGACTGAATTTTTATTTAATATCTTTTTACCATTCAGTTTACAATATTTTATAATTTTACTTACTAAGCACTAATTACAATTACCGAATTGCTTATTCTAATTCCTGGAAACATTTTATTGGTTTATTACGAAAATGCAATACAAACTGTGTCAACATTAATTTTATTAATTTCCTGCCGTCTGACTTATTTCCGTGATGAACTTGTCGAATTTATCTGGTTCTTTGTCTTTTGTACGTACATATGTATTCGCATATGTAACTCGCGCACCTAAATACTCTTTAATCTGCTCATATTGTTTTTCAATATATTATTGTTCTATGCGCTCTCTTCGTAGCGCGAGCAGCTGAGGTCAAAATATATGCTGACATATATATACACACATACGTATAGGTATACCAATATAGCCGTATATATTCAAACAGCTGTTGTGTCTGTTTACCATTGTCATATGCGTACGTACATATTTACATGTTCATGCTAAATTTTTGACAACAAGATACAAGATCGTTTAAATAACCTAATAGGGAATTTTTCTGTCCACTATTTTTAAACGAAATATATCATATCTATATAATAGTTAATTAATTAATAATTAAATAATTTTAATTTCTTTTTACAAATTTTATATAAATTATTTATAATATATATTAATGATTTTAGCGACCTTTCTTTTAATTTAATTTGAAAAAGTTTGCCGGCTTGAGGTCAAGAAAAATAGTAAAAACACAATGTAGTTATTGTTGTTTCCCGATATATTTCGATTACCCTCGGTAATCGTCTTCAGGGGGCAATACATTTATTTACGTCCTAACAGTGTGACGTGGAGTTTTGTTTATTAATAATTATAATATATTTATTACATTTTACTTTTATTAATATATATATAACCCACGATTATAAAAGTGAAAGTGTTCGTGATTTTTTTTAATTTCTATTCGGAATTATTTCTTCCAGTGATTTAATTTTACAATTACATTAAATTAACTTAACGAAAAGCTGTGATTTTAACAAAAAAAAAAAAAAAAACACAAACACAGTCACAAATTTTTTTTTAATTCTTCTGTGGCATAAAGTGCACTGTTTTTCTACAATAAAGCACGAAGTGCGAACATTCGATATTCATTTAAACTCTATTCGAGTCTCACGGTTTTTCTTGCGACTATTAAATACATTTTTTCCTTTTAAATGCCAATTGGTCATAGTCCTACTAAAGGTACTAAGGAATCCAAAATGTCTGATTCCGAAACAAGAAAGGGACCTTCACTCGAAGCCCTTAGCACAAGAAGAGAATCCTTACAAACGCGCAGATCTAAACAGATCGATCCTTCCGCGCAACTTTTAATTTCATTAAGTGACAATGTGATTCGATACTGTTCTCGATTCAGTGATTCCCCTATTCAGGATCACACGGAGACGTATCTAAAAATCAAAGACAAATAACTAGATGAATGTTGGCAAGAATTTAAAACGGTCTATAGAGAGGTTTGTTCAAAGCCCGACGAATGTCTGCCCGAAAACTTCAAAATTTCAGCAGACAATAAATACTTCACGTGCCATGACACGTATGAATTGACAAAGATGAGGATAGCAGACCAGCTCGAATCGAGCAGCTACTCAGCCGAGTCCACCTTCCCGTGTGGAACAAAATTCAGAAGAAGCTTCCTCTTCGAATATATGCCTTAAAGTCCCAGCCTGCGACACAGAGACATTTTATGGGGGTTATGAAGAATGGCCAGCTTTTCGTGATATGTTCACAGCGGTCTGCATAAACCACCCCAAGCTCTCTCGTGCGCAAAAATTGTATCATCTCCGGTACAAAACGGAAGGCAAAGCTGGCTCAATCGTCAAAGAATATCCATTGAGCGATGATAAAACGGGCAAAATACGAAAACAAACGTATTCTAGTGGACAACCAAGTAAAAGTCCTACTCTCGCTGTCCAACGTACAGACCGAAAATAGCGAGCAATTACAAAGACTACAAACGACAATAAATGAATGTCTGTCTGTCTTACATTCCCAAGGCGTATCGACATATAGTTGGGATCCAATATTAGTCTATATATGCTCCTCGAAACTGCCTGAAACCACATTATCCTTGTGGGAACAATCTCTGGCATCTCGAAAAGAGCTGCCAGCATGGTCGCAAATGAACAATTTCCTCACTTCTATAAAAAGTGGTGGAGCGTCTTAATCGGCTTCATCCAAGCCAAAACAAACCAAAACCAGTCGCCACTCAAAACATCGCTCATAATAGATCCTTTAACAAGACTCAATTATTTATGGTGGAACAAAAAAAGGGTAAAACATTTCCGTGTTGCAATTCCCGACACCCAATTTCACAATGCCACAATTTCAAAAAAATGTCGGTATCAAACCGAATACATTTTGCGAAGCAGAAACTGCTTATCACGAGGTCATCGCAGTGATGATTGTACGAGCAGGTTTGCATGTGCACATTGTCAGTTACGGCATCATTCCTTGCTGCACCTAAATGCAAAACCAAATGCTCGAACCGCCAGCAGCAGTTATCATAGCTCTACTGTGCAACACTCAAATGCCAAGTCAACTTCTCCATTTCGACAAACGCATACAAGCTCCAATCCCAGCGAGCAACCGTGCTGCTCTAAGCAAGCACACATACAATCATTACAGGCGGGCCACGATAGCAGAACTCTCCTTCCAGCTGTCATTGTCGCAGTGGAACACCAAGGAGAATTGTTCCAACTCGGAGTCTTAGTTGACCAAGGCTCACAAAGAACTTTCATTTCCTCGAAAGTTCAGAAAAGGTTGCGACTTCCAGTCGAACATTCCAAGTTCGAAATTTCCGGAATGGGTGGACATATCGTCCAAAACTCATCCAAACTTTGTTCCTTGACTCTGGTATCATCCAAAACCAAGCAACGGATCAACGCCCAAGCTATCGTGCTACAAAAGCTAACGAGGTATTTGCCAATTTTTACCTTAAGTCGTAATACCTGGCAACAGTTCAAAAAATGGTTATCGGCAGTGACATACTTCCACAAATTTTCGTGGAAGGTGTACAAACAATTTGCGATACAGTACTTGCGCAAAACACAATATTTGGTTGGATCCTTAGCGGTCCAGTAACCGAAAAAGTGGTGTCATTCTCGACATAAGTAGAAGAAATCTCAACGGATACACTTGGTGATCAATTGAGAAAATTCTGGGAAGAGGAAGAAATTCCTCCAATTCCACAAATTTCAAATGAGGATCAAGCTTGCGAAGACATATACAAGCAAACCACGACTCGTGCCCCAAACGGTCGGTGCATTGTGCGGCTTCCATTCAAGGAAGATTTCCCTACAAAACTCTCTTTAGGCCATTCCCGGTCTGCAGCGCATCCACAATTTTTCAGTATTGAGCGCACGCTTAAGAGAAAAGGAGAGTTAAATATAATGTACAATAATGTGTTGCAAGAATATCTTGACCACGACCACATGGAGTTCACCTATCCGCGTGAAATAATCTCCAGTGGCAACTATCACTCATTCTACTTGCCACATCATGCCGTTGTAAAACCGGATAAAGTGACCAATAAAGTTCGAGTGGTATTTAACGCATGTATAAGTTTGTATTCAACGGAGATATCGAAAAAATGTATCGTCAGATATTGATTCACGACGATGATAAACAATTTCAGCGAATTATATTTCGTAAATCGGCTGAATCTCCTGTCACCGATTACTGCCTGAAAACTGTTACATTTGGGGTCAATTGTGCACCATACCTTGCCATCCGTACGTTGCATCAACTTGCAAGAGATACCGGGGCAATATATCCACTGGCTGCACCAATAATACGAGACCAAACATATGCCGATGACATCTTTTCCGGTAGTGATGACATAGACAGTGCTTCTGAACCCCTTTTTCAAGTGGTCAACGCTCTGAAATCTGCTGGTTTCGTACTTAAAAAATTAACGGCAAATAACGCCACTATACGGCAACAATATCCCAAAGAGGTTCTGCTCGATTCAAACTTTCTGAAATTCGAGAGTGCTTCTAAAACCAAAACTCTGGGTATCCAAAGGAACGCTCTAATAGACAAGTTTACTTATACAATTCTGCCAGCTACTTCAGCAAATGCGGTCACTAAGCGACAAATTTTATCATCGTTTGCAAAACTTTTTGACCCGGCAGGATGGCTGTCGCCAGTTATGATTCAAGCAAAAATTCTGTTGCAAGAACTATGGCTAGATGGCACTGGTTGGGATGAATGTGCTAAGCCAACAGCTTTGTCAAAATGGCACACCTTTGCAGAAAATCTGCCTGCCATTTGCGCAATTGAAATACCACGCTGGGTTAATTTCGTTTCGGGGCAGGACACCCAAATCCACGGGTTTTGCGATGCTTCGGGGAATGCATATTATGCAACAATTACATCCGCACACATGCTAACAATAAAATTACGTCCACCCTGCTGGTTGCAAAAGGAAAGGTAGCACCGTTGAAAACAGTAAGCTTAGCACGCCTAGAGCTGTGTGGCACATTACTATTAGCAAAACTGGTTGCAACCATTCAAAAACAACTCAGTTTACAAGCGTGCAACATATTTCTATGGTCAAATTCCGAGATCGTATTGGCATGGCTTGAGAAGCCACCATGCACATGGAAGACCTATGTATCAAACCGCACCTCTAAAATCCGAGAATATGTTCCAAGCGGTACATGGCGTCATGTTGCAAACGGAGATAATCCCGCAGATCTTGGTACACGCGGCTGCAAGCCGCAGGACTTAGCTGCCAATTCACTTTGGTGGCATGGACCGAAGTGGCTCTCCTGCCACGCAGATTCCTGGCCAAATTCAAAGGCCCGCAGCGCTTCTCCGCCAGAAAGGCGCAAGGTAGAAGCATATCACGCGCTTGAAGATGAGCCCGACTATCTAGATCGATTTTCCTCATACTCTCGAGCGATTCGCGTGACTGCATACATGTTCCGTTTCGTGGACAATGTTCGGAATAAGTCCAAGGGGCAACCATTAATCACCTTGCCACATCTGACACATAGTGAATGCCAAGCCGCAAATAAGCGCATCATCGACATTTTCTAAAAGCGCTATTTTTCTAGGGAAAAGGATGCTTTACGAGCTAAAACAGCCGTCAACAAAAAGAGTACACTGCTCGCTCTGAATCCATTCTTGGATAAAGATGGACTGCTTCGTGTGAATGGTAGATTGGCACATTCCACGCTGAGTTACAACGAAAGACACCCAATCATCATCCCAACTAAATCGAGGTTCTGCCAACTATATTTGAAGTTTATGCACGAACTGCTTCTTCATGCAGAGACACGTTTGATGCTTCAAATGGTCAGACAAGTGTTCTTCATTCAAGCCTCTGATTAAAAAGTGCATTTTTCAATGTAAGGCATGTACGCTTTACAAGCAAAAGACACGCACGCAAATCATGGCCGTTCTACCCCCTGAGCGTTGCACATTCACACTCCTATTTCTACAACTGGAGTAGACTTTGCAGGGCCATTTCAAATAAAAGCTTCAGTCTTGAGGTCGAACACTTATTTCAAAGGCTATGTTGCGGTCTTCGTTTGCTTTGCAACGAAGGCCGTGCATCTTGAGCTATGTTCAGATCTGACGACTGAGGCATTTCGAGCAGCGTTTGCACGTTTCGTCGGCCGACGAGGATTTCCATTCAAAATTATGAGCGACAACGGCAAAACGTTTATTGGCGCCCATCGCGCTATACAACGCGACTTCGTTAAATTCTTTAACGAATGCTCTGCCGACATAGTCCAAAAATATGCTCCTCAAGGCATAAATTGGCACTACATTCCTCCCAGCGCACCCCACATGGGTGGCTTATGGGAATCAGCAGTTAAAAGCTTTAAAATACATCTCAAAAACCCGCTGCATCTCATAAGTTCACGTTTGAAGAATTTACGACCCTATTAGTGCGTATTGAGGCAGTTCTCAACTCGAGACCTCTGTTAGCTATTTCGCAAGACACCGCTGACCTCACTGCACTCACTCCTGGTCATTTTATCCAAGGTGCTCCGCTTATGGCCATCCCCGTGCCAAACGCAATAGACCTTTCATTGACCAATCGATGGGAGAAAATTAAAATCTTTCACCACGAATTCAGTCGACGCTGGAAGGAGGAATATCTCAAAGATCTTCAGAAGAGATACAAGTGGAAGAATCCACAGCGAGATCCTCAACCAGGCGACTTGGTAGTAGTCAAAGAAGACCCACTACCACCCACCGAGTGGCGATTCGGTCGAATTGAAGATGTTCGCCGTGGACCGGATAACTACATTCGAGTTTTGGATGTACGTACCCAAAACGGGGTTATCACACGCCCCCTTGTCAAGTTATGCTTCTTTCCTAGTGAGAACCCTTAGCTCACAAGATAGCATACCAACAAATAAAACAAACCCTCCATTTCTTTCAGGGCAAAACCATATAATCCCCTAATACTGTCCGAACAATTCTTTTGATCTTCTCGTTCCAGAAAATGGCAACAAAACCGGCAGTACCCTTGATCCCTACGGCAGAAACCGAAAACTGCCTCCAATGTAGGCTCTGCCACAAGTACCACCCTCTGCGCATGTGTGGCACATTCCGGGCAATGAAGCCGCCACAACGACTAGTAGTAGCCAGGGCGCAAGGTTACTGCATAAATTGTCTGGCGTTGAAACACACGACGGGCGAGTGTGATTCGTCGAGCAGCTGCAAACGCTGCCATAAAGCGCATCACACATTGATGCACCAAGGTGTACCCACACAGCGCAAGACGCCGTCGCCAGCTACAAAGGCAAAGCACCAGGTAGTGGCAAAGACGCGCGCAAATCCAGCGCGCCCTAATCCTTTGCCATCACCGGCCTCTAAGCGCGCAAAACAACGTGCGCTTCCCACCAGAAAAAGGCTCAAAAATCCTAGGCGCCGTGAAGCGGCAGCGACTATAGTTCCGCAAACCAAGAAGACGCGCACCATATCGCGCACTGCTATGGGCTTACAGACGCTCGCCTTGCGCAACCGTGCAGCAAGAGGCGCAATTGGAAACGCTATCCGAGCCCTTCAAACGCTACAGAATGCGTTGGGCAACGTATCCCTGCAGGGCGGGGAGCATGTTTAAGCGCCCGCTTAAACCAACGTAAAATTTTCATCTAACTACCGTGCACGTGGAATTACCCGTCTGTTCCCACTATTTCCGGGTGTCCCATCACGCGCTAATTCCTTTATCCTTTTTGCCTCGAATTTCGTTAGCCGATTGACAGCTTAGCGGCGGCCGTTCGAGCTAACGAAGTATCAATCTAAAACCTACAGCCCTCGCTCGCGCACGCGCACGGCAGCAATTAAACCGCGGACACTACCTTTGTGTTTAAATTAAATTAAGTTAACTTAATAGAACAGTGAATATTCCTTTGTAATCAAAGTAAATAAGTAAATAATAATAGGGCAACTACAAATTAAATAAACAAATGTGAAATTTATTTGAACGAAAAAAGTGCTTTTTCATTTAAAGTTGGGCCCGCTCGATAGCCGGCATCCCCTTATTTCCATCAGGTCCTTAGCGACTTGAACAACAGTAAGTGCAAGAACAACAACTACTAGCAAGAACAAAACCAAGTGAAGTGATCCACGCTGACTTAGATAAACCAATGCACGACAACAATTAAGCAACGATATAAGACAAAATAAACAAAATATATTTTTGGGGTGCACCCGAGGTGTGGTCCAACCAAACTGGTTACGAACCCACTCGCACTACCCCCGTGCTACCGGGGGTAACTTTAACCCGCCTGTATGACTGGGCT
The DNA here is from genome assembly GCA_037013455.1 of Ceratitis rosa. NCBI lineage: Eukaryota > Metazoa > Arthropoda > Insecta > Diptera > Tephritidae > Ceratitis > Ceratitis rosa. The sequence continues at coordinate 1,791,967 of JAWMAG010000014.1, read as the reverse complement.
CGGTGTGCGGGATGCTAAAAGGATGGGTATGGGAAAGACGAAGGAATGACACTGTCGGCACGACAAAAAAACGTAAGAAAACAATAAATCAACAAAATGAGACTCAGGGTTTGTCAGTCGGGTGTGGGTACCCAACTTCGGTGCTCCTCCGGTGATGTCGACAAACTCCGGTTCCGCCACTAAGCAAGAAAAAAAAAATAGATGACGACCCCGTTTTACAATACAAAAAAACTCTCACTAGGCTTCAACTGCCTTTACTCAAAGACTCTCATCTTAATAAAATTTTATTTTATTTTTTTTTTTTTGTTTTCTAAAACCGCACGTCTGCGCAAAAAAGATGTGCTCACTTTTTCAAAGACTACGAGAACCTGATCCGCACTTACGAGCCAGGCCGCAAGCTACGCGTCGGCCTTCAAAATTCTCAGGCGAGTGTGTATTGGTGCCCAATCATTTGGCGCCGCCCCATTACCCAAAGGGACAGAGTTGTATAGCGCACGCCACCATGGCACACCAAGTACACTGGGATAATTTTCCCCTCGCCGTATAAAAAGAAAGGCGACACCCCTTTTTATGGAATACGCGCGCAAAGCATTCTGTTTCCCTAATATTTGTTAGTGGAGGAACCGTTTTGTCGAACACCTCCTTTTGGAGACTTATACCACTGGGTAGGCACACACCGAGTGCAACCGTGCCAATAATTCATGGCTTTGAATTATACAATTATTTGCCGACAGATGCCACTGCCAACGCTTGGAGTGAAAGGAATGTTTGACAAAACAAAGGAAATGAACAAACAAACACAAAATAAGTTTTTGTTCAGGCCATTACGCGACAGAGTCGTCGACGAGTTCGACAATTTGCGGTTGGCAGACCCAACGTTTTACAGGTCCAGTGCGGTGTCGCTAATTTTCGGAGCCGATGTATACGGCATGATATTGCGGCCAGGACTTATGCCAGCAACCCCGACTCGACCGGCTTCCCAGAACACCATATCTGGATGGGATATCTCTGGCTGTTCACCATATTAGAGGGCAGCGGAAGAGGCACAAAATGTTAGGTATAAGTTCGAATTATTGTAAAATTTTGAATTGTAAATTTGAATTTTAAATTGTATTTAGATTAAGGCTTTGAATTTTAATAACAACATTGAATTGTAAATTTTTAGAAATTGTAAAATCATTTTTTGCAGTGTTGCTGCAAGGCGGGCGGCATGTTTATACGTGCAACCCTGGGCAGCATCCATAAGAGTCACCAACAGATGGCTCTGATGTGTTCGTTAATACATGACTCTTCAAAGTTATGGGAAGAGTACTGTTAGCCCTGTTTCAAATTTCCACCTTCTGTGGAAATCTTTAAAAGGCCATTTTTACCGGTCTTCCGCCTCTTTTTTTTTCAACAGCCCCATCAGCAACATCTTTGGTGAGTGAGTCCATTGTACATTTTTCGCATTTCTTGCGTATATATTTTACAATTTATTTTAATGAATTCATTTAAACCATTTAATCTTGAAATGACTCTGTCTTATTTTTCTTGAGAAAGCTTAGGGATTTTTTGCAGCTTCCTGAAGGACCGGCACCTCCCCCGATCCTCGTTGCCGGAATTCAGTTCCGGCCCCTAATTAACCCCGAAACGAAGCACACACCTTGTAAATTATACGAACACAGCTAAAGCACTTGAAACAAGATGAACACAGGCAGAGAACTTATAATAACAAGAAGGTGCAAATTCGTTGCAACTTCGAACCACCTTCAAACATTTTCTGAAAAATCTTGGGATAGGGATTCACCACACCGGGAAAGGGATTCACCACACTTTATATAATAGCCACTCTAGAAGTTAACAGAGATAAGCAAGTATTCCTTTGCTTTGGCAATTTCAAATGTGCTAAATGAAAATTTAAATAACTAATAATTTTAATATTTGAAATATTAAAATAATATTAAAAAAAAATTGTATTAAGTATAAAAAAATAATTTTTTTAACAACAATTTAAATATAGGCATTAAATTGATTTAGAAAATCCGACATAAAGGAATAAGTTGCAAAAATTTTGAAGTATTCCTTATTTATATTTATGGACTGAAATCATAATTGCATTTGTTTCTCATCATAGTTCATATGTCGCCAAGAAATTGCTTGCTCATTCGGGGTACGAGGGAAAAGAAGTTGGCAAACTTTTGTGTATGTATGGGTCTTTCGTATACATGCAGGGACCTTTGAATGTGTTTGTATTTGACTTCATCTCAACTAGAATTTCTGATTTTTGCAAATTTTACTGTCGTCGAAATGAAACTGCTTGTAGACGACGGGTTTAGGGGAAGAGAATAGAGAAGGTTCAAATGCGGACCAGCGTGGAAACTGTCAAAAATGAAGTCGAGTCATGAAAGCGTATTTCACCACCAGCACAGAAATTAACAGAATTCGTCTATAGTGCTTAACACTTTGAGCACAGCAATAAAAATTATGCTCTGAAATGAAATATGAAATATGATAACTTCGGAGAACGAATTTTGATGTTTGTTATCAACATAAAGGCAAATATAATTTTAATTTTTTTTTTAACTTGAGAAAAGGGATGCAAATATTGAATGTTTACCATCAAAAAGTATTGATTTGCCGTCGGCATTTCGCTATAGCGTTTATTTACATTAAGGGTTATTTAATTAATTAAGATTAATGATTTTATTAATTTATAAATATCTACGTATGTATACCTACACTACACAAAATACTGACCTTCCTCAAGAAATACATGCATACATACATATGAATAAACTTAAATACATACATATACGCATGTGCAAAAACATACAAGCACATTATTTGCATGAAAACATACTTCGACTACTCCATCCCTCTACATACTTCCCAAAAGCTCAGGACTGAAATCAAATACAACAATCACATTTGCATTCATAAACACTACCGCACGCCATACCAACAACTTGCTTCATCGTGACGGTCGCAAACTGAAACATGAAAGGAAGACTAAATTCGAATGGAACCGAACAATAGATAATCGGCTGATACTTTTATGTCACACTGTTTCAAACATCCCAAATCTTACGAAAGCTTTCGTCTATAGAGAAGGATGGACAGTCATTTTTCTAAATCTATTAATCTCACGATTTCATGAAGTTTTTTACATAGAGTCTTTACCTACCTACCTCGATTATTTTAAAACCGTTAGCAGAACAAACCAAATGTACTCTGTTCACATAGTACAGTCGGGTATAAAAAATCCCGTAACAAGCATGCTGTATGAACTAGCATTTCTTAAAATTATTGTGTCGCTGACTAAAATCGTCCACTCAATTGAAGCAAATCGGTATAGAATATTTGATTTTAATGAAGGAAAGTAGACGAAGCATAGAAGCAACAAAAAATCTTCATCAACAAACAGTTTCCTCAAGTCCAAGTCAAATTTTAGCAAAAATCTAAAAATTGATGTTGAAGTTACGACAAAGTGAAAACACATACATGCAAGCAATTTAATATATATACGCAAAACGCACACAATCTTAATAAAGCCTGAGCTCTTCCTCTTATACCCCGCCATCAACAAGCTATTTCTTCGCGAAAAGCACAAAATTTTTGCTAGATTTCATATTTTTCGCCTTTTGGTGTACGAATTCAGGTACAGTAAAGTTTGTGCATCACGAATATATCAATCACTAATCAACAGCTATAGGAGTGATTCTTAAATAACTTCTGGATTTTAAATTGTTAATAAAAATCTTTAATTGTTTTAAGTTATTATACATTTTTAAATACTACTCCTATATTTTTTATAATTAAATATATATTAATTTAATAATAAAAGAAGTGATCGAAGTTTTAGGAGACATTTGTATATGTTATAATTAATTCCTCTTTTCTATTAAATTTTACATTTTCTCATTCATGTTTAAAAATAATAAGACACTTTTACCAAACAATAGTTTGGCATTCATTTAAAATCCATTTGGTTATTCTAAAGACAAAGTTCACTCTATCGAGAGCGCGATTTACTGTTGTCGAAGAAGACACAAATTTGTTCAACTTCCAATTTTTGGCACTTTGGTTCGTAGGCGAGTCGCATGCCGGGAGATGTGTGCTGCTGCGCGGCTCGTTTAGTAGACGATGCGCCGGCGTTCGTCCTGAGAAGGACTTTTTTGTAATTGAACTAGCAGCGGCCATTCAAATAATGTCTCCATGGTGATGGCGTGGTTTTTTTTTGCTAGATCCGTACGTTTTTGCTTGTTCTTACTACACTTATATGTACATATATACAGTCAAAGACAAAAGTTTAAATACACTTATAAAATTCCACTTTTTATTAAAACTAAGTATTTTAGAGTAAATGTAAGAATGCAGTTTATTTAAAGTAGATAACTAATCAACAGTGCAATCCAAAAAAATATTCAATAACAGTAAATTCACTAAAAACATGAAATCACGTGGGACAAAAGTTTAAACACAATACATATTATTTCATATTTTGACTAAATTAAACTAAAATTAAAGGGGCTTAAAACAATTTTAATATTTTGTTAGCTCATCTCATTCTTCTATAACTGCCCTTAGACGACATGGGGTAGATAGCACCAAATTTTCTATTTCCGATGGCGCAATTTCAGACTATGCCTTTTTTAAAGGTTCCTCCAAGGCTTATTTGCTGGTTGAAGTCGCCATATTAATTTTTGTGCCATAACTTCCAAATATGCTCAATGGGGTTCAAGTCTGATGATTGCGGCGAAGTATAAAGCTGGCGAGGAACATAATACTATAGTCATTCCTTCCCCAAACCCGCTGTATGGTTGGGGTCGTTGTCTTGTTGAAATATCTCCGAACTTCCGAGACCTAAGGAATTCACCGAAGGCTGCCTATGTTGTTCCAAAATACTTTTGTAAACATATTTGTTCATTATTCCATCGATAAACGTTAAATGCCTTACGCCAGTTGCTCTAATTGCTACCCAAACCTTGACGCTACCCCCACTGTGCTTAACGGTTTGTATTAAATTTTAGGTTTGATAAGCTGGTATTGCTTTACGCCAAATTTTTACGCGACCAACGCTTCCGAACACGTTAAATTTCGATTCGCCCGTAAACATACGTCTTCTCCAAAATAATTCATCCATATCTTTGTATTTATTTGCAAATTCAAGACGAAGTTGCTTATTTTTCTCAGATATTAGAGGCTTTTTACGTGGAACACTGCTTCGATAGCTATCTTCCCGCAAAGTTTTTGCTATAGTTTTTGGGTGTACATTTTTGCCTAACATTTTAGCGATGTTGTCGGCTATCTTTGGAGCACTTATTTTAGGATTTTTTTTCTCTTACTTGGTTATAAAACTAACATCTCGCCTGGATAGCTTTTCAAATAATATTTTGCACACTTGCATAAGGATTATCAAGAATTTTTCCTAAATCTCGGTAAGATTTTCCTTCTTGAAAACGTTTAGTCATTCAATTTTTAACACCACTCTCTAACTGTTTTTCTTTAACCGTTTTGTTTTTACTTTGCGTTCACTGTTGGAGAAGAAGTCGCGTCTAATGTCGGGTAAGTGTTTATAAGTTGCCAAATCATTGAATATAATGGTACTTTATTTCTAAAGAACTTGCAAAGCACATGCGATGGGTATTTTTCTTTGGTTGTATTTAAATTTTTGTCTCACGTGATTTCATGTTTTTAGTGAATTTACCGTTATCTACGCGACTTTGAATATTTTTTTGGATTGCACTGTTGATTAGTTATCTACTCTAAATAAACTGCATTCTTACATTTACTCTAAAATGCTTAATTTTAATAAAAATTGCATTTTCATAGGTGTATTTAAACTTTTGTCTTTGACTGTATATTTATATGTATATGTATATGTATGAATGAATTTTGGCTTGCTTACTTATTTCGATATTCAGCCCGAAAATATATTGTATAATATTTATAGAATTTAATAAAATATTTTTTAATATGTCTAAATTATCGTGACTACCATTGACTTTTATTAAAAAATTAAATTATTTTAAAATTAATAAAATTCCGAAATATGTAAGTATATTAAAATAATATGTTTTGGTGAATTACAAAAATATTTAATGAATTATGCAAATTATTAAAAGCCAATAAACAAAAGATAATAATATCCGAAATTTTTGATAATAACCATCTGCATGTTTACATTTATATTACAAAGGCTTATCAATTTTACATTTATTTTGCATACAATCTTGTTCATTCTGCTATTTTGAGCACGATTTCTGCCTGCTCACTGTTAAAGTGCGGTGAAATACGCTTTTAAATTTTCGTGTTGAAATACGCTTTCCTAAAACGAGCCAGCGGACAAATTTGGTAATCGGCACGCCCTGGCGCTTCTCGTTATTCTAAGTTTTCTGTGTATGCGCAGAGAATGTCAAATAAGGAGAAGGACCGATTGCGGACAGGCGTGTGAACTGCCAGAATCGACGAAAGAAATAAGAGACTATTTCACCACTGCCGCCAAAAATTAACAGAATTGGCTCTGTTTGTCAACATTTTTGAGCAAGACAATAATAAACATGCTCAGAAATGGAAGCGTCTGTATTTAACCTAACATTGCTGTATGTTAATTTTGAAAACAAATTTATGTGATGAATTATTAAACTAGACGAAAATATATTTTTCAAAAAAAGAGACAATTGTTTGATAACTTTGAGATATTGCATTATATATACCTATAATTGGCGCTTTGTAACCACTTAAGCGATTTTCGGTCGAGCTCCTCCTCCAATTTGTGGTTTTGCGTCTTAGTGTTTTTCCAACAAATGGAGGGACCTACAGTTTATACTAAGCCGCCTCCGAACGGCTGATGGTTTTTAATGAGGAGCTTTATTTCATGTCCGAAATACACTCGGAGGGATGGACATTCCCTGCATTAAAATTATGAAAAATTCACAGTTTTTTTCAAGTTTTTGTGTTATTTGACATCAAATGATGTGTTGTTTTGCCGTCGGTAGATTGATATTTTTATGATTTATAAGACATTAAATTTTTTTAATAATAAAAATAAAATAATAAATGAACCAAGTAGGTTTAGAAAATTTTATTATTATTAAAATTGGAGTTTCAGCACCTTTTCATATTATCATCTGATTGATGTAGAAGCGAAAATACAAGTTACCCGCATTTGTTTGTTTGTATTGAAAAAATTGAAGATTTTGTCTGCTTTTACCGGCAAGCCACCATCAAATACCTAATAATATGAAAACCTCTTGAGGATGTTCTTGGTAATGAGGAGTTGGTCTCTTTGGAGTGGTTTCTTTTGAACAGGTTCGCACCCCAGCGAGCACACTGACTTAACTTTTTTTTTATTTGTTTAAAAACAATTATTTTTGCTGACCATAAATTTCAACTTTTTGGGAAATTTTTAAAATGTTAAAATAAGTAAACAAGTCAAAATTCATTCTTCATTTAAACGTATGTGCGTGCGTACACGCATTTGTACATATTATATAAGTAGGTATGTACATATAAGTGGATTAAGAAGAAGCAAAATCGTACCCATCCAGCAAAAAAAATACCACGCCATCACCATGACAACACTATTTTAATGGCCACTGCTAGTTCAATTGCAAAAACAATCCTTCTCAAGACGATCGCTGGCGCATCGTCTACTAAACGAACTGCGCAAGCAGCACACATCGCCCCGCACGCTTCTCGCCAACAAACCAAAATGCCAAAAATTGGAAGTTGAACAAATTTGTGTCTTCTTCGACAACAGTAAATCGCGCTCTCGATAGAGTGAACTTTGTCTTTAGAATTACCAAATGGATTTTAAATGAATGCCAAACTATTGTTTGGTAAAAGTATCTTATTATTTTTAAACATGAATTTTTTAATTTAATTTTTGTTTAGCAATTTGAGATAATGTAAAATTTAAAATAAAGTTAAAACCGATGAGGAATTAACTATATACAAATGACTCCTATAACTTCTTCGATTATTAAATGAATACATATTTTAATCATGAAAAATATAGGATTAGTATTTAAAAATATTTATTAATTTGGACAATTAAAGATTTCAATAAAGATTTCATATCTATAAAGATATATAAGAATCACTCCTATAACTGTTGATTAGTGCTTGATATATTCGTGGTACAAAAAGTTTACTGTACCTGAATTCCTACACCAAAATACGAAAAATATGAAATCTAGCAAACATTTTGTGATCGTCGCGAAGAAATTGGTTGTGGATGGCGGTGTGAAAGAAGGAAGGCTTGGGCATTATTAAGGTTGTATGCGTTTTGCGTATACATATTCAAATGCTTGAATTTGCTTTGAATGTATGTGTTCCCACTTCGAAGTGAGTTTATAATCAATTTCTGACTTTTGACAAAATTTCTGACCGAACCAGCTTTTGGGTGAAGGGAATGAGGGAAAAGGCATCGCACAATACTTTGGGTGTATATGTTTTTCGTATACATGTAGAGAGCTTTATTGTTGTGTATGATTTCAGTTCTGAGCTTTTGGGCGAGGGAAGTATTTAGAGGGATGGAGTAATCGCAGTATGTTTCCATGCAAATAATATGTTTGTATGTTTTTGCATATGCGTATACATATGCCTATGAATATACATACATATGTACATATGTAGCAGGTTCAAATTCCTTTCGAATTAGTCCATATTTATATTTCATAATTTTTTTAATTTAATTTTTTTTTGTTTATATTTTTATTGTTATTTACATTGTATGCTAATATTTTTTGTATATTTATACATATTTTAATAAATGCTACAAGAATTACTAAAATGCAATAAATGTGTAACGCATACCTACATTTTCATTTACAGAAATTGTCTTCCAAATATCATTCTTCTGTAAATAATTTGTCAGTCTCTGGTAGTTCGCTGTTAACCAGCGATGAAATAGTCTCTTACAAATATCGTATAGGGGTGAAATAGTCTCTTAGTAATCACGTAGGAGGAACAAATGGCAATCGGCACGACCCGATCCTTCTCTTTAATATACCTTCTCTGCACATATATACATAAAGTGGTTTTTTCATATTCCGGCAATTTCCACTCCTTCGCTATTTACAATAGCAAGCGGCAAAGGTACGTATGTACATAAGTAAAAATATGTACATACTCATATAAGCTAAGCAAACCACCCAGCATACAAAAAAGGTATAATAAAAACCCAGTATACATTTATACATTGCTGTGCTCAGACGCGCTGAGACAGTGCAGTACACAACATAAAATATATATACATACATATATATAAATGCAAATAAATCTTTTATATTAAAATTTAATAAAATCAATATCTCACAATGGAGGACAAAATAGAGAAACCCCAATCCCTCCACCCCCTTACAGAACCCCGAACTTGCTCGAAATCCCAGGCGGAAGAAGAGGAATTCTCCCAGTTGCATAAAAAATTTTTATATGAGCTATCCAGAATGGAAAAATTCTGCGGTAAATGGTGGAACACTTGTGAAGAGACTCACTCCGAAGCAGCCCTCAAAATTTTCAAGGACCATCTGCACATGGAACTAGTGCAGACAGCCAACCAAAGCCTACAGATGAGCAACGGGGAAGACACGCATGCACAGAGGCCTACGGGACCACAAATGACAACGCAATGCTCACGAAAATCCGAACAAGTGAGCTACTTGGCCAAATCCAACAAAAAATGGATTCTTTCCGGTCAAACACCCCCATCACAAAGATGCCTCCCCCAACACAAGCTGGCTCACTCAGCTTTCTCAAGGTACCTGCGTGTGCCACAAAAATTTTCTATGGAGGATATGAAGATTGGCCCTCATTTAGGGACATGTTCACAGCAGTGTACATCAACCACCCCCAGTTATCCGAAGTTCAGAAACTATACCACTTGAGGCAGACCCCAACTGCTTTACACCAGCTATAGTAGACATGGTCATTGATAGCGATATAATCCCAAAAATACTCACCCCAGGCCTCAAAATTAATTAATTATGCGGCAGCTTAATAGTCCAAAACACAATATTTGGGTGGATGCTAAGTGGACCAGTTGTGGAAGAAATATCATCATTCTCTACTCAGATGATTGAAACCCTTTCAGAATCACTAGGAGAATTACTCAGGAAATTCTGGGAACAAGAAGAGGTACCACCGGCCCCCACATACACAGACGATGATGAATATTGTGAAGCGCTCTACAAAAAAACTACTCATCGACTGGAAGATGGTCGGCATGTAGTAAAGCTGACATTCAAGTCAGCATTCCCGGACTCCATTGCAGTCGGACACTCCAGACCTGCCGCACAGCAGCAATACCTCAGGGTGGAACGAACTAATGAGAAGAAAGATGAACTTCGAAACACCTATTCAGACGTCCTGGAGGAATACCTAACGTTAGATCACATGGAATCAACTCCTTCACGAGAAATCACACGCGACGGTAAATATTTCTCCTTTTACCTACCCCCACGCGGTGATTAAACCTGGAGGTAAAACTACTAAAGTTGGTATAGTTTTCAACGCCTCAAAAACCTTGCATTCCGGTCTCTCACTCAACGACGTATTACATACGGCCTCCGTTCTCCAAAATGACTTAATACTCATTATTCTAAAATGGAGATTATATAAGTATGTATTTAACGGCTACATTGAAAAAATGTACCGCCAAATATACGTCCATAAGGAAGACCAAGACTTTCAACGCGTTCTATTTCGTAGAACCCGCAATAGTCCGATAGAAGACTTTAAACTAAAAACGGTCACATTCGGTGTCAACTGCGCTCCATACTTGGCAATAAAGACACTCCACCAATTAGCCGAGGACTCTAAGGAGACATACCCCCACGTATCACAGATATTAAGAGGAGAGACATACGTAGATGACATCCTCTCAGGCGGACACAATCTAGACTCAGCCGGCGAATCGATACATCAAGTTATCGAAGTACTCAAGTCAGCCGGATTCCCGTTAAAAAAGAAAAGACATCCCCCAGTCTGATCTTTTAGATGAAGAATTTCTCCAATTCCAAGAGGCAAGTTCTACAAAAACCCTCGGAATAAAATGGAATGCTCTCACTGATACATTCTTGTATTCAGTTGACCCTCCTCAGACACTGCCACGAAACGACAGATCCTCTCATCTGTAGCGAAACTTTTCGACCTAGCGGGATGGCTATCGCCCATAATGATAGCAGCGAAAACTCTTCTTCGACAACTATGGATGGAAGGAACAGACTAGGACGAAACCGTGAAGCCGATCTCACTCCACAAATGGAACACCTTCAGGAGAAATCTCGCCGCAATCGAAGAAATAAGGATACCTCGATGGGTGCAATTCAGCCCAAACAGTTCCAGTCAGCTACACGGATTCTCAGATGCTTCCGAGAAGGCATTCTGCGCTTGCGTATACTTACGAGTCCAGCAAGGTGAAGCTGCTACATCCCACTTACTCGCAGCCAAGAGTAAAGTAGCCCCCTTACAAACCGTCTCTCTCCATAGGCTGGAACTTTGCGGCGCAGTTTTACTAGCAAAATTAGTAAAGCAGATCCGATCCTCCCTAAATCTGCCATCTCATGAACTAACTTTGTGGTCAGACTCCTCCATTGTGTCAGCATGGCTGGAAAAACCCCCATGGACATCTCAGATCCTCGAATTCCTGAACAATGCTACGTGGCGACATGTCTCCAGCGCTGACAACCCAGCTGGTCTGGGTACGCGTGGAGCTAAACCCCAAGAGCTTGTCAACTGTTCACTCTAGTCGAAAGGCCCCGAGTGGTTGACTAGGCCATCCCCTGTTTGGCCGAAAAGTTCACCAAATCATTCGTCGCCTCCCGAACAACGACAAATTGAAGCATTCCACGCTTTAGAATCCCCTGATTTTCAAGACCGTTTCTTCTCCTTTTCCACCGCTCTCAGAGTAACAGCGTACATATTTCGTTTCGCACAAAAGGCTAGGAAACTGCCAAATGCGCCCTCTACCACTCTCACTCAAAGCGACTTAATGTTTACAAAAACTCGTCTCATAGCTGTCACCTAGCGAAATTATTTCGGAAAAACCATCACAACACTGGATTCGAAATGTCCGAAAGAAAAAAGAGATTCTCTCCATACTCTCAGTCTCTTCTTGGATAAATCAGGACTGCTGCGTGCAAATGGACGTCTCACTTATGCCGCCCTCAGCTACGATGAGCGCCATCCGATTATCATACCCAACAATTCCCGATATTGCTCCCTCCTCCTCGAATTCCTTCACTCAACTCTACTGCACGCGGAAAAACAGCTGATGATTCAAGTGGTCCAACAGGAATACCATATTCCCCGAATGCGCCAGAAGGTAAAATCTTGCACTTTTCGGTGCAAGACATGCACGATATACAAGCAGAAGATGAGCACGCAATTGATGGCAGCGTTACCCCCTGAACGGTCCACATATACACTCCCATTCCATACTACCCGGCTCATTCCTCGTCAAAACCTCGACTCTCCGAAGAGCATCCCATTCCAAAGCATACGTGTGTGTATTTGTATGTTTCTCAACGAAGGCCATTCATCTAGAAGTATGTTCCGACCTAACAACAGAAGCGTTTAAGGCAGCATTCGCACGATTTGTAGGACGAAGAGGTGTTCCCCACAATATAATGTCTGACAACGTCAAAACCTTCGTAGGAGCACAGCGAAGCCTACAAAGAGAAGTATCCGCGTTCCTTGAAGAAGTTTCGGACAAAACCACAACGGAACATGCCATTCACGGACTTAAATGGCAATTTATACCTCCTTACCCTCCACATATGGGAGGACTTTGGGAAGCGGCAGTGAAGAGCTTCAAAACTCACTTCACTAAAGTCGCTGGAAATCAAAAGTTCACCTTCGAAGAATTTACCATTCTCCTAATACGCATAGAAGCGGTACTCAACTCCAGACCACTCTCTTCTATGTCTCAAGACCCCGTGGATTTGAAGGTAATAACCCCAGACCACTTCTTACGAGGCGCACCCTTAATCTCGATCCCTGAGCCAAACTCAGAAAACCTCTCACTCATTAATATATGGCAAAAATTTCGAGTACTCCATCATCAGTTCAGCAAGCGCTGGAAAACTGAATATCTCCACCACCTTCAAAAACGCTATAAATGGAAAGGATCCCAGCGAAATATGAAGGAAGGTGATCTCGTCGTCATCAAAGACAACCACCTACCCCCAAGCGAATGGCGATTAGGTCGCATAACGAAACTGCATCCCGGACCCGACCAAAACGCTCGCGGGGAGACTTCCGCATTCAAGGCGGAAAGGTCACTCGCAACATAACCAAACTCTGCCTTCTGCCACCCGCTTAGCTTATATATCCCCCTCTCCTTCTCTCTCGAAAAGCTAAACTCTGCACACCTACACCCTCCATCATCTCATACTAAAATTGCTTTCGAATGATGTCTTTTCAGATCACAGAACTTCGGCAAGTGTCGGCTGTGCTACCGCACACATTCATTGCACTTCTGCCGAGCCATTATAGCAATGAATGAAGAGCGCTACGAGTCTGCCAAGGTACATCGCTATTGCCTTAACTGTTTGGCGACATCGCACACCACGGGAGCGTGTGATAGCCCCGACAGCTGCCGCCGTTGCGGCCTAGCTCACCACACAATGCTTCATCGGTCAGTACATGACGTTCCCGAGGGCCAACCGAGAACACGGAAGGTCACTTTCCGACCTGCTAATACTCGGCGCACCAAACAACCGTCGAAGCCAACGCAGCAACCACGAAGCGCCAAATCATCAAGGTGGACAGCGCGACAGACTATTCGCAGGACCATCTCCCGAACTCCATCTGGCATGCAACAAAGGAACCGCGGTTTGGTGAAAAGAGCCCGCGAAGCACTGAACCAGCTTGAGGATCTTGTCGAGGAATCGTCACCGCAGGCCTGCCGGCATGTTGAAGCCATGGATGAGGATGACCTCATCATCCTATAAGTAATAACCTTAAGAAAAAAAATATATTTCAATCAAATGAATTACGAATAATATAACAAATAAAATTTTAGTTAAATGAGTTTATATATAATCCCCTGAATACTTACCCGAATACTTACCTGAATACTTACCTAAATACATACCAAAATACTCACCATACTGAATTTATTGCCATTCCAAATACACTCACCGGCAACCCTACTCCGATCCGTTATTTATTCCAATAACCATGTAAAGGAAAAATGTATAGGTAAAAGTTTAAGGAAAAGTCGGTTTTAAGTACTCACTCGCATTCGCTAAAAACCTAGTGTTAAATTCAAAGACTCTTGTAAATAAAAATAAATAAATAAATAAATATATACATATATATATATATATTAAAAATAAATCGTGCCTAACACAAATAAAAAAGTGCGTTTCTTTCCTTAAATTAAAGAAAGTATATACATAAGTACCTTCTGCTCAAATATAAACGGAGACTTTATCCATAACTCGACAAGGACAAGACATATGGCCAAACTTTTTTTTGCTTAGGTTGGCAGGACTGTTATATGTTTACGTATCAAATTTGAGCGCGATCTGTCACATAGTTTTTTTTTACGGCACTATAAACAAGTCAACCTCGAGTGTGTTTTTCGAATTTTACTATGGAAATTAACGTTGAGCAAAGAGTTTGTTTGAAATTTTATTATTCCAATATAATAAGTGCGACGGACGCAATGAAAATGTTGCAGAAGGCATATGGGGAGTCTTGCCTATCACGTGCACGTATTTTTGATTGGTATAAGTCGTTCAAGGACGGCCGTACATCACTGGAGAACTTGCCCCATGATCGTCGTCCAGCAACGTCAATAAACGAAGAAAACGTCGAAAAAGTAAAGAAAATTGTGTTGGGAAATCGTCGTGTGACTGAAAGAGAGATAGCTAGTGAGCTCAACATATCAAATGGATCCGCTCATAGCATTATTCACGATGTTTTTGGCATGAGAATTGTTGAATTTTCTTCAAAAAGAGGAACGCAAAACTGTCGCCAAGGAAATGCTCACAATGAGTGATACGGACATCCAGCACATCATAACTGGTGACGAGACTTGGGTCTATGAATACGACGTTGAAACAGCCCAGCAATCATCTGAATGGCGCCTTCCAAATGAGCCGAAACCCAAAAAACCACGTCAAAGTCGATCGAAAATCAAAGTTATGCTCACTGTTTTCTTTGATAGCCAAAGTGTTGTGCACTCGGAATTCCTTCCAGAAGGTCAATCCGTTAATGTTGAATATTATTTATCCGTTTTGAAGCGTTTGCGTGAGAATATTCGTCTCAAAAGGAAGAATTTGTGTGACAACAAGTCATGGTTTCTACATCATGATAATGCGCCAGGTCATACGTCTCGTCTTGTACGTGATTATTTGACCAAAAACAACGTAAATATTGTTCCGCAAGCACCGTATTCACCCGACACGGCACCGTGTAACTTTTCTCTTTTCCCTAAACTCAAGCAGGTATATATACTAAATATAAACCGGTGCGTTTCCTGTGTAAATAAAAAATAAATAAATAAATATATACCATATATACATAAGTATATATATTAAGGAAATAATATTCATCAGTGTTGAAATATTAAACAAGTTATATAGTATAATCGAAAATAAATGATTTTCCGTAAAATGGAAAGCAAAACAAAAAGTGCTGAAATATTTTTAGAAGCGCCCATTATAACATAAATAGTTTTTAGATTGACAGGAAGACAATAAACTGACCTATTCGAAAACATTTTATTTTTTACTCGATTTATTCGAACTTCGGCACATTAGTAGCTTTTTTCTTAGATTAAGAAGAAGCCAAGACTCTGACCAATTCGAAAAAATTTGATTTTTTTGTCGATTTACTTAAAATTTTGTACGTAGATAGCTTTTTACTTAGTTAAACAGAGCTTTATACTAAGGTTATTAGGAAGACTACACCTCCCTCCGGAAAGTGGACCAGATACTGACCTATTCAAAAAAATCTTATTTATGGCTCGATCTTAAAATTTAGTACACGGGTGGCTTTTTGTTTAGATTAAGAGAAAGATTACACTGTTCTCCTGCAGGTGAACCAGGGACTGACTGATTCAATAAAAATTTATGTTTGGTTCGATGTAATTTAAATTTAGAACACAGTGGCTTTTTGCATAGATTAACCGGAAGACTACACATCTCTTCAGAAAGTAAACCAGGGCAGACCTATGCGAAAGAAAGTTTTTGTGGCTGTATTCTCTTGAAGACAAGATATTGAGCTATTCAAAAAATAATTTTTTTTGGCTCGATGTACTTGAAAATCGGTGCATTGACAGCGGTTTTCTTAGATTAACGCGAAGACCACTGGACAATAGAAGACTGAAAACGTGTTATATGGTCGGACGAATCTAAGTTTAATCGTTTTCAATCGGATGGAAACCAATACTGTTGGCGGAGATCTGGTAACAAGCTTCAAAGGTATCATGTGAAGCAAACCGTAAAACATGGAGGTGGCAACATAATGGCATGGGGGTGTTTCACGTATTCGCACGTTGGACCGTTGCACAAAATTTACGGCATTATGCGAAAGGAAGACTATTTGAGCATTTTGCAAACCCATCTTCCCAATTTTCTTGACTAGTGTGCGTACCCAGAGCAGGAAATCACTTTTCAGCAAAAAGGGGCTCCCAAGCACACTGCGAAAATTGTTAAAGAAGTGGTCGGAAACGAAAATTTTAAGATAATGGAGTGGCCAGCGCAAAGTCCCGACCTCAATCCGATTGAAATCCTATGGTCAATCGTAAAGGGACGGCTCGGACAGTATCAATCAGCCCCATCCAACTTGGACGATCTTTGGGGGCATGCTGCACAAGAGTGGAATAATATTCCGAAAGGAATATTCGAAAAATTAGTTGAAAGTATGTCAAAACGTATGAAAAATGTCATAGAAAATAAGGGTCTCTGGACCAAATATTAATATTGAATTTATTTTGTATTTTTTCTTAAATGGTGCAAAACTGAGTACCTGCCGCTTGTTTTCAAGTTGAGCACTAGCCTCTTTGCAAGAAAATTGTCTCTACCCAATGCCACCTGACATGAATGGAAAGACGCACACAGATCAGATAGTCAGATATCTGATCTTTACCTTATAAAGGTAAACTCATTTCAGTATTGTATTCTTTCATACAACAATTCATACATATATACCAGAAAGCAAAAACTCAAATAACAGGAAAGAATTAACCAGTGCCCACAGTTATGCATCTGTGTACCGAATTTCAAGTAAATGGGGCGGAAAATAAAATTTTTTCGTATAGGTTAGTGCCTGGTCGGAGACAAGTGTTTTCTTCCTGTTAATCTAAGTAAAAACAATCTATGTACTGAAGTTCAAGTAAACCAAACCATAACACAAATTCTTTCGAATATATCAGTCCCAGGTCCGCTTTATGGATAGAAGTGTAGCCTTCCTGTTAATCTTATCTAAAAACCACATTTGTACCAAATTTTAAGTATGTCAAATCCCAAAGTTTTTCGAATAGGACAGTCCCTGGTTCACCTTCTGGAGAGAAGCCAAAAGCCAAATGTGTAGTCAATTTCAAGTAAATCGAAACATAAATAAGATTTTTTGAACTTTTCAGTCACTTATCTTCCTGTTAGTCTAAGTAAAAAGCTATCTTTGTACAGAACTTCAAATAAATCCAGCTATAAATCATTATTTTTTTTTTGAAAAGGTCAGTCCCTGGTCTACTTTCCGGAGAGAAGTTTTGACTTCCTGTTTATCTTAGCAAAGGGCCACCTATGTAGCGAACTTCAAGAAAATGGAGCCAAAAATAAAATTTTTACAATTGCTCAGTGCCTGGTCGGACAGAAGTGTAGTCTTCCTGTTAACCTAAGCAAAAGCCACCTATCTACTGAGTTTCAAGTAAATCTAGCCGTAAATAAACTTTTCTTGAATCAGTCAGTCCCTGGTTCACTTTAATCTTAGCAAAAATCCACATATGTACCGAATTTCAAGTAAATCGGACCATATGTAAGATTTTCGAATAAGTCCGTCTTTTGTCTCCTTCCCATAGAGAAGAGTCGCTTTCCTGCTCATCTATGCAAATTTCATGTAAATCGAGCCATAAATAAGAGTTTTTTGCTAGGTCAGTAGCTGGTCCAATTCCCGGAGAGAAGAAGAGTTTTCATGTTAATCTTAGCAAAGGGCTACTAAATTTCAAGTAAATCGAACTATAAAAAAAATTCTTTCGAATAAGTCAGTCCCTGGTCCACTTTTCGGAGAGAAATATAATCTTCCTGTTAATCTTAACGAAAACCACCTATGTACCGAATTTGAAGTGTATCACTCCACAAAGTTTTTCGGATAAGTCAGTCCAAGCTCCATTTCGCGGAGGGAAGTGTAGTCTCCCTCTAAATCTCAGTGAAAAGCTATCTACTCGTATGTACCGAATTTCAAGCAAATCGAGCAAAAATTCAAGTTCTTTCGATTAAGTCACTCCCTGGTCCACTTTCAAAAGAGAAGTGTAGTGTTCCTGTTAATCTAAGCAAAAAGCAGTAAAAAACTTTTTTTTGCATCAGTCAGTCGCCCTTGCCAACTCGAAGAGGACCATAAGTCTTACGCAAAACTTTTCTCTCGAAAGCTCCTAACGCCGACTCATCAGATGTTGTCATCGTCCATGCTTTCGCACCATATAGCACGACGGGAACGATGAGGGACTTGTAGAGTTAGGTCTACAAGAGTGATTCTGAGCTGGATTCCAAGGCTGACATTATTATTGGTGTTGCTGCTGGTTCCTAGATAGACGAAATAATCTATAATACGACCACGAAGTTATAAATGTCAACAGTGACATGGGAGCCATGTCGCGAATGCGATGACTGTTTGTGTGATGACAGCAGATATTTCGTCTTGCCCTCGCTCACTACCAGACCCATATCCTTCGCTTCCTTTTCCAATCTAGAGAACGTAGAACTTACGGCGCGGTTGTTGAGGCCAATAATGTCGATATCCTTCTCTATTCAGCTCTGCAGCTCGTATTATTTTCTCCTGCATTAAATTAAAAAAGTCTCACGATAAAGAGTCACCTTTTCTGAAATCTCGTTTGGTATCGAACGGCTCGGAGAGGTCCTTCCCGATCCTGACGGAGCTTATAGTGTTGCCTAACGTCAGCTTACGTAGCCACTTAAGTTTTGCGGGGATACCAAATTCAGACATAGCGTCGTAGAGGCAGCTCCTATTCGTGCTGTCGAAGGCGGCTTTAAAATCGACGAAGAGGTGGTAGGTGTCGATTCTCTTTTCAAGAGTCTTTTTCAAGATTTGACGTATGGTGAATATCTGGTCAATGGTTGACTTACCAGGTCTAAGGCTACTCTGATATGGTCCAATCAGTTTGTTGACGGTTGGCTTTAGTCTTTCACACAATACGCTCGACAGGACCTTATAGGCGATATTAAGGATGCTTATCCCACGATAATTGGCGCAGACGGTGGGGTCCCCTTTTTTATGGATTGGGCAGAGCACACTTAAATTCCAATCGTCGAGCATGCTTTCGTCCGACCATATTCTGCAAAGTAGTTGATGCATGTAAAGGGTGGTTAAATTTTCAAGGGCCGATGTTGATTTTGAATAAAACACAAACTATTTAGGAAATTATTGAAATTTTATTTTATTATGATATATTGGTATTACTCAATTATGTATGTAACAAAATATCGGCCAAATGAGCGCCGCGACCTCGGCGGCACACCTCCATACGATGGTCCAAATTTTCGATGACGCTGAGGCATAATGGAGTTTCTATGCCGTTAATGTGCCGAATTATCTCATCCTTTAGCTCTTGAATTGTTGCTGGCTTATCGACGTACACCTTTTCTTTCAAATAACCCCAGAGAAAAAAGTCCAACGCAAAAGAGCCATTGTTTCGTTAGCTGTGTGGCAAGTGGCACCGTCCTGCTGAAACCACATATCGTCCACATCCATATCTTCCAATTATGGCCATAAAAAATTCGTTATCATCTCACGATAGCGAACACCATTCACAGTAACTGCCTGACCGGCCTCATTTTGGAAAAAATACGGCCCGATGATGCCGCCAGCCCATAAACCGCACCAAACAGTCACTCTTTGTGGGTGCATTGGTTTTTCGACAATCACTCTTGGATTCTCATTCGCCCAAATGCGACAATTCTGTTTATTGAGGAATCCACTGAGGTGAAAATGTGCCTCATCACTGAAGATGATTTTCTTCGAAAATTTTCATAATAAGTCTGGATAACTTTAACACGTTGTTGGATTGTGTATCTCTCCATGGTTCAAATTGAATAAGTCTGAAATAGAGAAATGTCAAATTAAATTCGGAAAAAAACTTGGCGTTTAGGTGTGGTTCACATTCAACATCGGCCCTTACAATTTAACCACCCATACACATACGTAAATATATACACTCATACCTAAATCATTTTACTGTGTGACATTTATAGCCAAACATAAGATACATTTCTTATCACACACAAATAGTTTAAATATTATATATGCCACTGATAAGTGCCACATATGCACACAAAACAATAACAAATAAATACCAACTGATTGTCTAAGACTAATTGATTGTCTATATTAAGATATGTATTTTAAGGCAAAAAATTATAAACACACAAACATACATAATTAGATTAGGGAAATAGTTTTAAGAAATTGTATATAAGAACGTTTATATTATTGAATAAATCAGATTCTTACAAAATCTTAACCAAGTAGTTTGCTTCCCCCCACCAGTGGTAAGGGGCATATGATTAAACCTTAAAATTTTTTGGTCCATACGAGCATCAAAAGAGCTCAGCAAAGGTATAGGTAGTAACCCTCTAAAGAAGAAGAGTGTTACCAAGAAAAATTAATTTATGTAAGTCGGGACAGCTAGTCTGCTCGCATTAACAAATACAAATAAGCCGTATTAGCGAGAAAACTATACGCAAGAAAATAATATAAATTGTAATAAAAAAAAAAACATAAGCGGCTTTGAGTCGAGGCACAGCAAGGTCAACCAGGCGACCAAATCAATTTCCTCCAACGGTTCTTTTGGAGAAGAAAGCAATATTATATTATTTTATAATTAAAAAAAAAAACCAAAAGAAGAATGGCTACTAAGCAAAAATTATTAGAAGAGCAGAAGATTTTGACCAGCTTTTCAACACATTGCTAGTGAAACTGGAAGGCCGAAAAACTCGTGCAATATAAGAGAGAAATTTACATCAAACCATCACCAATTACTAAAGCTGGGTGTGGATAATGAATCTTATTTTACATCAAATTATTATGATGACTGGATGCACAAAATTACTGCCAGCCTTGAAAAATATAACACAGAATGCGAAGAAGTCGCAAAATCTAGCGCTTCAAAACAAGATTACATTGTGATACAATACAAAGTAATCATTATATAAAACAAGAACTTGAAGATCAAATAAGTCGATTTGAGAAATATGCTTCAAGAACTAAAGAAGAAATTAATAAGGAAGTATTAGAAATATTTTTGCAAACCTTAGAAAAAGAATATAGTTCACTTGAGAAAAAATATGAAGAATATTCATTCACAAGCAGAGACGTGCAACACATACACGTACGTGTACGTAGGCTGCTATAGGTCTGGCCTAGGCAACACTAAGTGTTGCCAGGTGCAATCTGACAATTCCATTGAAAAGTCTGACATATCTTAGCATAACATCACTCAGAACGTTTTGTCAATTAATAGTGAATTGTTTTATTTACAGGGAATACCTTGTCAACTCTTCACCGCCATGTTTGAATAGTTCTGCCGGTAGGCCGTCAGATCCAGCCGCTTTGTTGTTTTTTAAGCGAGCTCTTGCTATTCTAACTTCTTCATGGTCAGGTAGTGGAACGTCTTTTCCATCGTCGTCGATTGGGGTACCGAATGTACCGAATTTCAAATAAATCGGGCTATAAAGCTATCTGTGTATCAAATTTCAAATAAATCGGCTAGAAAATACAGTTTTTTCGAATAGGTCAGTCTCTTGACTTCTAGTTAAACTAGATAAAAACTATCTCTATACCGAATTTCAAATAAATCTAGCCTTAAAAACAATTATTTCGATTAGGTCAGGCCCTGGTACACTTCCCAGAGGGATGTGTAGTCTTCCTATTAAGCTAAGTAAAAAGATATCTCTATGTACCGAATTTCAAGTAAATCGGAAGGAAAATATAAATTTTTCGAGTAGGTTAGTCTCTTGTCTTCCTGTTAAACTAAATAAAAAACTATCTATGTACCGAATTTTAAATAAATCCAGCCATAAAAAAAGTTTTTTTTTTTAAAAAGTCGGTACCTGGTCCACTTTGCGGAGAAAAGTGTAGTCTTCCTATTAGTCTTGGCAAAAAGCCACCTATGTACCGAATTTCAAATAAATCGAGTCGTAAATACAGTTTTTTTAAACCAGTCAGTCCCTGGTTCACCTTCCGGAGAGAAGTGTAGTCTTCCTGGCAATCTTATCCGAAAACCACCTATGTGCCGAATCTCAAGCTAATTGAAAAAAAAATCAAATTTTTTCGAATAGGTCAGAATCTTGTCTTCTTGTTAAACTAAGCAAACAAAAAATAAAATTTTTTCGAATATGGTAGTCTATTGTCTTCCTGTCAATCTACAAAGTTATTTATATACCAAATTTACCGAATTTCAAGTAAGCCAAGCCATAAAAAAGTTTTTTTCTAACAACTCAGTACCTAATCCGCTTTCCGGACGGAAGTTAAGTTATTCTGCTTATCTAAGTAAAAAGCTATCTTTGTTCCGAATTTCATGGAAATCGAGTAAAACATAAACTTTTTTCGAACAGTTCAGTCCCTAGTCCACTCTTCGGAGAAAAGTGTAGTCTAAGCAAAATACCACCTATGTACCGAATTTCAAGTAAATCGAGCCATAAATACAGTTTCTTTGAACAATTCAGTCCTTGGTTGCCCATCCGGAGAGAAGTGTAGTCTTCATATTGATCTATATAAACTCTGTCTATGTACCAAATGTCAAGTAAGTCCAGCCATAAAAAAAATTCTTTCGAATACGTCAGTTGCTGGCCAACTTTCCGGAGAGTAGTGTTGTCTTCCTGTTAATCTTAGCAAAAAGCAGCCTATGTACCAAATTTCAAGATAATCGAGCCGAAAATAAACTTTTATCGAATAGCTCAGTGCCTGGTCCACTTTTCCGAGAGAAAATGTTTTATTTTTTCGTCGATTTCCTTGAAGTTTGGTACAAAGGTGGCCCTTTGCTAAGATAAACAAGAAGACTACACTTCACTCCGGGAAGTGGACCAGGTACTAACTTTTTTGAAAAAAAAAAAATTTTTTTTATGGCTGGATTTATTTGAAATTCGATACATAGATAGTTTTTTACTTAGTTTAACAGGAAGACTACACATCCCTCTGGGAAGTGGACCAGGGCCTGACCTAATCGAAATAATTGTTTTTAAGGCTGGATTTATTTGAAATTCGGTATAGAGATAGTTTTTATCTAGTTTAACAAGAAGTCAAGAGACTGACCTATTCGAAAAAACTGTATTTTCTAGCCGATTTACTTGAAAATTGATACACAGATAGCTTTATAGCCCGATTTATTTGAAATTCGGTACATTCGGTACCCCAATCGACGACGATGGAAAAGACGTTCCACTACCTGACCATGAAGAAGTTAGAATAGCAATAGCTCGCTTATATATGGTCCGATTTACTTGAAATTCGGTACATATGTGGATTTTTGCTAAGATTCAAGAAAAGTTTATTTACGGCTAGATTTACTTGAAACTCAGTAGATAGGTGGCTTTTGCTTAGATTAACAGGAAGACTACACTTCTGTCCGACCAGGCACTGAGCAATTGTAAAAATTTTATTTTTGGCTCGATTTTCTTGAAGTTCGCTACATAGGTGGCCCTTTGCTAAGATAAACAGGAAGTCAAAACTTCTCTCCGGAAAGTAGACCAGGGACTGACCTTTTCAAAAAAAAAATAACGATTTATAGCTGGATTTATTTGAAGTTCTGTACAAAGATAGCTTTTTACTTAGACTAACAGGAAGATAAGTGACTGAAAAGTTCAAAAAATCTTATTTATGTTTCGATTTACTTGAAATTGACTACACATTTGGCTTTTGGCTTCTCTCCAGAAGGTGAACCAGGGACTGTCCTATTCGAAAAACTTTGGGGTTTGACATACTTAAAATTTGGTACAAATGTGGTTTTTAGATAAGATTAACAGGAAGGCTACACTTCTATCCATAAAGCGGACCTGGGACTGATATATTCGAAAGAATTTGTGTTATGGTTTGGTTTACTTGAACTTCAGTACATAGATAGTTTTTACTTAGATTAATAGGAAGAAAACACTTGTCTCCGACCAGGCACTAACCTATACGAAAAAATTTTATTTTCCGCCCCATTTACTTGAAATTCGGTACACAGATAGCTTTTTACTAAGATAAACAGGAAGACAAGAGACTAGCCTATTCGAAAATAATTGATTTTTAGCTCGATTTTCTCGAAGTTCGGTACATTTATAGCTTTCTTATTAGATTAACAGGAGGACAAAATTCTGATCTATTCTAAAAAATTTGATTTTTGCTCGATTTACTTGAAATTCGTTAAATAGATAGTTTTTCACTTAGATTTAGAAGAAGACAACACTTCCCTCCGCGAAATGGATCAGAGACTGACCTTTTCGAAAAACTTTGTGGTTCGATATACTTCAAGTGGTTTATTGCTAAGATAAACAAGAAGTCTGCACTTCTCTCCGGAAATTGGACCCGGGACTGACCTATTCGAAAAAAGTTTATTTAGTACGTAGTGGCTTTTTGCTTAGATTAAGAGGAAGACCACACTTCTCTCCGAAAGGTTAACCCTTCCTCTCTTTTTCTCGCTGTCTGGCGCTAGTTGGAAATACCAAGTAGTAAAACCAGGTCACACTCCACCTGATCCTTCCAACGGAGTGGAGGTCTTCCTCTGCTTCCACCAGCCAGTACTGCATCGAGTGCTTTCATCCGTTCGATCGACGTGACCTAGCCAGCGTAGCCGCTGTCTCTTTATTTTCTGATCTATGTCAATATCATCGTATAGCTCGTACAGCTCATCGTTCCATCGTCTGCTGTATTCGCCGTTGCCAATGCGCAAAGGACCATAAATTGATAGACGAAATTAACTAGGACCTCGAAGTTATGACTGTCAAAAGTGACGTGGGAGCCGAGTCACGAATGCGATGACTGTTTCTTAAAGAAGATTGCACCTTCTCTATTCAGCTATACCTATTCGAAAAAAAGTTTATTTATAACCAGGTTTACTTGGGAGTCGGTACTAAGATAGCTTTGTATTGTACTTAGATTAACAGGAAGATAAAGGACTGATCTATTCGCAAAAATTGTATTTACGGTTCGATTTACTTGAGAATCGGTACATAGATAACGTTTTACTTAGATAAGCAGAAAAACTAAATTCTCCTCAAAGTGGAACATTGACTGACCTTTTCAAAAAAGGCCCATTTATGGTTCGGTCTACTGGAAATTTAGTAATGAGGTAGCTATTTGGTTTTG
Organism: Ceratitis rosa; assembly: GCA_037013455.1. Classification (NCBI taxonomy): domain Eukaryota; kingdom Metazoa; phylum Arthropoda; class Insecta; order Diptera; family Tephritidae; genus Ceratitis; species Ceratitis rosa. Next base: position 1,766,455 of record JAWMAG010000014.1, on the reverse strand, counting down.
GTTCTGACCGGAAGAAGAACCAGATACTGACTGATTCCAAAAAAAAAATTATTTATGGTTCGACTTACTTTAAATTTAGAACGTAGTGGCTCTTTGCTTAGATCAACAGGAAGACTACACTTCTCTCCGAAAAGTGGACCAGGGACTGTTTCATGCATAAATGCAAGAATGCATTTCTCAAAAAATCAGCGAAGTGATGCGGCTACAGTCCTTATTGTTTACAATATAATTGTACTACATATTGTTCAGATCAGATATCTGACTATCTGATCTATTTGATCTATTTGCATCTTCCCATCCATGCTCCCTTGCTAAGTAAACGATTGGCGTCTGCTCAACGGCAGGTGACTCCTTTGGCATTGGGTAAAGACAATGTGTTGGGTTTCTAGACGACTGAGCCGTCTAGAGGGAGAGAATGTTTACGTGATTAGCGTAAGCCTTTGCATAACTGTGGGCACTGGTTAATTCTTTCCTGTTATTTGAGTTTTTGCTTTCTGGTATATATGTATGAATTGTTGTATGAAAGAATACAATACTGAAATGAATTTACCTTTATAAGGTAAAGATCAGATATCTGACTATCTGATCTGTGTGCGTCTTTCCATTCATGTCAGGTGGCATTGGGTAGAGACAATTTTCTTGCAAAGAGGCTAGTGCTCAACTTGAAAACAAGCGGCAGGTACTCAGTTTTGCACCATTTAAGAAAAAATACAAAATAAATTCAATATTAATATTTGGTCCAGAGACCCTTATTTTCTATGACATTTTTCATACGTTTTGACATACTTTCAACTAATTTTTCGAATATTCCTTTCGGAATATTATTCCGCTCTAGTGCAGCATGCCCCCAAAGATCGTCCAAGTTGGATGGGGCTGATTGATACTGTCCGAGCCGTCGCTTTACGATTGACCATAGCATTTCAATCGGATTGAGGTCGGGACTTTGCGCTGGCCACTCCATTATCTTAAAATTTTCGTTTCCGACCAATTCTTTAACAATTTTCGCAGTGTGCTTGGGAGCCCCTTTTTGCTGAAAAGTGATTTCCTGCTCTGGGTACGCACGCTAGTCAAGAAAATTGGGAAGATGGGTTTGCAAAATGCTCAAATAGTCTTCCTTTCGCATAAACCCGTCAATTTTGTGCAACGGTCCAACGTGTGAATACGTGAAACACCCCCATGTCATTATGTTGCCGCCTCCATGTTTTAAGGTTTGCTTCACATGATGCCTTTGAAGCTTGTTACCATGTCTCCGCCAACAGTATTGGTTTCCATCCGATTGAAAACGATTAAACTTAGATTCGTCAGACCATATAACACGTTTTCAGTCTTCTATAGTCCAGTTCTTGTGATCCTTGGCGAATTTTAGCCGAGCCTTTACATTTTTCTCGGATAAAGCTGGTTTGTTTTTTTTCATTGCTGCGACGAACCCAATCTTACCAAGCGCTCTTCTAGCTATCCATCGACTCACGCCTTTATTTATTTCTGTAAAAGCTTCTTTTGGCGTTAAAAGTCTATTTTTTCTCATTTTAGACATCATAAGTCGAGCGTCAGAGTCTGTTAGAAGGCAACGGCGGCCATTCAACTCCTTTTCTGCACACACATTTTGTCTTTTCTGCCCCTTTGTCAACCACTTATTGACTAATATGCAGCTTCTCAGCAATAGTGAGTGTCGAACACCCACTTTTAGTCAAGAATATAATATTTTCTTTATCAGAAGACAGCTTCTTAATTTTTCAGTGAATAGTTAGAGACTAAGTTCAAAATTCAACAAATCAAACTAGTGGAAGAGAGAGATTTTCTGAATTCTGACAACGAATAATAAATGCAAAAGGTACTTAACGGTAAATCTGCAGGTGTATTACTGATAAGAAAGTAAGAAGAGCAAAAATATGAGCGATTAACGGATGGTGCAAAACTGAGTACAAGCCGCTTGTTTTGGTTTTTGAATTATAACTATTCCATTTTTTCTTTTTCTATTTTGTTATATACGTCCAATTGTAAAAAATATACAAGGTGTTCAATAAAAAAAAGTTTTTGTCAGTTACTTTATTCGTTTAATATTTATGTGAGCTCAAACATGAAAACGTTGATCGAGGAATAACTTTTGCTCCCCACTGTATGTGGCTTTTTAGTTAGAATAATTAAGATTAACAAGAAGACTAATCTTCTCGCCGGAAAGTGGACTAGATACTTATTTACGGTTCTATTTAGTTAAAACTCGGTACATAGGTGGCTTTTTTGTCTAGAATAATCTAGATTAACAGGAAGACTACATTTCTCGCCGGAAAGTGTACCCGAGACTGACTTATTCAAAAATATTATTTACAGTTCGGCTTAGTAGAAATTCGGTGAATAAGACATTGGTCCTCTTTCCGAAAAGAGGATCAATGTCCATGGTTAAATCAAAAATGTTTGGTACTACTATCTTATCTCCTTCTCTTATATATAAAAATCTTATATCAGTTTGCAAAAATCCAGCAAACTGCAAAAGTTACCGAATGATTGAACTGAAATTTTTTCGGATTGTGTCTATGGTTGCTCGGAAGGCTTGCCAGAAAAAAATTTCGGAAAGTGGACTCGGGACTGACCTATCCGAAAAAACTCGTTAGTCCCTACGGAACTAGTGTTCTCAAAAAGGTGCTTCTTCTGATTAATTATATTATACCTGCGAAGGTTTTTTCGTAACCAACGTTTTTGGAAATGGATCGTGAACTGACCTATTCAAAAATAAACTATTATTTCCGTTTAACACGGGTGTCCTCGAAAAGTTACCAACCGATTGACTTGAAATTTCGTCAGATCGCTTCTATGATACCTAGGAAGGTTATTCCGAAACAAACTTGTGAGGAAATGGACCGCGGACTGACCGACTCAAAAAAAAACTATTGTTTCAGTTTGTCACGGGTGTTATCCAAAAGTAAAAGACCAATTCCTGGAAAGTTTTTTACGAAAAAAAAATTTAGAGAAGTGGACCACGGACTGACCTATTGGAAAACACTCTTATGTCCGTTTGTAACGGGTGTTACGCGTGTACGGAACGGTGTTCTCCAAAACTTACCATCCCATTTCATTTCATTTCATTTATTTATTGTATCAGTACAGTAAGACACAGAGTCTTTTCATTGTACACATATTAACATATAATGAATTACAGTTTGATTTTTTTTTTAAATCTTAGGAATAACTGAGAATAATATTATGTCTAAAAGGAGGGATTTCAACAGTATGTTGACATAGGTAAGGATAATAGGGATGGGTATTATGCAAATAGGTTTGTAACTGCCGTTTTGAAGCATCCAATCGTTTTGATACATTTTATTGAAATTGGTAATGAGTTCCAAATTCTGACAGCACTAACAAAAAACAATCTAGAGGTCGTCAAAGTTTTGTATTTGGGGACAATAATATTGTGAGTACGAGAAGATCGCACAAACTTTATTCTGCGGAAAAGATATCCTGGTTGACGGTTTTTGATGATTTTAAATAAAAATATTAAATTACGAACCTTGAGATAATTCTCAAGGGTGAAGCCGAGAATGTCTTTGGTGTACAAAGAGATGTGTTCAAACTTTTTTTTGCAGTAAATGAACCTAGCTACGTTATTTAAAGCTAAATTTAATTTAATTACGACTTCAAAATAAGAAATATGGGGAATAATAAGGGACTGAACTACTTTAAGTTTTATTCTAATCGGCAAACAATCACACGTATGCCATAAATTTCGCAATGTCGAATATATTTTTATTACGCAATTTTTTATGTGATCTTCACAATTTAGACGGACATTAATTTTGAAGCCAAGATTTTTTACAACATTTTCAAATTTTAATTCAATCCCGTTCAAAACAATTGGTGACAGATTGCTGAGATCAAAATAATTACTTTTAATAGGAAGTACCTTCGTTTTCTTAGCATTTAGACAGAGACCATTTATGTTAGACCATTCCTCAATTCTTATTAGATCCTCATTCAATCTAGCTATTAAATCTTCACCAAGACCAATGGGACGTGAGAGGTAAATCTGAGTATCATCGGCATATAGATGTATGGAAGAATTTTCGCAACAGTGAACAATGTCATCAATAAATAAACTGAAAAGTATTGGCCCTAAAATAGAGCCCCGAGGAACTCCAGAGATGATTTCTCTGCGACTTGAAATTACGTCCCCACATTGAACTTGCTGATATCTGTACGATAAGTAGCTTCTCATAAGCTTAATTGCTGATGTGTTGAAACCAAAATAAGTTTTCAGTTTTAACAGTAGAATATCATGGTTTACAGTGTCGAAAGCTTTAGAGAAATCTAAGAGTACTAAGATGGTAAGTAAGTTATCGTCGAAAGCAGGACGGATGTCGTCCATGATTTTCATCACAGCTGTGGAACAACTATGATTGGATCTATACCCAGACTGAGATTCGCTCAATAAATCATGTAGACGCAGGTGTGACACTATTTGAGCGGTAATAAATTTTTCAAATACTTTTGACAATGTTGGTAAGATACTAATAGGCCTGAAGTCTTGGGGAGCATTACACAAGTTACCTTTAACCACCGGAATGACGTTGGCAATTTTCCACTGATTCGGAAACGTAGAGGAGGTTATAGCATGATTAAAAATGTGTGTAAGCATGGGAATCACATACGGCAGTATAAGTTTTAGAAAACGTAAACTCAGACCATCCACTCCAATTGCGTTAGATTTTATATCAAAAACACACTTTATAACATCCTCTTCAGTAGCTGGATTAAATGAGAATTCATGGGTGTGGTCAGTAACTAAGCTTTCATTGATGGTGAATGCAGATACATTTGCATGTGAATTTATATCAAGAAAGTATGAGTTCATCACACCAGCATCAATCCTACAAGTTTTTACCTCTTTGGCACAAATACCAAGTGATTTTAGATTTGTGCACAATACTTTGGAAGGCAAATCAGTTTTAAGTTTTGCACAAAGATAAGCTTTTTTACTTTTTCGCAATTCAGTTGTTACTTTATTCCTCAAGTTCTTGTATGTGGTCCAACGTTCATTAGTAGGATTACGCTTCCAATATCTATAAGCCCTACATCGGTCTTTTATAAGGGCTAGAATAGCCTCAGTGATCCAAGGTTTAGTATGGTTTATAGTTTTAATTCTACGAAGGGGAACATATTTTTCAAATAGATAATTAATTAGCGTGGTAAAGTACTGTAACTTGTCATTAACATCTACAAGTAGCCAGCAGTAATTCCAGTTTAGGGTCACGGCTTCAGTAGATAGCGAAGCACTGTCTATACTCTTGAAATCTCTGAAAGTTAAATCTATTGATGGCTTAACTCTATTTAATTCAAAATTGAAAAATATTATAATTAGCTCATGGTCAGAAACTCCGGAAACGAAAATTGGTCAACATGGCTTACACTACTCCCCACGCTTACACCAAAAAGGTCTAACATACTTGGCTTACAGTGTGGTGCAAATCTAGTTGCATATTCATTTACTTTTGTTAGGCCAACGTTGCTAAAACAGCTTAGCAAGTGTCTAGACTTAGCATTATTCGACAACATATCAACATTAAAGTCACCACAAATGAGGACATGCACATAACTCAAGGACAGTTCCGATATTTTACTGAACAGTTGAGTGAGATCATTTGACTTATGAGGGTTGTATACACATACAACAACACACTTTTGTACATTATCACTACATTCAATAAACATACTTTCAACAGTTTCAGAAGAATGAGATTTATATATTATTTTATATTTAATATCAGCCTTTAAATAAATTGCTATGCCACCGCCTCTCTGACCAGTGGTTCTATCATTTCGTACAAGCAAATAGTCACATACAGAATATGCACTATCTGCAATAAAAGGTTTGAACCAGGTCTCAGTCACACAAATTATGCTACAGCTTAGGTCACGAAACGTCAAGTTCATATAATCAAGTTTTTCACGGGTTAAACTCCTAGCATTAAAGTGGCAAACATTGAACCCTTTATGATATTGACATGTATATTTAAGAGCTAGCCTCAGATTGTCATTGTTATTGTGCTCACAAAGATTGCTGCTCATAACAATTTGATATATATAAGAGATGCTTGAAAATGGTCAGTTACTATGAGGGAAACGGGAAACATAAGGTAAGGATGAAATGAGGGATTAATAAGGCATATCTTATAAATAACATAGATAAAGTAACTTAAGATAAACAATAGAATTTGCACATAGATCATAAACTTTTCAGCTAGCAGCTGCAATTTGATCGACGCTCGCTTGATTAAATATGTTCGTCGCTTCGCTGTGTTGATGCTTTCTTACATACACTTGTCCACGAATTGAGAACGCACTCGCCAATTGTTTTTGTCGTTTTAGCTGCGTTGCGTATTGCATTAGCCTACGATTTCTCTTTGTTAGGCATTCATGCACAAAAATGTCTCCATTAGCATCAAGCCCAATATCTTTAAGTGCTAATGACTTACGGCTTGCCTTAAGAGAGCAAGCAATTCCCTTAAATAGAACTGAGCGGTCATATGAGGAGTTCAATTTGACTATAATAGGAGCGGGCCTGTTAGTTTTGTTCTTGTTTTGGCGCATGCGAAAAATTGAACGTACAGGCAATGAAGATATATTAAGTGATGAGCACAGATTAGCAAACAACGACGCTAAAGTCTCTTCGCTTGCAGGCGGGACGCCATAAATTATTGCATCTGATGCCACTAACGCATTCTCCAACTCATCAATTTGTTGAGACAATGTTTCGACCTCTTTGTTTTGGTTAATACTTTCGCAGCGCAAAGATTCTAACGCACTCACTCTCTCATCAATACCTTTCACAGCTGATTTTAAATTGCTGAGTTCAGCAGAAACTTCACTTAATTTCTGCATCATACGCTCTTCACTCTCTGACATTTTTGTTATGATGCTCGCAATAGAAGCTTCTAATTTTAGTTCAAGCCTCTCAAACAAACTTAGTGTAGTTGGGCTGTTTACCGCTTTGCTGTCTCCCTTACCTTGTAACTTCTGAGCAGGAGTTTGTTGAGGGGAGAGGGCATTACGTGCACTTTTTCTTTGTGTTGACATTATGTATATATACGATTATTCGCAAAATCAAAAATAAAATTGCCGAAAATTTGCTTGTTTGAAGTTTTGCCACTAACACAATAACGAAAAATGTTGATGCAAACTTTGACAATTTGTTACGACAAAATGTTTTTTATTTTAAAGCCGGTAATTACGTTTTAAAGCGTGATTGATTGCAGAGATTGAAAAACACGTCTACTCACTTCTAAACATTATTATTGACTTTTGAAATTTCGGTACATTTCTTCCATTATATCAGGGGAAGTTTCTCCGAAAAAAATTTTGGGAAGTGTACTCTTATGTTCGTTTGTAACACGTGTACTAAAAAGAAGGTTTTTCGAAAAAAGTTTTTTATGGCTGGATTTACTTGAAATTTGGTACATAGGCATTATAGATTAACGGGAAGACTACTCGTTTCTCTGGAAACAATTTAACGATTATGTTTACTTGAATCTTATTACATAAAGGGCTTTTCGCTAAAATTTACAGGGAGATTTCTCTTCTCTCTGGGAAGTGGATATGGGACTGACCCATTCAAAATATTTTATGTATGTTTCGAGTACATTCGGTACAAAGCTGATATTTGCTTAGATTAAGAGGAAAACTTCATTACTCTCCGGACACAGGTAGCTTTTTACTTTGATGCAAGAGTGATTTACTTAAAGTTCAGTATATACATACGTAGCTTTTTACTGAGATGAGAAGGAAAACTACTCTTCTCTCTGTGAAGTGGACCGGGGATTGGCCTATTCAAAAAGTCGGAAAAATTTCAATGGTAAAACCAAAAATATTGAATTCATTGAGTAAATGAAGTTATGATAAAAAGATATCCCATGATAAATTTTTCATACACTCATTGAGTATGTGCGACCGTGACGCATCGCAGGGCATAGCTACCTCCTTATCTAATATCCTATAAAATTCTCGTGTCACAGTGTTACGCGTGTACGGAACGGGTGTTCTCCAAAAGTTACCCACCGATTGACTTGAAAATTCGTCAGATTGTTTTTATGATTCCTGGAAAGGTTTTTTCGGTAAATAAATTGCGGTAATGTAGTGGAGACTAACCTATTCGAAAAAAGTTTATTTATGGACTTACTTTAAAATTTGTGCCAATTTTATGCGTAAATTAACAGGAAGACTCTCTTCTCTCCGGGAGGTGGACCAGTGACTGAACTAATCAAGAATTCTTTTTGAAGGTTCTATTTACTTGAATTTTACTAAAATATGAACAAATTATATCGCCTATTATAGTGATCTGATAATACAAAGAAATTTCATGCTAATTCCCAAAATTCTACGAGCGCCCGAAGATAGTTGCACAAGAATCAAGACTAACAAACATAGAAACAAACTGGCTAAAATACACAAAAATATACTAGTAGTCATATTAACATCAACCCAATATTGATTTGTGAAAACTATATTGATGACTAGATTAATGAGCTCAATAATGTCCTTGTTTCTGCGGCAACCATAGCAACTCCAAAAAGTAAAAAGCCTATTACGTGCCCAAAAATCCTAACAAATACAGAAATAGAAAAATTAGTAAAGAATAAGCGCCGTTTGCGAAGAGAATGGCAAGAATTTCGCTCTTCAGCCACAAAGTTACGGTTGAAAGCAGCAGAGAGGAAGCTGAAAAGTGCACTGAAACAAGCAGAAGATCACAATGCCAAGGCATACATAGAAAAACTAGCTAGGAAACTGGACACGTAGTAACGAAGAAAAGGCAAATTGCTTTGCAAAGAATTTAAGTAATGTATTCCAGCCAAATGACGCAACCAATAATTTTATTTTGCCGGAAGTTGTTGTTAACGGCCAGGAAAATCAGGTGGCAATTCAAATATCAAGCCTAGAAGTGGTAAATGCGATAGAGAAACTAAATCCAAAGAAATCTCAAGGCCACGACCTTATTACAACAAAAATGGTAATAGAGCTACCAAGAGTTGCACAAGCATTGCTTTCTGAACTCTTTAATGCCATTCTAAAACTAAATTACTTTCCAAACGCGTGGAAAAAGTCGCCGATATTAATAATAGCCAAACCAGGCAAAAACCATACACAGGCGTCTTCTTACAGACCAATAATCCTACTACCCAGTCTTTCCAAATTATTTGAAAGAATTCTGCTATCAAAAATATCTCCTTTTCTCCACCGTAACAATGTGATACCAGATCATCAATTCGGCTTTCGTGAAAAGCATAGTACTATTGAACAAGTTAACCGAATAGCTAATGAAATCAGGAAGGCATTCGAGCTCAAGCAGTATTGCTGTGGAATCTTTCTTGACGTAGCACAAGCGTTCGACAAAGTCTGGCATAAAGGTTTACTGTACAAAATACATAAAGCTCTGCCTGTTCAATTTTATATGATACTTAAGTCATATCTGACTAACAGACAATTTACAATTAAACAATCTGAATTTATCAGTGAGAAGTGTCCGGTAAAAGCTGGTGTTCCGCAGGGTAGCGTCCTTGGGCCTATTTTATATATTATATACACTGCAGACATCCCATTAAACCGAAAAGTGCAGACATCTACCTTTGTGGATGACACAGCTGTTATATGCCGAGATAAATGCCCTAAAAGAGCAGCAAAAACGATTAGTGATCATTTACTCCTCATCGAAGAATGGCTAGAAAACTGGAGAATTAAAGTTAATGAACAAAAGTGTAAACACGTTACATTTACTTTAAGACCGCAATCATGTCCTGCAATTCGCTTAAATGGTATAAACATTCCCCAAGTAAAGGATGTTACATATCTAGGTATACACTTATGGTAGATAGACGTCTCGCTTGGAAGAGGCCCATAGAGGCAAAAATACTACACATGAAATTAAAAGCAGCTAGTTTAAATTGGTACAATCCGGTACAAAGTCCTTATTTACAACGCAGTATTAAAACCAATTTGGATGTATGGTATTCAACTGTGGGGTACGATCTGTGCAACTAACATTACTGGTTAAGCCTGAAATTGGAAAAAGCAAGACGAAGTACTTCACAAAGCTGAGAAATCACCCAAACCCGCTAGATAATGCTTTATGCAACCAACAAGAAATTCCCGCCTGCAGCGAAGTGATGTTGCATTTTTTCGAACATATGTACATATTTTTTAACATTATAGTGATCATTTTATTAGTTGTTTAAACATTATTGCTGATCTTCGTGAAGGAAAATGTAAGTGCACTTCTGTAATTTTTTACCAATTGTTATACCAATTTTTTTCACATACATTTTAATAATCAAAAAGCGTGTGTCTGAGAGATTTGCATTTTATTACCTTACAGTAATAACATTCAATAATTTTCCTGCTTGCTCATTCACAGCAGAGGATGCTCATCAATCGTTGATCTGGTAGTTCAGCTATATCTCTATATATCCATTTTGTAAAGAGAATTAAGAGTGTGAATAAAATTTTAAAATTTCAAATATGATTTCTTAAATTAAGAATTTTACTGTGATATGGTGGAATATGGTTAAATAGAAGATTATGGACTTTGCATACTATTTTCGCGCGAGGCAAAGTCAAGGTAGGGCGGGTTAAAGAAGCGTATATCTTAATAACACCTTTAAGATCTAACTATATATTTCTTCTGCTAACCAGTTGGTCAAGTAGCTTTGTATTTTTTTTTGCTCTTTAGCTTTCCTCCACGATCATTTTGTTTGAATGATTAGCCTTAGTCCATTTAATTTTAGAGCAGATGTTGTATTCAATTTATATCGTGTATGTACTTATGTGCAAATAGTGGAAGTTAAAGTGTCAAGAATCCCCCCATCCCGATTGCTAGCTAGTATTTCAAAGGCTTCCGCTCGACTCTTCTTCTATTCTTATAGAACCAGATTTTCAGCAACCATATACACGTATGCTATATACTATTTTACAATTGTACATTATAATATATGGACTTTTGCTTAGATTGACCGGAAGACTTCACATCTCTCGGGAAAGTGGGCATCGCACTGACCTATTCGAACAAGTTTTATTTGTTGCTCGATTTACTTGAAATTCGGTACATAGGTAGCTTTTTACTTAGATGAGCAAGAAAACTACTCTTCTCTCCGTGAAGTGGACCGGGAACTGGCTTATTCAAAAAATCGGACTATTCACCGACGAGGTGGATCGGTGACTGCCCTATTCGAAAAAAAGTTATTTATGGCTGGATTTATTTCGAATTTGGTTCAAAGGTAGCTTTTCCTCAGATTAACAGTAAAACTAATATTCTCTCCGCAAAATGGATCAACTGACCTAATAAAAAAAACTTATTTTTGGTTCGATTTACTTCAAATTCAGTACATATGTAGGCGGCTTTTTCTTAAATGAGAAGGAAAAATACCCTTCTCTTCTCTACGGGAAGTGGGACTATTCCTTTCTCCGGGATGTTGACCAATGTCAATGCCAAAACCAAAAATTTTGTATTTCCACAAGTATTGCGTAAATAAATTTTTGATAAAAAGATTTCCCATGATTAAGGGCGAGTTCCAAAACGTCAAAATACTTTTTAATGATGCGGTTGCGAAGCAATGCAACCCTGCATTCCATAAATTTGCCTTGCAACAATACTTTGCACACTCTGATATTTTGGAACGCTTTTCGTGCAAATAAGTTGCTTTTCTGTGAAATGGCTAAAATATAAAACAGATCAAAACAATAAGTAATATAATGTTTAAAGAAGAAAGGCGTCGGCTGTTGTTGTTAAGAATTTTTGATAAAATAAAGCATCACAAACCTTAGCGATGCGCTGTTTGCGCATCAATAACTTTACCCATGCATTTTGGAACATGATACATCGTCAAAGTTAGCACAGTTGCATTTAGGAATGCGTAACAATGTATGGTTTGCTGTGCAACTGACGTTTTGGAACTCACTCTAATTTTTCATACAAATAACGAGTATGTGTGACAGCGAAATTTTGCAGGGCACAGCTATTGTCTTATATACGCAAATCTTATGTAAGTTTGAAATATCCAGTAATTTCCAAACATGTCCAAAAGTTACCGACCGATTTACGTAAACTTTCATCAGATAGTTTCCATGGTCCTGGGACTGACCTATTCCAAAAATCTCTCATGTTCGCCCGGAATGGGTATTCTCCAAAAATTAGCGACAGATTGGCTTAAAAATTCGACAGATTATTTCTATGATTCCTGGGAAGGTTTTTCGAAAAAAAGTTTTCGGGAAGTGCATCAGGGACAATTATTTTTTTATAATTTTTGTTTCACAATGTAAATACATGAAGTGTACCAAAAATAACCGAACTTTTTGGATATAAAATAGTAAAATACGCATTATATTATCATTGAAAGTTATTATTTATTCAAAATAGGTTCCATTTGACTCAACACAACGTTTGGAACGATCAACCAGCGCATGAATAGATTTTTTTATGTCATTTATAGAAATGTTCTTCAGTACCTCGGTTACGGCTGCTTCATTTTTTTCAATTTTTTTTTTAATTTTTTAAACTTCAATATCAATTTTTTTTTCAAGTTTGACACCAAATTTTATATTTGCTCTTTGTTCCATTTTTTTTTTTTGGAACCATTAGCACACTTTTGGTTTTATTGAAATGGCTGTCACCTTTACATCTGTCATCCGACTTACATGAAGTTAGCTGCGTTTGAAAGAGGATGAATGTATCTTTTTAATGTTGGAAATTTTCAATACATGGCGCTGTATGTTGTATGATTTAAATATAAAGTTCGGTTATTTTTGGGACACACCGTGTATGTAAGCACGTTGAGGTATAGGAAGCAATAGATCTTAACTTACTGCAAGCTTCTCACGTATAATACTTAGGTTAGATTTAAATTTCAACGGAAAAGGAGAGGAAATTTCGTTTTCCGTTTTAAGCAGTTCAATGTAAGGTAGCTTTTCATATATAAATATAAATATATATATTCGTACGTGCATATTTAATTATTAATTATTTCTTCGGAGTTCGATGAGATCAACACCCATGCCTTCAACATGCCGGCGGGCCTGTAGCGACGTGACTTGGACCAAGTCTTCAAGCTGTTGCAGGGTGTATCGGGCTTTGTTCACCAACCCACGGATTCGTTGTTGGAGGGCAGGAAATTTGCTGCTTCGCCGAGTTATCTCGTCGGCTCTGCGTCGAAATATTTTGCACTTCGGTTCTGGTTCAGTGGTGTGCTTTTGAAGGCTCTGTCGTGGTTCTTTGGGTAATTTGAACTTTCCTTCGGCTGTGATGCGGTGCGCGCTCTGTGAGTTGGTGCGAGATTCGATGAAATAGTATGGGATGTGCTAATCCGCAACGACGACAGCTGCTTGGGGAGTCGCATGTCCCGGTGGTGTATGAAGTCGCTAAACAATTGATGCAATAGCGATGTGTTTTTGTCAACTCGTACCTCTCGTCGGGCGTCATCGCCAGGAAAGAACGATTGTTGGGTGGAGGGAGACGAATACATTTGAGAGACGGGATAGAATGTGTGTGCAGAGAAGTGTACTATCACACTAGAGTTTAGTAATGTTGCGAGTGACTATATCGCTTTGAGTGCGAATGTCCACTACGCGGATATTTTAATCGGGAACGAGATAGAGGTTTACAATTCGACCTAACTTCCATTCGTTTGGCGGCAGAAGGTAGTTTTATATGACGACGAGAGCTCCTTCACAGAGATTAAATTCCTGTCTTTTCCCTTTGTACCGTTTGTTTAATGCTTGCACATATTCGGCCTTCCATCGTTTGCTGAACTGGTGGTGTAGTACTTCAGCCTTTGCCATTTGTTTATCAGGAACAGGTTTTCCTAGTTCGGTTGTGAGATTGAGTGTATGGGGGCCTCGCGGAGGAAATGACCTGGTGTTAGAGCGTTGAGGTCGCCGCGCACGAGAAGAGTCGTGAACTCCTTGATTGTGAACTTATAATTGCACGCGATTTTCGTGAAGTGAATTTTTAAACTCTAATCTGCTGCTTCCCAGAGTCCTTCCATGTGGGATGCATATGGTGGAATGAATTAACAGGAGAGGCCGTGGACGGCCTATTTCCTACTGATGTCTTCAGATATCTCTCCGAGAAATGCGATAAGATCCTTATTGAGACTACGTTTTGCTCCAATAAATGTTCGTCCATCGTCTGGCATCATTTTGAGTGGTATACCGGGTCTGCCGTCGGAAACGAGCAAAGTTCGAGGTGTATGGCCTTTGTTACAAAACATACAGAAATACAAGCATAAGCCTTTGAGTGTGATGCTGTTCAAAGGGTTGACGTTTTAACCGGAAAGGGTCCAGCGAAATCAACGCCCGTAGTTTGGAATGGAAGTGAGAAGATTGTGCACTCGGTGGGTAATGCTGCTATCATTTGTGACTTCTTGTTTTGTTTATATAGGGTGCAAGTTTTACAATGAAATATGCAGATCTTTATTTTCTGCTTCACATGGATAAAGTATTCCTGCTGGATCATGCGGATCATCAGATGCTTTTCGGCATGAAGTAACGTCGAGTGTAGGAAGGCGAGAATGAGAATACAGAGCCTTGAGTTGCTCGGGATGATGATTGGATGGCGCTCATTGTAGCTAAGGGCAGCGTAACTGAGCCGTCTATTCATGTGTAACACCCATGCTTTATCTAACAACAGGCTAAAAGAATCGCGATTTCACCCATTGAAGCGCATTAAGTGGTACATGCGTTCAGTAATAGTGTTCTCGTATGTTGTTAGTGCATTTCTCCACTGAGTTTTTGTTTTAAAAAATTTCTTTTCGGCAATTGTCTAGCAATCCAAAATAATCCAATAACATATTCGAATTGATTAATTTTCACAAAATTACATATCTTCTTGTGATTTATTAACAAAGATTGGAGATTGAAAGCTTTCATTAATTTTAAGATTTAAAATAGGCGCACAAACAACAGCAACGCATCCTGTTAGCATATGTAAGAATTACCGCACTTATGCATACTTTAAGCACATGTAACATGGCAACCCGACAAAAGGTGATGGGCAGCACTAGTATGAGAAGAGGCTAGTCAGCAAGTAGTCAAGCAGAGAAGCAGATTGTCCAGCAGAAATCTTATTCTAATATTATATAACAAAGCTTAATTGCATTCAAATATTTTACATACGTCGAACATACACACGATTAATATATAACTTTTATTGTACAATACTTCTACAATATTTAACTAAATAAACTCTATAAATCTGATGTACCTATAAAATAAAGTAAATTTAGGTTAACAAAAATTTTTCCACCCTTTTTGGTTTAAATACATACATACATAATTCTTTTAAACGGAGAATATAAGGAGAAAAGAAACACAAAACAAAATATATAAAAGACTGCAGTGAACTCGCACAGTGTTGGGTGACCAGAAAAAAAGGATATTTTTTAATAGCCATTAGACACAGTTCCGCAAATTACTTCTACGAGTTTGAGTAAAGTTTTGTTTTTCTAAGTATTTTCTTATTTTTAGTAAGAACTGCATTGCAATCAGTATTGAAAAATTACTGTCACTTTACTTTTCATATTAACTTTCCGAAAGTTTTCAAAGGTGGGCAACTTTTCATGATCGAAATTTTGTACAATAAATTTGGGTATATTTTAGTTCGGCACCACGTGCAAATAAATTTCGCTCAGATTTTCATAGATTTCAAGATATATTAAATTATTTTTTTTTAATAATTTCAATAATGGCGTCGTATCATCAACTAGTAGCATCGCTTATAAAATTCAAGTCAGATTTCAAAGATAGTACTTCAATAGCACATAATAAATTTAGTCTTGAAATTCAAAAAGATGAATAAAAAGATCTTTGGGGCAGAGTTAAGTCTGCCTATAGTTAATTTATGGGTTCAGATTCTACTGGTGGTACAAAGGAATTTAGCTCAGCCAAGATACAAGATTCATGTCAGCAATTGGGGAGTTCTCAAGCCAATTGTCTGAGGCCTAGAAGAAGAAAGTAGAAGAGTCCGTCGTCATGGTTCATGACATTCGTCTTCCACCGTGTGATATAGACACTTTCAAAGGGGATTATTTATCTTGGCCAACATTTCGGCATTTATTTACATATGCAGCAAACATATTAGCCCGGTGGAAAAATTATTGTACCTGACAGAAAAGAAAGAAGGTGAGACAAAGGAAATCGTCCGTAAGTCTCCACTTATGAATGAGGGATTTGCAACCGCTTGGCAAAACCTTAGCGATCGCTATGAAAATAAAAGATTATTGGTTAGTAGCCAATTGAAGATTCTCTTCAATCTTTCTCCAGTAGAAAATGAATCTGGCAGTGCAATTAAACATCTACAACGAGAAATAAATAATTGCAATTCTGCACTCCTGATTCATAAAATTAACTTAACTAATTGGGTTGCGATCCTAACTTATCTGTGCTCAACTACAATTCACTGTCTTTCTGGGAGCAATCAGTTACAAAGATGTCCGAGATTCCAAAGTGGGAAGATATAGATAAATTCTTGACAGGTCGGTTTCAGACTTTGGAAACAGTATAAGACCTCAGAGGTGATCACATATCAGAATCGCCAAATGAACAATATTTTAAGCAAGCAATAGTAAAATATTGAATGCTTTTCAAGTGAATGTGGCAAGATATCAATGCAAGTTGTGCAAAAGCGATGTACATTATATACGATTCTATCAACTTTTTTAAAAAATATCTCCTTCTGAACGATGCAATGTCGTTCGATAATATAAACTTTGTTTAAGCTGCCTGAATGCCGGACATGGGGTTGCGAAATGTACTAGCACTATTAATTGTTCGATTTGTCACTCTAGACACCAATCCATGCTACATACAACACCCTGTCCAGCAAGCGCCTTCAGACAAAAATGTATTAGCTAGCAATCTGATTAGCTCCGAAACTACCCCAAAACGGACCACTTCTGGTGTTAGTGCTACCAAACTTCATGAGGAGGGTATGAGCCACATTAAGTCGTGTTTTACGAACACAAATAAGGGAAATTTACTTGGAACAGCTCGAGTCAATATCAAATATCGTGGATCGATATATTCAGCTAGAGCACTTATAGATTCTGGTTCCGAGTGCTCATTTATAACTTCCGGTTAAAAAAGTAAACGCGAAAGTTTCCGTAATTAATACGCTTTCGGCACAAACAAGCCAAGCATGCTCCATCATAATTGAATCGCCTATCAAGGCGCAGTTTTCGCAGCTAACTGGATATCTTCCAACATGCGATAGTGACCCAAACCAAACATGCCTTTCTAGATATTCATTTAGCGGACGGCCGGTTCTTCGCGAACGAGAATGTGGACCATATCCTAGGAGGAGACATATATCCTCAAATCATGCTTGGAGGTCTACGGGTGCATTGATAGCACAAAAGACAGTATTTAGTTGGATTCTCATAGGCCGGACTAACGCAAATAAACCGAATAAAGATAAAAGGTATGCTGATGCAGAAGGGAAGTGTCAGTAACACTCCCATATAATGAAGCGATACCCATCTGCTCGGAAAGTCGTTCTTTCCGACCGCTTACCAACCACGGAATAAGCAAGCATGGCTTGGAAACTAGTTCTTTCCGACCACCTAGGCAGAACGGCTCTGAAACTCGTCCTTTTAGACAGCCATCTCGAATTCATCATCAGTTAATCCTTTTCGTCCTTTTCGACCACCTGTTCAACAAAAATGCAGAGGATTCGGTGGATTAGAAACTCGTCCTTTCCAACCACTTCGACAAAGTCCCAATAAGCAGTTTTCGACCGAATTGCAGGGCGTTTCAGTAGTCTCATCACGCAGGCAACCAGAAATAAAGCAAAAACAAACAAAAAATAATTACTAAAACATGAAAGACATATTTACACAAGTTATTACAAAAAAATACCTTTAACAAATAGTGCAAAATGAACTTAAACTAACGATCTTTCTTTCAGTAGATTCCTTTTTTCATTATTATTACTCCTTCTTTATTCAAATTGATGTCCCAAGCAGGGTAATGTGTGCCCACACGGGTCGTCAAACAACGAAAGAAAATCTTTTTTAACTTGACCAATTGTAAATACAATATAATAACCATTGTAAAGGGCAAACGTTGAGTCAGCTGATCCGGGTAGTGCAAATATATTGCCGCGGCAAGTGGGCCAGTATGTTTAGGCCAGTATAATTTCCTACTGGGTATATGCAAATAGCCAAACGGCTTAAGTAAATATGTACGAAAATATATTTCAACCGTTTTTTATCTTTATATCCGCAATTTATTGGTTCGAACACCAATATTGCAATTCGATTTATTCAATTCCGATTTACAAGTTCTGTATCCCGAGCTGACAGCGATTGCCTTAATTTACAAAGTGTAAGTAAAGAATATTGTTTCCAACACATACACATATGTCTATACTTGCTACTGTTTCAATTATTTCTTCGTATAAACAAATTCATAATTAAACACTAAATTAATTCAATTTGATTTTTATTTATTCTTTTTGGAATCAACGATTGATTTTGAGGCCGATTTACGTAACTCGTTAAAATGATTCGGCCCGTGGAACCGATAAATACAACGGCGCGTTGTGTCAGCATAGCGCTATGAGGTTTCATTTTTAAGGCCTGGGACTAGTATTTTTGGTAGGATATAGCTACCATGTCGATTTTTGCAGGAGCGAAGCAGCTTGGATCTGCTAGTGGTAGTGGGGCATATCGTTTGATATAATTACGTGTATATTTGATCTTGAATGATGGCACAAATTGAGTAATCAGTTTTTGAGTAGGGTTTGACGCTTTTGCTGCCTGTTTAGAGGTACAGGGCTTTTCTTCGTCAATTGCTACTTGGAATGTGACAGTTTTTCTTGGGAATCTTTTATTGTTCGTTGTTTGGCTATTATTAGAGTAATGGAGGAGTGAGTGATGCTTTCTTTGGCAGTAGACGCATGGAAAACTGCTCTTAAATTAAAGAGTTTTCACGATACTGGTGTGGGGAAGCAGGATCGCCATGTAAGGTAGTCAAATCGTCATGTAAGGAAGTAAAAAAAATATTGTTTGTCTGCAGGGGTTTTTAAAGGATGTTAAAAACCTAGTGCCCTATTTCTATTCATATATACCTATTGCAATTAATGTTTAAACAGCAGTTACAATCCTGCTAATCCATAGGCTGACGGTTAGGTAAGCCGAAATCTGAATCAATATAAACAGCTTGAGCTCTTTATTAAAAATTCTAGGTTCTATTTAAGCTACAATTTCTGACACAATTCATTCCTGCGGTTTCGTTCAGCAACCAAATGTTTGCTGGAATATCATTAAAGTGGACTTTAAAGTGGTATAATACGATCCCTGCATTTATTATGATTTGTTGCGCTTATGTAAAACCGGCAACGCAGGTCATTAGCCTGAGTCTTTGCTTATGTTATTTTCAATGTTTTTTTTACGTAGTATTTTGATATGTAGTGTATATTACTCAGGCTACTACACCCTTGCCTTTAAGAAAAAAATGTATTTCTTTTTTAACAAAAGGAATAATTTTTTTTTATATATACATATGTACATATATGACAGAAGCGTGGAAATGTTCTGTGTGTTTATAATACGGTTTTGTTTGTTTATACATACATAGTTTTGTATACTTATTAGCTAATATTTTTTTTTATTTAGGGCCGTTTTCACCATCTCCGGTTAAGCACTTAATCAGAACTCAATGGGAAGGTAGCAAAAAATTCGTTCGCACAATGTTCGGTTAAGGCGCATGTGTCAATTAAGTTGCGGTTAACTTAACGCCAACATGGAGTAGCGATTAGCTCTTAACAAGAAAATAATTTGACAGCTGCAAATCGTAAAATAATAGAGAAAATAGTATTCCGACATTGGCTTCAGTATAAATTTTATTATGGAAAATTTGGAACGCACGGCTTATCTGTCTGCGTTGATTCAGGGGCGTATTTATTGGGAAAGAACGTGCCGTACACAAATAAATTTTTTTGAGAAATATGATGGAAAAGTTTTTATTCGTAGATTTCGTCTTTCCAAAATTAGAGCAAAATACGTTTTGGAAAAAATAGAAAGTAAAATTAGAAGCCCTACTTAAAGGTTTGTGAAAATAATGTGCTTTGAGTAAATAAATGTTGTTGATAATTTATTTGATTTTGCAGGAATAATGCAGCGGAAATTTTGCTTTTAACATTCCGCTTTTATGCATCGGGAAGTTTTTTAATTTGTGTTCCGGTGTTGGGCGGAATAAAAGTGGTGACTGCCAATCGGGTGGTAAATATTATCTATTGCTACCGCAGCACTTGTCCAATCATTCATCAGAATACCGAAACAAGCAGGGAATTGAGAGCACAATGCGCGCATTTTACCGAATAGCGAAGTTTCCAAAGGTGTTGGGGTGTAAAGATTGCACTCATGCCAGATTCCAATCACCTGGAGAAGAAAATGCCAAAACTTTTCGAAGTAGAAAAGGGTACTTGTAAAATGGAAGAGCACAATGCGCGCATTTTACCGAATAGCGAAGTTTCCAAAGGTGTTGGGGTGTAAAGATTGCACTCATGCCAGAATCCAATCACCTGGAGAAGAAAATGCCAAAACTTTTCGAAGTAGAAAAGGGTACTTGTAAAATGGAAATAATAGATTTTGTATGCAAGTGACCTGGTTCTGGACATGACAGCATTATTTTTAATAATAGCTGTGTGAATCACCGGTTCGAGCGAAACGTATTTCGGGACATTTTTAAATGGGTGGCAGTAGTTATGGAGTCAGTCTCTTTTACATCCCAATCTTCTCTACACGTTTTTACAATAAATCTGAAATCCGTACACGAAATTGCATATCGAGATGCTATGGATAGAGAGTTTCGCTCAGCACTACTATGAACATCATTGTAGAGTGTTGCACAATTTTGCTATCCAGAATGACTCTAACTTGGATGAGGTAAATTTTATACATGTAATTTAAAACTTTTTTCCAAATAAAAATATATAAAATAAATTTTATTAAATTGATTAGGTATAAACAACATAGGTATGTACAAGATTTGTAATATATTACACCATTTTATATTTCTACAACAAGTATCTACTTTCTTCGTATGAGCTGTGGAGGTGAATACCCTCCACTAGCCCTCGCTCCAGTCAGGTAATGAAACCCTCAGTGGAGTATAAATAAGTGTTCGTGAGATGAAAACCCTCAGGTACACTACGTTTGCCGGTGGTGTTGATCCCACGGGCAAGTATACCTAACGACACGACAATATACGTACAAAGGCTACTTAATTTACTTTCTCTCACCTTTTATACTATTCTGCGCGCAGGTAGAATGTTATTTTATAACAACAATTCATCACTATGAACAGTTTTCCTTAAAGCTATGTGTGTGTATGTATATACATATGCATGTTCGTATTCATGTTTGAACATGTTTCTTCTAGTGAAAGCAAAGCGAATACGCGTAAAACGGAATTCATAAAATGTATATATGTATAAATACTTGGTTAACTTAAAATATTATTTATAGATGTGTATGTATGTATATTTATAAATACTTGTTAAACTTAAAATATTATTAATGTATGTGTATGTATGTACATGTGTATTCGAATTCATATTAGGTTTACATGTACATACATATATTTTCTTGTATTGTTGTAAAGGCTCCCACATCTACGATTTTTGGATCCTTATAATGTTGCATATATGCAACATTGGGCAATAGTGTTATAAATTTAAATACAACTTGATTTTTTTTCAAATGCCGTTTGTTTCGATTTATATATGATAGGATACAAAACAAATCTAATGAGGATTGGAGCTTAAGTGCACATTGCATTTGTTGCATTTATATATATATAATTGGCGCTTTGTAACCGCTGAACCGATTTCCGGCCGAGCTCCTCCTCCAATTTGTGACCTACAGTTTATACTTAGCCGCCTCCGAACGGCTGATGGTTTTTTTTTACGAGGAGCCTTTTATTTCATGTCCGAAATGCATTCGGAGGGGTTGATATTCCCTGCCGAGGGGCGACCGCATTTAGAAAATTTAACTTAATTTTTTATTTTAAATTAATTTTCCATAACTATTGGATGTTGCTGGCACTGGGATATGAACCCGAGCATTTCGAATGTCAGTACGCAATGCTAACCACTCGGCTATCGCGGCCGCCCATTTGTTACATTTAGAACTTGGAAATACAGTGTTGAATAGCCTACATCTGCCCCTTGTTCCCCATTCCGGCCAATTATATGTAGGGATTTTGCAGGCGTTGCAACGCATATTATTTTATTGGAGTTTGAATCAGATTCAGGACCCGTAATGCATTTGCAACGTCGGCTAGTTTGAAATTGGCCGCCTACGCCAACAAACCTATTTGTTTTAAGTACAGTACATTTCAATTCTATGCCCTTTGTTTGCTGGCATGTAAGCAAGTTTCCTCACATTTTTTCTGCCACAGTTCATCCGTAAAGAAATACTAAAAACTCCACTTTTTTCGGTATTTTCACCGCATTGCTGCATAATTTACTTTTCCAGCTGGTTTCACTTTCCATAAACTCTGCACTCCTCCACTTCAAACTCTGAAATCAATTTTTCACATCAGCTCCTGTGCCACATTTTCACTGAAATCTTCGTCATTTTCCGTTCTAATAAATTGGGCACTCAAACCAATTTGTATATTTTTAGCTGTGTTATCCAAAATTTTTCAAAGTTTCTTCTATAATGCTGTCCGTATTTGCATCTTCTCCGTCTTCATTTTCCTCGTCGGCAAATTTTTCAATCTCCGCCTAAGTCAGACCTTTTGGGCACCTGTTAGAATGTGGATACAAAAATAAGTTTTTTTTTTTCGAAAATTACCACGATAGACCAATGTTGCACATACGCAACACCACATTCACGAAATTATTACAAGCAAACCAAATATGCGGTCTTTGTTTTAATTACTTACTCTTCTTTATTTAATTGTTGAACTTGGTTTTAGGACGGCTTAGGAGGATTATTAAATTTTCAAAACAATATTTTTTGCAAAATGAAATTGTCAACTTCGCTCTGGGGAGAGTAGCTACTAACTGAACGCCTGCACAACGGACTACCAACCATTTAGCTGTAAGCTTGAACAACACATGAGGCATATAAGCAACCTTAGGTATGAAAGGGTTAAAAGATATACTACATTCCAAAATGTGGAGTAGATCAGGCTTCCGAGGAGATGTAGGTTTTTTAATGTGTTCCAAGGTTAATATATTTTCTTGCGACAAAACTTCTCTTGTTTGTGCCTTATTTTCATTTCTTTTAATTGCATGCGTCCTTTCATTATTAATTTGTGCGGCCTTGCTTCTTGCTGAATTTTCTTCTTTTATTTCTTTTTCACTCGTCGGTATCATAGCTTTTAAAACGTCACTACCGAATTTGATGCGTGATAGTGCATCTGCATTTGTATTTATCTTTCTTTGCTTGTATATGATTTCAAACTGCTGCTAAATCCATTCTAATTCTTGTCATTTTTGATGACGGACTTCTATGTAAAAACAGTGACACTAATGGTATACGGTCAGTCACAAATATGAATTTACTACCGGATAATTTTCAATTATTGCTTTGTTCATATCATGTTTTTGCAAAGCTTTACTTGCATGTGCAATTGGTTAGTCATGTCCTACTTTACCTTCTTATCACAATTGCTCCAACGGCAAAGTCGGATGCGTCCGGCAAGAGTATAAAGGGTTTGTCAAAATCTGGGTATTGCAAAATTGTACGTATGTATTATTTTTTATTTTATATAAATTGCATATAAATTTAGATAAGATTTTCAAAACTGAATTAATTCTAATATTTTTAATTTTATCT
This sequence comes from Ceratitis rosa, assembly GCA_037013455.1. Taxonomy (NCBI): domain Eukaryota; kingdom Metazoa; phylum Arthropoda; class Insecta; order Diptera; family Tephritidae; genus Ceratitis; species Ceratitis rosa. Next base: position 1,742,633 of record JAWMAG010000014.1, on the reverse strand, counting down.
CTGACACGTAGGCTGCTATATATAGGTCTGGCCTAGGCAACACTAAGTGTTGCCAGGTGCAATCTGACATTTCCATTGGAAAGTTTGACATTTTTTAGCATAACATCATTCAGAACGTTTTGTCATTTAATCGTGAATTGTTTTATTTACAGGGAATTAAAAAATTCATCTCGACCAAAAAATGGAATTAACTCGTGAACATTTTCGTGCGATCATTTTTCACAACTTTCGACGTGGATTATCACGAAAAGAGTGCATCGATGAACTAAAATCTTTGTATGGCTATGAAGCACCATCCTATAGCACTGTGAAAAACTGGTACAACGAATTCAATCGTGGCTGACGCTCGCTCAAAGACGAATTCCGTGAAGGTCGTCCAAAAACAGCCGTTGTGCCAGAAAACATCGATGCCGTACGTGAACTGATAATTCAAGACCGTCATGTGACATACCTTCAGATAGAGGCATGCCTATGCATTTCTCCCACCAGCATACATTCGATATTGCATGAACACCTGACCGTAAAAAAGGTTTGTTCTCGTTGGATCCCGCACAACTAGCTCCGAAGCTAGTGAGGACGATGATTTTATTGTACTTGCCGCATTGAGGAATAAAAGAAATTGTATCGAAACATACTTCAAAGAATTGTATGAATTGAATATTTTTGTTATACAACAAAGAAAAATGGTATAAGTGACTGCTGTTTCGGAGATCACCACATCTCCTCATCAGACTTCTTATAGCAGGGATCAAACCAACGGATTCTGACTTTACAGGCGAGTGTTCTACCACTGCGTCAACATCAGCCATGTAATCTGTTGTTGTATTATTCAATTCATTATTTACCAATAACTATTAAGTGCGCTAATTTAACCGCTATTTTTCTTAATAGAATGGTTAGTGAGTTGCTTTTGAATCCTGTATACTTTCAGGCGTTAATTGACTGAAAAATGTATAAGCAGAATTAAGTGTCGGGCTCAACACATATATATTTAAATTGTTTTGCAGCCATGCATACTATTAATGTTTGTTATATTCGAAACATACTTTAAAGAAGTAATTCCAAAGTACTCTGATGAAGAGTTTACGATGCATTTTCATGTGAGGAGAAACGTATTTGAAATGCTTAGTAATAAATTTCGAAGTTCAGAAGAGTTCAAAAAGCTGGATGAAATTAAAGTGTATAGTGCCAAAATGCATTTAGCATTATTTCTTTGGTTTTCGAGGCATGAAGCCTGCTCAATTCGAGATATTGGAGATCGTTTTAATGTATCTATTGGAACTGCAAGCAGAACGATTTCAAGGGTTATTTATTTGATGAGGAAAAAAGAATAACTTCAGATTATGTCAAAAATAAAACTGGATTAAGTGGAGTCATTGGTACATATAAAAATATCTTAGATTTACATTGTAAATTTTTTTTTAAATAAGTGCAATAGACGGAACCCATATGAGAGTAGATATTCCTTAGGAACTGCGTGATTACTTTATAGACCGAAAAAATGTTGTTAGCATTCAGATGCAAGGAATATGTAATGAGAAAAAGATGTTTATTGATATGTACGTTGGATTTCCAGGGTCAGCGCATGATAGCCGAGTTCTGGAAAACTCAGATATTTACCCTAGGCTTCACACACTGTGTCATCAATATTATATTTTAGGAGATTCTGCTTACCCCTGCACGAATTACATAATAACTCCATTTAAGGACAATGGGCACCTACCAGTTAAGCAAAAAAGTTTTAATAAGAAACTGAGAGCTGGTAGAGTAATGATTGAACGTGCATTTGGGTTGCTTAAGCAAAGGTTTAGGCAATTATATTACTGCAAGTTAAGAGGAATCAAAAAGTCTGCGTTGCAATTCAAAATTTATGCCACGATAATTTGGAGTTAATTGATGCAGCAACTGAAATAGATAACGGTGATGACTTGGACTCGATTCCAATGGTGCGTGATGGAGATTTGCGTCATATTTTATGTGAAAAATTAAATTAATCTAGTTTAATAAAGTAGGTGTAGTAATAGTTACAAACAATTAGTTTTTATTTTTTTCGGAAATATAATTTAACAATGCTTCCAAAATAATATTTTTTTCCCTTTGTTTCTTTTGTTCTTTCTTCGCAAGCTTTTAGCTTTTCTTTCCTATATTCCACTCTTTCTACTTCCAGCTGTTTCTTTCTCTCATTTTCTTCTTCTTTTTCCCTTCGTCTTTCTTCCCTCCAATATCTAATTTCCTTAGCTACAGAAGAAACACGCCTCGAGGATGTTAAGCTACTGCTGGTATTATTTAAAACATCTTTCTCAATAATGTTAGCATTTGCGTCAACTTGATTACTTTCTGAAAATATTGAACAATAGTAATATAGTTAAAAATTTTACCCAAAAGCATTTACCTGATTCAGCTATAATTCTGGTTTCAATTAGTACTTCGCTGCTGCTTCTTCCTTCATTGTGTGAGCCTAAAGTAAATGGCGGAAATACTGAGGCACTCTTAACCATGACTTCTGATAATTCCCTGAAAAAATGAAACAGCATGCAATAGAAGAATAAAAATATCGTTCATATTCAACCACTTTACCTTTCGAAACTGCAACTGGCCTTATCTCTTCTAGATTTATTGTTGTAACTGGTTTTTTTCTTAAACCCCCTTTCCAAGCTTTTCCTCTTACTCTCAACTTGGCAAGATGTAAAGCTGTAGCCATGGTCGCTCATCGTTTTTACAATAAAGTCCCACATTTTATTTTTATTTTTTACATGTACCTGCTTGCCAAGCTTTGTGCGGATTCCTTTGTAAGTCTCTATGAGGAGCTTGCAGTGTCTTTCAAGCCAAATTGCCTTCTGGTTGTTGGAATTTTCTTCTTTATCGAACACATAATTTTCCTTTTGTGGCGACACTTCTACCAATTCTTTTACACGATGCCTAGGACTGATGGAGTTTTTTCCATCGGCATGCAGTGTACTTACCTTTCACCAAGTTATTTTCTGTTCGCGGCGAACATTCCACGATCACAATATGTCCACTTCATTGAATATTGATTCAACGTTTCTTTGCTATAGCCAATTTTTTAAATAAAAACTTAGCAGGCAGACCTGTTGTTTAGGCCAAAAGCCTAAATTACCCCTCCTTATGTACTACCCTAATATTTCCAATAAAAAGCTTTCATTAAATAGTAACATGAACCGTTTACTGAATTGATGGCAAACGGTAAGAACTTATTATTCCTATACGCATCTGCGATTTTATTAGTCAAAGTGAACGGACGTGTCCTAAACAGCGAACCACCAGCCATCACCCTCATCAACCACATACCATTGTACAGGTAAAACCCATATTTAAATCAATAAAAGACTTAGTTAAAATTCATTATCAACAGAAAAACTGATCTTTATTTTTCTATTGGTTTATTTTTATATTCACTAAATATACACCGGTGCGCTCCAATCCCACGACGCGCCGCTGTAAATATTGGTCCTTCGAGCCGGATAAGGCAATTTAAAGTATTATACCACTGTACAGAACCAGCACTACCGGAGTCTACATCCCGAACCATCAAGCAGTTCATAAGCATCATCTTGCTACAGGAGTTTTCATAAACACCATCACCACAAAATATATTTTATCATCAACCATCCAAGTCGTCACTGAATTATATAAAACAAATTCACAAGGTACGAGTTTTTTTTCCTTTGTGCTAAAAGAAAATTTTGTAATATTAAAACCAATCGTAAATATCGTGTGAATCGAAGTGACATTGTGAATACTTAACGCAGTATATTGATATGGAACACCAAACGGATTTGGTTTGTGTTTTTCTTTTTTTTGTGCCATATACATATACATCTATATATATAGGTATATATATATATATATATATTCAAGGAAGTTAACACAGTTTTTGGTGTCTTAATAAAACGTTTGCTTGCAACATTTCTTTTATAATTTTACTTTTTTCCAATTGCAAAGTCTCAGTTGACTAAATACCAGCTTTCAATTTCTTGTCACCATTGTGTTGCAACTTATTGCCATATTAACACCGCTTCTTGTTAACGGAGAATCTAACCGCACTTCATTGGCACCAGTTGATTTTGGTATAAATAAACCGGAATTATTAAATTATTCACAAGTCACTTTCGAGGTTATTAAACCAATTCAGTTTATTTAAAAAACAAAAAAAAAATATATACACATTTATATTTATTTGATTATTGGCATATACGCCCATACACATACACGTACATACATATATCACATCACTTTTGCATATTTAATTGTTGGGTGGCGAGTCGCTTTTACACATACACACACATACGTACATAAAACCACTTGGTGTGTGCAATTTTTATATTAAAAAATAAATTATTTTCACAAAACTATTTTTCTCAGCGTATTTTATTCGTTGTTTTACTGGTTTATTGAAATTTATCTGCGTGATATTTGTTCTAACTCGCGATATACATTCGTTCAAATTACTTTGGTTATTTTTTTTGAATTTTCGCTCCACTTTTTCACTTTCATCGGCATCTGCTGCAAGTACATATAAGTACATACATATATATAAAAAAATTTTTTGAAATGTCACAAATTGATATTTTTGTTCGCCTAATTGAGGCAGTATCAGAGTTTGAATCTGATTACAACAGCATATCTTCATCAGATATGTCAAAATATTCGTTGAAGATTCATCAAGAAGAATTTCGGGCACTGTGGGACAAGGTGAAACATTCATACGATGAATACCAAGTGTCGACGGACCAGTTTTCGGCCAAAAATTTATCAACGATAAAAAAGAAATATAAGGGTTGTTATCAGATTTACAATCGTTCCATGGAATCGATGAGCAACGCAATTGATAAGTTGGAAAAGACGGACAGACAAATCGAACACATGAACTCACGAGAATGCAATATCCAACTACCTCCTTGCGATACTGAGGCATTCCGGTGTGACTATTCATCGTGGCCAACATTCCGTAATCTTTTTACGGCTATATATATCCGCAACAAGCGCCTTTCTCCAGTGGAAAAACTATTTCACCTTCTGGCAAAAACTGAAGGGGAAGCCAAAGAAGTACAAAATTGTTCATTAACAAATGAAGGCTTCGAGACCACCTGGATACGAAAATAAGTATCAATTAATTAAGGCACAATTTAAAATTTTGTTTAGTCTGCCGTCCGTCAAAGAAGAGGATTGTAATTCTCTGAAGCAATTGCAGAGGAAAATAAATAACTGCTATCATTTTTAAAGAATCATAAAATTGATTGGTTGTCAATAGTTACATACTTTTGTACAACTAAATTACCAGATGCCAGTTTAGATCTATGGGAACAGCTAAGAAAGGACAGAACGGAGATTCCAACCTGGGAAGAGCTTGATGACTTCCTGACGAACCGTTTTCAGGCGCTCGAAGCAGTGACAGGGAAAAATGAGTCAAAGAACGCACAGCCGTTTAAGCCGCGTGACAATCGATATTGGCACAATCAGGAAACACCCCGTAAAAGGCTTGGCTCATATCAAATGAGTGTCGTCAAACCACTCTGTCCGATGTGTAACACTAGCGAACATAAAATTCGTTTATGATCAAACGTTGGAAAATTAACTCCAAAGGAACGATTGGAGATAGTCAAACGCCACCAAGTATGTATAAATTGTCAGTCCGAAAAACATCTCATTACCAAATGTCCTAGTGTTTACAAATGCTCTATTTGCAATTTACGGCATCATACACTCCTGCATATAAAGCTATGCAGAAGCAAAAAATTGATAGGAGACCACAAACCAACAGTGACGATACGCCATCCACCTCCGTACAAGCACGTCAGAACCTAAACGCTCGACAATCAAATAATGTGCAATCCTGCCATGCACAGACCAACTCAGGAATTCTGTTGGGAACAGCTCGAGTTCTCTTAAATGTAGAAGGCACCAATTTTGCGGCACGTGCTTTAATTGATTCGAGCTCAGAATACTCATTCATCACAGAATCTCTTAACCGCAAACTTAATTTAGAATCGAATAAAATGTGTGCTCAAGTTTCGGGCATAAATAATTCTATTTCGGCACAAGTAAAAGAAGCTTGTTTTGTTCAACTTCGCTCGCCGATCAATCCTTTATTCAGTATGAACGCATATCTTTTAATTTTACCGCGACTAACTGGAAATCTTCCTTCTTGCCAAATCAGCGCAACGACAGTGCAAGCTTAGTTCTGGCGGATAAACGCTTCTTTGCTAACGAACAAGTCGATCTTGTTCTGGGTGGAATCCTTTATCTCCAAATTCTGCTAAATGGCATTAAAAAAATATACTTAGCACTCTCCTAGCACAAAAGACGCTATTCGGCTGGATACTGACTGGCAGTCCCGGCACTGCTACGTCTACCACCAATAAAGTCTCATTTTTTAGTGAAGTTACTTTGGATAAACAACTTACAGCTTTTTGGGAGCTAGAAAACATCCCCAAAAGAAGAACTCCAAATGAGGAGGAAAAAATATGCGAAGAGCTCTATCAATGTACTACAACGCGAAACAACGAGGGCAAATACATGGTTTCCTTCCCATTCAAAATGGAATATCCTGGTCAAATTCAATTGGGACCATCCTTAAAGATTGCTTGCTCTCAGTTCTTCGGAATGAGACACGTCTAAGGAAGAATCCAATTCTACAAACGGAATACCACAGAGTTTTATCCGAGTACGAAACTCTGGGACATATGTCAAGGATCACAACCAACATATCTGTGGACTCCTCTGACAATTATTCCCTTCCTCATCATGCCGTGATAAAAGAAGACAGTGCATCAACAAACGTCCGGGTAGTTTTTAACGCGTCAAGTCGGACAACGAATGGTACTAGTTTGAATGACGTGCTTCATTCATGGCCGGCATTACAGTTGAATTTGACCGTACTCATCCTACATTGGAGGTTATTTAAATATGTATTTAACACGGATATCGAAAAGATGTACCGTCAAAGTTTAGTTAATTCTAACCAAACTAAATACCAACGTATAGTACATCGAACTGATCCTAAGGACCCAAACAGTCTTTACGAATTAAAGACGGTAACATTCGGGGTAAGTTGTGCTCCTTATCTAGCAATAAGGACATTACTGTAACTTGCTGACGACGTTGAAGCAACCTATCCTCTAGCAGCAAGGATACTCCGAAAAAATATGTATGTTGACGATGTTTTGGCAGGAGGACATAGCATTGAAGAGGCAATGAAAGCCAAACACGAAATCTCGCAGGTGCTCCAATCAGCTGGTTTTTCACTAAGGAATTGGACTGCTAACCATGACCAAATAATAAGAGATATACCCAAAAATCATCACCTAAATAAAGATTTCTTGGAATTTGAGGATACAAGCACGGTGAAGGCGTTGGGTATTCGATGGAACGCTCGTTCTGATCATTTCTATTTCTCGATAAAAACTATTAAAGGTGATGACCAGATAACGAAAAGAGCGATACTGTCAGAAATCGCAAAGCTTTTTGATCCACTTGGTTGGTTAGCGCCGATAATAATTGTAGCCAAAGTTATCATGCAAAGCATTTGGTTAGAAGGCACCAACTGGGATGAAGTAGTATCCTCACCCATTTTAGATCGTTGGCACGCATTTCGTGAACACTACCACGAAATCGACAACATTCGAATACCAAGATGGGTATTCTACGCTCTAAAAGACCTCATCGAAATACACGGTTTTTGTGACGCCTCTGAAAAGGCTTACGCAGCAACAATCTACATGCGCGTTCAGAGGAACCTACTTCTCGCGAAAACCCGAGTAGCACCAGTCAAGACAATATCTTCACCACGTCTTGAACTTTGCGGGGCAGTATTGCTAGCTGAGCTAATAGAACCACTAATGGACAACCTGAGCTTAGCTAATACAAAAATACAGTTATGGACGGATTCAACCATTGTGCTGGCATGGATACGGAAGCCTCCGTGTTCATGGTCAACCTTCGTCGCACATAGAATTACAAAGATTGTTGAAAAGGTTGGCAATAAGAACTGCCAACATGTCGACTCAGCAACTAACCCAGCGGATTTAGCAAGCAGAGGACTTTCAGCATCCGAGTTAATCAACAATAACCTGTGGTGGAAAGGACCTACATGGCTTGAAGGAGATCCCTCGAAGTGGCCTAAACAAGAGATACTATGCAACACTACAGAAGAGGAAAAAAGAGTGCATGTACATGCAATCACAACATTAGATAAATTCGATATTCTCGACCGTTTCTCAATTTTACCGCGGGTTTTGAGAGTTCTGTCATATGTTATGAGATTCTTTCAAAGAACCCACCCAAAAACAAAAGCTTTTTTCAAAATCAAGTCTTATCTAATTTCAGGTGATGAAATTAATGCAACGACATTGTGCTTAATAAAATTAAGTCAAAAGCAATATTATAATGTGGAATATAATAGAATAACGTCAAAAAATCGATTAGATTCAAAAAGTGAATTACTTTCTTTACACCCTTTCATAGATAATTGCGGTGTTATGAGAACCGGTGGTCGCCTGGGCGCATCTCGCGTATAGCGAGCGTCATCCAATAAAACTGTCCTATAATTGCAGATTGTCACGCCTGATTGTCCAGTTCATCCATGAAATCTTCTTACATGGAGAAAATCAGTTGATGTTACGCCTCATCCGACCGCAGTTTTGGATTTTACGAGTGAAGAACATGATCCGGTCTATTATATTGTACATAATTGTAAAGTCTGCACGATTTATAAAAAACGACTGCAAATCCAACTTATGGATAACTTCCCCCAAGAACGCAGCACGTTCTCACGTGGCTTTACCAATACAGGTGTAGATTTTGCACGTCCGTTCGAAATCAAAAGCTATAGCGGCAGAGGTTGTCGAATGTCCAAAGGTTATGTCTGCCTATTTGTTTGCTTCTCAACCAAGGCCATCCACTTGGAAGCAACTAGTGACTTGAGCACTCAATCCTTTCTGGCAGCATTTGCCAGGTTTGTCTCTAGAAGAGGGTGTCCGAAAACGTCCATTCAGATAACGGCGCGAACTTTGTAGGGGCCTCACGATCATTAAGATCAGAATTCAAAGCCTGTATGGCAGATGCTCGCAATAGCATCGTTTCAAAATATGCGTTTCAAGCTTTAACTTGCACTTTATTCTAGCATCAGCTCCTCATATGGGAGGACTGTGGGAAGCTGGAGTAAAAAGCTTCAAAAATAATTTTAAAAAAATCGCATCGAATTGTAAATATACGTTTGAAGAACTAAGTACGTTATTGTGCCGAGTTGAGTCCTGTCTCAACTCGCGACCACTTTGTCCTTCCTCAAATAATGCAAATGACTTGGAACCGTTGGCCCCAGGTCATTTGCTGATTGGTGGGCATTTGTTAGCTCCACCAGAGCCTGATGTCAACGAAAATCCCGCATCTGTTGTTAATAGATGGCAAAAGCTAAAGGCGTTACACCACTCGTTTTGCAAACGATGGAAAAATGAATATTTAATGGAGATGCAAAAACGCATCAAATGGAAATACCCGCAACAAAGCATTAAAGAAGGAGACTTAGTGGTTATCAAGGTAGATAACCTACCACCTAACGAATGGCGACTGGGAAGAATTCTACAACTTCACCCAGGTTCAGATAACCGAGTACGAGTAGTGGATATTAGGACTGAAAGAGGACAAGTGACAAGACCTCTTGTCAAATTAGTCCTACTTCCGGCAAACAATGAAAACAGCGAAAACAATACGATCGCCTCTAAATCCAATACAAATGCCTAACTGAAATATCCTAAAACAAAACTAGCCATAAAAAACAACAATAATGTTTATTTTCGACCATCACCGGAGTCTACATATAATTCCCCCCTCATGTGTTCATTGCCGATAAAAGGGAAAAATCCGTTTCAAAACGATTTAGCTTGGATGCTTCATTCAGCGCACTCAAACTCGAGCATAACTACGCCGAATTCTTTTCATCAGCGATCTTGATATTTAGTATCGAATAATATGGTAAATCGCTTGTAAATCATTGGAACTAATAGTATCCGCGAAAACGTCTCGCAAACGTTTTAGGTCTTTTTCTCCGAGATAACCCTAAACATGTTAAAGATGCTTCTCAAATTCTAATTACACAAGAGCAATTTGACATGCTCTCAAAGAAATACACGATGAGAATCAGAATCTGTTAAAAAGTACAAATAGACATGCACATGCATACAACCATAAAATAATTTTGATCGCAGTTTTTTATGTTTTTCATTATCCAAAGTTATTTGAAATAAATGATATTCCTATTCCTTATCTCTCGTGACTATGTTTCTGTTTATTAAAAAAAAAAAAAAAAGAAAATCGCTTCAAACGTCTATAATTATAACAACCCTGTCACTGAAGTAGCACAAACTACACAGCCGAGAAAATGTTTTTCGCCGGCGTCATATATTCGCTTAGCACAAATGTTATCGTAAAAGGCTGTCGAATTCTTAATGAAATTAGACTGAAGTATGTTAGAGTTTATAGTGTTTGGAAATTTCTTTTGTTTTTATACATTCAATAGTTGTTATACAATAAAGAGGAAATGATTGAAATGACATCTGCCTCGATGAACATCACATCTACCCATCATCAGCTCACTTAAACCAATGATCGAATCATCGGAGCCAGACTTCAAATAGGTTGACAACACAATTATCCATATTAACTCCTAAAAGTTATATGTCCACATGGGTTTGAAAATAATTTATAAAAGTAAAACTTCAAACTAAAGAGACAAAAATTGCAAAAAAAAAAAAAAATTAAAAGAGTAAAATTTCTTTTGTACTTAATACTAGGGGAAAACTTTGATTCCTCTTCCGCTTCTGATAAAATTTTAGTCTTGGGTTCCAGAAAATATTTCATTAGCTGTATTATTTTATGTTTAAGGGGGTCTCCTCATCAGTCAGTTTCAAAAAATCGATTTTTTTTTTTTTTGCTTCAATCGTTAGAATTATTATTAAAGAATATTCTTGCAAATTTTGAGAGTCCAACTCAAACTCGTTTAGGATTTACAAATCTGAGTAGAGTCTCGCGTGGGGCAAGCGCGAGCTAAACTAAAAACTTTAAAGCCTATTTCCCGAAAACCGTATTTTTTAAAATTCCGTGCACGATTAAAAATGAACCATTAAAGCTATGTATACAAATAAGACACCGTTTTTTAGATAATTTTATTGTCCATAGATTGAACTAAAAATATTTATTAAAAAATTTTTATTTTACAATGTTATCAACTCAATTATTCTTAGAAAAAGCACTAAAAATCGAGTACTTTTTTAAAAAAATGACAAAAATGTTAAAATTTCAACTTTCAATCACCATAATAGTCTATGATCTGCAAAAAAGCCTTCTGAACAAGGAAGTATTTCCATTTTTTGTTTCAGATAAAAATTACGGGCTGAATCATGCACGGAGTTTGAGTTGTTAATCGCGAGCTGCTGCGCAAGATTTTTCATAAATCAGCCATTTTTAATTATTTTGACATACAATAAACTTTTTTTTGTTGAATAAATATATGTTCAAAAATATGCAAAAGATCATTTGTTTCTCTTGTTGTTTTCATGTTCAAAAAAAATCCTGAAAAACCTCTTTTTTTGTAAGCTACTGATGAGGAGACCCCCTTAATTGAGTACAAAATTCCAGGTATGCATGTACATGTGTATACCTATAACTTTATTCATTTGATCGTTATGCATTCACTTTATGAACTTATATGTGTTATACAATAGAATCATATTTTATATGAATTCATATCTTAACGAGGGATTAAGTAATGCATATTTACGATTCCCCTTTTTAATCTGCTACAATATGACGTACGATGGCTGATGCGTTTATAAAAAAAATATGGCTATTTTAGCCGGTTAGTTAATTCAAACGGTGTTGCTGGTGCGGAGCGTTGGCAACATTGGGCAGCACATCGCGGCGTTGCCACCTGAAGGGGATCACTCCGAAAACAAAAGGAGGTCCATGTCCTCAACATGGCACCTCCCCCCCGGCGTGGGTGCCTGTATCTCCTTCTCCAGCTTGCCAATCAGACTCCGGACGTCCTTCACCAATTGTTGCAACTTCTTCCGCTGCTGGGCAGACCGGCTGGATAAAGCTGGCCTGGAATTGGCTGCATTCGCTGCACCGTCCGGTGGAGCAGAGTATGATGTCGCATTCGCCGGTCGTATGGGAGGTTCGCCAGGCAGTTGATGCAGTACCGGTGCACCCTTGCACACTCATACCTGTCCTCCGGTGCCATGGCGAGGAAAACAGGGTAATGGCGCAGCGAATGCAACCGGCCGCATAAACGGCACTTTCCCGATGTCGCGTGTCGTCGTGACCTAGGAGAGAAGAGTGAAAATATACGACTTTACTATATGGTTGAAAAAAGGGTATATGAAGAGATTTCATGAGATGCTTTTATATGAGTTGTATGTTGGTATATGTTAATGTAAAATGTTGGGATTAAGTCATAGGGTTCGAGGTTCCTACAGCGGGCAACACACACAATTTGGCCATATTTCGGGTTTAAATTCCATTCTGCGTGATTATGTCGACAACACGGATCTTTTCGTTTGCACCTTGATACACTTTGGTTATACGTCCTAGGCGCCATTCATTTCGGGGGAGGAGGTCATCCGTGACGACGACTAGATCTCCTTCCTTTACGGGGCTTTCCGCCCTTTTCCATTTGTACTTCTTGTGTAATTCTCTGAGATACTCGTTCTTCCATCTGGTACTAAATTGATGGTGAAGCACCTTGAGTTTCTGCCATTTGGGAACCAGAGAGAAGTCTTCGGCAATGGGTTCGGGTATCGATAACAATGGAGCACCGCGAAGGAAATGTCCAGGGGTGAGTGCCAGTAGGTCTTGCGGGTCTTGCGACATGGCTGAGGGTTGTGAGTTCCTCGAAGCTAAATTTGTGATTTCCAGCGACTTTAGTGAAGTGCAGCTTAAAACTCTTCACTGCTGCTTCACATAGTCCACCCATATGAGGGGCATACGGTGGAATAAACTCCCAATAGAAGCCGAGTGGGGAGTATTTAGCGGAGACGTCAGCTGATACTTCCTTCAAGAACACGCCGAACTCGCGGTGGAAGGTGCGTTGAGCCCCGACAATTGTTTTTCCATTGTCGGACATTATCTTATAAGGGAGACCGCGACGTTCAACAAATCTAGCGAAGGCTGCTCGGAAAGCCTCCGCAGTCAAATCAGAGCAGACTTCGAGGTGTATTGCTTTCGTGGAGAAGCATACAAACACACAAACGTATGCCTTTGAATATGAAGCCCGCCGATGGGTAGATACCTTTACTAGGAACGGACCGGCGAAATCCATCCCAGTCGTGTGAAACGGTAGGGTATATGTGGTTCATTCGTAGGGTAGTGCTGCCATAATCTGCGATCTCATCTGCTGCTTGTGGATGGTGCATGTTTTGCAGTGAAAGATGCACTTTTTTATTTTGGGTTTGAGTCGGGGAATGTAGTACTCTTGTTGTACCATCCGCATCATTAACTGGTTTCCAGCATGCAGCAAGGTGGTGTGTAAAAATTTTAACAGAGTGCAGAATAGCGAGTTTTGTGGGATGATTATGGGATGACGTTCGTTGTAACTAAGGGCTGCGTATTTAAGCCGTCCGTTTACGCGCAGTACGCTTTTGCTGTCGAGTATACGATTTAATGTCAGCAGCGTGTCCTTCTTGCTGATCGGTTTTGAGGCTTCGAGTTGAGCTATGGTTTCACCATAATGCCTTCGTTGAGTTAGGGTTATGAGTCGCGTTTTTGCTTCGTTCATCTCTTCGTGGCTTAGAGTCATGCTCATCCGAGATGACCATTTTCGTGTCCTGTGAATAAAACGATATAGGGCTCGGGGGAAGGAAGAAAATCTCTCCAAGATATCTTCGGATGGCGAGGTATGGAATGCGGCGATGTGCCTTTGCTCCGGAGGCGATGGGTGTTGGGGGCGAGAGCTAGGCCATTCATTGGCGGCTTTGGCGAGCCATTCAGGACCTTTCCACCAGATGGTGTCTTCAACGAGATCCTGAGGTCGACATCCACGGGTGCCTAGGTCAGCTGGGTTGTCGCTGCTGCAGACATGCCGCAGGATCTGTGATATCCTGTTTGCTACATATGTTTTCCAAGAGTGTGCTGGTTCCTCGAAGCTGTTTCTCTAGCCATGCTAAAACGATGGTCGAGTCTGTCCACAGAACAAGTTCGTGAGGCGGTAAATTTAATTCGGTTTGTATTTGGCTTACCAACTTTGCCAGTAGAACAGTGGAAAGGGGGAGACTTATCATTTGGAGAGGAGCTACCTTTGTTTTTGCAGCTAGTAAATGGGAGGTGAAGGAGTTTTCGCCGTGTTGTACCCTCATGTACACACAAGCGCAGAATGCCTTCTCTGAGGCATCTAAGAATCCATGGAGTTGAATCGGTTTGTCGGGGGAGTACTGCACCCATCGGGGTATTTGGGTGTCTTTGATTGCCGGGAGATTCTCATGAAACGAGTTCCATTTATGTAGGGATCCGGATTTTACGTTTTCGTCCCAATCCGTTCCTTGTAGCCAAAGTGTTTGGAGTAGTACCTTCGCTACTATCATAATTGGTGATAACCATCCTGCCGGGTCGAATAATTTCGCCACAGCCGATAAAATCTGGCGTTTCGTACTACACTTTGCAGCGGTTTGAGGTTCGTATGAGTATGAGAAGGTGTCTGTAAGCGCGTTCCATCGTATTCCTAGCGTTTTTGTTGAGCTTGTGGCGCTGAACTTAAGAAAGTCGGCATCTAGCAAATGAGACTCTGGGATTTTTTCGAGTATTTTCGGTTGGTTTGCCGTAATTTTCTTAAGAGAGAAACCTGCTGAATTTAACGCTTCGATAACTTTGGTGAGAGAGTTGATAGTGGACTGTATTTCATTACTGCCTGAAAGAATGTCATCTACATAAATATCATTGAGTAGGATATTGTTTGCGAGAGGGTATTCGGTTTTGCAATCTTCGGCTAATTGATGTAGGGTTCGAATAGCTAAATATGGGACACAGTTAACGCCCAACGTAACTGTCTTTAGCTTGAAATGTTCTATTGGAGAGTCGGGGGTTCTGCGAAAGAGTATTCTTTGGTAGTCTTGATCTTTCTGGTTAACGAGTATTTGACAGTACGTTTTCCCAATGTCACCGTTAAATACGTACTTATAGAGTCGCCAATTGAGGAATTTTAGCATTTGATCGTGTTAGGCCTGTGTGTAGTACGTCGTTTAATGAGTTCCCTGATTGTGATAATCTGGAAGCGTTGAATACGACTCGGACCTTCGTGGATTACTTCGAGAGGTGAAGTGGGTTCCATGTGGTCCAAGGTCAAGTATTCTTCGAAGACCTCCTGATATTTTTGCTGCAGCACTGGTTTTCGCTCTAGTGTCCGCTCGTTACTGATGTACTGTTGCTCCCTCCCCTGCGTCCCTCGGAAACTCCTTTTTGAATGGTAATTTGACTGTGTATTTATCATTCTTTGACACGTTGTTGTTTTGCGATACAAATTTTCGCAAAATTCGTCCGCTTCTGAGTGAGTTTGAGGAGCTGGGACTTTTTCTTGCTCCCAAAATTTCCTTAGTTGGATGCTGATCGGGTAATTTTGGGCTGGATGGACCTGTGTTGAAAAGGACTCTACCTTTTGAGTTGTTGGTCCGTTGATTTTCTATCCGAATTTTGTTTGTTGTGCCAACGGGATTCCATTGTGGAGGTGTTGCACTCCTTGTTTGAGAATTTGGGGTGCTAAGTCGCTGCCGATTACCATGTCAATTCGAGATGGGGTGAGACAATTTGGGTTGGCTAACGCTAATTGGGTTATTTGGTTGATGTCAATGGTTGACACCTGGGTTGTGGGTAGTAGGTGTGTGAGCTTGGGTAATATTATTGCTCTAGCTTTTACATGGTGTGATAAGTCTGACGAACATAGAATTAGTTCGCAGACTTTAGTTGAGTTCTGGACGAAAGTTCATCCCATTCCTGAGATCTCGTAATGGATTTCCTCCGTGGGTAGATTGAGTTTTTTTTAATCCGAGATGTGACAAAGGTTTTTTGCGAACCTTGGTCTATCATTGCTCGGATTTTGTGGTGTTCTCCTCCTAGATATATCCGGACTATAGCCGTGGGCAAGAGTGTGGTTTCGATGCTGCTTGCATGGTGTGTTGTTACCTTTATTGTCTTCATCTGAGCCTGGGGGGTGTGGCTGATTCCTGTTGATGTTTATGGTTTGTCGTCTGCTATTTCCACTGCGGTCGCTGCCTGTGCTGTCGATGAGAGGGGTTTTGAGTATGGGGTTGTATTTTGATAATGGAGTAGTGAGTGATGACGCCTTTGGCAGTAAACGCAGGTGAATTTGCTTTGACATTGACTTCGCTGGTGTGAACAGGAAAGACAATTTTCGCAGTAATTATTTTCTCGAACGAATTTTTGTCGATCTGGGGCGGAAAGGTTCCTAAATCGGATGCACTTTTTCATCCCGTGACTAGAGTTGCATAACTTGCAGGAAACGGGTTCTTGGAACTATGTGTGATAGGTTTGCGTGCGACTTTTATTCGCAAATGGGGAGCTTTGATTGCCAGCGCTGGGTGTGAATGTATTGATGTGGAGTTTGGGTTTACCTGGGCAGTATGTTCCCAGTCGTTCTTCTACCTCGTATCTACTGGTCAGGAATGCATTAATTTTGGACCAGAGTGGTAGTTCTTTCCTCGAACTGAGAGATTGTTCCCAAAGCGCGAGTGTATCGCTCAGGAGTTTTGAGGAGCATATATAAATGAGGATGGGATCCCAATCCTTAGTGGAAATCTTTTGTGATGAGAAATTGGAGAGGCAGTTATTTATGGTAGTCTGCAGTTTTTGCAGCTGCTCCCTGTTCTCTGCGTAGAGGGGTTGTAGATTCAGGAGGGTTTTGAGCTGGTCATCTACCAGAATTCTTGGGTTTTCATAGCGAGATTTTAATGCTTCCCAAGCAAGCGGAAAGCTTTCATCTGTGAGCGGGTATTGTTTCACAATGAGGCCTGCTGGACCTTTCGCCTTGTGGCGCAGGTGAAATAGTTTTTGAGCGGGTGTTAATTGAGGGTGATTTATATAGACTGCCGTAAACATATCTCGGAATGTCGGCCAGTCTTCGTAGCCTCCGTAATATGCTTCAGTATCGCATGCGGGTACTTTGAGACATACCCCATTGGAAACTGAGCTTGTGTGTGTATTTGTTGATTCTTGCGTTGTGTGGGTGGGTGTTGTAACTGTGAAAAGCTGCAATGCTTCTAGCATTTGCGCTTTACAGTTCTGGAAGCTTTCCGAGCATTTTGTGTATTTCTGCTCCACTGACTCGTTGACTTCCGGGTATGCGTCTGCCATGAAAATAGCCTCGTATGCTTCTAGGAAGGTATCCCAATTTTTGTCCAGCTGTTGTATTTTGACGCTGAATAGGGTTTCCGTCTGGTCACTCGCCAAGTCCGTTGATCATTTCGCGCAGAAGATGAACTTCTCTAAGTACCTGTTCATGTTGGTTGATCCTTTTTCTGCCTTATCTTCTGGCATTTGTGGAATTTTTTTGGATTTCAATTAATTGGGTTTTTGAAAAAATTAGATTAATATAGATTGGGTTTTATAAACAAATTGGGTTAGTATTGTAAAAAATTGGGAGAGCTTGTAATAAAAAAAATTTTAATGTGTCTATTTGCCTCAGCGCGTCTGAGTGCAAATATTTGGGTGAGTATGCAAATTTAAAAAAAAAAAAAATTTTTTTTTTGGTGTATATTTATTATTTATTCCAAATAAATTTATTTATTATTTATTTATTTATTTGGAATAATTGGGTTTTTAGTGGTGAATTCCTATTAAAAACTATTCACTTTTGTCCCACTGTACAAAAGTGTAATAACTGATTGATCGCGGCCCACTGTGTCTTATGCTGCGACTCCTTTTGTTTATTTTTTCTCAGCTCGTCTGAGTGCAATGCGTTTGATGTTTGTGAGCGCGTTTGAGTGGGAATCAAATGTGTGTGCTGCGCTGTAACGGGACTGAGATTTTGCATATACGTATACAGATATGCTATATGCCAACCGTTTTAGAGAGAGACGGTACTGAGATGTATACTATATTTTTTAACCGCTGCAAATTTGAGGGAGTGGCCAACGGGATTTTTTTTGTGTTGTACAAGCTTGTACAGTTTAATTTGTATATAATTTTTTTGATGGGTATATTTCAACCGTTTTTCAGAAAAACGGTACTGATATGTATAATATGTTTTTTCGCTACTGCAAATTTGAGGAAGTGGCTAACGGGGTTTTTTGGTGTTGTACAAGCTTGTACAGTTGACACCAATAATTATGTAATTTATAAGGGCTTGAAAAATTATATGCGACTATATATGTATGTATGTCTGAGCGAAGATTAGGTTGTATTTACTCCGCCATGGATTTTACTTAGCCCGTGGGTAGCTGATGGGACTTGGTTATTGTTGTTGGTTGTACTTTCCTTGCGCTGGCGGACTTGATTGTTGTTGTTGTTGGCGGTGGTGGTAGAAAGCGTACGCTTTTATTTGTATTATATTGCTCGCAACTTCACTATATTTATATATGCATGTATATATATATACAGTGGCGGACTAAAGTCTACATACGACCCCTTTTTTTGGAATCCCTACCGTCCCATAGTTTTTACAGGAAAAGTATTGATGTAGTCTTGCTTTGAATTTAATTGTAAGACAAAACCGAAAATTTCATATTTGTTCAACATTAACTTTCAATGTTATTAACAAAAAACTCAAAAAAGCCGTTGACAAAAGTGAACATACGTTTCATTAATTTGTTTCGTTTATTACTTCAGCTATTGTTTTCAGCGGTCAAGTACCGTTTTTTTTTCTTTCTATACTTTTCTTGGTATTTGGCTTTATCTTTATTGTTTTCCAACATTTGAAAAAAGAAATACAATCGCGAAAATGTCGTCAGGAACGGAAATCCCGGTGGCTGTGCAAAAATTGATTATAAAACACAGAAATGATAAGAAAACGTTCGGCAAAATAGCTAAATTGTTAAATTTAAGAAAAGCGGCGGTGAAAACAATTTATAAAAACTTGCAGAATCGGGCTCGTTCGAGAGTAAGCCGTGAAGTGGCCGTCCAAAGAAGCTTACCCATAGGGACATCTCTTTCATCCGTAATAAAGTAAGCCAAAATTCCAAGGTACATGCTACCAATTTGGCCCAGAAGCTAGCGAAATGATCCCAAATTGTTGTGCACTTACGCACAATAACAAGAACTCTTAACAACGAAGGATTCTACAGCAGAACTCCTCGCAAGAAGCCTCTCATAAGCGAGAAAAACCGCGCACATCGGTTGGAGTTCGCTAAAAAGCATCTAAAGAAGGATCATGAGTTCTGGAAAAGCGTACTATTTACGGATGAGTCAAAATATAACATATTTGGATGCGATGGCAGAGCAAAAGTTTGGAGAAAACCCATTACTGCCATGGATCCCAGGCACCTTATTTCGACCTTAAAGCATGGTGGTGGGAGTGTCATGGATTGGAGAGCAGTTGCAGCGTCTGGGGTGGGTAAATTGGTCTTTATTGAAGGAAATATGGATCGCTTCGAGTATAAGACCATATTGGAAAATAATTTGAAGTTATCTGTGGACAAACTGTGCCTTGGCTCGAGCTGGATCTTTCTACAGGATAATGATCCTAAGCACACAGCGCAAATTGTAAAGGATTGGCTGCTGTATTATGCTCCGCGGCAGTTGCACTCATCACCACAAAGCCCGGAATTGAATATTACATAGCACGTATGGAAAATATTGGAGCGGAAAATTCGAAAACACCCTATAAGTAATGCATCAAAGCTCAGAGAGAAACTTCAAGAAGAGTGGCAAAACATTACAGGAGAAGAGCTGGAAAATTTGGTTTTTTTCAATGTTAGACGCTTGCAAGCGGTGATCGATGCGCATGGTGGCCCAACAAAATATTAACTTAGTTATTAAAATTAATATGCTTACCTAGAATAGCTAAGCAAAAAATCGTATGTTCACTTTTGTCAGTGCCTTTTTTCCATTTTTTGTTAATAACTTTGAAAGTTAATGTTGAATAAATGAGAAATTTTAGTTTTTGTTATATACTTGAATTTAAAACAAAACTGCATCATTATTTTTTCTGTGAAAGCTATAGGACGGGTTGAATTCCCAAAAAATGGATCGTATGTAGACTTTAGTCCGCCACTGTATATTATATATATATATATTATTTTTTTTTTTTACGTCGGATTGGTTGTTTTATAATGAATAATCGAGCTTCGACTTATGGGTAATTTAAATCACTTTTAATTTCAAATATATTTTTTTGTTTTTTATATATATGAATTTATGCTTATAGCGGAACATATTTTCGATTAAAATTGTTTATTCTGGATTTTTTTTTTTGTTTCAAACACAAAAATCGGAAATTATTTAATACACTTTAATATTATATTACTAATTTATAGCACTGAATATTTACAGTTAACGTGCGTATATTTATCATGCACGTGTATGTATACGTATGTGTAATATTATTTTGTTATTGCAAATTTTTTCCTTTTTTTTGGTTTTATCTAGCACAATTTGTAAATTAGTTTCGCGTTTTATTAAAAAAATTTTCCTACAATGTTCTTTCAAAATTTATAAAATATTTAACAATCGATTTGTATGAAAGCAGATAATTTTGTTTGTATGTTTGTGTATGTATACGGGTGTTATTTATTTTACCAGCGGTGTTAGTTGAAGTTTGCCGGTTTTACTAGTAGATGTCGTTAGCAATATATATAAATTTCTATGATTTGGCATGTATGTAATTTTTTTCTATTGATATAAACCTACAAAAATACGCAAGTCACATTCCGTCAAAATAATAGCGTCATATTTGTTTACCTCAGTGAATATGTCGAGTTTCGTTCCAAGTAAATCGCATTTGCGGCATTCGTTGCTTTTCTTATTTCATCCAAAGCAAAAGCAGCTGAAGCTCACCGGTTGCTGGTAGAAACTTATGGTGAACATGCTCCAGTGATCAGAACATGTGAGACATGGTTTCGTCAATTTAAAAGTGGAGATTTCGATTTGACAGACAATGAACATCCTGGTGCAGCGAAATACTTCGAAGACGAGGAATCGCATGTTGATCCAACCCAATCGCAACAAAAATTGGCAGAAACACTATATGTGACTGGAGGAGCAATTTGTCAACGTTTAAAAGCCATGGAAAAGTAGTATGGAAAATGGGTGCCACACCAGCTGAACGATAGACAAATGGAAAATCGAAAAACCGTTTTTGAAATGCTGCTTCAACGATTCGAAAGGAAATCTTTTCTGCATCGAATTGTCACGGGGGACGAAAAATGGATTTATTCTGAGAACACGAAGCGAAAAAAATCATGACTTTCCCCTGGTGAAGCTGGCCCATCGACTGCAACGCCAAATCGCTTTGGCCGTAAGACAATGCTCTGTGTTTGGTGGGACCAGTGTGAGTGGTGTACTACGAGTTGTTAAAACCTGGTGAAACGGTGAACACGGATCGCTACCGACAACAAATGATCAATTTGAATCATGCGTTGATCGAAAAACGGTCGAAATGGGCCCGAAGACATGGCAAAGTTATCTGGCAACATGACAACGCGCCGTCTCATACCGCTAAACTGGTGAAAGACACATTAAAAACACTTAATTGGGAAATATTATCGCACCCGCCGTACTCTCCAGACCTCGCCCCGTCCGACTATCACCTTTTCGCATCGATGGGACACTCCCTTGCAGAGCAGTGCTTCGCTAATTTTGAAGAAGTCGAAAAATGGCTCGTCGAATGGTTTGCCTCGAAAGAGAAAAAGTTTTTTTTTGGAATGGTATCCATAATTTGCCTGAGAGATAGGCGAAATGTGTAGAAACCCATAGTCAATACCGGCAAATTTCAACTAACACACCTGGTACACTTATAAAAAATTCGTTTTGAAATTTTTTTTTTGCCTTTTTTTTCTTTTTTTTTTTGTTAAACTCTTAGCACGTTAGTTTGATAAAACTCGCACAGTTTCGTCACTTAACAATGTGTAAAATAGTAGTTTTTATTTTCAAATTGTTTGGATTTTATAGTTTTATAATTTTCACCGTTTCTTTCTCTTAGTAATTTTAGCAGGTCGTACGGCTTTTCGTTTGCCCTTCTCCCTCTCCGACGAGTCCGCTATGTTACGTTATGCGAAATTAACAAGTAAACGAAGTTAATTTTTAACAGAGATCTTTTCTTTTGCTATATTTCGCTTTTGAAAATATAAATTTTTAATTCAAAGTTCACTTTCACGGCTTAATTTGATTTTTTTTGACGAAAATTATTTTGTACTGCACGCAATAGTCTTTAAATCGTTTTGCCTCTGGCTTCTTCTCAACATCATTATTGTTGAGATATTTCCAATTTTTTTTCTTTTATCACACACACGACCGCTCGTTTAAAGATTCGATTTGATTTTTTATTAACTTTGTACCGTTTTTTTTTTCTCATATAGCGGGCCACACACATATTATTTAACTTTTAATAGGTATTTCGCGCTTTTTTGCATTAATTTCGTCCGATTTTGTTCACTTTCTATTATTTTTATTAGCACAATTTTAATATGTTTTTTTTTTCACACACGACCGCTTGGTTCAAGATTCCGTTTTATTTTGTGTATTCTGTGTGATGGCCGCTGTTGCCGTTGGGTAGAGTAGTGTTTTTCGGCACCGAAGGACCATGTATAATTGAGTACAAAATTCCAGGTATGCATGTACGTGTGTATATAACTTTATTTATTTGATCGTTATGCATTTACTTTATAAACTTATATGTGTTATACAATGAATCATATTTTATATGAATTCATATCTTAACGAAGGTTTAAGTAATGCATATTAACAATTCCCCTTTTTAATCTGCTACAATATGGTGTACGATGGCTGATGCATTTATAAAAAAATATTCTTGATGTGTTTATAATTCATATCTCGATGAACTGTGTGGATGTATAAGCTTATAATTTATATACATATATTATATATAAAGTTTTTAAAGATTAAGGTATGAGAGATGTAGTGCTCTCGTTGGCGGATGAAAACGCGACTGAAAACTGTCTGTCGCTGTTGGCTATTTTGGCCGGTTGGTTAATTCAAAACGGTGTTGCTGGTGCGGTGCGTTGACAACATTGGGCGGCATTCGGCAGCATATCGCGGCGTTGCCACCTGAGGGGGATCACTCCGAAAACGTAAGAAGGTCCATGTCCTCAACAGTAACAACCTTATCAAAATACGTAAAATGATATCACCAGGAGATCGGTGAGATTAGTTGGTTGAGTTTGAATTCGTAGTACTCTTTGGAAACCATTACTATTGTTGAAAGGAAAAAAGTAATCAATAATTGTGTGTCTATAGTGATATGCTACTAAATTGTGGCGGTTAATGGTGTTAATGTCATAATAATAACACAAAGAACTCTTAATTATAGTCCACGATTAGTATTGATATTTTCGTTGGATCAGATCTTCCTTCTATTGCATCGAGAGAAATTAGTTAGCAAGGGTAAACGGCAGTTCGGTACTTGTGTACAGTGGAGTTCTCTTTTCACATAATTCTGTAATTGAAAGTATCTCGCTTGAAGGCAGCATACTCATGTGCTAAACTTACGTGTACCCAGTCTAAATATCCATTATTCATTGCGTTTTATGGTTTCTCTTGTATTTTATTCAGTGAAAATTTGTTAACAAAATACAATGTCTCCAGAGCCAGATGCTGAGCAATTAGCATGTAACAAAGTTGATGCTATTGAGGAGGAAACTGACGCTACAATGGAAGAAAATCTACATAACTTGGGTTTGCCTACGAATTCTGGTTGCCATTTCAACGCTGATGGAATCTTTTGCTGCACCTCTATCACCTCCTTGTGCACCTCCCAAGGTAATAGCAGCGCCGGTGCTACATTTGAACCATCAATTGATATGATGGTGAACGACTTTGATGATGAACAAACGTTAAACGAAGATGAAGCATTAGCTGCCATGGAGCACCAAGACCCAAATGATGAAATTGCGACATTGCAGGAGAAGAACTTCAAAGCACATCCAAGGAAAATAACAAAACATGGGCAATAAATGGAAAATAAAAAATCTACACAACTTGGCAATGGTTCAGCATCATCAGCAGCAATGAGCTGTGGTTTCTACCGGTGGCGATGAGCACACTAACTCAACCAAAGAATTTTGCCTTTAATATTTTATATTGTTCTAATTCTAAGTAAGAAATTATGTATTACCTCAATACATATGTATGTATCTGTACAAGTCAGTCAAAGTATTTTATTAAACAGAAGTGAAATTATTTCTCAATTTTCGTTGTTCATATAATTCTTGAATTAAGTCTCGATATAACATTGGATTTATATTTACACTGACTTTAAAAAGTAAGAAGCGACTAAGCACATGTCTTGTAGACATTAGGCGCAAATCAGTACTAATCATTTTTAAATGTAAAGTTTTGCTTGACATTAGGAAAAGACGATACAGTAGATTTAAACCAGCGACAAAGAACGTATATGAATAAGAAGCGGCATGACGGTCTCGTAAATTGGGTTTTTCAGAAAGAGCGTAAATTGAAGGTTCATTTTCAGGAATTCAGGTCCTCTTCACACCATTTTCGCTTGAAAGTCTATCAAAACAAAAACAAAAGCCCAATTGTATGAGAATTAGCAAAAATTTTTCAATACAGTTGTGAAAAATGTAAACAACCGAAATTTTGCTAAAATATCTACAGTAAATTGTGAAAAATTGAAAAAGTGACATTGGCAATAAAGTGATTATGATTAATATTTAATTTAATAGAAGGTGCATTGTAAAAAGTGTTCTGTTCGTGAATTAAAAGAGTGTAAATTCAAACAAAACCAGTGTACATTTTCATATTTATCAATGTAATAGTTCAGTAAAAAATCTATGCATTTTTATATGCGTGTGCATAAGTTTTGTTGACATCAAAAATAAAATACATACATACATAGGTATTTATGTGGTTGAAGTAGCAATCGAAATTACATTTATTTCTTATGCATTCATATTGTCCAGTTTAATATGGGTGTTTTAAATATTATTCTAGATTTATTCAATAGCTCAGTTGATAATATTAGATGTCACTATTTTCCTAAAAATTACAATATGGTCTTTGGCGTAATGGTTACGCCTGCCCTTGTTTTGCCAGAAGTGGCGGGTTCAAAACCTTCTCTCGCTTTTTATTTTTTGAAATTGGTAAATTTTGAATTGTAGGAAATATGTTGGCATGCTTTTGTGTATGTATGAGTTTTTCATATACATGTACTGATATTTGAATGTGTTTGTAATTGACTTCAACTCAACTTAAAATTCTGATTTTTGTAGATTTTGTGATCGTCGCGAAGAAGTCGCTTTTGGATGGCGGGTACAAGGGAAGAGAATATGCAAGTTTTTGCGCATGTGTGTAATTTTCGTGTATACATTGGTCTCTTTGAATGTATGTGTTTTCAACCTCAGACCATGAATTTCTGATTTTTGTTAATTTTGTCATCGTCGCGAAGAAATCGTTTGTGGATGGAGGGTTGAAAGAGGGAAGGGCATGAGCATTATTAAGATTATTCGTGCC
Source organism: Ceratitis rosa (assembly GCA_037013455.1). Classification (NCBI taxonomy): domain Eukaryota; kingdom Metazoa; phylum Arthropoda; class Insecta; order Diptera; family Tephritidae; genus Ceratitis; species Ceratitis rosa. Next base: position 1,716,977 of record JAWMAG010000014.1, on the reverse strand, counting down.
GGGATTGTTGGGGCCAGAATTCCTCCTGAATTCTGGAAACGGAGATCGAAAGTAGGGGCCGATCCTTCAGGCAATTTTACACGCTGAAAAAGAAGAACGAAACCTTCTCCAAAAAGAAAAAAAGGACACCTTTAAGGTTATAAAAATGTATATTTATTTATTTAAAAAATGTCCATGCGAAACGCACAGAAACTCACCTGATGTTGCTGCTGCTGGAGATTCACGTTAAAAAAGAGGGAATTAAAACGGCAACACCGGCCTTTTATACCTTCCACAGAAGGTGGAATATGTAACGGGATGGGAATTAACAGGACCCTTCCCAATAGGGAGGAGTCATGTAGATTTACTCACAGCAGCGACATCTCCAGGTAGAGATCCTGGCTTCTGTGTAGGGTTGCATGCTCAAACATGCCGCCCGCCTTGCAGCATCACTGCAATATAGTGCCAAGATATGAATAAAAAAAAATAAATTTAATTAACATTTCATTGATTTGCATTTTAAAATTCAACTTCATTATATAATTCACAATTCATTATCGTTCTTAATCTATGTTGGGAATCTCTCTGCTTCCGGTCCTCTCTGGTCGGGGCTTGTTGACTTAGAAGGGTGTGCTGCCTGAAAGCATCCATCCAAAGATAGTATTCTGGGCAGCAGGACGGGTAGGAGTGGCTGCCATTAATCCGGGGCGTAGAATGGCGGCATATACTTCGGCGCCAAGAACTAGCGACACGTTGCTCGAGCGATAAAAACTCGGGTCTGCTAGTCGTATGTTGTCAAACTCGTTCCTGATTCTGGAGTCTAATGTGCGTTCCGGAGTTATGCGGGAGAGCGTTGGCCTTATTGTCGCTTGAATCTCCAGGCGCTCATGCCAACCTTTAAGTACCAGTTTGCATGTCTGATGCCCTCGATGTATCACGTGAAGCCGGTGTGCCAGGGCCCTGGAGATTGTTGTCGTTTTTTGTCCGGGGTCTACAATGGCGCGTACATTGGATATGTATCCCTCTGCCATTACCTTGACCGCGACCGTAGGTGTGAGGACAGATTGTCCGAGTGAAGTATGAGCAGGACCAGCGATCCGCTCCCGGGCGTCTCTCATCCTTTGTCGCTGTTGTTGCGGCTGTCTTCTCCATCTATCGCGGTTGACGTGATTGTTAGCTGGGGGTATTGGTGCTTTTTGCACCGCTGACCGTATTCTCGACAGTACAGGTCTGAGATTCGGTGGCCTCACAAGTGCAGGGGGCTCAGCTGTTGGTGACTGGAGATCGGTCTCATCTGCATCCAGGATAAGCACCTCTTCGTCATCACTAGTTTCTTCTAACGAATTTGCTTTGTACGGATGTCGTCTGCGTCGCGGCGGTGTGTCATCATCGACCAGTGTGAATGATTCGCCACTCCCATCACAACATTTTTCCCCTAGGTGCAGTAGGCTGTGGTGTCGCTGTTGACACCGATCGCAGTTTTTGGGTGATGGGCACGTTTTCGTCGTGTGATGTGGCGACAAGCAGTTTGCGCAGTGGCGGTGCACGAGTACGGCGCGAAGTCTCTCGGCTGGTTCCATACGCCGAAGCTCTCTACAAAATACTAGTCGGTGGTTATGACTGCATACGGGACATCCGTTGGTCGGCTTCGTGTTTTGGTGGTGTTTTGATGGTGCTCGTACCATTTTGTTTGGGGAGTGGAGTTCTGTAAAGAAAAAAAATAATAATATTACTTAAGTCTTTGCCATTGGCAAGAAGACTAGTTTCACGATCGGCCTCGTGATCACCCCACGTTCCGTTCGGATTTCTGCAACTCGAACTCGCTTGTCGGAACCTAGGAAAACTCTACTGACTCTGCCGAGTCGCCATTCATTTGGGGGTAAGTTATCCTCTTTGATGACTACGAAGTCATCCACTTCGATGTTTCGTTGGGGTGATTGCCACTTCACGCGTTTCTGCAATTCTTTAAGGTATTCTGCCTTCCATCGCCGGCAGAATCCTTGTTGAATTGCTTTGATCTTTTGCCAGCGGTTGACGATCGATATCGGGTTGTCGGTTGTCTCCGGTTCCGCCGTTGCGAGTAAAGGACTTCCGACCAAGAAATGTCCTGGAGTGAGTGGTTCTGTTGTGTCGGGGTCATCCGAAAGCGGGCTGATCGGTCTCGAGTTTAGACAAGCTTCGATTTTGGCTAACAACGTTGAAAACTCCTCCATCGTGAAGCGCATTGATTCCGAAACCTTTCTAAAATGTGTTTTGAAACTTTTTACTCCGGCTTCCCATAATCCTCCCATATGTGGCGCACCGGGTGGTATGAAGTGCCAGCTCAACTGCTGATGAGCAAAGGATTGGGTAGCCTGATGTAACGCTGCTTTGACGTAGTTCTCAAAATCCTGCTTCATCGTTTTGTTAGCACCAACAAAATTGGTGCCATTATCAGAATATATGTTGCGCGGGCACCCGCGTCGAGCTACGAAGCGATTGAAGGCGGCTATGAATGTGGAGGTAGACAAATCGCTGGTGGCTTCTAGGTGGATAGCCTTTGTTGCGAAGCATACGAAGACGCAGACGTAACCTTTAGTGATTAGGCAGGCTCGTCCGGTGAAATTCCGAATGTCAAACGGGCCGGTGAAATCGATGCCCGTGTTTGTGAATGGCCGTGTTAGCTCTGTACGTTCTGGGGGTAAGGCTGCCATTATTTGTTCGCGCGTTTTCTTCCTGTAAATGATGCAAACTTTACAATGGTTAACTATGTTTTTTACAAGATTTTTCATCCTAACGATCCAAAATTCTGACCTCAGCAATCTCACCATCAATTTATTTCCTCCGTGGAGCGAAATCAAATGGGAGAACTTTACGAGTAATCTAGAGAATTGGCAATCGTAGGGTAGGATAATTGGAAAACGCTCGCTGTACGGCAGATTCGCCAGCGCAAGTCTTCCTCCAACTCTCATAATCCCATTTCCATCGAGAAATGGGTTTAGAGTTTTTGTAGGACTTTTTGCGCTGACGGGATTTGACTTGCTCAACGCCTGGTATTCATCCGAGTAACCGTGTTTCTGCGCTAGGGTAATAAGTCGCGTCTTGGCTCCTTGAATTTCTTCCGCGGTTAACTCGTCCGGATTCCTCTTTGCTGCCTGTCGGTGCATCGGGTGAATTCGTTTATAGAACCTAAAAATTCTTGCTACTACACGTAATGCTCTGGAGAAGTCTGAGAACCTGTCTAATATATCTTCGTGATCTTGGACGTTGGTTGCATGTACTCTTGTCCTCTTCTCCTCTAACTCCGTATTAAGGACTATGTCCTTCTCGTGATGCGGCCATCCAGATTGTTCCTTGGTTAACCAGTCTGGTCCATGCCACCAGAGAGTGCTTCTGGCTAATTCTTGAGGTGATGCTCCGCGACTACCAAGATCAGCGGGGTTGTCAGCTGAGTCTACGTGATTCCATCCTGAGGTTCCCACTAATTCTTCAATCTTGGCAATTCTGTTAGCCACGAACGTTGTCCAGGAACACGGTGGTTTCTTCAGCCAGGAAAGCACAATGGTCGAGTCCGTCCACTTATACACCACTGGTTGAGGTATTTCCAGCTGTGGAAGCAACGTGTTAATCAATTCAGACAAAAGTAACGCGCCGCATAATTCTAATCGAGGAAGCGAAATAGTTTTCACTGGCGCTACCTTAGTTTTACCTACCAATAAGTTAATGTACGGGATTCTATCGGAATTGCGTTCGCGTATTTTTACGTAGACCGCTGCTGCGTATGCCTTTTCCGAGGCATCACAAAATCCATGGAACTCTATTTCATCCCAAGGAGTAAAATGAATCCATCTCGGAATCCGGATCTCACCTATATAAATATAGTTATTGAGAAACTGTTCCCAACGAAGGTAGAGATTTCTAGGTAGGCTATCATCCCAGTCAATTTTTGCTAACCATATATCCTGCATGAGTATTTTTGCCTCTACTACTATCGGACCCAGCCAGCCGGCTGGGTCGAATAGTTTGGCTACGCATGATAGCACCTCCCTCTTGGAGTAACTATTCCTAACCTGGATGTGCTGAACGTTGAAATAAAAAGCGTCTTGAGCTGCATTCCATCTGATGCCCAGCATCTTCGCCTCGCTTAAGTCGTCGATGTTCAGAAATTCCTCTTTCAGCAGATGCTCCTTGGGTAATCCAGCTAAAATACCCTTAGTATTGGACGTCCATTTCCTGAGTGGGAATCCAGCTCCTTTCAACGCCTCTATCAGCTCATCGCGAGTTTTAATGGCTCCTGCCAATACATCATCCACATACATATATTGCTTCAATACCTTTGAAGCAAGGGGCCACCGAGTGCTGATATCGTCTGCCATCTGGAGAAGCGTTCTTATTGCCAAGTACGGGGCGCAGTTTACACCGAAAGTTACGGTCAGGAGTTCGTAATCCTGTAACTCTTCATTCTGTGATCCTCTGTAGACGATCCTCTGATAACGCGTATTGTCCGGCTGCAACCGTATCTGCCGGTACATTTTTTCGATGTCTGCGTTAAATACATATTTAAAAAACCGCCATTTCAGCAGTAGACAAACCAGATCCGCTTGGAGTACTGGTCCAGGATGGAGGACATCGTTTAGGCTCACTCCGTTAGATGATGGTGATGAGGCATTGAATACCACGCGGAGTTTGGTAGTGGTGCTGTCCGGTTTGATAACCGCATGATGGGGCAGGTAATATGTATCCTCAAGCCTACCTCTTGAGTTCTCAATTCTTACCATGTGGCCAAGCTTTATGTACTCGTCCAGCACTCTGTCGTATTCTGCTTTCAGCTCCGGCCTTCTTAGAAGTGATGACTCATTCCGCAGGAACTGATGGGCAGCACCGTTACGGGAATATCCCAGGTTGACATCCGTCGGAAATTCGCGCCGAAACGGCAATGACACCACGTATCGTCCTTCTTTATCTTTCGCTGTTGTGTTTCGGAATTGCTCTTCGCAGTATGATTCCTCTAGATTCATCTGCCTTTTCCGATTTGGAACTTCCTCCAATTCCCAGAATCGCGTCAACTGCTCTCCTGACATCTCCGTGAAGTAGGACGTATAGTGCGATCCTTGAGTAGGCTGTTGAAGAAGAGGTCCAGTCAGAATCCATCCGAAAACCGTTTCCTGTGCTAGTAGTGAGCCTAAAATATTTTTTCGTATGTTTCCCAAGATCACTGATGGATACAAATCTGCACCGATAATTACATCGACCTGTTGACTCTTAAAAAAGTTGGCATCGGCTAACTTAAGTGGGGGCAAAGAATCACTTTGTGATTGATTCACTGCCGACTTGGGGAGGTTTCCTGTCAATTGGGGTAGAATCAGACCTCTTGCCTCGATTCTAAACGGGGGGTTTACAGGAGAACCTATCACAAAATGTGCGATTTTTCGTACTCTAGCCAGCGCTGATGAACTTATGCCACTTACTTGAGTATCAACAGGCCGTGATCGCATACCGATGCGTTTCTGCAACCGTTCAGTGATAAACGTAGCTTCAGATCCCGGATCCAAAAGCGCTCTGGCTTGATAGTCCATTCCTTGATGACATACGTTAATTATCGCCGTTCCTAGAATAACATTTTTGGAACTTGTGGTGAATAGCGCTTGCACCTTAGTGCTACCAGTCGGAGGTTGAGAAGATTGATTTTCTCTCTTTCCTGGAGACGGGCGCGATGAATGTGTCGCGTTTTTATTTCCTGTAGGGAAGCGATGTAGCAAGGAATGATGTCTTTGATGGCAACTCAGACAGTTGAAGGGACTTTTACAGTCCCTTGCTATATGGGAGTGCGCTAGGCAGTTCATGCATAAATTATGCTTTCTCACGACATTTACCCTATCATCCACGTTCATGGCCAAAAACTTCGGGCAACTCTTTAAAACGTGGGCTTGATCAGACACAATCTGCAAACAGACTGTGAGAATTGACCATGGTGGACTACAACCTTTCTGTTAGGCTGTGGTAGAGTGGTTTTGTTAGGCAAGGGTCTAGTAGATCTGGAACTTTGTATGTCAGATACTGTTTCAAGTGTCTGAAATCTACTGGTCAGAAACTGATCCAGTTCCTCCCACCTCGGAATTTCCGCTTTCTGCAAAATTCCCTGCTCCCATAGCGCTAATGTGGTATCGGGCAATCTGCTTGATACCAGAAAAACAAATATTGCGTCCCCGTTTTCAATGTCGATTCCATACATTCGAAGAACTGAGATGCAATTGTTTACCGAACGTTGTAAATTTTTGATTTCAGCGCCTCGTTCGATGCTCACTGAGGACAAGTTAAATAGCGTTTTTAACTGACTATTAACCATGATACGTTTGTTTTCGTACCTGTCCGATAAGTTTTGCCACGCGGCAAGGAAGCCCTCATTAGTTAAAGGCGATTTTTTAACGATGTCTTTCGCTTCGCCACGCGTTTTTTGATTTAAATGATACAATTTCTCTACTGGACTTAATCGTGAATTGTTAATATAGATTGCGGTAAATAAGTCTCGAAAAGATGGCCAAGCCATGTAGTCGCCATAGAAGATTTCAGTATCACATGGGGGTAAATTAATATTGGATCGCGGAGTCGGTTCAACTTCTCTTGGTATGGGATTTACCGTCGACGAGGTTTGCTGCACGAAAGTTAAATTATGGATGGTCTCCCCCATCAATGCCGCGCACGTCAGATATGCTGTGTAGCAATTCTGATACCTACACTTTGCTGAACGCATGGCTGCGGCGCCCGTTTCGTCTTCCGATAAACTCCGAGAATATGTATCGAAGGACTCCTTTACCTTCAGCCATAATGCTTTGAGTTCGTCTTTTTGGATATCAAGCGAGTAGACCGAATGACTAGCATTGGGAGTGTTGTTATATAATTCTTCAAACTCCAACAATGCATCACAAGCGCGTGAAAAATCATTTAAGCTAGTCATTTTTCCGAGTTTAATGTATATTTCGAATTATAAAAATTTGAGAATGGAAAAAAAAATTTTTAATATTAATGTACGAAAGTAAAGCCGGCCAGAATTTGTTTGTTTTCTACGAACTTTGTTGCTTAGTGTGAATCTGGACTATTTTAAGTACCAGTATACGTTATTTGAAGTATAGTATAAGTTATTACATTAACGAACTGTGGTACTTCCGGTTTAATGTACCCCCAATGTAGATATGTACATACAAACGAGAGATGTGATAATAGGTCTAATATTCGCTAACTTCAAGTTGGTTTTTCTAATAGCAGAAAGAGCCAAATATGAAAAAAAGACTTACCTTTAAACGTTGCTTACTGTTTTTTTTTTTTTTGTTAATGGAAGATTTTAGTTGCTCCTCACGGTGGGCTTGGTAGAGCCTTGTTGCTTTCTCGGTGGGTTTGGTAGAGCCTTGTTGCTTTCTCGGTGGGCTTGGTAGAGCCTTGTTGCTTACTCGGTGGGCTTGGTAGAGCCTTGTTGCTTTCTCGGTGGGCTTGGTAGAGCATTGTTGCTTTCTCGGTGGGCTTGGTAGAGCCTTGTTGTTAAAACGGGGGGCTTGGTAGAGCCTTGCTAGCTTTGTTTAAATTAAAAAATATTAAAAAATGCGAATGGTAGTGACTACTGAACTCCCGAAGTACAGGTCACACCATTGTAGAGCTTTTTTGTTTTTTTTTTTTTTTTTTTTTTACAAAATACTTGCAACGTCCCAGTTGGAAAAAAAAAACAATTTTTTTTTTTTTTTTTTTTTTTTTTTTTTTTTTTTTTTTTATGACAATTTATTTTATTATACAATATTCCGCAGACGCAAAAATAATTATAATATCGGTTGATAATGGAAATGACTGTGGGGGACTCACCTATTTACTGCTTGTGTTGCTTACGGTGATGCTGGATGCCAGTCTTTTGATGTACGTTGGGCCTATGTGTAAGGCCTTGCTGCTTGTTGGGCCTGTAGGTGGTGCCTTGCTGGTTGATGGGCCTGTAGTTAAGGCCTTGCAACTTGTTGGGCCTGTGGCGAAGGCCTGGTGGCACTTTCACTTTCGTGCAGCTGGGCGCCTTGTTTCGTGGCGGTTTTCTCGCCGGCGCACCAAGTTTCTGCACTTTTATCACAACACTTTCACTTTATGCAGCTGGGCGCCTTGTTTCGTGGCGGTTTTCTCGCCGACGCTCCAAGTTTCTGCACTTTTAACACAACACTTTCACTTTATGCAGCTGTGCGCCTTGTTTCGTGGCGGTTTTCTCGCAAGCGCTCCAAGTTTCTGCACTTTTAACACAACACTTTCACTTTAGGCAGCTGGACGCCTTGTTTCGTGGCGGTTTTCTCGCCGGCGCTCCAAGTTTCTGCACTTTTATCACAACACTTTTTACTTTATGCAGCTATGCGCCTTGTTTCGTGGCGGTTTTCTCGCCGGCGCTCCAAGTTTCTGCACTTTTAACACAACACTTTTACTTTATGCAGCTGTGCGCCTTGTTTCGTGGCGGTTTTCTCGCCGGCGCTCCAAGTTTTTGCACTTTTATCACAACACTTTTTACTCACCTGGATATTTTTGTTTTGATCCTCCTTTCCACTTCCGTACCCATGTTTTGGAGGTGTCTCAATCGGAGTGGAAAAAGTGCTTCGAAAATTGGTTTGAGCGCATGCAAAAGTGTATAAATCTTGATGGAGAATATTTTGAAAAACAATAAAACCATTTTCGTTGATAAATATTCGTGTTTTCATTATTTGGCCAGACATATATATAGCAGCCTACGTATGTACATATGTTTGTATGTACATATTATGTCTTTAGTTGTAAATACACATCATTACCATGACAACTTACATACATACATATATATATGCCGCCTAGTTGAACTTGCAAAAACTATTCTTCGCATAACACTTAATTTTCAGAGGAATCTCAAAATTCTTTTATTCAAAGTATTGATCATTGGTTTCTACCCATTTCGCCCATCTCTCAGGCAAATTATAGATACCATTCCAAAAAGATTTTTTCTCATTCGACGAGCCATTTTTCGACTTCTTCAAAATTAGCGAAGCACTGCTCTGCAAGGGAGTGTCCCATCGATGCGAAAAGGTGATAGTCGGACGGGGCGAGGTCTGGAGAGTACGGCGGGTGCGATAATATTTCCCAATTAAGTGTTTTTAATGTGTCTTTCACCAGTTTAGCGGTATGAGACGGCGCGTTGTCATGTTGCCAGATAACTTTGCCATGTCTTCGGGCCCATTCCGACCGTTTTTCGATCAACGCATGATTCAAATTGATCATTTGTTGTCGGTAGCGATCCGTGTTCATCGTTTCGCCAGGTTTTAACAACTCGTAGTACACCACACCACACTGGTCCCACCAAACACAGAGCATTGTCTTACGGCCAAAGCGATTTGGTCTTGCAGTCGATGGGCCAGCTTCACCAGGGGAAAGCCATAACTTTTTTCGCTTCGGGTTCTCAAAATAAATCCATTTTTCGTCCCCCGTGACAATTCGATGCAGAAAAGATTTCCTTTCGAATCGTTAAAGCAGCATTTCACAAACGGTTTTTCAATTTTCCATTTGTCTATCGTTCGGCTGGTATGGCACCCATTTTCCATACTTCTGGATCTTTCCCATGGCTTTTAAACGTTGGCAAATTGCTCCTCGAGTCACATATAGTGTTTCTGCCAATTTTTGTTGCGATTGGTTTGGATCAACATGCAATTCCTAAATTGACGAAACCATGTCTCACATGTTCTAATCACTGGAGCATGTTCACCATAAGTTTCTACCAGCTTCAACTGCTTTTTTCTTTTGATGAAATAAGAAAAGCAACGAATGCCGCAAATGTGATTTACTTCGAACCAAACTGACTTGCGTATTTTTGTAGGTTAATTTTAATAGAAAAAAATTACATACATGCCAAATCATAGAAATTTATACATATTGCTAATGACATCTACTAGTAAAACCGGCAACCTTCAACAAACACACCTGGTATATATATTGTATTGTTTTGTAAATTGTTTTATATTATTATGAATATTAAAATGAAGATTAAAAAAAATTAAAAATTTCAAAGTACATATGTATGTACATATGTATGTGAAATGCAAATTGCCGACGGCAGTTTTGCTATTTTTGAGGTGCATGATCAGCAGACCTAATTGTACATATGTTAATATATATATTAAATCATTTATTTAACAATTAACTTTAAATTGAGAGATTATCTCTTTATAAAAATTAATTTAGTAAAACATTTACATAAAATGATTAGAATTGTAGCTACATTTCTGCCCCTTCATAATTTGCAATTTGTTTTCATCGCCGCCAAAGCAAAAATTCAAAGCGAATTGAGCTTATATTTCCCCATCGTCGACGAAAAATGGTGTGAAGAGGACACGAATTCCTGAAAACGACTCTACCGCATTTGCACAGAGACCGTATGAGTCTTGCCGCTTCTTATTCATATACGTTCTTTGCCAGCGATTACAGCCATTATGATGAAGCAGCACCACAGAAAAGCAAATTTTTTTCATTTAGAATACTCGAAGGTTGAATACATAAAACATCTCGTTTATTTTGTGAACCACCCGGTTCAAAATAAAAGTAGTCACATTTGGCAATTTTTGGATAAAGTCGGGAAGTAATGCGATTCCAATTGTCCCAATCATATATTGGAACGGCCATAAGAGCTTCAACCTGTTGTACTTGCTTATCGCACAAACTGTGCTTCACCGCATAGTAGCATCACGCTTTTGTATTGGCTTACCACTCGTCGGCAGCGGCGACAACGTATAGCATTATCGTTAAATTTTATTTCAGACATTGCCCCCTTGGGTGATGTGGGTTGTTTGCTGGTGACAACGCCACAGAGCCAGCGTCATTAAAATGAAATTGTGCATACAAAAAGCGCAACACTTCCACTCACAAGACGCAAAGTATGCTGGTTGGTAACAGCATGCATTGAATTGCTTCCTGCACTTTTAAATATAATTTACATTCGATATTGCAAATGGAATCTGTAGTCTATTTGGAAGTTTTGAAATTTCCGAAATACTATTTTCTTGGAAGAATTTTAAAAAGAAATCCGACGGTCAATGAAAATATAATTTCGCTGTCTATTTCAACGTGCATCGTCCAATAACCATTTAAGAACACATAAAGCAGTAAAATGCTGAATTACGCTGATAATAAAATTCAACACTTCACATGTCAGACATTTGACCATATAACAGAAATGTATATCCTTATAATCTGTTGAAAAGTATTTTATTAACAACCTAAGACGTTCCACATAAATTCCCTCTGGAACAAGAGCATCACCAACTTTGGAGCACAACTGTTTTAGTCGTTGACCTTCCCACATTTTCAAAAGAAAAGAAGGAAAATAAAATAAAACAGACTCCAACAAGAGTAGCATAATGACCCATTGATAGTATCGCAGATATATTCTTTCCACGGCTATTACATTAATCGAGCAGTAATATTTTTTAATATTTAAATTAGTAACAACATTGGCATCTCTGTTATATTTATTTTTTTTTTAGAAAAAGCAATTTTCCAAAACCATACAACTTTGGCACACACACATACATATATTTAATTATGCGTAGACTATTCGGTTAAATTGGAGATATGAAAATTCTTTATTTTACTTTTGCAATGTCGACTCTGTTGTTGTTTCTCAGTCAACTCCATATCTTTACAACCCAAGCGCACTATATTGACACCACCTCCACCACCCGGAAAATCTACATTGGGCATACAACGTGCTTGTGTCATCAATCGCGTTGGTCCAGCATTTGTTGTTACATTCTCCATACGCAACATAACACGCTCCACAAGCAATTCAACTGTTTGCCCGATATTGTAACCAGTACAAGCGCTAGTCTCAATGTACGGTAGTGCATAGCGGTAGGACAGAGCACGCACTTGTTCTAACCAAATACTAATTTCAAGGAAGGATTTCTCGTTGGTCAAATCGAAAATGAGTAGAAAGCCCATCGCATCACGATAGAAGGCAGTGGTCAATGAACGAAAACGTTCCTGTCCGGCAGTATCCTAAAGTTGCAAATTTATGCGATGATTGCGACCACGATATGTGTAGATCCGTAACACCAGCAACTTCTATGTGGTGTATGATCTTGTACATCATACACATTAAAAATATAAGTGTCCATGGTCCAACAGAAGGAATTAACCAATTCACTGTATTTGTCATCGCCCATACATTGTATGGGTTCGCCGAAATACTGCTTAGCAGAAAGCAAAACAGGTTAATAAAATAACCACTGTACATTGGAATGCAATGTGAAAACCACATCGCATATGCGAACCGATTTCAATTGCAAAAATTTGGAAAGCGGTTTCACAGCCGCATACATATTGATGGCTTGTGGAATGAATATTTCCAAAATATCTAACACGAAATCACAAATTTTGAAGATATCATTGAAGGCATGGAATACCAAATACAACCATGAGTTGTGCATTACATAATGCTAATTTATTTTGACTTTTTAAGAAATTGGTAATCAATGTAATTTCTTTTTATTTAAATACACGAAATAGTTGTCATCTAATATTGCACCAAACTTAATTATTTTGGAATAGCACTGAAATAATCAGGATACATTGACTGGCGGAAAAGCTTCGTCATAGACATAGGTATACAACATCCCACCACACAATTTTGTTAACAAACACACATTTACCGATTGGTAAATGTACTTATGTTTATTCCCTTGGAAAAAAAAGAAAATACTAAAACGCTGAAAGTTCAAAAGCACTGTATCAGGGATGAGAGATGAAATTGATTTTGTTCTTTTTATTGTTAAAAATTTTAGTTTCTTCCATTTAATAAAATTTTGAAACATTAAATGAAGTCAGTAATAATTTTATATTTATTACTTATTGAAATGAAATTATAAATTAATGAAACTAAGTGAAATGGACAATAGTAAAATGTTGGCTAAATTCGAAGAATTGTAACTGATTTCTTCTAATATTTACCTGGCTAAATATTTGTATCTGACAGTGGAACAGAAATATAGAAATTTTTTTAAATTCATTAATAATTAAACGAAAAAAAGAAGAAGGAAGAAACTTGCACAGCATATAGTATAGATACATCTTCACAACTTTCAACTCACGTGGTCCTTCGGACAACCAAAATACGCGAATGTATTTTCACGCCGGCAGCAGCATTGCGTTCTGGCATTCTGCTGCAACAATTGTTTGCTGTGATATTTGCTGGTGTCTCCTGTTGTGGATTGATGATATCACTCATAAAAAAAACTTGCGACATATTTTTGCATATTTCCAAGTTTTTTTGGTGGTAAAACAAATATTTTATAGTAGTAATTCTGCTGCAGCTAAATTGTCCTCGAGTACCTGTAAAATTATAAATGAAAAAGCTGGTTTATAAACGACTACAATACGTACCTTCTTACCTTACTGGCAGCATAGAAAAGAAAGGCCATTTCATTTCATTGACGACGGTCATTCTTTGCTGCAATTACCCATCTAACATACCTTCCGTCCATAGCAACCTATCTTAAAAGAGTGGCATGCAAGTGAAAAGTTGTCACCGCTCGCCCATACCGTTACTGACGGTTGTCCCATAGAAACCAGCGGCGACTTGATTTTTTCCGTAAAACCGGCTCAGCTCATTTCTCGCTCTTGTACAAGGTTGCCAGTATAGACTTTGTAAACTAATATGAAATAAACTAATAACAATTAATATGAAAATGCTTAGTTTTTTCAAAAGAAATGAAAACTAAATTCGTAATTTATTATTTATTACCTTATAGATCATGTATATTTGATTGGTGTTTATATTCGAACATATAATTATGAAATTTGTTGACGAAAATTATAAATTTGTTTAAAAGTATGCAAACACACTGGCAGCTGGCAATATTTCGCTGACATTCGCAGCGTCGATAACTCGTGTATGTACATCGCTCTTCCAGTCGGCTGTTATGGACGTTAGCTATGTAAAATGGGTAGTTGCAGCATTAGAAACGAAAAAAAAGTTGCCAGATCAACGTAGTTTCCACTTTATAATACTACGCTCACACGCACGAGATTATGAAACATCAAGGTGCGTGATGCCATAATTGTTTTTTTTCCTCTCATTAACAAACGATCATAAGATCATATTTCTTTATCTATCTATATACAATACTTTCAAAGTTTCAAAAGCATACTGTTCTCACAATTCTCGCCACCCAACATTATGTTTTTTGGCCAAGCATTTACAATTAAAATTTTTAAAAAATATTTCAGTAAGGAAAATGACTGGCTACGGCAAAATGCTTAAAAGCAGAGCGACAAGGGCATCGGTATGCAAGCGCATGTCGTCTGTGTGAAGGGAGACATCCGATACGCCTATGTCCGGTCTACCGGCAAAAGTCGTCAGAAGAGAGGCTTCGCGAAGCGCTCCTTGGCCAATTTTGCGCCAACTGCCTATCAATTGCCCATAGGGAAAAGAATTGCACGAGTCAATTCAGGTGCCGAAAATGCAATGAGAGGCATCATACGACCCTTCACATAGACGACACAAAGGCAACTAAACCCAAACCAAAGCCGAGAGTGAGATCCTGGGCTGACCAAGTCGCCGATGAAGAAAGCAACGCGATCTCTCTTTATGCGAATGAATCCGGTGACAAATCGCTGGTAACCACAGAGCCCGCAGCGGAAACACGGCCTTTCTGCGCTACAAATCAAGGGGTACCGGAAACTCGGACTTTCCGACCCCCACTTCAGTATGAGAAGAAGAAGGCCTCTGGATCGGAGACTTTCCGACCACGCCAGAACAAGCAACGCAGATCGGGAACATGTCCTTTCCGACCGCACCAATCACACCAGCAACAAGGCGAAGGTAGACTGGTGACCAGGCCTCACCAGCTCTCTCGCCATTTTAGAAGTGGGCAACTCGGCGCCCAAAATCTACTGGGGCAAACACTCCGCCCGATTATAGCCATGGCCCCAACAGCAGTAATCAAAATAGAGGCAGGAAGTCGCCTCCATTTAGTACGTGCATTGGTAGACGTATGCGATTCAACGACTCTAATCTAATGGTCGAGCTGAGGCCCCGCCGGTAGAAATAGGGAGCCAAAGAGGTTGCATGCTATGCTTCCGGGGAAAGCACGGGACAGCGACACGCATAATGACGCATGCGGTCGCGGTTAATGACTTACGGTGCGTTTGTCCCAGCACATCGCTGGACCCTGGAATCGTGAGCGCACATGTCCACATTAAACTCGCCCATCCTCAATTTGATCGATCCAGTCCGGTACGGCTCGTGCTCGGCGCGGATGTATACGCCGACATAGTACTGCCAGGAACACTACCCACCTCCTTTGGCCAGCTTATAGGGCAAAGCACAGTCTTTGGATGGGTCCTCTCGGGCGTGCGCAAAAATTAATAATATCTTAATATAATATCTAACCATAAGCATAATGAATTCAATAAGCACAAATGAATTAGAACCACGTATGTTTCATTAACAACCACAGGTTGGCGCACATGAGGACATTAATTTTCTTCAGGATTCCAAACGCCGATACCAAGATATTCATGTAAATGGGAGTGATGGTTGGGTTCGCCTCTTAACCAGGTCTTGCTTACCGCAAGGGGGCCGGCATGTTTAGGCCAAAAGCCTAAATTACCTCTCCTTATGTACTACCCTAATATTTCCAATAAAAAGCTTTCGTTAAATAGTAACATGAACCGTTTACTGAATTGATGGCAAACGGTAAGAACTTATTATTCCTATACACATCTGCGATTTTATTAGTCAAAGTGAACGGACGTGTCCTAAACAGCGAACCACCAGCCATCACCCTCATCAACCACATACCATTGTACAGGTAAAACCCATATTTAAATCAATAAAAGACTTAGGGCCGTTTTCACCATCTCCGGTTAAGCACTTAATCAGAACTTAATCGGAAGGTAGCAAAAAATTCGTTTTCACAATGTCCGGTTAAGGCGCATCTGTCAATTAAGTTGCGGTTAACTTAACGCCAACATCGAGTGACGATTAGCTATAGGGAAAGAACGTGCTGTACATAAATTGAGTAAATAAATGTTGTTGATAATTTATTTAATTTTGCATGAATAAAGCAGCGGAAATTTTGCTTTTAACATTCCGCTTTTATGCATCGGGAAGTTTTTTAATATATAAAAGTGCTGACTGCCAATCGGGTGGTAAATATTATCTATTGCTACCGCAGCACTTGATCACTCATTCATCAGAATACCGAAAAAGCAAGGAAATTGAGAGCAATGCGGGCATAATGGATTTTGTTTGCAAGTGACCTGGTTCTGGACATGACAGCATTATTTTTAATAACAGCTGTCTGAATCACCGGTTCGAGCAAATCGTATTTCGGGACATTTTTAAATGTGTGGCAGTAGTTATGGAGTCAGCAACTACATGATGTGTCTTTTACATCCCAATCTTCTCTGAACGTTTTTACAATAAATCTGAAATCCGTACTAGAAATTGCATATCGAGGAGCTATGGATTGAGAGTTTCGCTCAGCACAACTATGAACATCATTGTTGCTTATAGAGTGTTGCACAATTTTGCTATCCAGAATGACTCTAACTTGGATGAGGTAGAAGCTCAAGTCGCATCCGTTGATGCCGACGAAAACATAGCTCAGGTGCAAGGAAACCTTATACATACATATATTATATAAATTTTATACATGTAATTTAAAACCTTTTTCCAAATAAAAATACATGAAATAAATTTTATTAAATTACATTTTTTTTCATAACCAAAAAATAAATTTAAAAAAATAAAAGATAACACGGAAGATCTTAAAAATTACTCAACCAAAGAGTGTAGAAAAATGTAAGCAGATAGCAGCTGTCATGCAGCTTTGATGTATTCACAACGTAAATTTTTGTGAATCTACGTTAAAATATTCACAATGATTAAACTAACCAGAAGTTAAGTAACCAGAACTTGGTGAAAATGAAAGTGTCATATCAGCCTATCTGACGGTTAGCTATCCTCCGGTTAAAGGTTAAGTTAATCGGACATTGTGAAAACGGGCCTTAGTTAAAATACATTATCAACAGAAAAACTCTATTGGTTTATTTTTATATTCACTAAATATACACCGGTGCGCTCCAATCCCACGACGCGCCGCTGTAAATACCTGTCAAAACAATTTTTTTGCTTGCTCTATGTTACTCCACAAAAAAGTCAGAGCAAAAAATTATGCTCTAAGTTGCTCTATTTCTGCTTAGAGCAGACTCATGACACAAAGGGTAGAGCAAGTAAGAGCAAAAAAAGTGTCATGAAATACAATTTTGTGAGATAGAGTAACCTAGAGCAGCACAATAAACAAACCTATTATAGTGAGCTAAGAGGCCTGGTTTGTTTGTATGAATTGACTATTTTTGTTATACAACAAAGAAAAATGGTAGAAGTGACAGCTGTTTCGGAGATCACCACATCTCCTCATCAGACTTCTTATGACAGGGATTGACCCAACTAGCCTATATATTATATTATATTAGCTGTACCCTGCAACGCTTTGCTGTCTCACATACTCATTGAATGTATGAAAAATTCATCTATATTTTATCATAACTTTATTCACACAATGCTTGTGGGAATACAACATTTTTGGTTTAACCACTGACATTCCTTCATTTCCTGAATAGAGGAACAGTCCGACTGTTTGAATGGGTCCCTGATCCACTCCCCGGCGAGAAGAAGAGTCTTCCTGTTAATTTAAGCAAACAGCCACATATGTATTAAATTTCAAGTAAATCCACCCATAAATAAACGTATAATAAGATTTTTTTGAATAGGTCAGTCCCTGGTCCACTTTCCGGATATAAGTATAGTCTTCCTGTTAACTTAAACAAAAGGGCACCCATGTACCGAATTTTAAGTAATTCGATCCATAAATAAGTTTTTTTTTTTAATAGGTCATTTCCCGGTTCACTTCCCGGAGAGAAGTGTAGTCTTCCTGTTCACTATCTATCAAATCGGACTCACCTAGGCCTGACTTAGACCCATCGTGATACCACAACAACTTAAACCATCAGGTTTCATCCTCCATCCATTTTGATTATCTAATGAACCTCATTAGATTCATGACTTTGACGTCAGCTATCTTCGATAGACCATCCAGCAGTAGGGTTCCATAATTACGAAACCTCGCCCTGTTTAAAGCAGGACAGTCGCATAAGAGATGGGTGATCGTCACCTCTTCTTCATCATCATTGCAGCTTCTGCAGCATCTTCTATAGGGAGCCCCTAGTTTTTCTGCGGGGTGTCCTATCGGACAGTGGCCTATCAGAGCTCCTATAACTTTGGACATGTCACCTCTTTTTAAGGAGTACATATCCCGTGATCTCTTCTTATCCCATTTCGGTCATGTGTGCTTGGTTTTGCGGCAGGTTGTGATGTCATTCCACCTTGTAACGGCTTGTTCATAGATATATGAATTCCTTGAGAAGCAGTTTGCATGTAGCAAGAGGCATACCAATGCGTTTTATATCGAGAAGAATCTGCATGGTAGTACCTCGCCTAGCAAGTTCATCCGCCTTACAGTTTCCCTCGATGTCCCTGTGACCAGGGTCCAATATGAGAGACAGTCTGTTCTGTTTGGCCATATCTGGTAGAGATCCGCGACAGTTCAGCACTAATTTGGAGTTGAGCGTAAGCGAGCCCAGTGCTTTTATTGCTGCCTGACTATCGCTGAAAATTAAGATATCTTTATCTTTAAAGCTGTTTCCATGATAGCAGATATCTCCGCCTGGAAAACACTGCAATGGTCAAGTAACCTGATCGAGAGTTCCATCGGAGGGTTTTCTGGGAAGACACTTCCGCAAACTTTACCATTAAGCTTTGACCCGTCCGTATATATTTTCAGGCTATACCTTGGAGTATTGTAACTATCTTCTTCCCTGCTGGGAATTCGTATTCTAAAGTGGTTATCAGTTACTACTATTGGACCACGTCTATCCGTATAAACTTGGTATGAAGTCGTATTTACTCAATATTGTCGAGTGTCCCCAAACCTGGGTAGACCATTGATTTGACTCTCTTAGACGATGTGTAGTCATTGCTGCCGACTGATGTACCACCGAATCCTTACTTGGCGTGCTTCTAAGTGCACCACTGATACACATTAAGGCACTACTTTGAACCTTACCTAAGAATTTAGCATTTCAAGCTTTACTACTGAGACGTAGATCTATCGGCAAATCCTGGGGTTTAGACCCCATTTCATACCTATTGCTCTTTCGCATATATATATGGCCGTAGCAGCCTTTTTGTATCATTGAATAATATTATCTTTTCAGTTAAGGTACTTGTCTAAGATGACTCGTAGAAATTTAGCTTTTGATCCCAGACTAAGTTGAACGCCGTGCAGTACCGGCTGATAGCGGGGATCTTGTATATTCTTGTGAATAGTACGAGTTCTACCTTGTTTGAGTTGACAGAGAGGCCACATTTGGTAGTCCAGGACTATACAGAGTCTCAGAGGGTTTGTGGAAACTTCCCTCCGTATGCAATGGCGATGTCATCAGCGTAGGCAATTACTCTGTCTCCACCCCATTCCGTTTGCGTTAATATTGAGTTTACTGTGAGATTCCAGAACAATGGAGAGGGAGCCTCAGTTTACATATCTGGATATTTGATATCCTTCTAGGTTCGCGTTTATAACTCTGCTTAATAGCAGTTGGTTGATGAAATAATGGAGTGTCGACATCTAAACTCAACAATGCAGCTGTAACTGCGCTTGGTAAGATTTTATTGAAAGCCCTTTCTACATGTATATCCAGGAAGGCAACAAGACAAAATTCCCTGTTGTAGAGAGGATTTTCAAAGAAGGTAATTCGTCCATGCAGTGCAGTTTCTGTCAATTTTCCCTTTGGTAGGCGTGCTGATTATTTGACAGTAGCCTCCTATCAATGGTTTGAGAGAGATAGTTCACTATGATCCTCTCTAATGCTTTTAGCCCAAAGAAAGAAAGACTTATGGTTCTCAAGTCTTTAGGGTAACTATAAGTGCCCTCCCTCCAGGAAGATCTTTTTGCCGTCTTTATAGCCTTTTTATAGACCCTGAAGTCTCTAACCAGTGCTCAGATAGTCTCTTAGCCGGAGTTTGTCGAGTTCTTTCAACCACCAGTGCGGTTTGCGCTTTCCTCGCCTCATGCGCACTTTACATGCTCGACTTAGAGTTTCGGAGGACGAACTTGTGAAGAAATCTACTAGATTATCCAATTATTCTGCATAAGAAGGAGATTATAATGTTTGACTGCCTAATAGGTAGTCTGATATGACTCCCAGTTAGTGTGCCTGTTACTTCTTTTTAGGATTTGTTTTGACCATGGTTATATCCATGCTTGTTTCAATGTATCGGTGGTCAGGAGTGTGCATTGAGAGCTTTCCAGCTTGAAATATAGTCGTGAAGTTTTTTACTGCATAGTGTTAGATCTATGACTTCTTTACGGTTTTTATTAATAAAGGTTGGAGCCCTCCCTCTATTATATAAATATATAATTGGCGCTTTGTAACCGCTGAAGCGGTTTTCGGCCGAGCTCCTCCTCCAATTAGTGGTTTTTGTGTCTTCATATTTTTCTAATTGCGGTCGCCCCTCGGCAGGGAATGTCCATTCCTCCGATCGTATTTCGGACATGAAATAAAGGCTCCTCCCTCTATTGCACACTACTAACTTTGTAGATGGGAGATAGTTGAAAAGTGACTCACCTCCTTCATTGATGTTTGTACTGCCCCAATGAGTGTGGTGGACATTTGCATCGCTTCCGATTAGTAGGAGCTCATTGCTGCGTTATTCCACGAGGTTTCAAACCGTATGAGGAGGGTCGACAGCGTCATACGGCTTGTAGACTGTTGAAATCTGTCATTACTATAACAACGTTCATCTTCTTCTAGTTTATTTTGTACTCATTCTGAATTGTATGTACATAAACTCCGTTAGTTTTAGTTCTCAGCAAACCACCGTGAAGTATAGTTCATATAAAAAGCTAACGCGTATTTTATCAGGTTATGGGCGCAGAGCCTTCCAAGCTATCCTAGAGATTCAGTTATCAGTGTGAAGTTCATATCGAAGATGATGCCAATTTACAGTATTGAGAAGCTATATGAGTCGGGCTTTGATACATGGACAGCACAGATGCGTAGTATGCTGATTCATTGCGGAATATGGAAAGTAGTAACTGAGGAAAGACCAACAGATGCGGAGGAGTTAGCGAAATGGATTGAGAGGGATGAGAAGGCGTTAGCGACGATTTTATTGAGTGTTAAGCCCAATCAACTGAATTACATCAATAACTGCAGGACGTCAGCAGAAGCGTGGCAAAAGTTGCAAGAAGTGCACAAGCCGCAGGGACCGGTGCAGAAAGTGGCGTTATACAAGCAGCTTTTGAATAAACGAATGCGTGAAGATGAAAATATTTTGGAGTTCATAATTTCATTTGACAGTAGCAGAAACAGAGAACGTAAATACAACGAGAAGGTCCAGGGCGTGCTGTTTGTCAAATCGTTCCGCTGTCTCGCCAGCGAAAGGGAATTTAACAGAGCAAATCTGAAAGGAATTTTACAGCGCCTTAACAGTGCGCAAACAGAAATCGTGCTCAAAATACCAGAATAAACAAAATTGTATGTTAAATGAGAAAATACATGCAAAATAAATGTAAAATAGATAAAGCCTGTGCAAGATAAATATAAGCATGCAGATGGTTATCAAAAATTTCTTATATTATAAACTTTTGCTTATTTGTTTTTAATAATTTCATATATTTCATTTTATTTTAAATGAATGGTAATTATGATAATTTAGATATATTAAAATATATTTGATTAAATCCTATTAAATATTATTTACTTTTGGTGTAAATATCGAAATAAGTAAACAAGTCAAAATTCCTTCATTCATTTAAACATATGAGCGCACGTACATACGTATTTACATAGTATTATGTATGTATGTACATATAAATGTATTAAGAAGAAGCAAAAACGTACACATCTAGCAAAAAAAAAACTACCACGCCATCACCATGACAACACTATTTGAATGGCCGCTGCTAGTTCGATTTGCAGAAAAGGCCTCAAGACGTACGCTGGCGCACCGTCTACTATACGAGCTGCGCAAGCAGCACACATCTCCTTGCATGCGACTTGCCTACAAACCAAAGTGCCAAAAATTGGAAGTTGAACAAATTTGTGTCTTCTTCGACAACAGCAAATCGCGCTCTCGATAGAGTGAACTTTTTCTTTAGAATTACCAAAAGAATTTTAAATGAATGCCAAAAAACGGTTTGGTAAAAACGTGGCGGCCGCGGTAGCCGAGTGGTTAGCGTTGCGTACTGCCATTCGGAAGGCTCGGGTTCATATCCCGGTGCCACCAACATAAAAAAAAAAAAAAAAAAATGTTATGGAAAATTAATTTAAATAAAAAATTAAGTAAAATTTTTCTAATTGCGGTCGCCCCTCGGCAGGGAATGTCCACCCCTCCGAGTGTATTTCGGACATGAAACAAAGCTCCTCATAAAAAAAACCCATCAGCCGTTCGGAGGCGGCTTAGTATAAACTGTAGGTCCCTCAATTTGTTAGGAAAACATCAAGACGCAAAACCACAAATTGGAGGAGGAGCTCGGCCGAAAATCGCTTCAGCGGTTACAAAGCGCCAATTATATATATATAAAAACGTCTCACTATTTTTAAACATGAATTTTTTGATTTAACTTAGGTTTAGCAATTCGAGAAATTGTAAAATTTAATAGAAATTTGAAATCGATGAGGAATTAATTAACTACTTATGTATATACAAATGACTCCTATAACTTCTAAAATTTCTTCGGTTATGAAGTTAATACATATTTTAATTATTAAAAATATAGGAATATTACATAAAAATGTTTATTAACTTAGAACAATTTCAGATTTTAATAAAAATTTCAAATCTATGAAGTTATATAAGAATCACTCCTATAGCTGTTGATTAGTGATTGATATATTCGTGGTATACAAAGTTTACTGTACCTGAATACGTACACCAAATTGCCAAAAATATGAAATCTAGCAAAAATTTTGTGATCGTTATTAAGATTGTGTGCGTTTTGCGTATACATATTAAATTGTTTGCATGTATGGGTTTTTACTTCGAAGTGAGTTCAACATGAATTTTTACATTTTTGCTAAAAATTGACTTCGACTTGAGGAAGAGTTTTTGTTGCTTTTATGCTTCGTCTACTTTTCTTCATTGAAATCAAATATTTTAGAATATTCTAGAACATTCTGGAATTTTCTGAAACTTTTAGAATATTTTAGAATGTTAGCACACATTCCTCGCCACAACAATTTTCATCTTGTAGACAAGGTTCATGCGGGAAGGCAAAGAAATGCTTGCTGGGCAATATGAGCTAACAGGCGAACAGCAAATTTAGTAGCAGGATGCCTATTTGCTTCATTTCTGCAGACGATGATTGAATTTTTGTCAGTGGCAAGAATTTGAAGCAACGCTTGAAGACGATACATGAATGTTACGGGTTGAAGGAAGGAGGGTATGGTAATGTATGTTGTTGTTGCTTCATTTTTCGCGACCATAATGATTTTGTGTGTTTGTGTTTTTTGATACTGCCGCGAAGAAGCAATTTGTTGACATGGCATGTGCGGTGGCGTTTATGAATGACCGCACTTTGCTTTGTTGTAGGGCGCAGGCGTCTATGAATGAAAATGTTATTGTTGTATTTGATTTCAGATGTGTTAATGGGTTTATATGTTTTTGCATATGCGTATATGAATATACATGCATATGAACATATGCATGTATGCGTGAATGTATATCTTGAGGCAGGCCAGTATTTTGTATGGTAATACGTACATATGTACAAATGAATGTATTTAAAGATTTATAAGTTAATAAAATTATTAATCAAGCATCTCATTAATTTGTAACAAATACAATTGATTAATAAATATCCCCTTTTGCTAATGTGTATTGCGAAATACCGACGGCAAGTCAACACTTTTTGAAGGCACATATTGAATAAAACCTCTATATAAGTAAACCTCTACATAAATAAATAAATCTGTTCTCATAATTTATTAAATATTTGGTAAATAGTATTTTCGTTTATTTCCTAACAATAGTACAAAGATTGGTTAGCTATCGTTACCATACAACAATGTTTGTTTATGCGTGCAACCCTGGGCAGCAGCCATAAGATTCACCAACAGATGGCGCTGCTGTGTTCGCTAATACATGACTCTTCAGTTATGGGAAGAGTCCTGTTAGCCCCGTTTCAGATTTCCACCTTCTGTGGAAATCTTTAAAAGACCATTTTTACCGGTCTTCCGCCTCTTTTTATTGGATGAGTGCATAAGTTCGTGCCCGATTCCGCTGGATGCCGTGCGAATCGTTTGAGAGTGGCGCTCGTGAAAGAAATATATACATATTATATATCGTTGGAAAGGTGACAGTCCGAACTGTAAATCAAGCATAAAATAACTTCATTTTGACTTGAGTTGCTTAGTGAAAAGTCGCAAAGGAAAAACAGTGGGCGCTGCAACGGATCAAAAACGAACCTTTTTTGGATGAAAAATGGGTCCTGTACAACAATGTTCAAGGCAAAAGAACATGGAAACAGGCACACGAAGGGGCGGAATCGATGTCGAAAGGTGGATTGCATCCGATGAAGGTACTGCTGTGCATTTGGTGGGATATCCGAGGCTTGATCTATTTTGAGCTCTTGCCAGCTGGAGAAACGATCACTGCCAACAAGTATTGTCAGCAATTGGTCGAATTGAAGAAAGCAATTGATGAAAAACGTCCGATTTTGGCCAATCGCAAAGGAGTTCTTTTCCATCATGACAACGCCAGGCCACATGTTGCAAAACCGACCCTGGCCAGACTGAAGGAGATGAATTGGGAAATCATGCCGCATCCCCCATATTCACCCGACATTGCACCTTCTGTTTATCATTTGTTTCGATCGCTGCAGAACAATTTGAATGGAAAAAAATTTAAAAATGTGGAAGACGTCAAAAACCACCTTGACACCTTTTTTAACGAGAAACCGCGCGATTTCTATGAATCAGGTATCCGTAAGTTGGTTGAACGTTGGTAGTGGATTGCCGAACGTGATGGCGAATACATAATTGATTAATAAAAGCGCTTTCTTCAAAAAATTTCAATTTTAGTTTGCACTTGAAATCGGGCACGAACTTATGCAGTCATCCAATATTTCAAAAGCCGCAGCAGCAACATCATTGTTGAGTCTCCTTATTTCTTTATATACGAGGAATTCCGGCCCCAATTAACCCCGACACGAAACATGGTCCTTCGAGCCGGATCGGTTCAGGAATCACTGTTTATTTAATTTCAATTAATTTAATAAAAATTTATTATTCTTTTGTAAAATCGGTAATTTACAAAAGAATAATAAATTCCCTTTGCCAAGTCGCCTAATCTTAAATAACCAAAAACAAAAAAAAAAAAAAAAAAAAAAAAATTTTTAATATATATATATAAAAAAAAAAAAACAAAAAGGCGCAATCTTTGCTTTATGTGGCGTAACCTTTTTTTTATAACGCCAAAAAACAACTCTGTGCACCTGCGCATCCAGTGGAAAACAACAAGGAAAGAAGCGGCCACTTCCGGCAAATTTCCTTCTTTTTACATCAGACCGTCATCAAGAGCAGAAGTGGGACCCTTTTTTGATCCGGAGGCATCAGAGCACCAAGTGGACGAAATGGTGCGGGATTTTCACTGGTGGACAGCAGGAAAGACAGGGAAAGTGATAAAAGCAATATTTTTGAGCTGCAACCGAGAATTGTTGAAAAATTCCGGTTGCGAAATTTATAAAATTTTATGTGCTGGACGGCAGCACAGAATACCAAGCGAAAGGAGTTGCAGAAATCCGGAGGCATCGGAGCACCAGGACGACTGGCGGGTAGCAAATCACTACGAGGAGACAGCCGAAGGATTCAGTGAGGCGACTCAGGTATTATTTTTTTGCCAGCAACCGAGAATTATCGGGAAATTCCGGTTGCGAAAAATATATATTTTCGTATGTGCTGAACGGCAGCACACCCGCAAAAAAGGCCAAAAAATAGTAAAAAAGGCTTAAAACAAAAAAATTAAATTTGAAAAAAAGGCCAAAAATAATAAAAAAAAGCCAAAAATTGTGAAATTGTGAAAAAGTGAAAAAAGGCTAAAATTTGAAAGAAGGCCAAAAATAATAAAAAGGCCAAAAACTGTGAAAAAGTCAAAAAAGGCTAAAAATCGAAAAAAAGCCAATAGTGAACAAAAAAAAATTATAAAAATTTAAAAAAGGCCAAAATTGTGAAAAATTAATAAAAAGACCAAAAAATAGATTAAATTTAAAAAAAAGGCCAAAAATTGTTAAAAAATTGTAAAAAGTGAAAAAAGGCTTTAAAATTGTGAAAATTAATAAAAAGGCCAAAAATTGATATAAAATTTAAAAAAAAAGGCCAAAAATTGTGAAAAATTAATAAAAAGGCCAAAAAATAGTAAAAATTATTAAAAATAGTGAGAAAGTGAAAAAAGGCTAAAATTTGGAAAAAAAGGCCAAAAATAATAAAAGAGCCAAAAATTATTAAAAAATAGTGAAAAAGTGAAAAAAGGCTAAAAATAATAAAAAAGCCAAAAATTGTTAAAAATATTAAATTTAGTAAAAAAGGCCAAAAATAGATGAAGTTTTAAAAAAAGGCTAAAAATCGAAAAAAAGCCAAGAAATTGTGTTAAAGTTAAATAAGGCTTAAAATTGTGAAAAATTGATAAAAACTTAATAAAGGCCAAAATTTTAAAAAATTAATAGAAAACGGCCCAAACAGTAAAAATTTCAAAAAAAAAAAGAGCCAAACGGTGAAAAATCGAAAAAAAAAATAATAATAATAATAAACTGTACAAAAAAAAAACGGAGATTGTGAAACTTTGTAAAAAAACAGGCCAAACGGTGAAAAGTTCGAAAAAATAAATAAAATAAAAAAAAAAACAAAAAAAAAAAATTTCTCAAGCTTAGTACAGTGAAGTGAATAAGCGCCGGCACCAAGTGCCACAAGGCAAGGCGCTTAGTGCAGTGAAGTGAATAAACGCCGGCACCAAGTGCCACAAGGCAAGGCGCTTAGTACAGTGCAGTGAAGTGTAGTGAGTGGCCACCAAAGGCCCAACGTTTGCGGCAAGGCCTACTGAGGCCCAACGTTTGCGGCAAGGCCAACAAAGGCCCATCGTTTGCGGCAAAGCCTACCGAGGCCCAACGTTTCGTTAGCGGCAAGGCCAACTGAGGCCCAACGGTAGCGGCAAGGCCAATAAAGGCCCAACATTCGCGGCAAGGCCACCACCAAATACCAAAGCTGTGCAACAAGGCCTCCAGATACTGCTCACCAAGCAGTGAGGTCAAACGTAAGGTGAGTCATCAGTTGTCTAATTAAAAAAAAAAAAAAAAAAACAAAAAAAAAAATTTTAAATTTTTTTTAAAATCCCGTAATTCTTTTCGGTCGGTTTTTTACATACGGTGGCGAGTTGGTAATTGGTGCGGGAAGTACCAAGTTCACACGTATTTAAATTAAGAATACGATTTTGTCTGCCGGCAGTTTAAATAAATAAATATATTTAAAAAAAAAAAAAAAAAAAGTTTAATTTTTTTTAAAATCCCGTAATTTTTTTTCGGTTCGGTTTTTTACATACGGTGGCGAGCTGGTACAGCGGAAGTACCAAGTTCACACGTATTTAAATTAAGAATACGATTTTGGCTTGCGGCAATTTAAATAAATAAATATATTTAAAAAAAAAAAAAAAAAAAAAAATTTAATTCCCGTGCGAATTAATATCAGGTTCGTTTTTTTTTACATAAGTACGTTGGTGAACTGGTACAGCGTAAGTACCAAGTTCAAACGTATATTATTAAGCCCCTACCCGATTCGCGCGTTATATACAAAATAAATATATTTCTAAAAAAAAAAAAAAAAAAAAAAAAAAAAAAAAAAAATCTTTTTTTGTGATTTTATATTATACACGTATATATTGTATATAAAATTTCTGGGCATTTGACCCCCCCTAATATAGCGACAAGGCCTACTCCAACGGCCCAACGAGGCCCGCTCTTTTTTTGGATTTTTTTTGTTTTTCTTTTTTGAGTTTCAAACTTTTTGAGTTTTAAACTTTTTTTGTGATTTTATATTGTACACGTATATATTGTATATAAAATTTCTGGGCATTTGACCCCCCCCTAATACAGCGACAAGGCCTACTCCAACGGCCCAACGATCTCAACGAGGCCCGCTCCAAAGGCCCAACGCTTGAAGCTGGATCCATCAGGAACCTAGTAAACGGTTGCATCGGTGGGACTTCCTTTTTGGATCTTTTTTTTGTTTTCTTTTGAACGGATTATATCGATACAATTTAATTCTACAAAACTTTAAAGTTCAATTTTTTTTTATTTTTTTTTAATTGAATTGTCGCTTTGTTGGAATCTGTGGAAATACCCAGGATTTTCAGATATTTCAATTCAGCATATACAATTGATTAAACGTTTCGAACTGGTACATCGGAAGTATCAGATTCTAATTTTTGGTTTCGAAAAATTTAAATCGTCTAATTTTTCATACTGGTACAATGAGTATCAGCTGTGGCAGACTGACGGATACGTTCCGAGAAAGAAGCATTCGGTTAATATTTACTTTCGACTATAATTTCTCATAATGACTCACGCTAATGATTTTCTCCGCGCCTGTGATGCACTGCTAGAGTTTGAAGAGTTGTATAACAACACTCCAAGTGCAAATCACTCAGTTTTTTCGCTGGAAATACAGAAGGAAGAACTGAAGGCGTTGTGGATGAAAGTGAAAGAGTCATTCGATGTCTATTCGCGAAATCTATCAACTGACGAAGTAGGTAGCATAGCCATGAACTCAGCGAAGACCAGGTATCAGGATTGCTATTCAGCATACCTGACATGTGCAGCACTGATGGGCGAGACAATGCACAACCTGACTTTTGTTCAACAATGCTCGTCAACGGTTAACCCTGCAGCGCGGGAACCGGAACCGGTTATACGCTCAAGTATGAATCTTCCTCCATGTGACACTGAAATTTTTTACGGTGATTACATGGCATGGCCAACGTTCCGCGATTTATTCACAGCCATTTATATAAATAATTCTCGACTGACACCGGTTGAGAAATTATACCATCTGAACCATAAGACGCGTGGGGAAGCAAAGGACATCGTGAAGAAATCCCCATTGACCAATGATGGGTTCATAACCGCGTGGCAGAACTTATCGGAGCGCTATGAAAACAAACGGGTTATGGTAAACAGTCAGTTGAAAACTTTGTTCAACTTACCGACTGTGACTGCCGAACGCGGCGCAGAAATAAAGAGTTTATAAAGAGCAGTAAACAATTGCATATCAGTGTTGCAGATGTATGGAATCGAGATAAGCAACTGGGATGCAATTTTTGTCTTTTTAGTTTCCAGTAGGTTGCCGGACACCACATTAGCTCTATGGGAGCAAGGAATTGTGCAGAAGGCCGAAATTCCGAGGTGGGAGGAACTGGATAATTTTTTGACAAATAGGTTTCAGACGCTGGAAACGGTTTCGGACATTCAAAGTACAAGAGTGTCCAGGACAATGCAGAGTCGCGCTCCAGCACCATCATTTGGAAACAGGGTATCAACTCATCATGCTCAGTTTTCGCCCAAAATTTCTAGCTATGAAAGTTGATGATCACGTCAAAATAGCTAGAAAATATAATTTATGTATGAACTGCTTAGCACATTCGCACCTAGCAAGAGATTGCAAGAGCACGTTTAGCTGCTTAAACTGCCATCAACGACATCATTCACTGCTGCATCGGTATCCAAGTGGGAATAGTCCGTCGACTGCAAACAATAGGCCAGCATCAGGAAATGCGGAGACGAGGCCTGATCAACCCCCATCCACATCAAGGAATGTCAACGCACTTTTCGCAAAAAATGTAATTTTAGGTACGGCGATGGTACATATCTGCTATTCTGGAGTGAACTATGAGGCAAGAGCCCTTCTTGATTCGGGATCAGAAGGCACCTTTATCACGAAGCGGTTGCAACGAATCATCAAATTACCTACTCAACCGGCTGACATGCAGATATGCGGAATTAATGCATCGACATCGGCTAAGGTGCGAGAAGTCGCACAATTCGTTTTAGGTTCTCCGGTCAACCCCCAGTTTAGAATCGAGGCAAGAGGCCTGATTCTCCCCCAACTGACAGGAAGTCGAGTCGAGTTTGGCCTACTGCCCCCAATTTACTTAGCCGATGCCAACTTTAATAAAAGTCAGCAGGTTGACTTGGTAATTGGTGCGGACTTGTACCCGCAAATAATGATGGGAAACGTTAAGAAGAACGTTTTTGGCTCTCTTCTGGCGCAGGAGACAGTCTTTGGTTGGATATTAACAGGTCCAACCCCTCACCCCCCAATATGATCACACAATCATATGCTTCAATGTACACCGAGATTTCGAGCTCTGAGCTCACTCAGTTTTGGGAGCTAGAGCAAGTCCCAAGTAAAAAACAGATCACTCCGGAGGAAACATTCTGCGAGCAGCAGTATGTAAATACAACGACCAGAACAGAAAATGGAAAATATATGGTAACACTTCCATTTCGGCAGGAATTCCCACGAGACATAAATCTTGGATATTCAAGGACCGGTGCATTGCAGCAATTTCTGAGGAATGAAGCAGCCATGGTGCGAAAGCCGGAGCTTAAGGTGGAATACCATCGGGTACTCCGAGAATACATACCATAACTCTCGGTTATATGAAACCAGTAGACAGCAGGCTGGGAAACAAAGGACCAGGATCTTATTATCTGCCACATCATGCAGTAATAAAACCTGACAGCACTACTACAAAGGTTCGTGTAGTGTTTAATGCATCTAACCCAACATCTAATGGGGTAAGTTTAAACGATGTACTACATCCTGGTCCAGTTCTTCAAGCCGATCTCATTGCGTTGCCTCCTAAATTGAGATTTTTCAAATATGCATTCAACGCAAATAATGAGAAGATGTATCGGGAAATCTTGCTACATTCAAATGACGCTCGGTTTCATAGGATACTTTTCAGGGAATCATCCGAAGAGGAGATTGTGGATTATGAACTCCAAACAGTGACTTTTGGAGTTAATTGTGCCCCATATCTAGCGATAAGGACGTTATTACAGCTGGCAGAGGACATCAGCCTAAAGTACCCTTTAGCATCCAGGGTTTTAAAGCAACATATGTATGTTGATGACATCCTCGCAGGAGCACACGATTGCGAGACAGCCATTCGTCCACGGAATGAACTGGTCGATGCACTCAATGGTGCAGGATTTCCACTACGAAAGTGGGCCTCAAACTCCAAGGATATTTTAGTAGACGTACCAAAGGAGCATCTTCTCAAGGAAGATTTCTTGGAGATTGACGATGTAAGCGAGGCAAGGATGTTAGGCATCAGATGGAATGCGGCACAAGATAGGTTTCATTTCAATGTCTAGGAGATGCACGTAAAACCAGACTACACCAAGAGAGAGGTATTATCCTGTGTAGCAAAATTGTTTGATCCCGCTGGTTGGCTAGGACCAATCGTCATCGAGGCAAAAATCCTGATGCAGGATATTTGGCTGACTAAGGTAGACTGGGATGACAACATACCAAGAAGTATTTACGTAAGATGGGAGAATTTTTTAAAAAACTATGTTCACATTTCGAAAATCCGAATTCCAAGGTGGGTTAGGTATACTCCATGGAATGAAGTTGAATTCCATGGGTTTTGTGATGCCTCCGAGAAGGCATATGCTGCGGCATTATATATAAGAGTCCGAGAACGAAATTCAAATATTGTTCCACACGTAAATCTGCTGGTAAGCAAGACCGAAGTAGCGCCAGTAAAAACAATATCTCTACCACGGTTAGAGTTATGTGGGGCACTACTTCTGGCAGAATTAATTAACGCTTTGCTTCCACAGTTCGATGTTGCTCAACCAGTGGTATACAAATGGACAGACTCCACTATTGTACTCTCATGGCTGCAGAAGCCCCCGTGTTGCTGGACTACCTTCGTGGCAAATAGAGTCTCGAAGATCGAGGAACTCGTCGGATCGACTGGATGGAATCACGTGGATTCAAAGGAAAATCCAGCAGATCTTGGTAGCCGCGGCGCATCCCCCCAAGAACTTGCGGAGAGTACTCTGTGCTGGCATGGTCCAAGCTGGTTAAAGGAGCAACCGTCTGAGTGGCCTCAGAGGCAGAGTGAGCCATTAGAAACGGAACTGGAGCAAAAAAACGTTAGGACTCACGCAGCACGAATCATAGATGAAGAAGACATCTTGGAACGATTCTCCGATTTTTCACGCGCGTTGAGGGTAGTTGCGCGAATTTTTCAATTTTATCGAAAAATACATCCGGTATTTAAATTATTAAATCAGCACAAATCTGCGGAAATTACAGCAGATGAAATTCGAGATGTAAAAACGCGATTAATTCTATTGACCCAAAAGCGTTGTCTTGCAGGTGAATACAATGCACTAGTTTCAGCAAACCCAGTGAGCGCTAAGAGCTCCATCCGCACTCTCAATCCATTTCTTGATAAGAATGGAATCATGAGAGTAGGCGGTCGACTAGCGCTAGCGTCGCTATCGTACAACGAACGATACCCGACAATCTTACCGTATGATTGCCAATTTTCTCGACTTCTTGTCAAGTTCTCACACCTGATTTCATTACATGGTGGAAATCAGCTCATGCTGAGACTCATGAGGTCAGAATATTGGGTAGTACGGTTAAAAAATTTAATAAAAATGGTTATTAATAATTGCAAAGTTTGTCTCATTTATAGAAAAAGGACACGAGAACAATTAATGGCTGCGCTTCCACCGGAAAGAACGGAGGTATCCAGGCCCTTTACCAATACGGGCATAGATTTCACGGGCCCGTTTGAAATTAAAAACTACACAGGCCGTGCATGCCTGATAACAAAAGGATACGTCTGCGCATTTGTGTGTTTCGCTACAAAGGCAATTCATCTGGAAGCGACAAGCGATTTGTCGACGTCAACATTTCTGGCTGCGTTCGCGAGGTTTGTAGCAAGACGTGGTTGTCCGCTTCATATGCATTCGGATAATGGCACAAACTTCATTGGAGCCAACAAGGCGTTGAAGCATGATTTCCGGAAATTCATGACCGAAGCGTCTCAGCTCACCATGCGGTCATATGCGCATGAGGAAATCAACTGGCACTTCATACCTCCAGGGGCTCCTCACATGGGAGGACTATGGGAGGCAGGAGTGAAAAGCTTCAAAACGCACTTTCGAAGAGTAGCAAGTGCCATGCGCTTTACCATGGAGGAATTTTCGACGTTACTGGCAAAAATAGGCCTGCCTCAACTGCCGACCGATTAGTCCACTCTCCGATAACCCCGAGTCAATTGAACCTCTAACCCCAGGACATTTTCTAATTGGAAGTCCGCTGCTCGCAATCGCTGAGCCCGAAATCAGCGGAAACCCGATGACAATCATCAACCGATGGCAGAAACTGAAAGCACTTCACCAAGGATTCTGCCAGCGATGGAAGGTGGAGTATCTAAAGGAACTGCACAAGAGAGTGAAGTGGCAGTTTCCTCAACGAAACTTAGAGGTTGACGATTTTGTAGTTGTCCAAGAGGACAATCTACCCCCGAACGAGTGGCGACTTGGCAGAGTGGTTAGGGTTTTTTTAGGTCACGATAACAGAGTTAGAGTGGTTGATCTACTTACGACGCAAGGCATAATAACACGTCCAATTGTGAAATTAATTATGCTTCCCGTCGTAAAAAACACTAATGATATCTATAATTCCAGAGATTTTCAACATGGTTCGTGCCAACAACAACAACAACAGCAAACAACAACCGAGGGAACAACACCGGTGCCCCGTATGCCACCACAATCACCGGTTGCTGTTCTGCCGACAGATGCGTCGATTGGAGCCAGCGGAGAGACTGAGGGCTGTCCTCCTCCATCGGCACTGCGCCAACTGTTTATCCCCGCATCACATGGCCATCAACTGTCCGTCAACCAAGAACTGCGACCGCTGTCAGCAGCGGCACCACAGTCTCCTGCATCTGTGGGAAACAGACAGGAGCGAGGAAGACGTGCCGCCGGTCGTAGATCCCGTAGATCACCGGAGTAAGAGACGGCACTGTCCTTACCGGGCCCAAGCGTTACCTGATGACTCGAGTGACGACGAGGTGCTGGAGATCGACGCCAGTGACGACGAAGCGCTGGAACAACCCCAAAATGAAGCGACCAGCAACCCAAACCAACCCGCCTCTGTCGGGTATCCGGTCCGTGGTTCAGCGGCCACACCCACCAGCAGCAAGAAGTGCCTCACCAGTAAGGCGCAATAACAACCCGCAAAAGCGGACTCAGGCGGTGATGGACGCCCGGGAGCGTATCAAAGGACCCGCTCGAAGCGCAATGGGCATGTCTGTCCTCACGCCAACTGTGATGGTGAGAGTGGCGGCAAGTGGCCGAGGACACCCGGTTCGTGCCTTGATCGACCCAGGGCAATCGAGGTCATCGGTATCAAGAACGCTGGCGAGACGACTACACCTGCTGCCACGCGAATATGCTGACGACGTAAGCATGACGCTAAAAGGCTGGCGTGATCGAATCAGCGTGAATGTCAAGGTGGTGTCAAGCCTTACGAAGACTACACCAGCACGCACATTGGATGCAAGGGTCGTCGACGAATTCGACAATCTGCGGTACCTTCTACAGGTCCAGTGCGGTGTCACTGATTCTCGGGGCCGATGTGTACGGAATGATATTGCGGCCAGGACTGATGCCAGCAAACCCGACTCGACCGGCTGCCCAGAACACCATATTTGGATGGGTGATTTCTGGCTGTTCACCTTATTAGACGGCAGCGATGGAGGGTGAAAATTTAGTGTTAAAAAAAAAAAATGAATTGTAAACCAAAAAAAATGAATTGTAAACAAAAAATTTTGAAATGTAAATAGAAAATTTTGACATGTAAATTTGAATTTTAAATTGTATTTACATTTAGACTTTGAACTTTAATAACAATGAAATGTGAACGTTAGAAGTTGTATAATTATTTTTTGCAGTGTTGCTGCAAGGCGGGCGGCAAGTTTATGCGTGCAACCCTGGGCAGCAGCCATAAGATTCACCAACAGATGGCGCTGCTGTGTTCGCTAAACTTAAATTAATAATTAAATTGAAAAGACTCTGGTCTTGTTTTTATTTGGGAAGGCGTAGGGATTCTCTTTTTACAGCTTCCTGAAGGACCGGCACCTCCCCCGATCCCCGTTTCCGGAATTCACGAGGAATTCCGGCCCCAATTAACCCCGACACGAAACAATGTTATTTCGAAACGGTAAATAACATTTCTGAGCATATGCACTGTTACCACGCTCATCAATGTTATGAGCCCAGAACTGAATTCTGTTAAATTCCCTTTCGCGAACTTGGCATCTTTTGACAGTTTACAGGCTGGTCCGCAATTGAACCTTCTCGTTGTATTTACGTTCTCTGGCAGAAAAGTTGGCGGAGATTGGAATTGCGTTACAGGATGAACTGTTAAGTATAATTCTACTAACAAGTTTACCTACTTCGTTTGAAAATTTCATCATAGCGGTAGAATCGCATGATAGTCTACCGGCTTTCAATTCTTTGAAGCATAAGGTTCTCGAAGAAAGAGAAAGAAGGAAGCAGACAAATGTACCGAAAGAAGTTGGAGAGCAACAAGCATATGTAGAACGAGAAAACGAAGGTAGGAGTAAGAGGGGACATTATGCGATTGAATGTAAGGAGAAACAGAAGTCCGGGGAAGCAGCAATGAATGTTATCGTATCTACAGATGCGTAAAGTACTTTGAATCGATCAAGCTGGTATATACCACAGACAGCGGCGCTACGTCTCATATGTGTAATAAGAGAGATATGTTTGTACGATATAACGACTGCGAAGAGAAAATTTGGTTAGCATTAAATTCGTCAATTATAGCAAAAGGTAAAGGAGAAATCCTACTTCAAACAAAGAATAGAACAGTTCGATTGAGAAATGTGTTATACGCACCTGATTTGAAGGGAAATTTTATTTCCATAAGTAAAGCGGACGAAAATGGTATGACTGTAAGCTTTGAGCGAGAATATGGTTTGATCAAGAACAAGCATGGTGATGTTATTCTTAAAGCGTTAGAGAATGTAATTTGCATGTTGTTGAATTGAAGCAAGAAACTTTGTATGCGTTGAGGCCCAACAGATACGGTCATCTGAATTACCAAAGCAGAGAACTTATAATAACGAGAAGGTGCAATTGACTTTTGGTTCGTTGCTCGATTGAAGTTTCTACAGAGCTAGAAAATATCGGGAAAGGGATTCACCACTCTGTCAAATTTTGGCTGTAAACTTACATATTTGATGGTTTAACATAAGGAAAAACTGTTATTCACTACAAATTAAATAAAACCAATGGAAATAGAATAGAAATATAATGAAAACCAATGATTCATTAATTTTTTAATTGTATTTCCAACCGCATTTTGTTTTCATTTAATAAAAAATGTAAAAAAAAATTTAATATTTCAGAATTTTTCTAACCATCTATTTTATATATGATATTTGTTATTTTTATATTCATTATTTACAAATCTACAAGAGATTTATTTATTATATAAATATTTATTTATAAATAATTATAATTAAAAATAACAAAAATAAAAATGACAAACAAAACACGAAAAATACAAATACATACACGTATGAATATGTATGTACATACGCTCGCGCTAATAACTACACTACAGCAGCATATAAAAATAAATTTTATAAATGATATTTTTTTATTTTTACGTTCATTACATTATGAATTTTTGTATTAATAAACAAAAAGTATTAAATAAAATAAATAAAAATAAAAAAAATAAATTATTTTGAATAAGTGATATTGGCCCCTGCAAATTTGAACTTGCACCAGAAGCAAAAATACCAAAATTGCATGTAGCACTTGCGCGCTACCAACAGTGCCACAGCACAACATGAAAACACTGTGGCATATTCTGCACTTATACCCAATCAAAGAAATAGAACATCGGTTTCTCTTCTTATTATTCAGTTAAGTATACGAAAGAATATGTTCTGTCCGCGCTAACTTCGTCCACAATCGATTTCGCTGATTTGCACAGTGCGCGCGAGTTACATATGCGAATACATATGTACGTACAAAAGACAATGAACCAGATAAATTCGACAAGTTCATCACGGAAATAAGTCAGACGGCAGGAAATTAATAAAATTAATGTTGACACAGTTTCTATTGCATTTTCGCAATAAACTAATAAAAGAGCTCATAATGTTTCCAAGAATTAGAATAAGCAATTCGGTAATTGTAATTAGTGCTTAGTAAGTAAAAT
This sequence comes from Ceratitis rosa, assembly GCA_037013455.1. Lineage (NCBI taxonomy): Eukaryota > Metazoa > Arthropoda > Insecta > Diptera > Tephritidae > Ceratitis > Ceratitis rosa. The sequence goes on along the minus strand of JAWMAG010000014.1, from coordinate 1,679,576 downwards.
TATAAAATATTGTAAACTCATTAATTTATGTGAATTAAATATGTAGTATTGCCAAATTTTCCCACATTTTGAAATAATTTTGTATTACTAAATTCTTTTAGATCTCATTCCGAATTATATTTATTAAAATCAATTGGTTTTCGGACGTATAAAGAATATTCATTTTTGAATTGCAGAATATTTGTTCGCCTCATCGAGAGTATTTTCGTGCGCAGCGGGACAAAAATTTCTTCAACTTGTGATTTTTGTGAGCTGTGGTTTGTTGAAGAGCTGTGCGCGGGGAGAGGTATTGCTTGCGGCATACGCTTTGTTGACGATGCGAAGAATATTTTTTGCAAGTTTAACTAGGCGGCATATATGTATGTATGTATTTTGTCATGGTAACGATGTGTGTTTACAAATGAAGACATAATATGTACATACAAATATATGTATGTATGCGTGTTTCCCGTGGATAAAATATGCTTGATGTTTGGATTGAATAATTCATAACAGTTATAAATAAATATAACATTTAAGCCAAGTCATAAAATAAATTGGAAAATACTATGAAATGAAATTAGAAAATTAAATAGCTATTTTATGTTAAATATTTTTATGTATTTTTATTTTAATATTAATTAAATATTTTATATATATTATACATATGCACATATGTATTTATGCCTGAAAATATGGGCATTTATATGTAATACCTATAGTATGCATAAAGTCATTTAACCCTTTCGCTACTGCGGGGACACTGGTGTCCCACGGAATGTTCGCTTGACCCTGCAACTCGTTATTTGCATTGTAAGTTCAACCAAAATTTCCCAATCAGTAGCCATGAACAATGTTTAAAATTTACCGTTATCGGTGACGCACGTGGTTTCTTTCGTTGTTTGTTTTTAGCAGTTGTTCTTGAGAAGTGAGTTCGATCGGGCCAATTTTGTGCATTATTTACAGAAAAAAACGCATTTATTTCAAAGAAGTGTTGTTTTTCCTAAAGAAAAATACTTTACTGAAAGCGGTAAGTAAATAAATTTGGTTTTATAAGTGCTTTATAAAAGAATTAAAAGAAAAAACAAATCTGGGACGTATGTGTTCCAATAGGGTTTCATAGAGGGACACATATGTCCCAGCAGTATGTTGTGGCACACAGTTATGTTTTCCTTTTGCTGAGTTGTAGGACGCAAAAAAAATGACTAAACTAAATTCCGAAGAAATAACTGCTGTCCTTTATGAAGATGAAGATGAGACCAGTGCTTCGGAAACTGATTTTAGTGAAGGTAGTAAAAATAATTATCAACCTCCGCCTTCCGAAACTTCCAATGATGATTCTCCTAGTGACGCAGAAGGCAGTCAATTTAGCGAAAAATCTTTTGTCTGTCTCGATGATGATCATCCTACTCCCGTAATTGAGGAACCTCCTACAGCCACAGTTATTTGGAGGACACCGGATAATTGGTTTATTCCCAGAAAATCGGTTACAAGTCAGCGGCAATGCAAAATTTCTGAACACATTTCACGTCGCTCGACGCCCTATCAAATTTTTCGGAAATTATTTCCAAGAAGCATGTCAATGTACATCGCTCAGTGCACCAACGAGAGGCTCAAGAAAATACCTGTAGCGGGACAGAACAGAAAAAAAGTTCTTCACACAGACTCAGGCGAAATTGATATAATACTTGGATGCATGTTTATTATGTCGTACAACCATGTGCCATCGCTGAAACACTATTGGTCAAATCATGCTTCATTGAGCAACCAATCTATAAAATCAGCCATATCACGCGATCGTTTTGAGCAGATAATGTCTAAGTTATATTTTGCTCCTGTGGACAAGCCTGCAGATGCAGAAAAAACATATTACATAGACGACTTCATTAACTGCTTGAAAAAAACTTTCAAAATCTGCCGCGACGATAGCAGCTTCCAAAGCATCGATGAGCAAATGACGAAATTCAAAGGACGTTCCTCGCTCAAACAATATATGCCTTTAAAACCAGTAAAACGGGGCATCAAAATGTGGCTTCGTTGCGATTCTTTGACTGGATACACCTATGACATGAACATTTACAGTGGAAAAGAAGGACCTGGACTTGAAGGAACACTCGGAGAACGAGTTGTGAAGGATCTCGCAGCTACGATTTCAAACCCGGACGTGACACTTTGCTTTGATCGCTTTTTTACATCAGTTCATCTCCTTGACAATATACAATATCCAGCTTTGGGAACATGCATGTCTAATCGCAAGAATGTCCCCAAAATTCCAGAAAAATTGCAACGAGGTGAAGGCATTTTCAAAGTTAATTCTGCAGGTAATTTGTACTAATTTAAATTGTACTTATTTTCTTTATTTTGATATTTGTAACTTCCTTGATTCCAGGTACTATCGCCGTAAAGTGGCAGGACGTCAAGGAAGTTATGCTGCTCAGTAACTGCCACACATCTGAAATGACCACTGTTATTCGCAAAATGAAAGATGGCACTGAGGAAGAAATTCCGTGTCCTGAGATCGTAAAGACTTATCGCGCTATAATGGGTGGTGTCGACTTAGCAGACCAAATGTCGGGATTATATGATATAAACAGGAAGTCAAACAAATGGTGGAAAAAAGTTTTGTACCGTGGTATGATGATGGCTGCAGTGAATGCCTGGATTATACATACGGAGCTGAACAGAGAGAAAAAGCCTTTTTTGACAGTCCTTGTTGAAATTGCTGAGGCGCTTATTGAGGAAGGTAAGGAATCTACTGCAAACAAACGATCTCGTCGGCTTGGAAGATCTTCGAATATGTATAAAGTAATGAGAAACGTTGGAGAGCATTTGCCCATAGAGGGGTCTACAAGACGCCGATGCACAGCATGCGCCCAGCGAAAAGTTGAAAAAAGAACAAAAATTGTTTGTCAAGCCTGTAAATTGCCATTTTGTATGAATTGTTTCGCTTCAGCACATTCATAAGTTGTATAAAATAAATATTATATACAAAAAGTTTTTCCTGTATTTTGAACCCTGCTGGGATGAATATGTCCCACCATAAAATCCTATTGGGACTAAAATGTCCCACCCCAAAAACACCCTTTCCACATAAGTTACGTGCTTCGTTTGATTTGTACGCTTCTAAAGTCCCATTGGGTTTCCAAAATGTCGAAAATAAAGTTTGTGCAAGCGCCTTACAAAAGTTGGAGCGAAAGGGCTAAAAGCAAATAACTTCAAATATGTCCATTCATTCATAACCACAAGCCATTCATTCATACTATCAATCACAAAAACAACTGCATACGCTCAGCTCGTTTGCGCACTTTTCTATTCAAATTCCTCAAGCGTAGTCAAATATTGCTAAAAATCAAAAATTGATGTTCAACTCAGGCCAAAGTGAAAACGCATACCAGAGAAGGACCGGGGCGTGCCGATTGCCATTTGTTTGGATTACTAAGAGACTATTTCACCTCTATACGATATTTGTAAGAGACTATTTCACCGCTGGTTAACAGCTACTACCAGAGACGGACAAATTATTTACAGAAGAATGATATTTGGGAGACAATTTCTGTAAATGAAAATGTAGGTATGCGTTACACATTTATTGCATTTTAGTAATTCTTGTAGCATTTATTAAAATATGTATAAATATACAAAAAATATTAGCATACAATGTAAATAACAATAAGAATACAAACAAAAAAAATTAAATTAAAAAAATTATGAATTATAAATATGGACTAATTCGAAAGGAATTTGAACCTGCGTCAAAAGCAAAAACACCGAAAATAAATTTAGCTCACACGCCTACTGACTCTGCCACATCTTTATAAAAAAGGTGTGTGAATAATCTGCATTTACATATACCGATACAAACAAATAGATGAAACAATCCTCCTATAAACGGAAATATATAAAAGAATATGTTCTCTCGCGAGTTATATCATAATAAAATGTTCAGTGCTTTGTTAAAATTTAGTTAACAAAAATTTTATTCAATTTACTATTTATAAGAAAATTTAGTATACATTTTTTTCATTTTCCCTCAAAAAGTTATATTGTTATTTATTCATGAATAGTGTTTTTAACATATTAATGAGATTTTTGATTAACTTAATTCTAAAATACATTCATTTGTACATATAAACTTATTTACATATACACTATGCAAAAGCGGACCTGCCCCAAGAATTACATGTATACATACATATGTACATATGTATGTATATTCATAGGCATATGTATACGCATATGCAAAAACATACAAACATATTATTTGCATGGAAACATACTGCGATTACTCCATCCCTCTAAATACTTCCCTCGCCCAAAAGCTCAGAACTGAAATCATACACAACAATAAAGCTCTCTACATGTATGCGAAAAACATATACACCCAAAGTATTGTGCGATGCCTTTCCCTCATTCCCTTCACCCAAAAGCTGTTCCGGTCAGAAATTTTGTCAAAAGTCAGAAATTGATTATAAACTCATTTCGAAGTGGAAACACATACATTCAAAGCAAATTCAAGCATTTGAATATGTATACGCAAAACGCATACAACCTTAATAATGCCCAAGCCTTCCTTCTTTCACACCGCCATCCACAACCAATTTCTTCGCGACGATCACAAAATGTTTGCTAGATTTCATATTTTTCGTATTTTGGTGTAGGAATTCAGGTACAGTAAACTTTGTGTACCACGAATATATCAAGAACTAATCAACAGCTATAGGAGTGATTCTTATATACCTTTATAGATATGAAATCTTTATTGAAATCTTTAATTGTCCAAATTAATAAATATTTTTAAATACTAATCCTATATTTTTCATGATTAAAATATGTATTCATTTAATAATCGAAGAAGTTATAGGAGTCATTTGTATATAGTTAATTCCTCATCGGTTTTAACTTTATTTTAAATTTTACATTATCTCAAATTGCTAAACAAAAATTAAATTAAAAAATTCATGTTTAAAAATAATAAGATACTTTTACCAAACAATAGTTTGGCATTCATTTAAAATCCATTTGGTAATTCTAAAGACAAAGTTCACTCTATCGAGAGCGCGATTTACTGTTGTCGAAGAAGACACGAGCGAAATCCGCTAAACTAATGGTATATTATGAGTAAGAATGGGTGGGCTTACTTTGGCATCCGGACGAGCACAAACCAATTTTTTTGAGGGGGATGAAGTGCACGCATACAACCTTAATAATGCCCAAGCCTTCCTTCTTTCACACCGCCATTAAATCTCGCTTGTTTGTTTGCCAAGCACGGCTTATATAGGCCAAAAGCGCATTAAGGTGCGTACAAAAGGTATGGATGTGCTAATGATTAAGCACACGCTTAAACATCCTGGGGCCCCTGCACGAATGTGCAGTATTGAGTTTGTTTGGGTTTTTACCCGCCAATAACCGTATGTGGCGACATTTGAGTAAGTCGATGCTTTTGCTCAGCTGACGGGTTTTTGAATTTGAGACGCAGGCATATTTGTGCTACTATTTCGATGTCCTTTGTCGGGATCCGGTGGCGTTGATGAAAGAGTTCGTGGATACTTTGGAAAGCTCACGCTGCACTTATATCGTAAATAATCGATGCCACTGTGGTATTTTCCATTAAGGAGTTGGGTTTTCCGTATATGGCATCCATTGGAGGGCTGTCCTTTTTCTGCAAAGATAGAATTGGAAGTTTTCTGCAGTCGAAAGTGTCTTCTTTTAATTTTAGAATGGTAATTATTCTTGTGATTCAGACATGACTGAGTGTCATGCTGTCGCCTTGGGACTGTTCTACGGGGATTGTGGAACATATTTGTTTGGCGTCTTTGGGAAAAACCTGATTTTGGAGCAATCAGGGTGTGCAATGAGTATATCTGCTCGTGAGTAGAGCAGCACGATTGCATATTTTTTCTTTTGACCGATTTTGGGTTATGATCTGGGGTGATCATCACAGTTTTCTGTGTATTTCGACTCGGAGAGGTCAAAATCGCATTTCTCTGTGTATCTTGACTCGGGGTGGTCAAGTGTGCCTGTGTGTGTTTATTTTGACTCGGGGAGGTCAAAGTTGTGGTTCTTTGTGTGGCTTGACTTGGGGTGGTCACGTGTGCCTGTTTGTGTTTATTTTGACGCGGGGAGGTCAAGGGCACATTTCTTTTATTTATTCGGTCAAACCCATGAGTTGGGCTTAAGTGCAAAAGAGTATTATGCCTTTTTTGGCAAGTCAAGCATGTGTGTTGCGATGTACATCGTTTAAGGGTTTGGTGCTACGCAAGACAATTTGTACAAATGTTGTTAATTTTTGTAAATTTATACCGTTGGTGTATCGGCAATTCCTTAAATTGCTTGCAATGCTTTAACGTATGATTCTTTTTGCACAATTTGCACGATTGGTGGCTATTCTGTGGAGAAAGAATAGGCTTAGTTATGTTATGCGAAGTAGGGGATTTCGCGAGCTTGTGTTCAACGCATTCTTTTATTTCGAATTGCCTGTATAGGAATTCTTTCATTTGTTGCCATGTTGGGCATTGCTTTCGGGATGCGAGAGATTGCTCCCATAGCATTAGAGAATTTTCTGGTAATGCGGATGAGCATATATTGACCAGAATTGGGTCCCAGCTTTCAGTGGGTGTGCCGAGAGTTTCGAGCACTGACAAAGAATTTGTGATTATGGAATACAAATCAATTAACTCTTCCCTGGTTTCTTTTCGAGCTTTGGGTAAGTTCAATAATTTTGTGACCTGATTGTCGACTAATTGGCGCTTGTTTTCATATCGAGAGTGGAGAGCGTCCCAAGCCAATTAGAAATTGTCGTTAGTTAAAGCGAATCGTTTAACTATATCTCCTGCCTGGCCTCTTGTTTTATACCGGAGATGGTATAACTTTTGAGCTGGAGATAGTAGGGGGTGGTTTATATATACGGCAGTGAACATCTCTCGGAAAGACGGCCACTCATTGTATCCACCATAAAATGTTTCAGTGTCACAGGGCGGAAGTTGGAGACATACTTCCGGTTGTTCAACTATTTTGGGTCTGGGTTCTATTTGAGAACTAGACATTGGTTGATTAACTGCACTAATTAATTTTAGTTGTTCAGCAATTTTTGCTTTTGTTATTTCATAAGTATCAATGCTAAATTGATACTTTCCTTCCGCCAGCGCAAGAAAATACGCTGGGAGGTCTTCTTTGTCTTTTTAGAATAAGACATCATATGCGTCTTGAACTTGTTTATACCAATCGTCAAAAGAATTATTTTTAATTTTCAGGAGATTTTCTGAAAATTCCTCTATGGGGGAAGAGGTAAATCTGGCACAATATCTTATTAAGCCGTCATTTGTTGCGTCAAATATTTGCGCACACAGGTAGTGTGGTTTGCTTTTAGCTGCTACATGAGAAGAAACAGCATTAGTGGCGGGTTGTGCATTAAGTTGCATTGGAGATTTCTTTGGGGGTATCTTGAATGAGATACTTGGCCGTGGACTTTGATCTCTAGGCATTTTGAAATATTATGTAATTTAAATTTATTTGAATACTTTTACTAAAAATTTCTTGTTTTTAAACAGGTTAGCACTTAGCCTCGTGGAACTAGTGTTGCAGGAAATTGGGTGTAGTTGAGAACTGCTTGAATATATAGTGACCCAGAAGTGTTTACTGCTGAGTTGGGATGCAGTTTATATGTATGTATGTTTGTACATATACTTCCAATGTTATGCTTCAGCTTAGGGAAGAGCGAAGTAGATCAATTGATATTTTAATGCACTCAGCGGCTGCAGTATATGTGCGGTTGAGTGTTCGCTGTTATGCTGAAGCTGTGCTTGAGAAAGCACAAAAGAAAATAGAAAAGCAAGACAAAGAGGGAGTTTATGCTGTTCTTTAAATGCAATAGAAACAATGTAAGAGAAATAGTCACTGGAGAGTGATATGATTTTTGTTATGCTTTGGATACAAGCTGAATTTATTAGTTGGGAACGCTAAATAATTCTCTTGGATATGTAAAAATGTATGTATGTATGTACATATGCTTAATTTGCAAACCCTAAATTCGAAATTGAGGTCAACAACCTTCAAGATCGCGTTAATAAATTTCTTGCTATTGGAAAAAGCAAGTTTATTTTGTAAGTTTGCAAATTTTCTATTTTTGTTGTTCAAACAAAAGTGATTTGCTACATATGGATATTTGGGCTGTATATTTTGTTTTTTGGGTTCAACGACCTACAATATAGTGTTAAGCCAAATTTAAAAAATTGAACATAGCATGAATATTTATACTTTTTGGATTTTAACTTTTGTTCATTGTACAAAAGTGACATGCATGCAATACAAGATTAGTACTAGCACTGTATCTTTTTTTTTTGTTTTTTGCACATGAATAATTTTTTTTTTTGGAATTAATTTTATTTGGAAAATAATGTTACGTTCCTTTCTACTTGCCATAGTGATATTCAGTTGGAATCCCAGTAGATATCAGCCACTAGTATCCTTTTGTTTATGGTTGGTCACTCTTCTGTTAACGTGCTGCACATATTAGTATGCATTGATGGCACTGATTATGCTGAAGCACTCGAAGAAATATTAACGTTGCTGGTGGTAGAAATGGCTGATGTTGACGATCGGTTGCTGATTCAAATAGGAGCGTTTTTTTGTTTGATTTTTTATATTTGTGAATTTATTTTCACTTTGGATTGTTAGCTTCAGTTTTTGAATTAAGAGTTTGAACTTTTTTCACATCCAAATATGTTATATATGGTAGCCTTGATTGCACAACACTTGGTTTCACTGGCTCTTAAGTGCTGCTTTTGAATGCAGGTTTTGTTATTTTTAAAGTTTTAACAATAGTTTCTTTCGAGTTAAGTTGTTATTTGCACTTTGTTTATTTTTTTGTGTTCAAATGTCAATTTTTTATTTTTTGATAGTGTGTGTACACCATAGATAGGCTCAATTTTAGCCTCGAAGGACCATGTTCACGCGAGGTACCTTCTTCGAGTTTATTCGAAATAAAACCACTCGCGTTTCGTTTTATTGTTTACAATGTTTATTTTAATTTGCTGAATGTTTTTAATATTTACAAAAGTCACTTTTTGTACAATTATTTGGTGAATGTTTAATAAATTATATTATAATTAATTTTTAAATATTTTAACCCTGTGCACGCTTGACGATGTGTTGATTAGAAATCTCGCTTGTTTGTTTGCCAAGCACGGCTTATATAGGCCAAAAGCGCATTAACCCTCTCATGCTCGATGTTGCGTATATGCAACATTGTGTTTATGAGCGTCTAAGTACCGCTATTTTAAATATTTTTTTTTACCTTTCGCAAGTGTATAGCCTCACGTGTTGTTTAAACTTACGCCTTATTAGTTAGTTGTCAACTGTGCACTTGTTCGGTTAGTAGCTCTTCTCGCGAGGGCGAAGTTGACAAATTTATTTTGCAAAAAACCGTTGTTTTGAAAAAGTGTTGAAAAAAATTAATAGAATTAATTTATTCCAAAACCAAGTTCAAAAACTAAAATATAAAAGGTAAGTGAGTAAATTAAAAAAAATCCGACATGAAAATATTATTTAGTTTGTCTGTATTAATTTTGCAAATGTAGTGTTGCGTATATGCAACATTGGTCTATTGTGGTAATTTTCAAAAAATAAAAACTTATTTTTGTATGCACATTCTAAGATGCGCCCAAAAGGTCTAACTCAGGCTGAATTTGAAAAATTTGCCAACTTTGATTGGGATGATTCGGCTGACGAAGAAAATGAAGAAGAAGAAGATGAAAATATGGACAGAATTATAGAAGAAACTTTGGAAAATTTGGATAACAGAGCTGAAAAGATGCAAGTTGGTTTGATTGATCAATTTATTACAACCGAAAATGATGAAGAAGTGAGTGAAAATGAAAACGTTGCACAGGAGGTGATGGAAAAAATTGATTTACGAAGTTTGAAGTGGAGTAGTAGAGAGTTTATGGAAAGCGAGACCAGTTGGAAAAGTAAATTATGCATCAATGCGGTGAAAAAATCTATCGAATATTTTAGTATTTTTTTTTGCGGATGAACTGTGGCAAAAAATATGTGACGAAACGAACTTATATTCCATGCAAACAAAGGGCATAGAATTGAAATGTACTGTGCCTAAAATAAAAAGGTTTGTTGGAATTCTTGCAGTTGTGAAAATACCAACATATAGAATGGCGTGGGCGACCAATTTCAAACTAGCGGCCGTTGCAAGTGCACTACCAAGGAACAGATTCGAAAGAATCAAACAGTTTTTCCATTTGAACAATAATAGTAAACAGCCTCAGAAAGGAACACCTGAGTACGATAAGTTGTACAAAGTTCGGCCCTTGTTGGACTTCATAAAAAAAAATTCAATGAAATTTCATAGGAGGAATACCAAAACATTGATGAGCAAATGCTTGCATATAAAGGTATATATATGAACATATGAAATATATTTTTGAATAATACAACAATACATTCTTTTCTTAGGTCAACATAGTTTGAAACAATATCTTCCAATGAAGCCCCACAAGTGGGGTTTCAAGATGTTCACTAGAGTTGGTGTATTTGGGATGATTTATGATTTTACTCTTTACATTGGAGAAGGACCGTGAAAGTCTTATGGCTTGGGAATATCTTCAGATATTGTGCTATTTTTATCATCCAACATACCAGTAAACCAAAATTTCAAACTGTTTTTTGACAATTGGTTTTCTTCAATAAGCTTGATGGTTTCTCTGAAAGAAAAAGGAATATTAGCCGTTGGTACAATTAGAAGCAACCGATTGAAAAATTGTAGTCTAAGTAGTGAGAAGGAGCTTCAAAAACGAGAACGAGGATCAAGTGATTTCAAATATGAAGCAACGCATAACTTGATTGCTTGTCGTTGGTATGATAATAAAAGTGTACAACTGCTTTCAAACTATGCAGGTAAAAACCCTGTGAGTGAATGCAAGAGATGGTGCCGTAAAGAGAAAAAGTTCATAACTATACCTCGTCCAGGTATAGTAGACTGCTACAACAAGCACATGGGAGAGGTTGATCTTGCGGATATGCTGCTTGAATTGTACAAAATCAACCACCGCTCAAATAAATGGTACATGCGCATAGTCTACTGGTGCATTAATTCGAGTTTAGTAAATAGTTGGTTGTTGTACCGCAGAGTCATCACACATTCAGACGGCGAATTGAAGCATATGCCGCTCATAAATTTCCAATTGGTTGTTGCTACAGAGCTTTTGAACTCAAGTCAAACTACACTTGTCTCAAAAAAAAGAGGTCGTCCATCATCACTCCTTTTGACAATCAATTCAGAAACTTCATCACCTTCTTCATCAACTCCGTCATCACCAGCTCCACCATCACCAAATCCATCACCACCAGCTCCTTCTACGAGTTCTGAATCAAATCCTTATAAAAGAGCATATGTTGCAGAGCCTGAAAAATCCCTACGATTTGATGGTTATAATCATTGGCCGGAATGGGGAACAAGAGGCAGATGTAGGGTATGCAACACTGGGTTTCCAAGCTGTAAATGCAGCAAATGCAATGTACACTTGTGCTCCAACCCTCAAAACAATTGTTTTGAATCCTACCATACAAAAATTGAAATAAACGGTATTTGAAAAAAAATCAACTTGTATTTATACCTGCATATATATATATATACACTTGTATTTAAATTTATAACATCATTGCCCAATGTTGCATATACGCAACATCCTGTAGCTCTCAAACCAGGATACCTAGGACATTGAAATTTTTGTCAGTTGATATTGAGGTCAACTACATCTTATATATGGTATATACTCAAAAAATTTTTAGCCATGCCCATTTTAATTCGGGCATGAGAGGGTTAAGGTGCGTACAAAAGGTATGGATGTGCTAATGATTAAGCACACGCTTAAACAAGGTTCACTCCGTAATCCCGGGCTTCGGCACCATGTTTAATATTTCAACACTGATGAATATTATTTCCTTAATATATATACTTATGTATATATGGTATATATTTATTTATTTATTTTTTATTTACACAGGAAATGCACCGGTTTATATTTAGTATACCTATATACTTATGTATATATTTTCTTTAATTTAAGGAAAGAAACGCACTTTTTTATTTGTGTTAGGCACGGTTTATTTTTAATATATGTATATATTTATATATTTGTTAATTTTATTTACAAAAGTCTTTGAATTTAACACTAGGCTTTTTAGCGAATGCGAGCGAATACTTAAAACCAACTTTTCCTTACACTTATATACATTTTTCCTTTACATGGTTATTGGAATAAATAACGGAACGGAGTAGGGTTGCCGGTGAGTATATTTGGAATGGGAGTAAATTCAGTATGATGAGTATTTTGGTATGTATTTAGGTAAGTATTCAGGGAATTATTTATAAAGTCATTTCATTAAAATTTTATTTGTTATATTATTCGTAATTCATTTGACTAAAATATATTTTTTTCTTAAGGATATTACTTATAGGATGATGAGGTCATCCTCATCCATGACTTCAACATAACTATAAAAAATCCTTTATTATAAGCCCGTCAATAAAACGTACATCAATGTATATTGTACAATAAAAACCAATTGAAAATTGTACAACTGGTATACCTAACGTCATTATCATCTGGCGGATATAACACTAGAAGAAAGGCTGATAACAGGTTAGGTTGTCGAAACGACTTACAGCATCCGCTGTACCAAGAACATCGTAATTTTTAAATATTTAAATCAAATAATTAACACCATCATAGTCATTTAAGAGAAAATACTCTGAGTAATTTGAACCATATGGAGTCAAACTAACCTTTCTCAACATTTACTCATATCTTTGTTTCTTCTTTTGCGTAAATTCAATGGCAAGGTCAAATTGAAGACGTCTGGAAATTCTATTGATCGTGTTACATATTCCTTTTGTTGGTGAACGCGTGCTTATATACCGACATATATATGTTTTACTTATCTTAAACAGTATGCGGTCAAAAAGTTAGAATTACTTATTTTAATGTTCAAACTTGTAACTTTTCTTTGTTATGAATGGATAAAAGAGAATAGAAGGCAGATACATAGGAACTAAAAGGTCCATGACCGCGAATTTAAAATTAATTCTCGTAGTAAAGTTAAATTTTAATAATACTTTATATAGCGATAACAGCGAGCATGGAAGGCCTTCTACGCATCGTCAACAATCAATGTAAGTAATGTAATAATTATTAATTACTAATTGTTAATAATGGCATAATTTGTTCATACATATTTATCTATATACATACAATATATATTAATTTTACAAGTTGTTTGTGAATTTTAGTACTTAGTATTTAAAATATGTATGAAATAAAATTAAATTTCTTAATGTAATTGCTTGGATTAATAGAAATTGAATTGTATTAAAATATGTTTGAGGTAAAGAGGTGAGTAACCGTTTGGGGCCTTATAAAATTTGCGCTAAAAAGGCCAAGGTAGGGTGGACAAGGAAGCGCGAGTCAACCTTCGTAACTCACAGAGTGAAAAAAAAATGGTTTTTTGGTGTTACTTTCTATGTTTTTTTTATATCTGCATTTTTAATTTTTTTATTTAACCGCGGTCATAAATTTTTTTTGTGACAAAGTAAATTTAATAGGGGCCCTGTAATAAAATTTATAATGGAAGAGATTTTAGGGAAGAGGTGGCGAACCCCCCAACCACTGCTTGCTAGCTGCAAAGACGGGCCCCGATAGACCTCGCTCCCGACGGTCAAAAATGTGAACTTTAATTTGCAACCCTCTCGTCAGCATGTATTATCGGTACAATCTGATTTTTTCCATCTTCATCTTTATCTTTTAATAAAATAATTCAAAAGTAATACATTACAAAAAAATGGCGCCCGGGGCCGCAAAAGTCTATAAAATTTATTTTCGTAATCTTATGGTTAAATACTGACATCGGTTAAAAGTACATAATTTCCTGTCTCAACCTGTGGTTAAATAAATTACGCTTTTGTAAATATGCATCTCAATTTTAGTTTGTTATAAGACCTGTAGAATAAATTTCAGATCCTTGCTGGACTTTCGACTACTTGAAATGTTAAATTTAGTCCAACAATATTTTAAGTCTGAACAGTCTAAACTACGCACTCAAAATCATATCTCAGTTAACTAAAAAAAATATTTTTGCACACTGGTATATAAATATCGATTTTTTTTACCCTTTGCCTATTACCGGTCACGGAAAACATTAAATTTTAAATTAATTTAAGTTAGGATCCGTTGGTTCGATCCCTACCATAAGAAGTCTGATGAGGCGATGTGGTGATCTCCGAAACAGCTGTCACTTCCACCATTTTTCTTTGTTGTATAACAAAATATTCAATTCATACAAACAAACTAGGCCTTTTAGCTCACTATAAAAAATTAACAAACATTAATTGTATGAATGGCCGCAAAAAAAAAAACATTTTTAATATATTTGTGTTGAGCTCACAATTAATTCTGCTTATACATTTTTCAGTCAATTAACGCCTGAAAGTTTACAGGATTTACTAACCATTCTATTAAGAAAAATAGCGGCTAAATTAGCGCACTTAATAGTTGTTGGTTAATATAGATTACATGGGTGATGTTGGCGCACTGGTAGAACACTCGCCCGTTAAGTCAGGATCCGTTGGTTCGATCCCTGCCATAAGAAGGGAGAGGGAACCACCCTGCGGAACCCCCTGTTTAATTTTTCTCAACTTCGATGTTTCTCCTCGGAATATGACCTATGATTGTCGACTACTCAGGTAGCCCATGACCCACCTCTGCAACCCCGGCGGTAATGAGGATTCCTCAAAGTCACTGAGTAGCACTGAATGATTGACATTGTCAAAAGCTTTTGACAAATCCAGTGCTACCAGGACAGTTCTCGCGCAGGGTCGGTTTTGGTTAAGGCCATTGACCACCTGGGTGATTATGGCGTTAAGTGCTGTTGTGGTACTGTGCACTTTCCGGAAGCCATGCTGATGTGCTGCTGGACGCAGATGGTGAGCGAAAGTCGGGAGTAGCAAGGCCTCACGTGTCTTCGCTACTGGGGAGAGGACAGTTATCGGCCGATAAGACTCTCCTTTCTTCGTTGGTTTCCCCGGTTTAAGCAGCGGGACCACCCTACCATTTTTCCACATATCCGGTATAACTAGGGTGGTCAAAGACAAGTTGAGGACCTTGGTGAGATAATCTACTCCCGCTGGTCCAAGATGTTTTAGCATCAGCATGCTTATTCCGTCAGGGCCGATGGATTTGGAGGCTTTCGCCTTCCCGATAACCCCCTGAACCTCCTCTCTGGAGAAATCAAGCACCGCGCTTGTGTTTTGCAGTTGGCGCATACGGCGGGTTACACGTCGTTTCGCTTTGTCTACCGAAGGATGCAGTGTAAAAAGCCGGCTAAAGTAGCTCGCGCATCTCTTAGGGTCCGACGAGGCGCGATCACCGAATGAAATTTCCACCCGGTCATCGCGTCTCGTCGGGTTAGACAGCGACTTGACTGTAGCCCACAGCTTTTTTGCCCCAGAGGAGAGGTTGCAGGACCTTAAGTGCTCCTCCCACTTTTTCCGCTGCTAAAGCCGCCGCTTCGGATTTCCGCAATTCGGCCTGCCGGGAATAATCGCTCACCAGAGGTAACGTCTGTTGGAGTGGAGAGACCACTGAAGGCGTTCTTGGTGAATTCCGTGAAGCCGGTCCAGTTAGCTTTTTGGAAGTTAACGAATGTCCGGTGGTCCGCGGAAACAAAGTCGGTAGGTCTGTCAATCGAGATGTGTATGTGTAAGTGGTCCGATGCTAGTGTAAGTATAGGTCGCCAGACTATACTGTTTATCAGACCAGCACTCGCAATTGTTATGTCGGGCGAGCTTTGGAAATTACCCACAACTCTGGTGGGGGTGTTGTCGTTCATTGTGCAGAATGTCGAATCGTCTATCTGTTCTGCCAGTTTCACTCCTCTACGGTCATCTAACAGGCTAGAATGCCAAAGATCGTGGTGCTCGTTAAAGTCGCCCAAAACTAAACGGTTTTCGCCTCTGAGTAGCGCACCTATATCAGGGCTATATCCAACAGGGCAACTTGTAACGGGAGGAATGTATATATTAAATATTTCGAGCTCGGCATTGCCTGACCCGATAGCTATGCCCTGACATTCTAGGGTAGTATCCCTGCGGTCGATGTCGCCGTCGATGAGACGATACTGCACGGTGTGGTGTAAGATGAACGCCAAACCCCCTCCATAGTCTCGCTCGCGATCCTTGCGGATTATGTTGTATCCGGCTCAGAAGATCCGAGCGGGCGGTCAACTTAGTTTCGTGTTGATAGGCGGGGCAGACTCCTACAGCAAGGGGCAACGTACGCATCACTCCACTCACGGGTGGTGCGCAGGCCAGAGCACGTCCGAAAGTGACACCAGCCGGAGCAAATATTGCATCTGACTGGGGTTACGTTCCGACGTACTAAGGTCTGACACACGGAACAGCCTGTTCGGGGGACTAAGAGCTGCTGGGTAGCCCTCGCACGAGAGGAGGAGGTCGAGCTGATTGTGGGAGGGGAAGGGTGTGGGGGTAGGCGGGAGTCATGCTGCGGGGAACTCCGGGAGACCGTGGAGGTCTGAGGGTTACCCAAAGTGGGTAAGGGTTCAGAAGGTACTGCCGTGGAGGCCGGGGGCGCACTTGGGCGTTGGCAGCATGGGAGCACATAACGTGTGGTCCACTCCCTGTGTGTCTTAAGGCCTGAGCAGACCTTAAGATGACTCCAACCATTGCACTGGTTGCACCTAATCGAGGTGGAGGAGTGGTGGAGTCTTTTGGTGCTCACGCTGCAGAAATAATCCGTCGGACCAGGGTTGGTTTCGACGCCAGCCCAGATAAGAAGGATTTGAAGCAACCCAGCTGCAAGGTGTTGCTCCGTTAGCGAAGTTAGAGTAATTTTACCTGTTGACCTAAACGGGGTTAGGTCGCCGAAAGGGTGACAGCCCTTGGCCGCATAAAATCCGGGTCAACTCCGGTGCGTAGAACCGGCTGTCTTGAGAGTTGCACGAGGATTTCTCAGTCTAGCTGGCTGGTATAGGCAATTTATCGAAAATCTGGTCTTTCGACCAAAAGGAAGGAAATTCCTGTGGACAGAGGCGGCACAAACGGCATTTGACAATGTTAAGCGACTGCTGACCACAGCGCCTGTGTTGCAGAACCCAAATGTTTTTAAAAAGTTGTATGTTCATTGCGATGCGTGCGGTTGTGGTATCTAGTACAGCTTAACGAGGAAGGCGTGAAATTTTTGTCAAAGAAACTTAACTTCGCTCAACGAAACTACAGCGAAACCGAGCGTGAATGTGAACAGACCATTCGAGTCTATTATGGCTCAACCAACTCAACCAACCTTAGTTAAGTGGTCGATTAGCTCGGTGGGTTTTAAAGTTGCAGAGCTGTAAATTTACAATAAGTCACAGAAAAGGCAAAGAGAACGTTGTACCAGACGCTCTCGCTAGAATTCACGAAGAAGTAAGCGCCTTAGAACTAGAACCACAAATTGATTTAGATTCTCCATATTTCGATGCTGAAGATTACGGTGAGTTGAAGGAAAAATTATAAAAAATTGCGAAAAGTATCCAGATACAAAAATCGTTAGCAGATATGTACACATTAGAACGGGACATTCTGATGGCAGCGCCGAAACTGAACTAATTCGTGGAAATTATATGTTCCTCTTGACCTATTCAGTGAAGCATTATCTCACGCACATAATGACATAACAGTGGTTCATGGTGGCATATGGAAAACTTTAGATTTGAAAAGCGACCACCGAGAATGAGACTTAAATATAAGTGCTATACGTTGTGCACTTAGAAATTCGCTTCATCAGTCGTTGAATTATTCCCCATATCATGCTCTGTTTGGATTCGATATGATTAGGCATGGTTCATCTTATGATCTTTTGCGAAATCTTCAGCAGTTAGGAGAACCGATGATTAAACTGTCACGCGATGACGAACTTATTTTAACTAGAGCAAAAATATGGAAGAATTTGTCTGATGCTTACGATCGAAACACTAGACAATACAATATGCGATCGAAACCCGTATCTTTTAAAATAGGTCAAGAAGTTTTCCGACAAAACTTCAGTCAGAGTAATTTTGATAAAAATATCAATGCAAAACTTAACCCAGCCTTTTTACTTGTTAGAAAATCTTCAAGGTAAAAAAATTGGCATATTTCATGGTAAAGACATAAGAAGCTAACCGTAATTTTTCAGTGTAATGCTTTTATTTGAATAAATGCATCATTATCCAGTTTGTAATGGGCGTTTCTAAAAATATTTCAGAACTTTTTGTTTTGCTTCCCTTTTTACGGAAAATCATTTATTTTCGATTATACTATATAACTATAAAAAAAATCCTTTATTATAAGCTCGTCATTAAAACGTACATCAATGTATATTGAACATCAAAAACTAATTGACAATTGTACAACTGCTATACAACAACCTAACGTCATTATCATCTGGCGGATATAACACTAGAAGAAAGGCTGATAACAGGTTAGGTTGTCGAAACGACTTACAGCATCCGCTATACCAAGATCTTTCTTTTTTTTTGATTGACCAGCGAGTGTAACGGATGGATAGCAGCAAGTTACATACTAATAAAAATCGAAAATAAAAACGTGTTATTAAAAAAAAACGTTATATTTACGTAACCTAATTTAATACATACCGCCATGTACAGTCATAACCCATTTGACTTAACTGATTAATTGCAAACATAAAACTTGAAATATCTAAACTAATTTCTAGTTCTGGGTAATTTTAACCACATGGTGTCCAACTAACCTTCCTCAACATTTACTCATATCTTTGTTTTTTCTTTTGCATAACTTCAATGGCAAGGTCAAATTGAAGATCTAATGATTGTGTTACATATTCCTTTTGTTGGTGAAATGAAATTTTAATAATACTTTATATAGCGATAACAGCGAGCATGGAAGGCCTTCTACACATCGTCAACAATCAATGTAAGTAATTTAATAATTATTAATTTCTAAGTGTTAATAATGGCATAATTTGTTCATTCATATTTACCTATATACATATATATTAATTTTACAAGTTGTATGTAGATATGTACGTACACATAGTTAAAATGCATAATATGAGAAAACGCCAAATTTTTGTTTTGTTTTGCGCTCTTCTCACCTAGCTCTCTTTAACGTACACATACATAATTACATACAATTCGCTATTCTTAATTTTGTTTTTTTTTACTATTTTCTCGCATTGAACATCATAAAATTTATGCTTAATTCTCATTGAATTTATGTACGTAAATTTAAGTTCAGGTCAATGACCAGATGTATATAAGAAAAACTCGATGAGTTAGGTCAGGGCTAGTATAGGGATTTTCCACTTCAATGTTAAGCATAAATGAGATTGGTAATTTTTAGTAATAAAATTAAAATTCTTAACGTAATTGCTTGGATTAATAGAAATTGAATTGTATTAAAATATGTTTGAGATAATTAAAATCTAGAATTTATAAAAGAAAAGTAATAGTTATCTAGTACAGACTAATGTTTTCCGAGGTAATCAGTTAAAGAGGTGAGTAACCATTTGGGGCCTTATAAATAAAATTTGTGCTAAAAAGGCCAAGGTAGGGTGGCCTCACAGTGTGTAAAAAATGGTTTTTTGGTGTTTCTTTCTATGTTTTTATATATCTGCATTTTCAATTTTTTTATTTAACCACGGTCATAAATTTCTTTTGTGACAAAGTAAAATAAATCGGGGATCTGTAATAAAAATTTTAATGGAAGAGATTTTAGGAAAGAGGTCGCGATCCCCCCAACCACTGCTTGCTAGTTGCAAAGACGGGCCCCGATAGACCTCGCTCCTGACGGTCTATCGGTACCTGGTCCACTTTCTGAAGGGAAGTTTAGTTATTCTGCTTATATAAGTAAAAATTTATCTTTGTTCCGAATTTCAAGGAAATCGATTAAAAAATAAACTTTTTTCGAAACGTTCAGTCCTTAGTCCTCTTTTCGGAGAGAAGTGTAGTCTTCGTATTAATCTAAGCAAAAAACCACCCATGTACCTAATTTCAAGTAAATCGAGCCGTAAATACAGTTTTTTTGAACCAGTCAGACCCTGGTTGACCTTCAGGAGAGAAATGTGTTCTTCATGTTTATCTAAGCTAAAAGCCACCTGCGTACTGAATTTAAACTAAATCGAATCATAAATAACATTTTTTGAACAGGTCAACCCGTATTCCACTGTGTTAAGAGAAGTTCACTTATTCTGCTTATCTAAAAAAAAGGCACTAGGTACTAAAATTCAAAATTCAAAAACTTTTCGAATAAGTCAGTCCATGGTCCACTTTTCGGAGAGTGGTGTAGTCTTGGTGTTACTCTATGGAAAGAGCCAGCTATGTAACTAATTTCAAGTAAGTCGAAAGATAAATACACTTTCATTATAGCTCAGTCCTTGGTCCACGTTCCGGGAATGAGAGTTTCCGAATTTTTCAAATAGATCGGTGCCTTGCTCACTTTCCGGAGAGCAGCATAGTCTTCCTGTTAATCTAACCAAAAACACCCTATATACCGAATCTTTGAAAAGGCCAGTCTCTTAACTTCATGTTACTCTAAGTAAAAAGCTATCGTTGTATCGAATTTCAAGTATATCCAGCCGTAAATACAATTTCCCCAATAGGTCGGTATCTTATCTTCCTGTTAATGTAAGTAAAAAGCTGTCTTTGTACCGAAGTTCAAGTAAATCCAGCTATAAATAAACTTTCTTCGAATAGCTCAGTCCCTGGTCCACTTTCCGGAGATGAGAGTTTTCCGATTTTTTCCAATAGTTCAGTCCCTGGTCCACTTTTCGGAGAGAAGCGTAGTCTGTCAATCGTAGCAAAAAGCCACCTTTAAACTGAATTTCAAACAAGTCGAGCCGCAAATAAACTTTTTTTTGAATGCCTTATCCCCTTTTCGGTGAAAAGCGTAGTATTCCTGCTTATCTAAGCTAAAAGTCAGCACGTTTTAAATTTCGAGTAAATCGAACCATTAAATAGATTTTTTGAATAGGTCAGTCAATGGTAAAATT
Organism: Ceratitis rosa; assembly: GCA_037013455.1. NCBI lineage: Eukaryota > Metazoa > Arthropoda > Insecta > Diptera > Tephritidae > Ceratitis > Ceratitis rosa. The sequence goes on along the minus strand of JAWMAG010000014.1, from coordinate 1,658,526 downwards.
TGAGGGGAGAAGTTCAGAAGAAAAATGCCACTACGCACTAGATTTCAAGTAAATCGAACTATACATTAGATATTTTCCAATAGTTCAATCCTTTGTCTACCTTTCACAGAGAAGTGTAGTCTTCTGGTTTTACTAAACAAAAGCAAAGTTTGTACCGAATTTCAAGTAAATAGAGAGATAAATACAATTTTTTTTGTATAGTTCAGTCCTTGGTCAACTTCCCGGGGATAAGACTTTTCCGACATTTTTCAATGGTTCAGTTCCTGGTCCACTTTTCGGGAGAAGTGTAGCCTTCATGTTAATCTAACCAAAAACCCACCTGTGTACTAAATAAAGGTCAGTCTTTTTTCTTCCTCTTAATCTACAAAAAAAAAAATATGTATGTACCGAATTTCAAACAAACAAGCCGAAAACACACAATTTTTCGAACAGGTCAGCCTCTTTTCTTCCTCTTAAGCTAAGTAAAAAACTATCTATGTACAGAATTTAAAGTGAATTCAGCCAAAAAAAAAATTATTTCGAACACGTCAGTTCTTGTTCCAATATCCAGAGAGAAGTGTAGTCCTCCTGTTAATCTTAGCAAAAGGGCACCTATGTATGTCCCGAATTTCAAGTAAACCTAGCTGCAAATCAACTTTTTTCGAGTTGATCAAACCCTGGTCCACTTTCCGGAAAAAAGTGTGGTCTTCGTGTTACTCTAGGCAACAAGCCACCTATGTACCGAATTCCATGTAAGTCGAAAGATTAAGACACTTTTTTTGTATAGCTCAGTCTTTGGTCCACTTCCTGGGTACTGCAGTTTTCCGATTTTTTCGAATAGGTCAGTGCCTTGTCCACTTTCCGGAGCGAAGTGTAGCCTTCCTGTTAATCTAACCAAAAACCCCCTATATACCGAATCTTTGAAAAGGTCAGTCTCTTAACTTCATGTTACTCTATGTAAAAACCTATCGTTGTATCGAATATCAAGTATATCCTGCCGTAAATACAATTTCCCCAATAGGTGAGTCTCTTATCTTTCTGCTAATCTAAGTAAAAAGCTGTCTTTGTACCCAAGTTCAAGTGAATCCAGCTATAAATAAACTTTTCTCTAATATATCCGACCCTGGTCCACTTTCCGGAGAGAAGTGTGGTATTCCTGTTGATCTAAACAAAAAGCCAGCACGTTTTAAATTACGAGTAAATCGAACAATTAATTAGATTTTTTAAATGTGTCAGTCCCAGGTCCACTTTCCGGGGAAAAGCGTAGTCTTCCTCTTAATCGTAGCAAAACACCACCTACAAACCGAATTTCAAGTAAATCGAGATGTAAGTAAACTTTTTTCAATCCCTTATCTACTTTCCGAAGGGAAGTGTAGTATTCCTGTTAATCTAAGCAAAAAGCCAGCACGTTTTAAATTTCGAGCAAATCGAACAATTAATTAGTTTTTTTTAAATGTGTCAGTCCCGGGACCACATTCTGGAGAAAAGTGTAGTCTTCCTGTTTAAAGTTGTTAGTAATTCTGCTTATCTAAGTAAAAACTCATCTCTGTACCGAGTTTCATGTAAATCGAGCCGTAAATACAATTTTTATGAACCAGTCAGTTCCTGGCTCACTTTTCGGTGAGAAGTGTAGTATTCCTGTTAATCTAAGCAAAAAGCCTATATGCATGTTTTAAATTTCGAGTAAATCGAACCATTAATAAGATTTTTTGAATAGGTCAGTCCCTAGTCCGCTTTTAAGAGAGAAGTTCAGTTTTTCTGCTTGTCGCGTACTGGCCGCAACAAAAACTTTTTTTGTGTTTGTTCGTTCATTTCCTTTGTTTTGCCTAATATTCCTTTCACTCCAAGTGTTGGCAGTGGCGTCTGCCGGCAAACAATTGTATAATTCAAAGCCATGAATTGCTGGCACGGTTGCACTCGGTGTGTGCCTACCCAGTGGTATAAGTCTCCAAAAGGAGGTGTTCGACAAAACGGTTCCTCCAGTAACAAATATTAGAAAAACAGAATGCTATGCGCGGTTATTCCGTAAAAAGGGGTGTCGCCTTTCTTATTATACGGCGAGGGGAAAATTATCCCAGTGTACTTGGTGTGCCATGGTGGCGTGCGCTATACAACTCTGTCCCTTTGGGTAATGGGAGCGGCGCCAAATGATTGGGTACCAACACACTCGCCTGAGAATTCTGAAGGCCGACGCGTAGCTTGCGGCCTGGCTCGTAAGTGCGTGCCGGATCAGCTTCTTACAATCTACGAGAAAGTGGACATCTTTTTTGCGCGGACGTTCGATATATTAGTGAAGGCAAAAAAATATAAATATTTAAATTCGAGTTGTGTAGTGTTTTGCCAGACGAAGCAGTTAATAGAAGAGCCAGTTGAAGCCTAGTTTTTTTAGTGTCAGGACAAATTAGGGCAGTCGAAGCCCATAGTGGTTATTTATTGGTTTCGCGTTCTAGTGGCGGAACCGGAGTTTGGCGGCATCACCGGAGGAGCACCGAAGTTGGGTACTCACACCCGACTGAGTATTTGCTAAGTATCATTTTGTCGTTTTATTGTTTGTCTGCTTTTGTCGTGCCGACAGTATTGCTTCCTCCTTGTAGCACTCCGCACCCAGAGCCCAGTCATACAGGTGGGTTAAAGTTACCTCTGGCGGCACGGGAGTAGTGCGAGTGGGTTCGTAACCAGTTTGGTTGGACCACACCCCGGGTGCACCCCGAAAACCTATTTTGCTTATTTTATGTGTGAACATATGCGTTTAGTTTTGCTCTAGTGCTTAACTATTGTTGTGCGATCTTCGTTTATCTAAGTCAGCGTTGATCATTTTACTTGGTTTTGTTCTTGCTAGTAGTGGTTGTTCTTGCACTTAGCTGTCCCACGCCGTCTCCACTAGGCTGGCCGGTCGCTTTGTTAGTTTTGTCATCTCCTTTTTATGCGATAGTTTGTTTTGTTGACGTGTGTGGTTGTTGGTAGGCGCTTGACTAACAGCCACTGTAGGTATACATATGTATGTACGTATGTTCCTCGGTCGGTTGTGTGTGGTAATGGACCCCAATTTAGGAGTCGAGAGCTTCGGGGCCTCTGCGGTGACTATGGCGTCCAACTCCGGTACACCGCACACTATCTTCCAAAGGCTAAACCGGCCGAGAGGATAAGTCAGATTATCAACTCTCAACGACAGCCGGTTCTACGTACCGGAGTTGACCCGGATTTTATCCGGCCAAGGGCTGTCACCCTTTCGGCGACCTAACCCCGTTTAGGTCAACAGGTATAATTAGTTTAAGTGCGCCATCGGAGCAATACCTCGCAGCTGGGTTGCTTCAAATCCTTCTAATCAGGGCTGGTGTAGAAACCAACCCTGGTCCGACGGACTATTTCTGCTGCGTGTGCACCAAAAGACTCCACCACTCCTCTATCTCGGTTAGGTGCAACCAGTGCAATGGTTGGAGTCATCTTAAGGTCTGCTCAGGCCTTAAGACACATAGGGAGTGGACCACACGTTATGTGGCCCCATGTTGCCAGCGCCCAAGTGCGCCCCCAGCCTCCACGGCAGTGCCTTCAGCACACTTACCCACTTTGGGTAACCCGCAGACCTCCACGGTCTCCCGGAGCTCCCCGCAACATGACTCCCACCAACCCTCCCCCCCTTCCCCCCCACAACCAGCTCCTCATCCTCCTCCCGTGCGAGGGCTACCCAGCAGCTCTTAGTCCCCCGCACAGTCTGTTCCGTGTGTCAGGCCTTAGTACGTCGGAATGTGACCTCAGTCAGATGCAATTCTTGCTCCGGCTGGTGTCATTTTCGGACGTGCTCGGGCCTGCGCACCACCCGTGAGTGGAGTGATGCGTACGTTGCCCCTTGCTGTAGGAGTCTGCCCCCGCCTGTTAATACGACAACACCGCCAATCAACACCAACGTGCGGAACCAACCTCAGCGGGTATTACAGCAGCAACACACGTCATCCACGCACCACTCCCTCACCCCCCGTATCACGAACGTTCCCCCGAGACGGACCCGACTCCTTCAATTCAACTGCAACGGACTCCAGGGGAAGATCGACGAGATAGTCGACTACATGAGCCGGGAGCATATGTCAATTGCTGCGATCCAGGAAACTAAGCTGACCGCCCGCTCGGATCTTCTGAGTCGGGCCGGATACAACATAATCCGCAAGGATCGCGAGCGAGACTATGGAGGGGGTTTGGCGTTCATCCTGCACAACACCGTGCAGTATCGTCTCATCGACGGCGACATCGACCGCAGGGATACTACCCTAGAATGTCAGGGCATAGCTATCGGGTCAGGCAATGCCGAGCTCGAAATATTTAATATATACATTCCTCCCGTTACAAGTTGCCCTGTTGGATATAGCCCTGATATAGGTGCGCTACTCAGAGGCGAAAACCGTTTAGTTTTGGGCGACTTTAACGAGCACCACGATCTTTGGCATTCTAGCCTGTCAAATGACCGTAGAGGAATGGAGCTGGCGGAACAGATAGACGATTCGACATTCTGCACAATGAACGACAACACCCCCACCAGAGTTGTGGGTAATTGCCAAAGCTCGCCTGACATAACAATTGCGAGTGCTGGTCTGATAAACAGTATAGGTTGGCGACCTGTACTGACACTAGCATCGGACCACTTACCCATACACATCTCGATTGACAGACCTCCCGACTTTGTTTCCGCGGACCACCGGACCTTCGTTAACTTCAAAAAAGCTAATTGGACCGGCTTCACGGAATTCACTGAGAACGCCTTCAGTGCTCTCTCCACTCCAACAGACGTCACCTCTGGTGAACGATCATTCCGCAGGATAGTTGTGACCGCTGCCGCCCGCTTCATCCCGGCAGGCCGAATTGCGGAAATCCGCCCTAACTTCCCGTCCGAAGCGGCGGCTTTAGCAGCAAGGCGCGACATCCTCCGTAACTCCGATCCCGGGAATCCCTTAATCAGAGATTTAAATGCGGAGATTCGGACTGTTCTAAACAATCACAAGCGGAAAAAGTGGGAGGAGCACCTAAGGTCCTGCAATCTCTCCTCTGGGGCAACCAAGCTCTGGGCTACAGTCAAGTCGCTGTCTAACCCGACGAGACGCGATGACCGGGTGGAAATTTCATTCGGTGATCGCGCCTCGTCGGACCCGAAGAGATGCGCGAGCTATTTTAGCCGGCTTTTTACACTGCATCCTTCGGTAGACAAAGCGAAAAGACGTGTAACCCGTCGTATGCGCAAACTGCCAAACACAAGCGCGGCGCTTGATTTCTCCAGAGAAGAGGTTCAGGGGGTTATCGGGAAGGCGAAAGCCTCCAAATCCATCGGCCCTGACGGAATAAGCATGCTGATGCTAAAACATCTCGGACCAGCGGGAGCAGAATACCTCACTAAGGTCCTCAATTTGTCTTTGACCACCCTAATCATACCAGATTTGTGGAAGACCGGTAGGGTGGTCCCGCTACTCAAACCGGGGAAACCAGCCAACAAAGGAGAGTCTTATCGGCCGATAACTCTTCTCTCCCCAGTAGCGAAGACGCTTGAGGCCTTACTGCTCCCGAGTTTTACTCACCATCTGCGTCCAGCAGCACATCAGCATGGCTTCCGAAAAGTGCACAGTACCACAACAGCACTTAACGCCATAAACACCCAGGTGATCAATGGCCTGAACCAAAACCGACCCTGTGCGAGAACTGTCCTGGTAGCACTGGACTTGTCAAAAGCTTTTGACACTGTCAATCATTCAGTGCTACTCAGTGACATTGAGGAATCCTCATTACCGCCGGGGTTGCAGAGGTGGGTCATGGGCTACCTGAGTGGTCGTCAATCATCGGTCATATTCCGAGGTGAAACATCTAAATTGAGGAAAATTAAACAGGGGGTTCCGCAGGGTGGTGTCCTCTCCCCGCTACTGTTTAATTTTTACAATTCGAAGCTCCCTCCTCCACCGGAAGGAGTCTCACTAACCTCGTATGCCGATGATTGTTCGATATTGGCGTCCGGCCAGGATATTGATAGCTTATGTTCGAAAGTGAACGGTTACCTCGCTGATCTCTCCCGTTTCTTCACTGCACGACAATTAAAAATCCAACCGACGAAATCCTCGGCTACCCTCTTCACCAGCTGGACGAAGGAGTACCGGCTAGAACTCGATGTGAAAGTTGATGACGTAAAAATTCCAACTGTAAACAACCCTAAGATTTTAGGGGTCACATTCGATAGCCTGTACTCCTTCACTCCGCATACGACCGCAATTGCCGCAAAACTCCAGGGCCGCAACAAAATACTCAAAGCGCTAGCCGGCAGCACATGGGGTAAAGATAAAGAAACCTTGCTGGCAACCTACAAAGCAATTGGCCGACCGGTCGTAAATTACGCTGCACCGATTTGGGCGCCGGGGACGAACGAGACGCAGTGGAGGAAACTACAAGCCTGCCAGAATACCGCCCTTAGGACTGCGACAGGAAACCTCCTGATGTCACCTGAACACCACTTGCACAGCGAAGCATCTATGCTACGAGTTAAGGAGCATAATGCTTTGCTGTGCAAGCAGTTCCTGTTGGGATGCCACCGCGCGGAGCACCCCAGCAGGCACCTCCTAGAAGCGGAGCCTCCGCCTAGGCACATCAGGAAGGGAGTACTTGACTACGACAGCACTATACAGCACCACGTTCAACAACCGCTGGACAGGACGGCTTACCGACAGGCACTGAACGCCATTCACCAGGAGTCAGTTAACACCTTCCTAGACTCCCTCCCAGTGAATGGCGTACTCGGATCCAAACCACCACCCATCGCAGACAGTGAGCTCGAGCTGCCTCGAGAGACCCGCGTGACTCTGGCACAACTCAGATCTGGATACTGTAGCAGGTTAAACTCCTACATATCCAGACTCGACCCCAGCATACCCAACGTATGCCCTGCATGTGGAGAGTCCCCGCACGATACTAACCACCTCTTCACATGCCCCCTTAAACCGACCCATCTAACCCCCCTCTCCCTTTGGTCCAACCCTGTCGAAACAGCACGTTTCCTGGACCTCCCGTTAGATGACCCCGGCGACTTAGACTGATTACACCTGCCCTAAGCGGGGTTAGCGAACCGCTACAACAACAACAACAACAACATCAGTCAGATTATTAAAACGACACTTAGGGCTCATATATCAGAGAACCAGGGGACATGGGGCAAGCAGTTAGCGAAGGTAGTATGCTGTATTAGGACAGCGCAGCAGGAAGTGTTAGGAGCCACGCCATATTTTGTGTATAACGGTAGGGAAATGGCGGTAGAAGGCAGTAGGGACTTCATAGACAGCTTAGGAGATCAGGAAAAATTAAATTGTCAGGAACGAGCAAAGAGGCTCGATGAAATTAGGGCCAACATTAGAACTAGGTTAAAACAGGCGAGTGAGAAGCTTGCGAGGTAGTACAACCTCAGACGTTGAGATGGACAGTACATGACTGGGGAGTTAGTGTGGAGGAAGAATTTTATGCTGTCGGATGCAGCGAAGTTAGCGCCAAAGTATGTAGGGCCGTTTATTGTTAGGGATAGAGTGTCACCGTGGACATACACACTAACATATGACTTAGGCAAAGACAAAGGGACTTGGAACGTTAGAGAGTTGAGGGCATATAGGGATTGATAGGATACGGTAGGAGATTTCCGTTCCCTGACCAAAAGGAAGATTCCTTCCTTTTCGTTGAGGAAGGGGTGGAGTATTCGCGTACTGGCCGCAACAAAAACTTCTTTTGTGTTTGTTGGTTCATTTCCTTTATTTTGCCTAATATTCCTTTCACTCCAAGCGTTGGCAGTGGCATCTGCCGGCAAATAATTGCATAATTCAAAGCCATGAATTGTTGACACTGTTGCACTCGGTGTGTACCTACCCAGTGGTATAAGTCTCCAAAAGGAGGCGTTCGACAAAACGGTTCCTCCAGTAACAAATATTAGAGAAACGGAATGCTATGCGCGGGCATTCCGTAAAAAGGGGTGTCGCCTTTCTTATTATACGGCGAGGGTAAAATTATCCCAGTGTACTTGGTGTGCCATGGCGGCGTGCGCCATACAACTCTGTCCCTTTGGGTATTGGGGGCGGCGCCAAATGGGCACCAATACACACTCGCCGTCGTAATTGCGTGCCGGATCAGATTCTAACAATCTACGAGAAAGTGAACATCTTTTTTGCGCGGACGTTCGATATATTAGTGAAGGCAAAAAAAATATAAATATTTAAATTCGAGTTGTGTAGTGTATTGCCAGACGAGGCAGTTAATAGAAGAGCCAGTTGAAGCCTAGTTTTTTTTTGTGTCAGGACAAATTAGGGCAGTCGAAGCCCATAGTGGTTATTTATTGGTTTCGCGCTCTAGTGGCGGAACCGGAGTTTGGCGGCATCACCGGAGGAGCACCGAAGTTGGGTACTCACGCCCGACTGAGTAACTGCTAAGTATCATTTTGTCGTTTTATTGTTTGTCTGCTTTTGTCGTGCCGACAGTGTTGCTTCCTTCGTTTTCCCCATACCCATCCTTATAACACCCCGCACCCAGAGCCCAGTCATACAGGCGGGTTAAAGTTACCTCCGGCAGCACGGGAGTAGTGCGAGTGGGTTCGTAACCAGTTTGGTTGGACCACACCTCGGGTACACCCCGAAAACCTATTTTGCTTATTTTATGTGTGAACATATGCGTTTAGTTTTGCTCTAGTGTTTAATTATTGTTGTGCGATCTTCCTTTATCTAAGGCAGTGTTGATAATTTTACTTGGTTTTGTTCTTGCTAGTAGTGGTTGTTCTTGCACTTAGCTGTTGACCCACGCCGTCTCCACTAAGCTGGCCGGTCGCTTTGTTAGTTTTGTCATCTCCTTTTTGTGCGGTAGTTTGTTTTGTTGACGTGTGTGGTTGTTGGTAGGCGCTTGACCAACTGTAGGTATACAAATGTATGTACGTATGTACATACGCGCATACATATTGCTAATAATTAAAAGTGGAGGTGACATGCTCATCTAAGAGAAAAGCCACTACGTACCAAATTTCAAGTAAATCGAACCATACATTATTATTTTCCAATAGTTCAGTCTCTGGTCCACTTTCCGGAAAGAAGTGTAGTCTTCTTGTTAATCTTAGCAAAGAGGCACCTATGTACCGAATTTCAAGTAAACCCAGCTATAAGTTCACTCTTTTCGAATAGTTCAGTCCCTGGTCCACTTTCCGGAAAAAAGCGTAGTCTTCCTGTTAATCGTAGCAAAAACCCGCTCGTTTTAATTTTCGAGTAAATCGAACCATTAATTAGATTTTTTTAATATGTTAGTCCCAGGTCCACTTTCAAAGAAAAGTGTAGTCGTCCTGTTAATCTTAGCAAAGAGCCACCTATGTACCGAATTTCAAGTAAACCCAGCTATAAGTTAACTCTTTTCGAATAGTTCAGTCCCTGGTCCACTTTGCGGAGAAAAGTGTAGTCTTCCTGTTAATCGTAGCAAAAAGCCACCTATAAACCGAATTTTAAGTAAATTCAGCTATAAATAAACTTTTTTCGAATAGCTCAGTCCCTGGTCCACTTTCCGGAGAGAAGTGAAGTATTAATTAGATTTTTTTGAATATGTCAGTCCCTGGTCCACTTTCCGGAGCAAAGAGTAGTCCTTCGGTTAATCTTAGCAAAGAGCCGCCCGTGTACCGAATTTCAAGTAAACCCAGCTATAAGTTAACTCTTTTCGAATAGTTCAGTCCCTGGTCCACTTTCCGGAGAAAAGTGTAGTCTTCCTGTTAATCGTGGCAAAAAGCCACATATTAACCGAGTTTCAAGTAAATCCAGCTATATATAAACTATTTTCGAATAGTTCAGTCCCTGGTCCACTTTCCGGAGAAAAGTGTAGTCTTCCTGTTAATCGTAGCAAAAAGCCACCAATAAACCGAGTTTCAAGTAAATCCAGCTAAAAATAAACTTTTTTCGAATAGCTCAGTCCCTGGTCCACTTTCCGGAGAGAGGTGTAGTACTCCTGGTCGTAACAAAAAGCCAGCACGTTACAAATTTCGAGTAAATCGAACCATTAATTAGATTTTTTCGAATAGGTCAGTCCCGGGTCTCTATCCCGGGGATGAGAGTTTTCCGATTTTTTTCCAATAGTTCAGTCCCTGGTCCACTTTTCGGAGAGAAGTGTGGTATTCTTGTTAATCTAAGCAAAAAGCCAGCACGTTTAAATTTCGAGTAAATCGAATCATTAATTAGTTTTTTTTTTGAATAGGTTAGTCCCTGGTCCACTTTCAGAAGAGGAGTTCAGTTATTCTGCTTATCTAAGAAAAAAGCCACTACGTTCTAGATTTCAAGTAAATCAAACCATACATTAGTTATTTTCCAATAGTTCCATCCCTCGTCCCCTTTCAGAAAGAAGTGTAGTCTTCTTGTTTCGCCAAGCAAAAAGTCACCTATAAACCGAATTTCAAGTAAACCCAGCTATAAGTTAACTCTTTTCGAATATTTCAGTCCCTGGTCCACTTTCCGGAGAAAAGTGTGTTCTTCCTGTTAGTCGTAGCAAAACGCCACCTATGAACCGAATTTCAAGTAAACCCAGCTATAAATAAACTTTTTTCGAAAGGCTCAGTCCATTGTTCACTTACCGGAGAAAAGTGTAGTCTTCCTGTTAATCTTAGCAAAGAGCCACCTATGTACCGAATTTCAAGTAAGGCCAGCTATAAGTTAACTCTTTTCGAATAGTTCAGTGACTGGTCCGCTTTCCGGAGAGAAGTGTAGTATTCCTGTTAATCGTAGCAAAAAGCCAGCACGTTATAAATTTCGAGTAAATCGAACCATTAATTAGATTCTTTTGAATATGTTTCCGGAGGAAAGTGTAGTCTCCCTGTTAATCGGAGTTGTTTAAGCGTGCGCTTAAAAAGGACACCACCCTAAATTTTGTGTGCGCACCCTAACGAACCTTCTTCAGCGCATGCAGCTGTATAAGCCTTGCTTTTCAAGCAAAAGGCGAGATTTCTTACAGACGAATCGGCAAGCGGGCACGGGGCGACAAACCAATTAAATTAACTTAATTTAAATATATGTACATATATATACGTGTATACATAGAGACATTTATATAAGAAAAACTGTGTAATACATAAATACAAAACAAAACTACAAAGACTTTTGTTAATAATAATAAAATAAACATTTTTAATAAATAAACACTTGTTAAACTTAAAACGGATACGCGAGTGGTTTAATTTCGGAAGGCTTACGAAGGGACCCTTGCGTAAACAAGGTTTTTCGAGCCACCCTTGAAGCGGCACCTTAATTGGACAGTGCATGTAAATCAAAGTGAAAGAGTTAAAAAGGGAAGTTTTTCAAATGTAAACAGGCACTATCAAAAAAAAAAATAAAAAATTGACATTTGAACACAGAGAAAAATTAAACAAAGTGCAAATAACAACTTTACTTGAAAGAAACTATTGTTAAAACTTTAAAAATAACAAAACCTGCATTCAAAAGCAGCAGGCAAGAGCCAGTGAAACCAAGTGATGTGCAATCAAGGCTACTATATATAAAGATAAACATATTTGGATGTGGAAAAAGTTCAAACTCTAAATTCAAAAAGAAAAAAACTGAAGCTAACAATCCAAAGTGAAAATAAATTCACAAATATAAAAAATCAAACAAAAAACGCTCCTATTTGAATCAGCAACCGATCGTCAACATCAGCCATTTCTACCACCACGAAAACAGGAGCAACGTTCCTATTTCTTCAAGTGCTTCAGCATAATCAGTGCCATCAATGCATACAAATATGTCCAGCACGATAACAGAAAAGTGACCAACCATAAACAAAAGGATACTAGTGGCTGATATCTACTGAGATTCCAACTGAATATCATTAATGCAAGTAGAAAGGAACGTAACATTTTTTTCCAGAAAAAAAAATATTATTCGCATGCAAAAAACAAAAAAAAAGATACAGTGCTAGTACTAATCTTGTATTGCATGCAAGTTACTTTTATACAATAAAACGCATAAATATTCATGCTATGTTCAATTTTTAAATTTGGCTTAACACTATATTGTAGGTCGTTGAACCAAAGAAACAAAATAGCAAATTGCATATTCAAGAGAATTTATTGCAACACTTTTCCCAATTTCTCAGCAAAAACAATTATTCCAAAAAAAAAAATACTGCATCCATTCCCGCAATCACTTTATTAAAATACGTATTTACATACTTACAAATACCAACTTTCGACTATAATCTTTCTCTCCAGGCATTTAAAGAGTAGCATAAACGCACAAATTCCCTCTTGTGCTCTGTTTTTCTATTTTCGTTTGTGCATTCTCAAGCACAGCTTAAGCATTACAGCGAACACACAAGCGCACATATACTGCAGCCGCTGAGTGCATTGAAAAATATTGATCTAACTCGCTCTTATTTCAACTGAAGCATAACATTGCAAGCATACGCACAAACATACATACATACAAACTGCATTCCCACCCGTGCAGTAAACACTTCTGCGGCCCTTATATACAAGTAGTTCTCGACTACACCCAATTTCATGTAACACTAGTTCCCCGAGGCTAAGTGCTAACTTGTTTAAAAACAAGAAATTTTAAGTAAAAGTATTGAAATAAATTTAAATTCCTCAATATTTTAAATTCCGAAAGATCAAAGTCCACGGCTAAGTATCTCATCCAAGATACCCCCAAAGAAATCTCCAATGCAACTTAAGGCACAACCCGCCATGCCCAATGCTGCTTACCCTCATGTAGCAGCTAAAAGCAAACCCGTGTGCGCAAATTTTTGACGCAACAAATGATGGCTTAATAAAATATTGTGCCAGTTTTACCTCTTCCCTCATAGAGGAATTTTCAGAAAATTTCCTGAAAATTAAAGATAATTCTTTTGACGATTGGTATAAACAAGTTCAAGACGCATACCATGTCTTATTCCAAAAAGACAAAGAAGACCTCCCCGCAAATTTTCTTGCGCTGGCGGAAGGAAAGTATCAATTTAGCATTGATACTTATGAAAGATATATATAGAAACCAGACCCAAAATAGTTGAACGACAGGAAGTATATCTCCAACTTCCGCCCTGTGACACTGAAACATTTTATGGTGGATACAATGAGTGGCCGTCTTTCCGAGGAAGTTCACTGCCGTATATATAAACCACCCCCTACTATCTCCAGCTCAAAAGTTATACCATCTCCGGTATAAAACAAGAGGCCAGGCAGGAGATATAGTTAAACGATTCGCTTTAACTAACGACAATTTTCAATTGGCTTGGGATGCTCTTCACTGCCGATATGAAAATAAACGCCAATTAGTCGATAATCAGGTCACAAAATTATTGAACTTACCCAAAGTTCGAAAAGAGACTAGTGAAGAGTTTATTGATTTATACTCAACAATCACTAATTGTTTATCAGTGCTCGAAACTCTCGGCACACCCACTGAAAGCTGGGACCCAATTCTGGTAAGTATATGCCCATCCGCATTACCAGAAAATTCTCTAATGCTATGGGAGCAATCTCTCGGATCCCGAAAGCAGTGCCCAACATGGCAACAAATGAAAGAATTCCTCTACAGGCAATTCGAAATTAAATAATACGTTGAACACAAGCTCGCGAAATCCCCTACTTCGCATAACATAACTAAGCCTATTCTTTCTCCACAGAATAGCCACCAATCGTGCAAATTGTGCCAAAAGAATCACACTCTCAAGCATTGCAAGCAATTCAAGAAACTGCCGATATGTCAACGGTATAAATTTATAAAAAATAATAACATTTGTGTAAATTGTGTTGCGTTGCACCATTCTCTTAAACGGTGTACATCACAACACACATGCTTGACTTGCAGGCAAAGGCATAACTCTCTTTTACACATAAGCCCAACTCATGGGTATGACCGACTAAATAAAAGAAATGTGCCCTTGACCTCCCCGCGTCAAAATGAACACAAACAGGCACACTTGACCATCCCGAGACAAGACACACAGAGAAACACAACTTTGACCACCCCGAGTCAAATTACACAAAAAGCTGTGATGATCACCCCAGTTCATTATTCCCAAACGGTCAGCAGAAATAACATGCAATCGCACTGCTCACCTCATGAGAAGATTTGCTCATTGCATACTCTGATCACCCCTAGATCAGAGTTTTTCCAGGGACGCATTACAAATAAGTTCTACAAGTCCCGTAGAACAGGCTCCTATCGGCAGCATGACACTTATTCATGTCTGCGTCATCCAAATGACAATAAACGAAAAATTAAGAAAAAGCACTTTCCGCTGCAGTATACTTCCGACTTTTTCTTTCCAGGAAACGGACAGCCAAATCGGGTAATGGGTTTTCATTCCGAAGAAAAATGCAACAGCGGAAATAACATACGAAATCACAGAGTGAACCTGCACTATACACGGCCCAGTATGTTTAAGCGTGCACTTAAACAGGACACCACCCAAATTTTGTGTGCGCACCCTAACGAACCTTCTTCAGCGCATGCAGCTATATAAGCCTTGCTTGCCAAGCAAAAGCCGAGATTTCTCACCACTACATCGGTAAGCGCGCACGGGATAAAAATACTTAAAAACAAATATAATAAAATAATCAAACAGTCATACAAAAAGTGACTTTTATAAATATTGTAAAATATCTGAGTAAAACTATTTTGAATATATTCCAAATTACATAAACTAAATTATACATTTAATAAAATCTAATGGACATTTTATACATGATACAACTTTGTAATAAAAACATTAATACGTGTACAATTAAATCGAATACGCGAGTGGTTTAATTTCGTAAGGCCTACGCAGGGACCCTCGCGTAAACATGGTCCTTCGAGGCTAAAGTTGAGCCTATCTATGGTGTATACCCACAAGCAAAAAAAAAATACAGTGAAATACATTAAAACTATTTTTAAAAAAGTGGAGACTGTTCGCTGTGACTATCAACAGAAAACTATATAAACAATTTTGAAAAATAGACAAAGTCTTAGTGAACTGCAATAAACAAAAACTTTTAAAAGTGCAAAGATTTATTATATATAAACGAAATAAAACTTACAAAAAAAAAAACAAAAAACTTGCTCTTAAGTGAAACATAAACGAAAAGTACCAAAAATTTAACTCTGCATCAAACAAGGTGTTACAGATAAAACAATTTCTACAAAAAAGTCAACAACAGATCCACCACCGAAAGTTGCAACACCTGCATCAACAACATCATTTAAACAGCAAGTACTCAATACCAAAACCCAACACCAAGAATAAGGACTTGGAGTGGAAGGCGGTTGATAGTCGACCAACAAAATTTATGTACTCGTACACACAACTTACTTTTAAAATGGAACGTAAGAAATGTATAAATATGATATAATAATATTTTCATACGGATCCTAAAAATAAACGAATTCAGATTTGCATATAACATTCTGCATGTTTATATTCACATGCAAAAGAAGAAAACCATAAAATCTCCCGCGATATTGTGGTACATTGAAATACCTGCATACTTTTTATATTTACATATTTATGTATACCAATAAAGTAAAAATCTACAAAATATACTTGCTTTTCCAATAGCAATAAATTTTATTAACGCGATCTTGAAGGTTGTTGACCTCAATTTCGAATTTAAGTATTTGCAAATTATGCATGTACATACATATCCAATAGAATTTATTACAACACCTTTCCCAATAGTGTTCCCAAGTTCACAGTTTTCAAAATAGACACTCTCCTGTGTCGTTTCTCAACAAAAGCAATTGTTCAAAAAAAAAAACAAAAAATAGTGCATCCATTCCCGCGATCACTTCATTAAAATACGTACATACCTACAAAAACCAACTTTCGACTATAATCTTTCTCTTCTGGCATATAAAGAGTAGCATAAACGCACAAATTCCCTCTTGTGCTCTGTTTTTCTATTTTCTTTTGTGCTTTCTCAAGCACAGCTTAAGCATTACAGCGAACACACAAGCGCACATATACTGCAGCCGCTGAGTGCATTGAAAAATATTGATCTAACTCGCTCTCATTTCAACTGAAGCATAACATTGAGCCTCTTCTATACAAGTAGTTCTCGACTACACCCAATTTCATGTAACACTAGTTCCCCGAGGCTAAGTGCTAACTTGTTTAAAAACAAGTAATTTTAAGTAAAAGTATTAAAATAAATTTAAATTCCTCAATATTTTAAAATGCCGAAAGATCAAAGTCCACGGCTAAGTATCTCATCCAAGATACCCCCAAAGAAATCTCCAATGCAACTTAAGGCACAACCCGCCATGCCCAATGCTGCTTACCCTCATGTAGCAGCTAAAATCAAACCCGTGTGCGCAAATTTTTGACGCAACAAATGATGGCTTAATAAAATATTGTGCCAGTTTTACCTCTTCCCCCATAGAGGAATTTTCAGAAAATTTCCTGAAAATTAAAGATAATTCTTTTGACGATTGGTATAAACAAGTTCAAGACGCATACCATGTCTTATTCCAAAAAGACAAAGAAGACCTCCCCGCAAATTTTCTTGCGCTGGCGGAAGGAAAGTATCAATTTAGCATTGATACTTATGAAAGATATATATAGAACCCAGACCCAAAATAGTTGAACGACAGAAAGTATATCTCCAACTTCCGCCCTGTGACACTGAAACATTTTATGGTGGATACAATGAGTGGCCGTCTTTCCGAGGAAGTTCACTGCCGTATATATAAACCACCCCCTACTATCTCCAGCTCAAAAGTTATACCATCTCCGGTATAAAACAAGAGGCCAGGCAGGAGATATAGTTAAACGATTCGCTTTAACTAACGACAATTTTCAATTGGCTTGGGATGCTCTTCACTGCCGATATGAAAATAAACGCCAATTAGTCGATAATCAGGTCACAAAATTATTGAACTTACCCAAAGTTCGAAAAGAGACTAGTGAAGAGTTTATTGATTTATACTCAACAATCACTAATTGTTTATCAGTGCTCGAAACTCTCGGCACACCCACTGAAAGCTGGGACCCAATTCTGGTAAGTATATGCCCATCCGCATTACCAGAAAATTCTCTAATGCTATGGAAGCAATCTCTCGGATCCCGAAAGCAGTGCCCAACATGGCAACAAATGAAAGAATTCCTCTACAGGCAATTCGAAATTAAATAATACGTTGAACACAAGCTCGCGAAATCCCCTACTTCGCATAACATAACTAAGCCTATTCTTTCTCCACAAAATAGCCACCAATCGTGTAAATTGTGCCAAAAGAATCACACTCTCAAGCATTGCAATCAATTCAAGAAACTGCCGATACGCCAACGGTACAAATTTATAAAAAATAGTAACATTTGTGTAAATTGTGTTGCGTTGCACCATACTCTTAAACGGTCTACATCACAACACACATGCTTGACTTGCAGGCAAAGGCATAACTCTCTTTTACACATAAGCCCAACTCATGGGCGTGCGCTTAAACAGGACACCACGCTAAATATTGTGTGCGCATGCCGCTATTTAAGCCTTGCTAGCCAAGCAAAAGGCGATATTTCTTACAAACAAATCGGCAAGCGCGCACGGGGCGACAAACCAATTAAACTTAAATTAACTTAATTTAAATATATGTACATATATATACGTGTATACATAGAGACATTTATATAAGAAAAACTGTGTAATACATAAATGCAAAACAAAACTACAAAGACTTTTGTTAATAATAATAAAATAAACATTTTTAATAAATAAACACTTGTTAAACTTAAAACGAAAACGCGAGTGGTTTAATTTCGGAAGGCTTACGAAGGGACCCTCGCATAAACAGTAGCAAAAAGCCACCTATAAGCTGAATTTCAAGTAAATCGAGCCGCAAATAAGCTTTTTTTGAATCCCTTAAGTTGAATAGGTCAGTCCCTGGTCCACTTTGCGGAACGAAGTGTAGTCTTCCTGTTAATCTTGGCAAAGAGGCACCTATGTACCGAATTTCAAGTAAACCCAGCTATAAGTAAACTCTTTTCGACTAGGTCAGTCCCTGGTCCACTTTCCGGAGCGAAGTGTGGCCTTCCTGTTAATCTAATCAAAAACCCCCTATATACCGAATGTTTGAAAAGGTCAGTCTCTTATCTTCCTGTTACTCTAGGTAAAAAGCTATCGTTGTTTCGAATTTTCAATTAAATCCAGCCGTAAATACAATCTTCCTTATAGGTCAGTCTCTTATCTTCCTGTTAGTCGAAGTAAAAATCTGTCTTTGTATCGAAGTTTAAGTAAATCCAGCTATAAGTAAACTTTTTTTCGAAAAGCTCAGTCCCTGGTCTACTTTGCGGAAAGAAGTGTAGTATTCCTGTTAATCTAAGCAAAAAGCCAGCACGTTTTAAATTTCGAGTAATTCGAACCATTAGTTAGATTTTTTGAATAGGTCAGTCCCACTTTGACGTTATTAGTGATTCTGCTTATCTAAGTAAAAAGTTATCTCTTTACCGAGTTTCATGTAAATCGATCCGCAAATACAATTTTTATAAACCGGTCAGTCCCTGGTTCACCTTCCGGTAAGAAGTATAGTCTTCCTGTTAACATAACCAAAAATACATCTGTGTAATAAATTTCAAGTAAGTCGAACCATTAATTAGATTTTTTGAATAGGTCAGTCCCTGGTCCACTTTTCGGAGAGAAGCGTAGTATTCTTGTTAATCTAAGCAAAAAGCCAGCAAGTATAAATAAAGCGAATCATTACTTAGTTTTTTTAATTAGTCAGCCCAGGGTCTACTTTGTATTGAAGTTCAAGTAAATCCAGCTATAAATAAACTTTTTTCGAATAGCTCAGTCCCTGCTCCACATTCCGGAGAGAAGTGTAGTATTCCTGTTAATCTAAGCAAAAAGCCAGCACGTTAAAAATTTCGAGTAAATCGAACCATTAATTAGATTTTTTTGAACAGGTCAGTCCCGGTTCCACTTCCCGTGGATGAGAGTTTTCCGATTTTTTCCAATAGTTTAGTCCCTGGTCCACTTTTCGAAGAGAAGTGTAGTATTCCTGTTAATCTAAACAAAAAGGCAGCACGTTATAAATTTCGAGGAAATCGAACCATTAATTAGATTTTTTTGAATAGGTTAGTCCCTGATCCAATTTAAAAAGAGAAGTTCAGTTATTCTGCTTATGTAAGAAATAAGCCACTGCGTACTAGATTTCAAGTTAAACGAACCATACATTGGTGTTTTTTCCAATAGTTCAATCCCTGGTGCACTTTTCAGAACGAAGTGTAGTCTTCTTGTTTCCCTAAGCCAAAAGCCACCTATGAACTGAATTTCTAGGAAATCCATCTATAAATAAATTTTTTTCGAATGGCTCAGTCCCTGGTCCACGTTCCGGTGAGAAGTATAGTATTCCAGTTTATCTAAGCAAAAAGCCAGCACGTACTAAATTTCGAGTAAATCGAGAGATAAATACAATTTTTTGTACAGCTCAGTCATTGGTCCACTTCCCGGGAATGAGAGTTTTCCGATTTTTTCGAATAGGTCAGGGCCTTGCCCATTTTCCGGAGCGGAGTGTGGCCTTCCCGTTAATCTAACCAAAAACCCCCTATATATCGAATGTTTGAAAAAGTCAGTCTTTTATCTTCCTGTTACTCTAAGTAAAAATCTATCGAAATTTCAGGTAAATCCAGCCGTAAATACAAATTCCCCAATAGGTAAGTTTCCTATCTTCCTGTTAATCTAAGTAAAAATCTCTCTTTGTATCGAAGTTCAAGTAAATCCAGCTCTAAATAAACTTTTTTCGAATAGCTCAATCCCTGGTCTACTTTCCGGAGAGAAGTGTGGTATTCCTGTTAATATAAGCAAAAAGCCAGCACGTTTTAAATTTCGAGTAAATCGAACCATACGTTAGATCTTTTGAATATGTCAGTCTCAGGTCCACTTTCCGAACCATTAGTTCGAATTTTTGAATAGGTCAGTCCCTGGTAAAATTTGAGGGTAGAAGTTCAGTTATTCTGCTTATCTAAGAAAAAAGCCACTACGTACTAGATTTCAAGTAAATCGAACACATTACATTAGATTTTTTCCAATAGTTCAGTCTTCTTATTACTCTCAGCAAAAAGCCATGAAAAGGTCAGTCTTTTATCTTTCTGTTAATCTAAGTAAAAAGTTATCTCTGTATCGAATTTCAAGTAAATCTAGCCGTAAATACAATTTTTATGAACCAGTCAGCCTCTGGTTCACCTTCCGGTGAGAAGTGTAGTATCCCTGTTAATCTAAGCAAAAAGCCAGCGCGTTTTAAATTTCGAGTAAATCGAACCATACGTTAGATCTTTTGAATATGTCAGTCTCAGGTCCACTTTCCGGAGAAAAGTGTAGTCTTCCTGTTAATCTAAGCAAAGAGCCACCTATGTACCGAATTTCAAGTAAACCCAGCTATAAGTAAACTCTTTTCGAATAGGTCAGTCCCTGGTCCACTTTCCGGCGAGAAGTGTAGTATTCCAGTTAATCTAAGCATAATGCCAGCACGTTTTAAATTTCGAGTAAATCGAACCATTAATAAGATTTTTTGAATAGGTCAATCCATGGTCCACTTTGAGGATAGAAGCTCAGTTGTTCTGCCTATCTAAGAAAAAAGCCACTATGTACTAAATTTCAAGTTAAACGAACCATACATTGGTGTTTTTTCCAATAGTTCAGCCCCTGGTCCACCTTTCGGAGAGAAGTGTAGTCTTCTTGTTACTCTCAGCAAATAGCCACCTATGTACCGAATTTCAAGTAAATCCATCCATTAAAAAACTTCTTTCGAATAAGTCAGTCCCTGGCTCACCTTCCGGTGAGAAGTGTAGTATTCCTCCTAAGAGAGAGAGACGCGTAGTCTTCTTGTTACACTAAGCAAAAAGCCACCTATGTATCGAATTTCAAGTAAATAGAGAGACAAATACAATTTTTTTGTGTAGTTCAGTCCTTGGTCCACTTCCCGGGGCTTAGAGTTTCCCCCTTTTTTCGAATAGGTCAGTGCCTTGCCCATTTTACGGAGCGGAGTGTAGCCTTCCTGTTAATCTAACCAAAAACCTCTATATACTGTATGTTTGAAAAGGTCAGTATCTGATATTTCTGTTGTTCCAAGTAAAAAACTATGGTTGTATCGAATTTCAAGCAAATCCAGCCGTAAATACAATTTCCCCAATAGGTCAGTCTCTTATCTTTTTTTAAACTAATAGCCTATTTCCACCGAGCACTTAAATGCATTTAAGGCCTCTTTTATGTGAACGAAACGTCAAACGTTTCCACCGAAAGTGAGTTAACTCAAACAGCTGATTTTTGTTTACATTTCCAGTTTGCAAAATTTGTCACAACTATTGAAATCATTAATTCAAGAGACCGCATTTATTTTATTTGGCTATTTATGGAGTCTTATGATTTACAAGTGCAGATTATTGCTGCATGGACAAACGCTGCTGAAACGCTTTTATGCCTGTTTCCATTCTCACTTTTGCTTGTTTGTTTCCTTAAACTATTTATTTTGTTCAATCAGTTGATAGCTGCCAGAGCCACGCATATTTTTCTGTTGAGGGAATCGTTTGCGATTACAATTACATAATATATGCATTTATGTTAAAACTAATGCAAAAAAGTAATTTTTGCAGAAAAAATTTCAACAATCAAAATAAAACTCTCGTCCCTCATTTAATCCGAAAATACACGACTCTGGCAAGAAATATACCGAAACTTCCGAAATGCTTACATTAGTAGTTACAGCATCGACTGTTAGCATAACATTTCCTGTTAAATTACCGAAAGTGAGTTAACTCACTTTGAAAACAATAAATATAGTTTAAAAAAAACTAAAAAAACACGCTTTTAAGGAATATTGTACTAAAAAGTTGAAAATAATTTTGAAAATAAACTTAAGACAATAGTATATAAAAAATACTTGTATAATTAAGAGAAAAGCGTGGGGCGCTTTGTACCATAATTTCCATATATCGAGCGCTCCACGCTTTTCTCTTAATTATACAAGTATTTTTTATATACTATTGTCTTAAGTTTATTTTCAAAATTATTTTCAACTTTTTAGTACAATATTCTTTAAAAGCGTGTTTTTTTAGTTTTTTTAAACTATATTTCTTTTCAACTTTTTAGTTTAATATTCTTTAAACGCGTGTTTTTTTAGTTTTTTTAAACTATATTTATTTTATATATTTTTCTAATTAACTCTATTTTAATTTTTTTTCTCTAAATTAATCAGAGAACGTATAATAATTATTAGTATGGATTATTATACGTTCTCTGATTAAATTTGTTAACGCCACGATGTATGCAACGATTCGCATTTCAAATATTTCATATTGGGATCGCGTCACAGCTAAAAGAGTTACAAACTGACAGACATACATACTGACTGACATACAAGTGAAGCTAATAAAAGCGTGTTAAAAACATGGGAATTCACGCATTTAAATGCGATGTTTAACTGCATTTAAGCTAAAATGCATTTAACGTCCGGTGGAAATAGGCTGTAAGTAAAAACCTATCTATATACCGAATTTCAAGCAAGTAAGTCCAGCCATAAAAGAAATCTTTCGAATAAATCAGTCTCTGGTCCACTTTCCGGAGAGAAGTGCAGTCTTCCTGTTAATCTTAACAAAGAGCCACCACGTACAAAATTTCGATTACATCGAGAGTTAAATACAATATTTTTGTATAGCTCAATCTTTGGTCCACTTCCCGGGGATGATAGTTTTCCGATTTTATCGAATAGGTCAGGGCCATGCCCATTTTCCGGAGCAAAGTGTAGCCTTCCTGTTAATCTAACCAAAAACCCCCTATATATCGAATGTTTGAAAAGGTCAGTCTCTTATCTTCCTGTTACTCTAAGTAAAAAGCTATCGTTGTATCGAATTTCAAGTATATCCAGCCTTAAAAACAATTTCCCCAATAGGTCAGTTTCTTATCTTCCTGTTAATTTAAGTAAAAATCTGTCATTGTGTCGAAGTTCAAGTAAATCCGGCAATAAATAAACTTTTTTCGATTCTAAGCAAAAAGCCAGCACGTTTTTAATTTCGAGTAAATCGAACCATTAATTAAATTTTTTTGAATAGATCAGTCCCGGGTCCACTTTGACGTTATTAGTAATTCTGCTTATCTTAGTAAAAGGTTATCTCTGTACCGAGTTTCATGTAAATCGGGCCGCAAATACAATTTTTATGAACCAGTCAGTCCCTGGTTCACCTTCCGGTGAGAAGTGTAGTATTCCTGTTAAGCTCAGCAAAAAGCCAGCACGCTTTAAATTTCGCGTAAATTGAACCATTAATTAGATCTTTTTGAATAGGTCAGTCCCTGGTCTTCTTTCAGGAGTGAAAATCGGTTTTTCTGCTTATCTAAGTAAAAAGCCACTACGTACTAGATTTCAAGTAAATGGAACCATACATTAGATATTTTCCATTAGTTCCTGGTTCCTGGTGGCAAAAAGCCACCTATGTACCGAATTTCAAGTAAATAGAGAGATAAATACAACTTTTTTCTATAGTTCAGTCCTTGGTCCACTTCCCGGGGATTAGAGTTATCCGATTTTTTCGAATAGGTTAGTGCCTTGACCATTTTATGGAGCGAAGTGTAGCCTTTCTGTTAGTCCTACCAAAAACCCCCGATATACTGAATGTTGAAAAAGTCAGTATCTTATACTCCTGTTATTCTAAGTAAGAAGTTATCGTTGTATCGAATTTCAAGTAAATATAGCCGTAAATACAATTTCCTCAATAGGTTAGTCTCTTATCTTCCTGCTAATCTAAGTAAAAAGCTGTCTTTGTACCGAAGTTCAAATAAATCCAACTATAAACAAACTTTCTTCGTATAGCTCAGTCCCTGGTCCACATTCCGGATATGAGAAATTTACGATATTTTCCAATAGTTCAGAGCCTGGTCCACCTTCCGAAGAAAAGTGTAGTCTTCCTGTTAATCTTAGCAAAGAGAAACCTATGTACCGAATTTCGAGTAAACCCAGCTATAAGTAAACTCTTTTCGAATAGGTCAGTCCTTGGTCCACTTTCCGGAGAGAAGTGCAGTCTTCCTGTTAATCCTAGCAAAAAGCCAACACGTACTAAATTTTCGAGTAATACGAGAGATATATACAATTTTTTTGTATAGCTCAGTCTTTGGTCCACTTCCCGGGGATGAGAATTTCCGATTTTTTCGAATAGGTCAGGGCTTTGCCCATTTTCCGGAGCGAATTGTGGCCTTCCTGTTAATCTTACCAAAAACCCCCTATATAGCGAATATTTGAAAAGGTCAGTCTTTTATCTTCCTGTTACTCTAGGTAGAAAGCTATCCTTGTATCAAATTTTCAAGTAAATCCAGCCGTAAATACAATTTCCCTTATAGGTCAGTCTCTTATCTACCTGTTAATCTAAGAAAAAAGCCAGCACGTTTTAAATTTCGAGTTAATCGAACCATGAATTAGATTTTTTTGAATAGGTCAGACCCTGGTCTACTTCCCGGGGATGAGAGTTTTCCGATTTTTTCCAATAGTTCAGTCCCTGGTCCACTTTCCGGAGAGAAGTGCAGTACTCCTGTTAATCTAAGCAAAAAGCCAGCACGTTATAGATTTCGAGTAAATCGAACCACTAATTAGATTTTTTTGAATATGTCAGTCCCAGGTCCACTTTCCGGAGAAAAGTGTAGACTTCCTGTTAATCTTAGCAAGGAGCCACCTATGTACCGACTTTTAAGTAAACCCAGCTATAAGCAAACTCTTTGCGAATAGTTCAGTCTCTGGTCCACTTTCCGGAGAAAAGTGTAGTCTTAAAAACCATTTCCCCAATAGGTCAATTTCTTATATTCCTGTTATTCTAAGTAAAAATCTATCTTTGTGTCGAATTTCAAGTATATCCAGCCGTTAATACAATTTCCCCAATAGGTCAGTCTCTTATCTTCCTGTAAATCTAAGTAAAAAGCTGTTTTTGTACCAAAGTTCAAGTAAATATAGCTATAAATAAACTTTTTTGTATAGCTCAGTCCCTGGTCCACTTTCCGGAGATGAGAATTTTCCGATTTTTTCCAATACTTCAGTTCCTGGTCCACTTTCGGAGAGAAGTGTAGTATTCATGTTAATCTAAGCAAAAAGCCAGCACGTTATAAATTTCTTGTAAATCGAACCATTAATTAGATTTTTTTTATTTTTTCAGTCCCAAGTCCACCTTCCGGAAAAAAGTGTAGTCTTCCTGTTAATCTTAGCAAAGAGCCACATATGTACCGAATTTCAAGTAAACCCAGTTATAAGTAAACCCTTTTCGAATAGGTCAGTCCCTGGTCCACTTTCCGGAGAGAAGTGCTGTCTTTCTGTTAATTCTAGGAAAAAGCCAATACGTATTAAATTTCTAGTAAATCGAGAGATAAATACAATATTTTTGTATAGCTCAATCTTTGGTCCACTTCCCGGAGATGAGAGTTTTCCGATTTTTTCGAATAAGTCAGTGCCTTGCCCATTTTCCGGAGCGAAGTGTAGCCTTCCTGTTAATCTAACCAAAAACCCTCTATATACCGAATGATGGAAAGGTCAGTCTCTTATCTTCCTGTTACTCTAGGTAGAAAGCTATCGTTGTATCGAATTTTCAAGTAAATCCAGCAACAAATACAACTTCCCTTACAGGTTAGTCTCTTATCTACTTATTAATATAAGCAAAAAGCCAGCACGTTATAAATTTCGAGTAAATCTAACCATTAATAAGATTTTTTGGATAGGTCAATCCCTGGTCCACTTTAAGGAGAGAAGCTCAGTTATTCTGCTTATCTAAGAAAAAAGGTACTAAATTTCAAGTTAATCGCACCATACATTGGTTTTTTTCCAATAGTTCAGTCCCTGGTTCACCTTTCGGAGAGAAGTGTAGTCTTCTTTTTACTCTCAGCAAAAAGCCATGAAAAGGTCAGTCTCTTATCTTCCTGTTACTATAAGTAAAAAGCTATCGTTGTATCGAAGATCAAGTTAATCCAGTTATAAATAAACTTTTTCGAATAGCTCAGTCCCTGGTGCACGTTCCGGAGATGAGAATTTTCCGATTTTTTTCAAAAGTTCAGTCCCTGGTCCACTTTCAGAGAGAAGTGTAGTATTCCTCTTAATCGAAGCAAAAAGTTAGCACGCTATAAATTTCGAGTAAATCGAACCATTAATTAGTTATTTTTGAATATGTCAGTCCCAGGTCCCCTTTCTGGAGAATAGTGTAGTCTTCCTGTTAATCTTAGCAAAAAGCCACCTATAAATTGAAATTCTAGTAAATCCAGCTATAAAAAAAATTCTTTCGAATAAGTCAGTCCCTGGATCACCTTCCAGGGAGAAGTGCAGTATTCCTCTTAAGAGAGAGAGAAGTGTTGTCTTCTTGTTACACTAAGCAAAAAGCCACCTACGTATCGAATTTCAAGTAAATAGAGAGACAAATACAATTTTTTTGTGTAGTTCAGTCCTTGGTCCACTTCCCGGGGCTTAGAGTTTCCCCGTTTTTTCGAATAGGTCAGTGCCTTGCCCATTTTACGGAGCGGAGTGTTAATTCCTGTTAATCTAACCAAAAACCCCTATATACTGAATGTGTGAAAAAGTCAGTATCTTATCTTCCTGTTACTCAAAGTAAAAAGCTATGGTTGTATCGAATTTCAAGTAAATCCAGCCGTTGATAAAAGTTCCCCAATAGGTCTGTTTAAGCGTGTGCTTAACCATTAGCACATCCATACTTTTTGTGCGCACCCTAATGCGCTTTTGGCCTATATAAGCCGTGCTTGTCAAACCAACAAGCGAGATTTCTAATCAACTCATCGGCAAGCGCGCACGGGGCGATACATTCAAAATTAAATTAAATATACCTATACATATATATAACATATATTCATAAAGACGCTTATATATTGTGCGATATCTAAATACATCTGTTTTGTATGTATTTCAAATTAGATAAACTAAATTACACATTTAATAAAATCATATGGACATTTATACATCATACAACTTTCTAATAAAACATTGATATACATATTTTGTAAAAATTAATTAAATAAAAAAATAATACGTGTACAATTAAATCGAATACGCGAGTGGTTTAATTTCGGAAGGCTAACGAAGGGACCCTCGCGTGAACATGGTCCTTCGAGGCTAAAATTGAGCCTATCTATGGTGTACACACACTATCAAAAAATAAAAAATTGACATTTGAACACAAAAAAATAAACAAAGTGCAAATAACAACTTAACTCGAAAGAAACTATTGTTAAAACTTTATAAAAAATAACAACACTTGCACAAATTGTCTTGCGTTGCACCATACCCTTAAATGGTGTACATCACAAAACACATGCTTGACTTGCAATCAAAGGCATAACACTCTTCTGCACATAAGCCCAACTCATGGATATTACCGACTAAGTAAAAGAAATGTGCCCTTGACCTCCCCGCGTCAAAATAAACCCCACCAGGCACACTTGACCACCCCGAGTCAAGACACACAGAGAACCACAACTTTGACCTCCCCGAGTCAAAATAAACACACACAGGCACACTTGACCACCCCGAGTCAAGACACACAGAGAAACACAACTTTGACCTCCCCGAGTCAAAATAAACACACACAGGCACACTTGACCACCCCGAGTCAAGACACACAGAGAAACACAACTTTGACCTCCCCGAGTCAAAATAAACACCAACACGCACACTTGACCACCCCGAGTCAAGACACACAGAGAAACACAACTTTGACCTCTCCGAGTCAAAGTACACAAAAAGCTATGATGATCACCCCAGATCATTATTCCCAATCAGTCAGCAGAAATAACACGCAATCGTACTGCTCACCTCATGAGAAGATTTGCTCATTTCATACTCTGATCACCCCTAGATCAAAGTTTTTCCAAGGACGTATTCCAAATAAGTTCTACAAGTCCCGTAGAACAGACTCCTATCGGCAGCATGACACTCATTCATGTCTGCGTCATCCAAATAATAATAATCGAAAAATTATGAAAAAGAACTTTCCGCTGCAGTATACTTCCGACTTTTTCTTTCCAGGAAACGGACAGCCAAATCGGGTCACGATTTCTCATCCCAAGAGAACTTGTCGTAGTTCCGAAGAAAAGCGCAACAGCAGAAATAATATAAGGAACCACAGGGGGAACCAGCACCATCCACGGCCTCCACGAAAACGAGTTTAATTCAGCACTTCGTGCAGGGTGGCCCAGTATGTTGAAGCTTGCGCTTAACAGGACACCACCCTAATATTCTGTGCGCACCCCAATGCGACTTTCTCCAGCTCATGCAGCTATATAAGCCTTGCTTGCCAAGCAAAAGGCGAGATTTCTTATCAAATAATCGGCGAGCGCGCACGGGCGATAAATATTTAAGTTAAATCAAATTAAAAATACACATATGTAACAAAATCATATAAAATCATTCATATATTACCTATTTTGTAAATACTTTAACAAAGATTTATACAAAGACTACTTTGCCACATAACATTAAAAAATTTGTAAATTATTACAACTAAAACAAACATTTCTTCAATAAAAGCTTACATTGTATTACACATTAATAAATTGAATACGCGAGTGGCTTAATTTCGGAAGGCTTACGAAGGGACCCTCGCGTGATCATGGTCCTTCGAGCCACCCTTGAAGTGGCACCTTAATTAGACAATTTACTTAAATAAAAGTAAAAACATTTAAAAAGGGAAGTGGTGAAGTGTGAACTGAACACAAAAAATAAAACAAAAAGAAAATAAGAACAAAAAATTTTACATAAACAAGCAGTGACGGTGACGAGTGAAAAAATAACACATACATACAATTGTACAACGAAAAAAAAAAGTTACTTTTATAAAAATTATACAACGCTACATCCACAATATCGATCAAGAGAAGGAAGACACCACAGGAACTTGCCACCATACAACACGGCAAAAGGTCACCACAACAACAACAACAACACCATAACATCCATACTCCATCACCCAAATGCAGGAAATGCAGGAAATATCGCTGGCGCCAAGTAAAGATATAAAGGAACTTCAGCGTTGGAAGCAAATAAAAGGGCAGTTTTACATACTTGTTGAACAAAAAAAAAACAACAAACATTCAAATCTGCAAGCATACATTCCCATATATGCAAAAGCAGAAGTCCAGAAAAATATCCCCGCGATATTACATTGCAATACTTTTCATATGTACATATGTATGTTTTCTCAACAAAAGTAAAATCGGAAAACTTTCAACATATACTTGTTTTTTCAATAACAAGAATTTCAGTAACGCGATCTTGAAGGTTGTTGACCTCAAATTTGAATTTAAATATTTGCAAATTAAGCATAAGGTTAAATTTTCAAGGGCCGATGTTGATTTTGAATAAAACACAAACTAATTAGGAAATTATTGAAATTTTATTTTATTATGATATATTGGTATTACTCAATTATGTATGTAACAAAATATCGACCAAATGAGCGCCGCGACCTCGGCGGCACACCTCCATACGATGGTCCAAATTTTCGATGACGCTGAGGCATAATGGAGTTTCTATGCCGTTAATGTGCCGAATTATCTCATCCTTTAGCTCTTGAATTGTTGCTGGCTTATTGACGTACACCTTTTCTTTCAAATAACCCCAGAGAAAAAAGTCCAACGGTGTCAAATCACATGATCTTGGGGGCCAATTGACATCGCCATTACGTGAGATAACACGGCCATTGAATTTGTTGTGCAAAAGAGCCATTGTTTCGTTAGCTGTGTGGCAAGTGGCACCGTCCTGCTGAAACCACATATCGTCCACATCCATATCTTCCAATTGTGGCCATAAAAAATTCGTTATCATCTCATGATAGCGAACACCATTCACAGTAACTGCCTGACCGGCCTCATTTTGGAAAAAATACGGCCCGATGATGCCGCCAGCCCATAAACCGCACCAAACAGTCACTCTTTGTGGGTGCATTGGTTTTTCGACAATCACTCTTGGATTCTCATTCGCCCAAATGCGGCAATTCTGTTTATTGACGAATCCACTGAGGTGAAAATGTGCCTCATCACTGAAAATGATTTTCTTCGAAAATTTTCATAATAAGTCTGAATAACTTTAACACGTTGTTGGATTGTGTATCTCTCCATGGTTCAAATTGAGTAAGTCTGAAATAGAGAAATGTCAAATTAAATTCGGAAAAAAAATTGGCGTTTAGGTGTGGTTCACATTCAACATCGGCCCTTACAATTTAACCACCCTTAACATACATATCCAAGAGAATTTATTACAACACTTTCATTTGTCATTGTCATTTCTCAACAAAAGCAATTCCTCCAAGAAAAAAAAAACAAATTAGTACATCCATTCCCGCGATCACTTCATTAAAATACGTACATACTTACAAATACCAACTTTCGACAATAATCATTCTCTTCTGGCATTTAAAGAGTAGCATAAACGCACAAATTCCCTCTTGTGCTCTGTTTTTCTATTTTCCTTTGTGCTTTCTCAAGCACAGCTTAAGCATTACAGCGAACACACAAGCGCACATATACTGCAGCCGCTGAGTGCATTGAAAAATATTGATCTAACTTCCTCTCAATTCAACTGAAGCATAACATTGCAAGCATACGCGCAAACATACATACATACAAACTGCATTCCAACCCAGCCGTAAACACTTCTGGACCCCTTCATATACAAGTAGTTCTCGACTACACCCAATTTCATGTAACACTAGTTCCCCGAGGCTAAGTGCTAATTTGTTTAAAAACAAGAAATTTTATTTAAAAGCATTGAAATAAATTTAAATTACTCAATATTTCAAAATGCCGAAAGATCAAAGTCCACGGCTAAGTATCTCATCCAAGATACCCCCAAAGAAATCTCCAACGCAACTTAAGGCACACCCCGACACTAATGCTGCTTCTCCTCATGTAGCAGCGAGAAGCAAACCACACTACCCGTGTGCGCAAATATTTGACGCAACAAATGATCGCTTAATAAAATATTGTGCCAGATTCACCTCTTCCCCCATAGAGGAATTTTCAGAAAATCTCCTGAAAATTAAAAATAATTCTCTTGACGATTGCTATAAACAAGTTTAAAACGCATACGATGTCTTATTCCAAAAAGACAAAGAAGACCTCCCCGCGAATTTTCTTGCGCTGGCGAAAGGAAAGTATCAATTTGCCATTGGTACTTATGAAAACACTAAAGCAAAAATTGCTGAGCAACTAAAGTTAATTAGTGCAGTGAATCAGCCAAGTTCCAGATCCCAAATAGGACAAACTCCTAAAATGGCTGAACATTCGGAAGTGTACCTCCAGCTTCCGCCCTGTGACACTGAAACATTTTATGGTGGATACGAAGAGTGGCCGTCTTTCCGAGATATGTTCACTGCCGTATATATAAACCACCCCCTACTCTCTCCAGCTCAAAAGTTATACCATCTCCGGTATAAGACAAGAGGCCAAGCAGAAGATATAGTTAAACTGTTCGCTTTAACCAACGACAATTTTTAATTGGCTTGGGATGCTCTCCACTCCCGATATGAGAACAAGCGCCAATTAGTCGACAATCAGGTCACAAAATTATTGAACTTACCCAAAGTTCGAAAAGAAACCAGCGAAGAGCTTATTGATTTATACTCAACAATCACTAATTGTTTATCAGTGCTCGAAACTCTCGGCACACCAACTGATAGCTGGGACCCAATTCTGGTGAATATATGCCCATCCGCATTACCAGAAACTTCTCTAATGCTATGGGAGCAATCTCTCGCATCCCGAAAGCAATGCCCAACATGGCAACAAATGAAAGAATTCCTATACAGGCAATTTGAAATTAAAGAATGCGTTGAACACAAGCTCGCGAAATCCCCTACTACGCATAACATAGCTAAGCCTATTCTTTCTCCACAGAATAGCCACCAATCGTGCAAATTGTGCAAAAAGAAGCACACTCTCAAGCATTGCAATCAATTCAAGAAACTGCCGATACGCCAACGGTACAAATTTATAAAAATTAACAACATATGTACAAATTGTCTTGCGTTGCACCATACCCTTAAACGGTGTACATCGCAACACACATGCTTGACTTGCCAAAAAAGGCATAATACTCTTTTGCACTTAAGCCCAACTCATGGGTTTGACCGAATAAATAAAAGAAATGTGCCCTTGACCTTCCCGCGTCAAAATAAACACAAACAGGCACACTTGACCACCCCGAGACAAGACACACAGAGAAACACAACTTTGACCTCCCCGAGTCGAAATACACAGAAAACTGTGATGATCACCCCAGATCATAACCCAAAATCGGTCAAAAGAAAAAATATGCAATCGTGCTGCTCTACTCACGAGCAGATATACTCATTGCACACCCTGATTGCTCCAAAATCAGGCTTTTCCCAAAGACGCCAAACAAATATGTTCCACAATCCCCGTAGAACAGTCTTAAGGCGACAGCATGACACTCAGTCATGTCTGAATCACAAGAATAATTACCATTCTAAAATTAAAAGAAGACACTTTCGACTGCAGAAAACTTCCAATTCTATCTTTGCAGGAAAAGGACAGCCCTCCAATGGATGCCATAAACGGAAAACCCAACTCCTTAGTGGAAAATACTACAGTGGCATCGATTATTTACGATATAAGTGCAGCGTGAGCACTTCACAGCATCCACGAGCCGGGTTATCAATGCAACCGGATCCCGGAAAAGGACATCAAAATAATTGCACACATATTCGTGCATCGCAATCTCGGGAAACCGCCTGTCAAGCAACGTGCCAAAATCACCGATTAAATCGAATATTCCTACCGGCTGATACCCAATGCTGCACATTCGTGCAGGGGCCCCAGGATGTTTAAGCGTGTGCTTAACCATTAGCACATCCATACTTTTTGTGCGCACCCTAATGCGCTTTTGGCCTATATAAGCCGTGCTTGTCAAACCAACAAGCGAGATTTCTAATCAACTCATCGGCAAGCGCGCACGGGGCGATACATTCAAAATTAAATTAAATATACCTATACATATATATAACATATATTCATAAAGACGCTTATATATTGTGCGATATCTAAATACATCTGTTTTGTATGTATTTCAAATTAGATAAACTAAATTACACATTTAATAAAATCATATGGACATTTATACATCATACAACTTTCTAATAAAACATTGATATACATATTTTGTAAAAATTAATTAAATAAAAAAATAATACGTGTACAATTAAATCGAATACGCGAGTGGTTTAATTTCGGAAGGCTAACGAAGGGACCCTCGCGTGAACAAGGTCAGTTTCTTATCTTCTTGTTAAACTAAGTAAAAACCTACCTATATACCGAATTTCAAGCCAGTAAGTCCAGCCATAAAAGAAATCTTTCGAATTAACCAACCGGCCAAAATAGTCAACAGCGACAGACAGTTTTTTAGTCGCTTTTCAACCCCCAACGAATCGACTTCGCGAAAACGGACCGCTGTTCCTCATTTAAATTCAATCTTATATTTACTTATATCTTAAAATGTAATTTCAAATAATTTTCAAAGACCTAGTCTTTTAATACCTAAATGGTCTCAAAGACACTAAGACGATTTGTGTCTAAAAATTTGTACAACGAAATTTAAATCTACCTACATTATTCTTATTTTTGTCAATAATTCATTTTATAACTTAAAAAACTGAATAAACTTGAATTAATACCGTTCATAAACGAAAAAGCCTATACTTCTTAATTCCATTGGAAACGGTCCATTTTTTACCCCCACTCAACATTATATATGGTCCATCGGTGCCGAAAAACCGGATTGGCACCACTACTCTACCCAAAGGCAACAGTGGCCATCACACAGAATACACAAAATAAAACGGAATCTTGAACCGAGCGGTCGTGTATGAAAAAAAAACATATTAAAATCGTGCTAATAAAAATAATAGAAAGTGAACAAAATCGGACGAAATTAATGCAAAAAGGCGCGAAATACCTATTAAAAGTGAAATATTGTGTGTGCTGCCCGCTATATGAGAAAAAAAAACCATACAGACTTACAAAAAAAATCAAACGGTACAAAGTTAATAAAAAATCAAACGGAATCTTTAAACGAGTCGTGTGTGTGATAAAAGAAAAAAAATTGGAAATATCTCAACAATAATAATGTTGAAAAGAAGCCAGAGGCAAACCGGTTTAAAGACAATTGCGTTCAGTACAAAATAATTTTCGTCAAAAAAAATAAAATTAAGCCGTGAAAGTGAACTTTGAATTAAAAATTTATATTTTCAAAAGCGAAATATAGCAAAAGAAAAGATCTCTTTTAAAGCGCTAATTTAAAACTTCTGTGAAATTAGTGTTTGAAATGACAAATTTTGTTTAAATAATTTTTGGAAAAAATTAACTTCGTTTACTTGTTAATTGCGCATAACGTAACATAGCGGACTCGTCGGAGAAGGGCAAACGAAAAGCCGTACGACCTGCTAAAATTACAGCTATAAAATATTTGACTAAAAGAAAGAAACGGTGAAAATTATAAAATTGAAAAAAAGCAATAATTAATTATATATTGAAAACGTGTACATATTGAAAGAAAAGTAGACAATCTGTGTAAAAATTGGCATTTGTATAAAAAATTGCTAAAAATAAATACATACGCGCACATTGTACAAACATACATACAACCTGCGGGATCAATCAAGCAGAAAAATTGTGCTAATATAATAAGCGAAAAAGTTTAAAAGAAACAAAGAATTAAATATATTGTGCTAATATATATATACAGAAAACTACCTTTTACTATATAATATACATACATATCTGTACATATGTACATATTGGAAAAAAAAATTAAAATTTCAAAACGAATTTTTATAAGTGTAAAATAAATAACACGCGTATGCATACACAAACATACAAACAAAAATTATCTGCTTTATAAATATACGCGCGTTAACAGTAAATATTCAGTGCTATAAATTAGTAATATAAAATTAAAGTGTATTAAATAATTTTCGATTTTTGTGTTTGAAACAAAAAAAAGGTCCAGAATAAACAATTTTAATCGAAAATATTTTCCGCTACAAGCAAAAATTCATATATATAAAAAACAAAAAAAATATATTTGAAATTGAAAATGATTTTTCTAACTACCGACCCCATTTCCTAACGTTTATGTTGCGTGCATACATACATATGTACATTGGTATAAATATATACGGCTAAAGAAAAGTGAAATAGAAAGTTCAGCAACAGTTGGCGCTGAAATTTACCCATAAGTCAAAGCTCGGTTGTTCATTACAAAACAACCAATTCGACGTAAAAATAAAAAATATAGGTATATATATATATATATGTATATCTAAATATCGTGAACTTTCGAGCAATATAATACGAATAAAAGCGTACGCTTTCTACCACCACCGCCAACAACAACAACAATCAAGTCAGCCAGCGCAAGGAAAGTCCAACCAACAACAACAACCAAGTCCCATCAGCTAGAAAACCCAAGGCTAAGTAAAATCCATGGCGGAGTAACTACAACCTAATCTTCACTCAGACATACATACATATTGTATATAGACGCATATAATTTTTCAAGCCCTCATAAATTACATAATTAGTGGTGTCAACTGTACAAGCTTGTACAGCACCAAAAAACCCCGTTAGCCACTCCCTCAAATTTGCAGTAGCGAAAAAACATATTATACATATCAGTACCGTTTTTCTGAAAAACGGTTGAAATATACCCATCAAAAAAAATTATATACAAATTAAACTGTACAAGCTTGTACAACACAAAAAAAATCCCATTGGCCACTCCCTCAAATTTGCAGCGGTTAAAAAATATAGTATACATCTCAGTACCGTCTCTCTCTAAAACGGTTGGCATATAGCATATCTGTATACGTATATGCAAAATCTCAGTCGCGTTACAACGCAGCACACACATTTGATTCCCACTCAAACGCGCTCACAAACATCAAACGCATTGCACTCAGACGAGCTGAGAAAAAATAAACAAAAGGAGTCGCAGCATAAGACACAGTGGGCCGCGATCAAGCAATTATTACACTTTTGTACAGTGGTACAAAAGTTAATAGTTTTTAAACGGAAATCAGTACTAAAACCCAATTATTCCAAATATATTTATTTATTTTGGAATAAATATACACTTTCGAAAAAACAAAAAATTTTTCTAAATTTTTTAATTTCTCGCATACACACCCACATATTTGCAATCAGACGCGCTGAGGCAAATAGACACATTAAAATTTGCTGCTGGTTAATATATACCAAATAGAAGCAATTTTTTTTTACAAAACTCACCCAACTTTTTTTTACAAAACTCACCCAATTTTTTTTACAATACTCACCCAATTTTGTTACAAAACCCACCCAATATCAATTAAATTTTTTCCTAAAATTCCACAAAAGCCAGAAGATAAGGCAGAAAAAGCATCAACCAACATGAACAGGTACTTAGAGAAGTTCATCTTCTGCGCGAAATGATCAACGGACTTGGCGAGTGACCAGACGCAAACCCTATTCAGCGTCAAAATACAGCAGTTGGACAAAAATTGGGATAGCCTCCTAGAAGCATACAATGTTATTTTCCTGGCAGACGCATTCCCGGAAGTCAGCGAGTCAGTGGAGCAGAAACACGCAAAATGCTCGGAAAGCTTCCAGAACTGTAAAGCGCAAATGCTAAAAGCATTGCAGCTTTTCACAGTTACAGCACCCACCCACACAACCCAAGAATCAACAAATACACACACAAGCTCAGTTTCCAATGGGGTATGTCTCAAAGTACCAGCATGCGATACTGAAGCATATTACGGAGGCTACGAAGACTGGCCGACATTCCGAGATATGTTTACGGCAGTCTATATAAATCACCCTCAATTAACACCCGCCCAAAAATTATTTCACCTGCGCCACAAGGCGAAAGGTCCAGCAGGCCTCATTGTGAAACAATACCCGCTCACAGATGAAAGCTTTCCGCTTGCTTGGGAAGTATTAAAATCTCGCTATGAGAACCCAAGAATTCTGGTAGATAACCAGCTCAAAACCCTCCTTAATCTACAACCCCTCTACGCAGAGAACGGGGAGCAGCTGCAAAAACTGCCGACCACAATAAATAACTGCCTCTCCAATCTCTCATCACAAAAGATTTCGACTAAGGATTGGGACCCATCCTCATTTATATATGTTCCTCGAAACTCCCGAGCGAAACACTCGGGCTTTGGGAACAATCACTCTGTTCGAGGAAAGGAATACCACTCTGGCCCGAACTTAATGCATTCCTGACCAGTAGATACGAGGTAGTAGAACGACTGGGAACATACTGCCCAGGTAAACCCAAACTCCACATCAATACATTCACACCCAGCGCTGGCAATCAAAGCTCCCCATTTGCGAATAAAAGTCGCACACAAACCTATTACACAGAGTTCCAAAAACCCGTTTCCTGCAAGCTATGCAACTCTAGTCACGGGATGAAAAAGTGCATCCGATTTAGGAACCTTTCCGCCCCATATCGACAAAAATTCGTTCGAGAAAATAATTACTGCGAAAATTGTCTTTCCTGTTCACACCAGCGAAGTCAATGTCAAAGCAAATTCACCTGCGTTTACTGTCAAAGGCGTCATCACTCACTACTCCATTATCAAAATACAACCCCATACTCAAAACCCCTCTCAATGACAGCACAGGCAGCGAACGCAGTGGAAATAGCAGACGACAGACCATAAACATCAACAGGAATCAGCCACACCCCCCAGGCTCAGATGAAGACAATAAAGGTAACAACACACCATGCAAGCAGCATCGAAACCACACTCTTGCCCACGGCTATAGTCCCGATATATCTAGGAGGAGAACACCACAAAATCCGAGCAATGATAGACCAAGGTTCAAAAAACACTCAATCTACCCACGGAGGAAATCCATTACGAAATCTCAGGAATGGGAGGAACTTTCGTCCAGAACTCAACTAAAGTCTGCGAACTAATTCTATGTTGGTCAGACTTATCACACCATGTAAAAGCTAGAGCAATAATATTACCCAAGCTCACACACCTACTACCCACAACCCAGGTGTCAACCATTGACATCAACCAAATAACCCAATTAGCGTTAGCCAACCCAAAATGTCTCACCCCATTTCGAATTGACATGGTAATCGGCAGCGACTTAGCACCCCAAATTCTCAAACAAGGAGTGCAACACCTCCACAATGGAATCCCGTTGGCACAACAAACAAAATTTGGATAGATAATCAACCCTATCGCAAACAATATCCTACTCAAAGAAATTTATGTAGATGACATTCTTTCAGGCAGTATTGAAATACAGTCCACTATCAACTCACTCACCCAAGTTATCGAAGCGTTAAATTCAGCAGGATTCCCTCTTAAGAAAATTACGGCAAACCACCCGAAAATACTCAAAAAAATCACAGAGTCTCATTTGCTAGATGCCGACTTTCTTAAATTCAGCGCCATAAGCTCAACAAAAACGCTAGGAATACGATGGAACGCGCTTACAGACACCTTCTCATACTCATACAAACCTCAAACCGCTGCAAAGTGTAGTACTAAACGCCAGATTTTATCGGCTGTGGCGAAACAAGTCGACCCGGCAGAATGGTTATCACCAATTATGATAGTAGCCAAGGTACTACTCTAAACACTTTTACTAGAAGGAACGGATTGGGACGAAAACGTAAAATCCGGATCCCTACATAAATGGAACTCGTTTCATGAGAATCTCCCGGCAATCAAAGACATCCAAATACCCCGATGGGTGCAGTACTCCCCCGACAAACCGATTCAACTCCATGGATTCTCAGATGCCTCAGAGAAGGCATTCTGCGCTTGTGTGTACATGAGGGTACAACACGGCGAAAACTCCTTCACCTCCCATTTACTAGCTGCAAAAACAAAGGTGGCTCCTCTCCAAACGATAAGTCTCCCCCGTCTAGAGCTCTGTGGAGCAGTTCTACTGGCAAAGTTGGTAAACCAAATACAAACCGAATTAAATTTACCGCCTCACGAACTTGTTCTGTGGACAGACTCGACCATCGTTTTAGCATGGCTAGAGAAACAGCTTCGAAGAACCAGCACACTCTTGGAAAACATATGTGGCAAACAGGATATCACAGATCCTGCGGCACGTCTGCAGCAGCGACAACCCAGCTGACCTAGGCACCCGTGGATGTCGACCTCAGGATCTCGTTGAAGACTCCATCTGGTGGAAAGGTCCTGAATGGCTCGCCAAACCCGCCAATGAATGGCCTAGCTCTCGCCCCCAACACCCATCGCCTCCGGAGCAAAGGCACATCGCTGCATTTCATACCTCGCCATCCGAAAATATCTTGGAGAGATTTGCCTCCTTCCCCCGAGCCCTTAGAGTAATTGCATATATATATCGCTT
The DNA here is from genome assembly GCA_037013455.1 of Ceratitis rosa. Taxonomy (NCBI): domain Eukaryota; kingdom Metazoa; phylum Arthropoda; class Insecta; order Diptera; family Tephritidae; genus Ceratitis; species Ceratitis rosa. Next base: position 1,619,189 of record JAWMAG010000014.1, on the reverse strand, counting down.
TATTCACAGGTCACGAAAATTGCCATCTCGGATGAGCATGATTCTAAGCCACGAATAGATGAACGGAGCAAAAACGCGACTCATAACCCTAACTCAACGAAGGCATTATGGTGAAACCATAGCTCAACTCGAAGCCTCAAAACTGATCAGCAAGAAGGACACGCTGCTGACATTAAATCCTATACTCGACAGCTAAGGCGTACTGCGCGTAAACGGACGGCTTAAATACGCAGCCCTTAGTTACAACGAATGTCATCCCATAATCATCCCAGGAAACTCAATATTCTGCACCCTGCTGTTAAAATTTTTACACACCACCATGCTGCATGCTGGAAACCAGTTAATGATGCGGATGGTACAACAAGAGTACTACATTCCCCGACTCAAACCCAAAATAAAAAAGTGCATCTTTCACTGCAAAACATGCACCATCCACAAGCAGCAGATGAGATCGCAGATTATGGCAGCACTACCCTCCGAATGAACCACATATACCCTACCGTTTCACACGACGCCGGCCCGTTCCTAGTAAAAGTATCTACCCATCGACGGGCTTCATATTCAAAGGCATACGTTTGTGTGTTTGTAAGCTTCTCCACGAAAGCAATACACCTCGAAGTCAGCTCTGACTTGACTACGGAGGCTTTCCGAGCAGCCTTCGCTAGATTTGTTGGACGTCGCGGTCTCCCCTATAAGATAATGTCCGACAAACGAAAAACATTTGTCGGGGCTCAACGCACCTTCCACCGCGAGTTCGGCGTGTTCGTGAAGGAAGTAGCAGCTGACGTCTCCGCTAAATACGCCCCAATCGGCTTCTATTGGGAGTTTATTCCACCGTATGCCCCTCATATGGGTGGACTATGGGAAGCAGCAGTGAAGAGTTTTAAGCTGCACTTCACTAAAGTCGCTGGAAATCACAAATTTAGCTTCGAGGAACTCGCAACCCTGATGGTAAGAATAGAAGCGGTTCTCAATTCCCGACCGCTCTCAGCCATGTCGCAAGACCCGCAAGACCTACTGGCACTCACCCCTGGACATTTCCTCCGCGGTGCTCCATTGTTATCGATACCCGAACCCATTGCCGAAGACCTCTCTCTGGTTCCCAAATGGCAGAAACTCAAGGTGCTTCATCATCAATTTAGTGCCAGATGGAAGAACGAGTATCTCAGAGAATTACACAAGAGGTACAAATGGAAGAGGGCGGAAAGCCCCGTAAAGGAAGGAGATCTAGTTGTCGTCAAGGATGACCTCCTCCCCCGAAATGAATGGGCCTAGGACGTATTACCAAATTGTACCAAGGTGTAAACGAAGAGATCCGCGTGGTTGACATAATCACGCAGAACGGAAGGATAACCCGAAATATAGCCAAACTGTGTGTGCTGCCCGCTGTAGGAACCTCGAACCCTATGACTTAATCCCAACATTTTACATTTACATATACCAACCTACAACTCATATAAAAGCATCTCATGAAATCTCTTCATATACCCTTTTGCAACCATATACTAAAGTCGCATATTTTCACTCTTCTCTCCTAGGTCACGACGAGACGCGATATCGAGGAAGTGCTGTTTATGAGGCCGGTTGCATTCGCTGCGACATTGCCCTGTTTTCCTCGCCATGGCACCGGAGGACAGGTATGAGTGCGCAAGGGTGCACCGGTACTGCATCAACTGCCTGGACACCTCCCACACGACCGACGAATGCGACTCAAGGTCTGGTTGCCATCGGTGCACTCTCGGGCATCATACTCTGCTCCACCGGGCGAGGTTAAGGAGGGTAAGCGGTGCAGCGAATGCAGCCAATTCCAGGCCAGCTTTATCCAGCCGATCTGCCCAGCAGCGGAAGAAGTTGCAGCAATTGGTGAAGGACGTCCGGAGTCTGATTGGCAAGCTGGAGAAGGAGATACAGGCACCAACGCCGGGGGGGCACCATGTTGAGGACATTGACCTCCTTACGTTTTCGGAGTGATCCCCCTCAGGTGGCAACGCCGCGATGTGCTGCCCAATGTTGCCAACGCGCCGCACCAGCAACACCGTTTTTGAATTAACCAACCGGCCAAAATAGCCACCAGCGACAGACAGTTTTTTAGTCGCGTTTCATCCGCCAACGATAGCACTACATCTCCATACATTAATTTAAAAAATAATAAATTAAATAATCTCTAATTTCAGCAATTATACATTGGCATTATATATGTATATATATCTTTTGTATAAACGTACCTCAGGTACTTGCATACTTTGAATTTGTACGGAATTAAACTAAACTAAATATTAAAATAAACTGTAATGCATTTATATCAAAATTAACAAGTTTCCTTTATTTCTATTAAAACGGAGCATTTCGTTGCATGAAAAGTTTCATTAAATTATACAGGAGAGAAGTGCTGTATTCCTGTTAATCTAACCAAAAACCCCCTATATATCGAATGTTTGAAAAGGTCAGTCTCTTATCTTCCTGTTACTCTAAGTAAAAAGCTATCGTTGTATCGAATTTCAAGTGTATCCAGCCGTAAAAACAATTTCACCAATAGGTCAGTTTCTTATCTTCCTGTTAATCTAAGTAAAAAGCTGTCTTTGTACCGAAGTTCAAGTAAATCCAGCTATAAATAAACTTTTTTCGTATAGCTCAGTCCCTGGTGCACGTTCCGGAGATGAGAATTTTCCGATTTTTTCCATTAGTTCAGTTCCTGGTCCACTTTCGGAGAGAAGTGTAGTATTCATGTTAATCTAAGCAAACAGCCAGCACATTATAAATTTCTTGTAAATCGAACCATAAATTAGATTTTTTTTGAATAAGTCAGTCCCGGGTCCACTTTGACGTTATTAGTAATTCTGCTTATTTTAGTAAAAAGTTATCTCTGTACTGAGTTTCATCTAAATCGAGCCGCAAATACATTTTTTATGAACCAGTCAGTCCTTGGTTCACGTTCCGGTGAGAAGTGTATTATTCCTGTTAAGCTAAGCAAAAAACCAGCACGCTTTAAATTTCGAGTAAATGGAAGCATTAATTAGATCTTTTTGAATAGGTCAGTCCCTGGTCTTCTCTCAGGAGAGAAAAACAGTCATTCTGCTTATCTAAGAAAAAAGCCACTACGTACTAGATTTCAAGTAAGTCGAATCATACATTAGATATTTTCCATTAGTTCAATCCCTGGTCCACTTTTCAGAGAGAAGTGTAGTCTTCTTGTTTCACTAAGCAAAAAGTCATTTATGTACCGAATTTCAAGTAAATAGAGAGACAAATACAACTTGTGTAGTCCAGTCCTTGGTCCACTTCTCGGGGCTTAGAGGTCAGTGCCTTTCCCATTTTACGGAGCGAAGTGTAGCCTTCCTGTTAGTCTTACCAAAAATCCCCTACATACTGAATGTTTGAAAAGGTCAGTATCTTATATTCCTGCTATTCTAAGTAAAAAGCTTTCGTTGTATCGAATTTCAAGTAAATCAAGCCGAAAATACAATTTCCCCAATAGGTCAGTCTCTTATCTTCCTGTTAATCTAAGTAAAAAGCTGTCTTTGTACCGCAGTTCAAGTAAAACCAGCTATAAAAAAACTTTTTTCGTATAGCCCAGTCCCTGGTCCACTTTCCGGAGAATAGAGTTTTCCGATTTTTCCCAATAGTTCAGCCCCTGGTCCACTTTCGGAGAGAAGTGTAGAATTCCTGTTAATCTAAGCAAAAAGCCAGCACGTTATAAATTTCGAGTAAATCGAACCATTAATTAGACTTTTTTGAATATGTCAGACCCTGGTTCACCTTTCGGAGAGAAGTGTAGTCTTCTTGTTACTCTCAGCAAAAAGCCACCTATGTACCAAATTTCAAGTAAGTCCAGCCATAAAAAAAATTCTTTCGAATAAGTCAGTCCCTGGTCCACTTTCCGGAGATGAGAATTTTCCGATTTTTTCCCTGTTCAATCCCTGGTCCACTTTTCAGAGAGAAGTGTAGTCTTCTTGTTTCGCTAAGCAAAAAGCCACCTATGTACCGGATTTCAAGTAAATAGAGAGATAAATACAATTTTTCCCGGGGATGAGAGTTTTCCGATTTTTTCCAATAGTTCAGTCCCTGGCCCACTTTTCGGAGAGAAGTGTAGCCTTCCTCTTAATGTAACCAAAAAGCCATCTGTGTACTAAATTTCAAGTGAATTGAATCATAAACAATATTTTTTTTAAATAGTCAGTCTTTTTTTCCTCTTAGTGCAAAAAATTAGATATCAATGTACCAAATTTCAAGCAAATCGAGCCGAAAAATACAAATTTTTCGAACAGGTCAGTGTCTTCTCTTCCTGTTAAACTAAGTAAGAAGTTATCTATGTACCGTATTTCAAGTAAATCCAGTCAAAAAAAAAAAACTACTTCGAAAAAGTCAGTCCTGGTCCACATTCCGGAGAGAAGTGTAGTATTCCTGCTAATCGTAGCAAAAGCCACCTATAAACTGAATTTCAAGTAAGTCCAACTATAAATAAACTTTTTTCGAATAGCTCAGTCCCTGGTCCACTTTCCGGAGAGAAGTGTAGTATTCCTGTTAATCTAAGCAAAAAGCCAGCACGTTATAAATTTCGAGTAAATCGAAGCATTAATTAGATTTTTTTGAATATATCAGTCCCTGGTCCACTTTCCGGAGATGAGAATTCTCCAATTTTTTCCAATAGTTCAATCCCTGGTCCACTTTTCAGAGAGTAGTGTAGTTTTCCTGTTAATCTAAGCAAAAAGCCAGCACGTTATAAATTTCGAGTAAATCGAACCATTAATTAGATTTTTTTGAATATGTCAGTCCTTGGCCCACTTGCCGGGGATGAGCGTCTTACGATTCTTGCCACTAGTTCAGACCCTGGCCCACTTTCCGGAGAGAAGTGTAGTATTCCTGTTAATGTAACCAAAAAGCCATCTGTGTACTAAATTTCAAGTAAATTGAATCATAAATAAGATTTTTTTGAAATAGTCAGTCTTTTTTCTTCCAATTAGTCTAAAAAATTGGATATCAATGTACCAAATTTCAAGCAAATGGAGCCAAAAAATTCAATTTTTTCGAACAGGTCAGTGTCTTCTCTTCCTGTTAAATTAAGTAAAAAGTTATCTATGTACCGTATTTCAAGAAAATCCAGTCATAAAAAAACTATTTCGAATAAGTCAGTCCTGGTCCACATTCCGGAGAGAAGTGCAGTAATCCTGTTAATCTAAGCAAAAAGCCAGGACTAATAAGATTTTATGAATAGGTCACTCCCTGGTCCACTTTGAGGAGAGACGTTCAGCTATTCTGCTTATCTAAGAAAAATACCACTACGAACTAAATTTCAAATAAATCGAACCATACCTTAGATTTTTTCTAATAGTTCAGTCCCTGGTCCACCTTTCAGAGAGAAGTGTAGTCTTCTTGTGACTCTCAGCAAAAAGCCTTGAAAAGATCAGTCTCTTATCTTCCTGTTACTCTAAGTAAAAAACTGTCTTTGTTTCGAAGTTCAAGTAAATCCAGCCATAAAAAAACTTTTTTCGAATAGCTCAGTTCCTGGTCCACTTTTCGGAGATGAGAATTTTTCGACTTTTTCCAATAGTTCAGTCTGTGGTCCACTTTCTGGAGAGAAGTGTAGTATTCCTGTTAATCTAAGCAAAAAGCCACCACGTCATTTCGAGTAAATCGAACCATTCATAAGATTTTTTGAATAGGTCAATCCCTGCTCCACTTTGAGGAGAGAAGTTCAGTTATTCTGCTTATCTAGCAAAAAACCGCTAGGTACTAAATTTCAAGTAAATCGAACCATATATTGGTTATTTTCCTATAGTTCAGTCCCTGGTCCACTTTTCGGAGAAAAGTGTAGTCTTCTTGTTACACTAAGCAAAAAGTCACCTATGTATCGAATTTCAAGTAAATAGAGAGACAAATAAATTTTTTTTGTGTAGTTCAGTCCTTGGTCCACTTCCCGGGGCTTAGAGTTTCCCCCTTTCTTCGAATAGGTCAGTGCCTTGCCCATTTTACGGAGCGGAGTGTAGCCTTCCTGTTAATCTAACCAAAAACCCCCTATATACTGAATGTTTGAAAAGGTCAGTATCACATCTTCCTGTTACTCAAAGCAAAAAGCTACGGTTGTATCGAATTTCAAGGTAATCCAGTCGTAGATAAAATTTCCCCAAAAGGTCAGTCTCTTATCTTCTTGTTAAACTAAGTAAAAACATATCTATATACCTAATTTCAAGCCAGTAAGTCCAGCCATAAAAGAAATCTTTCGAATTAACCAACCGGCCAAAATAGCCACCAGCGACAGACAGTTTTTTAGTCGCGTTTCATCCGCCAACGATAGCACTACATCTCCATACATTAATTTAAAAAATAATAAATTAAATAATCTCTAATTTCAGCAATTATACATTGGCATTATATATGTATATATATCTTTTGTATAAACGTACCTCAGGTACTTGCATACTTTGAATTTGTACGGAATTAAACTAAACTAAATATTAAAATAAACTGTAATGCATTTATATCAAAATTAACAAGTTTCCTTTATTTCTATTAAAACGGAGCATTTCGTTGCATGAAAAGTTTCATTAAATTATACAGGAGAGAAGTGCTGTATTCCTGTTAATCTAACCAAAAACCCCCTATATATCGAATGTTTGAAAAGGTCAGTCTCTTATCTTCCTGTTACTCAAAGCAAAAAGCTACGGTTGTATCGAATTTCAAGGTAATCCAGTCGTAGATAAAATTTCCCCAAAAGGTCAGTCTCTTATCTTCTTGTTAAACTAAGTAAAAACATATCTATATACCTAATTTCAAGCAGGTAAGTCCAGCCATAAAAGAAATCTTTCGAATAAATCAGTCTCTGGTCCGGAGAGAAGTGCTGTCGTCCTGTTAATCCTAGCAAAGAGCCACCACGTACAAAATTTCGAGTTCATCGAGAGGTAAATACAATTTTTTGTATAGTTCAGTCCTTGGTCCACTTCCCGGAGATGATAGTTTTCCGATTTTATCGAATAGGTGGGCCTTGCCCATTTTCCGGAGCGAAGTGTAGCCTTTTGTTAATCTAACCAAAACCCCCTATATATCGAATGTTTGAAAAGGTCAGTCTCTTACCTTCCTGTTATTCTAAGTAAAAAGCTATGGTTGTATCGAGTTTTAAGTATATCCAGCCGTAAATACAGTCTCCCCAATTGGTCAGTTTGTTAATCTAAATAAAAATCTGTCTTTGTATCGAAGTTCAAGATAACCCAGCTATAAACAAACTTTTTTCGTTTCTAAGCAAAAAGCCAGCACGTTTTAAATTTCGAGTAAATCGAACCATTAATTAGATTTTATGAATATGTCACTCCCTGGTCCACTTTGAGGAGAGACGTTCAGCTATTGTGCTTATCTAAGTAAAAAACCACTACGAACTAAATTTCAAGTAAATCGAACCATACCTTAGATTTTTTCTAATAGTTCATTCCCTGGTCCACCTTTCAGAGAGAAGTGTAGTCTAGTAAATCGAACCATAAATTATATTTTTTTGAATATGTCAGTCCCAGGTCCACTTTCCGGAGAAAAGTGTAGTCTTCCTGTTAATCTTAGCAAAAAGCCACCTATAACCCGAATTTCAAGTAAATCCACCTATAAATATACTTTTTTCGAATAGCTCAGTCCCTGGTCCACTTTCCGGAGAAAAGTGTAGTCTTCCTGTTAATCGTACCACAAAGCCACCTATAAACAGAATTTCAAGTAAATCCACCTATAAATATACTCTTTTCGAATAGCTCAGTCCCTGGTCCACTTTGCGGAGAAAAGTGTAGTCTTCCTGTTAATCTTAGCAAAAAGCCACCTATAAACCGAATTTCAAGTAAATCCACCTATAAATATACTTTTTTCGAATAGCTCAGTCCCTGGTCCACTATCCGGAGAGAAGTGTAGTATTCCTGTTAATCTAAGCAAAAAGCCACCTATAAACTGAATTTCAAGTAAATCCGCCTATAAATATACTTTTTTCGAATAGCTCAGTCCCTGGTCCACTTTCCGGAGAGAAGTGTAGTATTCCTGTTAATCCAAGCAAAAAGCCAACACGTACTAAACTTCGAGTAAATCGAAAGATAAAGACAATTTTTTTTGTATAGCTCAGTCGTTGGTCCACTTCCCGGGGATGAGAGTTTTCCAATTTTTTCCAATAGTTTAGTCCCTGGTCTTCTATTCGGAGAGGAGTGTAGTATTGCTGTTAATCTAAGCAAAAAACCAGCACGTTTTAAATTTCGAGTAAATCGAACCATTAATTAGATTTTTTTGAATAGGTATGTCCCGGGTCTACTTTGAGGTTAGTTGTTATTTTGCTTATCTAAGTAAAAAGTTATCTCTGTACCGAGCTTCATGTTAATCGAGCCGTAAATACAATTTTCTGAACCAGTCAGTCCCTGGTTCAACTTCCGGAGAGAAGTTCAGTTATTCTGCTTATCTAAGAAGAAATCCACTACGTACTAAATTTCAAGTAAATCGAACCATACATTGTTTTTTTTTCAATAGTTCAGTCCCTGGTCCATCTTTCGGAGAGAAGTGTAGTCTTCTTGTTACTCTCAGCAAAAAGCCACCTATGTACCGAATTTCAAGTAAGTCCAGCCATAAAAAAAATTCTTTCGAATAAGTCAGTCCCTGGTTCATCTTCCGGTGAGAAATATAGCATTCCTCTTAAGAGAGAGAGAACTGTAGTCTTCTTGTTACACTAAGAAAAAAGCCACCTCGGATAGAATTTCAAGAAAATAGAGAGATAAGTACAATTTTTTTGTATAGTTCAGTCCTATCTTCCTGTTACTCAAAGTAAAAAGCTATGGTTGTATCGAATTTCAAGTAATTCCAGAAGTAAATACAATTTCCCCAATTGTTCAGTCTCTTACCTTTTTGTCAAACTAAGTTAATACTTATCTATGTACCGAAATCCAAGTAAGTCCAGCCATAAAAGAAATCTTTCGAATAAATCAGTCTCTGGTCCACTTTCCGGAGAGAAGTGTAGTCCTCTTGTTAATTGTAGCAACAAGCCACCTATGTACCGAATTTCAAGTAAACCCAGCTATAAATAAACTCTTTTCGAATAGGTCGGTTCTTGTCTACTTTCCGGAGAGAAATGCTATCCTTCCATTTAATCTTAGCCAAGAGCCGCCACGTTCTAAATTTCGAGTAAATCGAAAAATTAATTAAATTTTTTTTAAAAGGTCAGTCCCCGGTTCCACTTCCCGGAGATGAGAGTTTTCCGATTTTTTCCAATAGTTCAGTCCCTCGTCCACTTTCCGGAGAGAAGTGTATTACTCCTGTTAATGTAAGCAAAAAGTCAGCACGTTTTAAATTTCGAGTAAATTGAAGCATTAATTAGATTTTTTTGAATATGTCAGTCCCAGGTCTACTTTGAGGTTATTATTTATTCTGCTTATATAAGTAAAAAGTTTTCTCTGTACCGAGTTTCAAATAAATCGAGCCGTAAGTACAATTTTTACGAACCAGTCAGTCCCTGGTTCAACTTCCGGAGAGAAGTGTAGTCTTCCTCTTAATATAATCAAAAAGCCAGCACGTTTTAAATTTCGAGTAAATCGATCCATTAATTAGATTTTTTGAATAGGTCAGTCCTTGGTCCATTTTCAGGAGGGAAGTTCAGTTATTCTGCTTATCTAAGAAAAAACCACTATGTACTAGATTTCAAGTAAATCGAACCATACATTTGATATTTTCCAATAGTTCAATCCCTGGTCCACTGTTCAGAAAGAAGTGTAGTCTTCCTGTTTCACTAAGCAAACAGCCACCTATAATCCGAATTTCTAGTAAATCCAGCTATAAATAAACTTTTTTTCACCTTCCGGAGAGAAATGTAGTATTCCTGTTAATCTAAGCAAAAAGCGAGCCCGTTATAAATTTCGAGTAAATCGAACCATTAATTAGATTTTTTGAATATGTCAGTCCCAGGTCCACTTTCCGGAGAAAAGTGTAGTCTTCCTGTTAATCGTAGCAAAAAGCCACCTATAAACCGAATTTTAAGTAAATCCATCACTAAATAAGCTTTTTTTGAATGGCTCAGTCCCTGGCCCACTTTCCGGCGAGAAGTGTAGTATTCCAGTTAATCTAAGCAAAAAGCCAGCACGTTTTAAATTTCGAGTAAATCGAACCATTAATTAGTTTTTTTATTAGGTCATTCCCGGGTCTACTTTGAGGTTATTTTTTATTCTGCTTATATAAGTAAAAAGTTATCTCTGCACCGAGTTTCATATAAATCGAGCCGTAAATACAATTTCTATGAACCAGTCAGTCCCTGGTTCAACTTCCAGAGAGAAGTGCTGTCCTTCCTAATAATCTTAGCCAAGAGCGCCACGTTCTAAATTTCGAGTAAATCGAAACATTAATTAGATTTTTTTGAAAATGTCAGTCCTGGTCCACATTCCGGAGAGAAGTGCAGTATTCCTGTTAATAGTAGCAAAAAGCCACCTATAAACTGAAGTTCAAGTAAATCCAACTATAAATAAACTTTTTTTTCGAATAGCTCAGTCCCTGGTCCACTTTCTGGAGAGAAGTGTAGTATTCCTGTTAATCTAAGCAAAAAAACGTTATAAATTTCGAGTAAATCGAACCATTATTTAGATTTTATGAATAGGTCACTCCCTGGTCCACTTTGAGGAGAGAAGTTCAGCTATTCTGCTTATCTAAGAAAAAACTACTACGAACTAAATTTCAAGTAAATCGAACCATACCTTAGATTTTTTCTAATAGTTCAGTCCCTGGTCCACATTTCAGAGAGAAGTGTAGTCTTCTTGTTACTCTCAGCAAAAAACAACCTATGTACCGAATTTCAAGTAAGCTATACAAAAAATTCTTTCGAATAAGTCAGTCCCTGTTTCACCTTCCGGTGAGAAGTGTAGTATTCTTCTTAAGAGAGAGAGAAGTGTAGTCTTCTTGTTACACTAAGCAAAAAGCCACATATGTATCGAATTTCAAGTAAATAGAGAGATAAATACAATTTTTTTGTATAGTTTAGTCCTTGGTCCTCTTCCCGGGGATTAGAGTTTTCCAATTATTTCGAATAGGTCAGTGCCTTGCCCATTCTATAGAGCGAAGTGTAGTAACCAAAAACCCCCTATATACTGAATGTTTGAAAATGTCAGCCTCTTATCTTCCTGTAACTCAAAGTAGGTAAAAAGCTTTGGTTGTATCGAGTTTCAAGCAAATCCAGCGGTAAATACAATTTCCCCAATAGGTCAGTCTCTTACCTCTTTGTCAAACTAAGTAAAAACCTATCTTTGTACCGAATTTCAAGTAAGTAAATTCAGCCATAAAAGAAATCTTACGAATAAATCAGTCTCTGGTCCACTTTCCGGAGAGAAGTGTAGTCCTCCTGTTAAACGTAGCAAAAAGCCACTTACACGTATGTACCGAACCTAAAGTAAACCCAGCTATAAATAACCTCTTTTCGAATAGGTCGGTTCTGGTCTACTTTCCGGAGAGAAGTGCTGTCTTTCTTGTTAGTCTTAACCAAGAGCGCCACGTTCTAAATTCGAGTAAATCGAACCATTAGTTAGATTTTTTTGAATAGGTCAGTCCCGGGTCCACTTCCCGTGGGTGATAGTTTTCCGACTTTTTTGCAATAGTTCAGTCCCTGGTCCACATTTAAGAGAGAAGTGTAGTCTTCTTGTTACTCTCAGCAAAAGGCCATGAAAAGGTCAGTCTCTTATCTTCCTGTTACTCTAAGTAAAAAGCTGTCTTTGTACCGGAGTTCAAGAAAATCCAGCTATAAATAAACTTTTTTCGTATAGCTCAGTCCCTGGTCCACTTTCAGGAGATGAGAGTTTTCCGATTTTTTCCAATAGTTCAGTTCCTGGTCCACTTTCGGAGAAAAGTGTAGTCTTCTTGTTAATCTTAACAAAAAGCCACCTATAAACCGAATTTCGAGTAAAACCACCTATAAATATACTTTTTTCCAATAGCTCAGTCCCTGCTCCACTTTCTGGAGAGAAGTGTAGTATGCCTGTTAATCGCAGCAAAACGCCACCTATAAACCGAATTTCAAATAAATTCAGCCGTAAATGAACTTCATTTGAATCCTTTGTCCAACTTTCGGAGAGAAGTGTAGTATTCCTGTTAATCTAAGCAAAAAGCCAGCACGTTATAAATTACGAGTGAATCGAACCATTAATTAGATTTTATGAATAGGTCACTCCCTGGTCCACTTTGAGGAGAGAAGTTCAGCTATTCTGCTTATCGAAGAATAAAGCCGCTAGGTACTAAATTTCAAGTAAATCGAACCATATATTGGTTTTTTTCCAATAGTTCAGTCCCTGGTCCACCTATGTACCGAATTTCAAGTAAGTCCAGCCATAAAAAATTTCTTTCGAATAAGTCAGTCCCTGGTTCATCTTCCGGTGAGAAGTGTAGTATTCCTCTTAAGAGAGAGAGAAGTGTAGTCTTCTTGTTACACTAAGCAAAATGCCACCTTGGATCGAATTTCAAGTAAATAGAGAGATAAATACAATTTTTTTGTATAGTTCGGTTCGTGGTCCACTTTCCGGAGAGGAGTGTAGTATTCCTGTTAATCTAAGCAAAAAGCCACCTTGGATCGGATTTCAAGTAAATAGAGAGATAAATACAATTTTTTTGTGTAGTTCAGTCTTTGGTCAACTTCCCGGTTATTAGAGTTTTCCAATTTTTTCGAATAGGTCAGTGCCTTGCCCATTTTACGGAGCGAAATGTAGCCTTGCTGTTAATCTAACCAAAAACCCCTTATATACTGAATGCTTGAAAAGGTCAGTCTCTTATCTTCCTGTTACTCAAAGTAAAAAGCTATGGTTGTATCGAATTTCAAGTAAAACCAGAAGTAAATACAATTTCCCCAATTGTTCAGTCTCTTACCTTTTTGTCAAACTAAGTAAAAACCTAACTATGTACCGAATTCCAAGTAAGTAAGTCCAGCCATAAAAGAAATCATTCGTATAAATCAGTCTCTGCTCCACTTTCCGGAGAGAAGTGTAGTCCTCCTGTTAATCGTAGCAAAAAGCCACCTATGTACCAAATTTCAAGTAAACCCAGCTATAAATAAACTCTTTTCGAATAGGTTGGTTCTAGTCTACTTTCCGGAGAGAAGTGCTGTCCTTCTTGTTAGTCTTAGCCAAGAGCGCCACGTTCTAAATTTCGAGGAAATCGAACCATTGATTAGATTTTTTGAATAGGTCAGTCCCAAGTCCACTTTCCGGAGAAAAGTGTAGTCTTCCTTTTAATCGTAGCAAAAAGCCACCTATGTACCGAATTTCAAGTAAACCCAGCTATAAATAACCTCTTTTCAAATAGGTCGGTTCTGGTCTACTTTCCGGAGAGAAGTGCTGTCCTTCTTGTTAGTCTTAGCCAAGAGCCGCCGCGTTCTAAATTTCGAGTAAATCGAACAATTAATAAGATTTTTTTGAATAGATCAGTCCCGGGTCCACTTCCCGGGGGTGATAGTTTTCCGATTTTTTTTTTGCAATAGTTTAGTCCCTGGTCCACATTTCAGAGAGAAGTGTAGTCTTCTTGTTACTCTCAGCAAAAAGCCATGAAAAGGTCAGTCTCTTATCTTCCTGTTACTCTAAGTAAAAAGCTATCGTTGTACCGAATTTCAAGTAAATCCAGCCGAAAATACAATTTCCGCAATAGGTCAGTCTCTTATCTTCCTGTTAATCTAGGTAAAAAGCTGTCTTTGTACCGAAGTTCAAGTAAAACCAGCAATAAATAAACTTTTTTCGAATAGCTCAGTCCCTGGTCCACTTTCTGGAGAGAAGTGTAGTATTCCTGTTAATCTAAGCAAAAAGGCAGAACGCTATAAATTTCGAGTAAATCGAACCATTAATTAGATTTTATGAATTGGTCACTCCCTGGTCCACTTTGAGGAGAGAAGTTCAGATATTCTGCTTATCTAAGAAAAAACCACTACGAACTAAATTTCAAGTAAATCGTACCATACCTTAGATTTTTTCTAATAGTTCAGTCCCTGGTCCACCTTTCAGAGAGAAGTGTAGTCTTCTTGTTACTCTCAGCAAAAAGCCATGAAAAGGTCAGTCTCTTATCTTCCTGTTACTCTAAGTAAAAAGCTGTCTTCGTACCGAAGTTCAAGAAAATCCAGCTATAAATAAACTTTTTTCGAATAGCTCAGTGCTTGGTCCACTTTACGGTGATGAGAATTTTCCGATTTTTTCCAATAGTTCAGTCCCTGGTCCACTTTCGGAGAGAAGTGTAGGATTCCTGTTAATCTAAGCAAAAAGCGAGCACGTTATAAATTTCGAGTAAATCGAACCATTAAGTGGATTTTTTTGAATAGATCAGTCCCAAGTCCACTTTCCGGAGAAAAGTGTGGTCTTCCTGTTAATCTTAGCTAAAAGCCACATATGTACCGAATTTTAAGTAAACCCAGCTATAAGAAAACTCTTTTCGAATAGGTCAGTCCCTGGTCCACTTTCCGGAGAGAAGTGTAGTATTCCTGTTAATCTAAGCAAAAAGCCACCTTGTATCGAAATTCAAGTAAATAGAGAGATAAATACAACTTTTTTGTATAGTTCAGTCTTTGGTCCACTTCCCGGGGAATAGAGTTTCCCGATTTTTTCGAATAGGTCAGTGCCTTGCCCATTTTACGGAGCGAAGTGTACCCTTCCTGTTAGTCTTACCAAACACCCCTTATATACTGAATATTTGAAAAGATCAGTATCTTATATTCCTGTTATTCTAAGTAAAAAGCTATCATTGTATCGAATTTCAAGTAAATCCAGCCGTAAATACAATTTCCCCAATAGGTCAGTTTCTTATCTTTCTCTTAATCTAAGTAAAAAGCTGTCTTTGTACCGCAGTTCAAGTAAATCCAGCTATAAATAAACTTTTTTCGTATAGCTCAGTCCCTGGTCCACTTTCCGGAGATGAGAATTTTCCGATTTTCTCCAATAGTTCAGTTCGTGGTCCACTTTCGGAGAGAAGTGTAGCCTTCATGTTAAGGTAACCAAAAGCCATCTGTGTACTAAATTTCAAGTAAATTGAATCATAAATAAGATTTTTTTGAAATAGCCAGTTTTTTCTTCCTCTTAGTATAAAAAATTGGAAATCAATGTACCAAATTTCAAGCAAATTGAGCCGAAAAATACAATTTTTTCGAACAGGTCAGTGTCTTCTCTTCCTGTTAAACTAAGTAAAAAGTTATCTATGTACCGTATTTCAAGTAAGTCCAGTTATTCAACTTTCGATGTTGAATAAAATAAAATATTAATTTTATTTTAAAAATCTGAAAAATACTAATGTTCTTTTATTAAATCAAACAACGCGTTTTCTTTTCGGTATTTATTACACGGTTTTTATTTACTTCTTAGTAACGCACATATGTATATACAAACGTATGATATTGAGGTAAGCAAGCGATTGAACATAAAAATACTGTAAGCTTATTTATAACATACTTAGCGTAGTTTTTACATTAGCGGAGAAGGAGGGGAAATTTCGGTTTTCCGTTCTTTCCTTCAATCTACTTTGTTTTACAGGAACTGGAATTCCAGTGGATACAGGGTGAGTATTTTAGATTAAACAATTCAAGGTGAGTATAAAATATGTATTTAATTTCTATTATTTTTATTAGAATATGTATTTAATTTCTATTAATAATTTAGAATTGTATGAGGTCGACACTCATGTCTTCAACATGCCGGCGGGCCTGCGGCGACGTGACCTGCACTAAGTCTTCCAGCTGTTGCAGTGTTTTTCGGGCTTGGTTTACCAACCCCCGAATTCGTTGCTAGAGGGCAGGCGATTTGCTGTTTCGCCGAGCTTCGTTGGCTGCGCTTCGCATTACCTTGCGCTTCTGTTTCGGCTCAGTGGTTACCTTGTGATAGTTCTCCCGTGGTTCGTTGGGCAACTTGAACCGGACTTGCCTTCGGCTGTGATGCGGTGCGCGCTCTGTGAGCTCGCGCGAGGGTCGGTGAAGCAGCGTGTGATGGGCTAGTCCGCATCGACGACAACTGTCTGGGGAATCGCATGCTCCGGTGGTGTGGGAAGTCGCTAGACAATTAATGCAATAGCGATGTGCCTTTGCAGACTCGTACCTCTCGTCGGGCGTCATCGCCAGGAAAGCACGACAGTATCGTAGGGAATGCGGGCGGCAACATAAGCGGCACTTGCGGAAGTCGAGTATTCTGTAATGATTGTAAAGTGTCGAAAAACGTTATAAGTTTGAGATGCGTGTGTAGAGGGTCTCGTATAAATTTGAGAGAGAGGAGAGTATATGTTTAGAGGGAAATGTGCTACGCTGGTGGTAGAACGCAGAGTTTGGTGATGTTGCGAGTGACTATACCGCTTTGAGTGCGAATGTCGACTACGCGGACATTTTGATCGGGGGCGAGATGGAGATTTACAATTCGACCTAACTTCCACTCGTTCGGTGGTAGAAGGTCATCTTTAATGATGACGAGATCTCCTTCGCTGAGATTGGATTCCTGTCCTTTCCATTTATATCGTTTGTGTAATTCTTGCAAATATTCTGTCTTCCATCGTTTGCTGAATTGGTGGTGTAGAACTTTCAGCCTTTGCCATTTGTTTATGAGTGACAGGTTTTCCGAGCTTGGTTCTGGGATTGAGTGTATGGGGGCTCCGCGGAGGAAATGACCTGGTGTTAGAGCGTTCAGATCATCTGGGTCTTGCGACGTTGGGGAGATCGGTCTGGAGTTTAAGACCGCTTCAATGCGCACGAGAAGAGTAGTGAATTCCTCGAATGTGAACTTATGATTGTTCGCGATTTTCGTGAAGTGGATTTTGAAACTCTTCACTGCTGCTTCCCAGAGTCCTCCCATGTGGGGTGCATATGGTGGAATAAATTGCCAGGTGAGGCCATGGACGGTATATTTCCTGCTGATGTCTTCAGATATCTCTCCTAGAAATGCGATGAGGTCCTTATTGAGACTACGCTTTGCTCCCATAAATGTTCGTCCATTGTCTGACATCATTTTGCATGGTATACCGCGTCTGCCGACGAAACGAGCAAATGCGGCTTTGAACGCTTCAGTACTTAAATCTGAGCAGAGTTCAAGGTGTATGGCCTTTGTGACAAAACATACAAAAACACAAACATAAGCCTTTGAGCATGATGCTGTTCGGAGAGTTGACGTTTTTACCAGAAAGGGTCCAGCGAAGTCAACGCCTGTAGTCTGAAATGGAAGTGAGTATGTTGTGCGCTCGGGGGTAGTGCTGCCATCATTTGTGACTTCGTGTTTTGTTTATATAGGGTACAAGGTTTACAATGAAAAATGCAAGTTTTTATTTTCTGCTTCAGACGGGGGATATAGTATTCTTGCTGGATCATGCGAATCATTAATTGCTTTTCAGCATGAATTAACGTTGAGTGTAGGAAGGAGAGAATGAGAGTACAGAGTCTTGAGTCGCTCGGGATGATGATCGGATGACGCTCATTATAGCTAAGGGCAGCGTAACGGAGACGTCCATTCACGCGTAACACCCCTGCTTTGTCTAAGAACGGGTTGAGCGTTAAGAGATGGTCCTTCTTATTGATTGGCTTGGATGCTGAGAGAGTGGAGATCGTATTACCGTAGTGTTGATGCTGAGCGTTCCGAATGAGCAACGTTTGTGCTTGGTTCATTTCATCTTGGGTAATGCAGCGTGAGGAAGGGGCTGGCAACCCTTTTGCCTTGCTTACGAATCTCAGCATGTAACCTACTACTCTGAGTGCCCTTGGATAGGATGAGAAGCGTTCCAACAGATCGGTGTTTTCGGCTGCGTGATGTGAATCTGCTTGTCGCTGTTCTGGTGGAGAGGAGTGCGAGGTGGCAGTTTCGGCCAGAATTCTGATGGTTTGGTTAACCATTCTGGACCGGACCACCATAGAGGGGAGTTGACAAGCTCCTGAGGTTTGATACCACGCGTACCTAAATCAGCTGGATTGTGAGAGGTGGGGACGTGTCGCCAAATAGCGTTATTCACGTTTTGTAAAATCTCAGAGATTCTATTGGACACATACGTTTTCCATGTCCATGGAGGTTTTTCCAACCAAGCTAGTACAATGGAGGAATCACTCCATAAAGTTAGCTCGTGAGGTGGCAGATCAAGTTGAGTTTGTATCTGCTTTACTAACTTTGTGAGAAGTACTGCCCCACAGAGTTCCAGTCTCGGGAGTGAAACCGTTTTAAGGGGGGCAACTTTGCTTTTAGCAGCGAGTAAGTGGGATGTCGTAGATCCGTTGTGCTGAGTGCGTAGATATACGCACGCGCAGTACGCCTTTTCGGAGGCGTCTGAAAATCCGTGTATTTGGATAACGCCTTCCGGGAAGAATTCTACCCAACGTGGAATCCTTATTTTGGTGATAGCCATGAGATTATTCCGAAACGAGTTCCATTTGAGAAGCGAGAGTGGCTTGACTGTTTCGTCCCAGTCTGTTCCTTCCATCCAGAGCTGTTGAAGTAGGGTTTTGGCAGTTATCATTATAGGCGATAGCCATCCTGCCGGGTCAAAAAGCTTCGCGACTGCTGACAATATTTGCCTTTTTGTGGCAGTGTTTGTGTCAGGAAGGGGGTCAATGGAATATGAGAATGTATCTGTTAATGCATTCCATCTAATTCCGAGAGTTTTTGTAGTGCTCGTATCATGAAATTGCAGAAATTCTGAGTCTAGGAGATGGGTTTCGGGTATTTCGTTCAACAGTGATCTGTGATTTGCTGTGATTTTTCTGAGCGGGAATCCGGCGGATTTGAGCACTTCGATTGTTTGAGATACTGATGTTTTTGTTGAGTTCAGATCGTGTCCGCCGGATAGTATGTCGTCAACATAAGTTTCGTTAACTAAAATGTTTGCGACTTGTGGGAATTTCGGTTTGGAGTCTTCAGCCAGCTGATGGAGTGTTCTTATGGCTAAAAACATACTTATATAACCGCCACCTGATTATTACGAGCATTAGATCGTTTTGCAGTATGGGGCCTGTATGCAGCACGTCGTTTAGGGAGAGACCTGAGTGAGAGAGTTTAGACGCATTGAATACCACTCGGACTTTAGTGGTTTTGCTATCGGGTTTTATTACCGCGTGATGTGGCAGATAAAATGAGAAGTATTTGCCGTCCCGTATAAGTTCTTGGGCATTCGTTCGCTCCATATGGTCGAGTGTTTGGTACTCTTCTAGGACCTCTGCGTAGATCTTTTGGAGATCCGGTTTTTTCTCCAGGTTTCGTTCGATGCTGATGTATTGCTGCTGAGCTGAGAGTCTTGAGTGTCCTAAAGCCATAGAGTTGGGAAATTCCGGTTTGAAGGGGAGTTTTACCATATATCGACCGTCATTTCTCCGGTAAGTGGTATTCCGATAGAGGTCCTCGCAGATAGTGTCTTCATCCGTCTGTGTCTGGGCTCCTGGCACTTCTTCATGTTCCCAGAATTTCTTCAGCAGATCAACTAAGGGATCGGCCATAGTCTCGATTACTTGCGTACTGAGTGAAGTAATCGGTTGTGCTACAGGTCCGCTTAAAATCCATCCAAAAATGGTATTCTGGGCTATGAGGCTTCCACCGATGTCGTTTTTAAGGCCTGGGATTAGTATTTTCGGTAGGATATCACTACCGACTACCATGTCGATTCTTGCTGGAGCGAAGCAGCTAGGGTCTGCTAAAGGTAGGGAGGCATATCGTTTTATATCAAGATATGTGATCTTGAATGACGGCAAGAATTGGGTTAGCTGTGGGAGGATAATCGCTTGAGTTGCGATTTTTATTTTGCTATCGTTGGAGCAAATTGTTAATGAGCAAATTTTATTTGAATTCTGTACCGTGTGTCCGCCCATTCCTAGAATCTCGTAGTGAGTTTTTGTGGTGGGAAGTCCTAGTAATTTTTGCACACGAGAGGTTATGAAGGTTTTTTGAGACCCTTGGTCTATGAGTGCTCTTATTTGAGTTATTTCTCCTTTATGGAGAATCGGGATAATTGCTGTGGGTAGCAATGTTCTTTCTCTACTGCTGGAGAAGTGTGAAAGAATTTTATCATCCTCTTTTTGAGTAGAGTTTGACGCTTTTGCTGCCTGTTGAGAGGTACAGGGCCGTTCTTCGTCAATTGCCACTTGGGATGTGACAGTTTTTCTTGAGAATCTTTGAGGGTTAGCTGTTTGGCTATTATTAGAGTAGTGGAGGAGTGATTGATGCCTTTTTTGGCAGTATACGCATGTTAAATTGCTCTTGCAATCTCTCTCGGTGTGAGAACACGCCAAACAATTTCTACAATAATTGTGATCTTTTATGAACTTGTTCCGATCGGGGACGGAAAGTTCTCTAGATTTGACGCACATCATCATAGAATGGTTTAAATTACAGAGTTTGCACGATACTGGTCTTCTTGACTCAGTATGTAGTGTGTGCATTTTATTCCTATTCAGGAAGGTGGAGTTATGTGTCGGCCTGTGAGTTTGCCTAGGGATGGAGTCTGGAATTTGAGGTTTCGGAGTTTTTGGATTGAGTTTTTCCAAAACTTTAAAACGAGTGGTCAAGAAGTTGCTCATTTCAGACCAGAGGGGTAGGTCTCTTCTGTTGCAAACTTGCTGTTCCCATAGAGACAGGGATTCTCGAGGTAATCGAGAAGTGCATATACGCACCAAGAGTGGGCTCCAGTCGAGTGTGGAGATTCGGTGAGATTTGAGGATGGAGAGACTGTTCGTTATCGTAAGATGGAGCTTTTGAATTTGTTCCGCGCTCTCCACTGGGATTTTTTTGAGATCTAATAGGGTATCTATTTGGTTATCTACTAGTAACCGGAGGTTTTCATATCGGGCTGAGAGTGCTTGCCACGCAAGCTCGAAATTCAAGTCGCTTACCGAATACTGCTGAATTACCCGTGCTGCTTCTCCCCGTGTCTTCGTCTTCAGGTAAAACAACTTTTGCGCATTCGATAGCATGGGGTGTTCTATATATACTGCTGTGAAAAGGTCTCGGAAGGCGGGCCATTCTTCATAGCCTCCATGAAATGGACTTGTGTCACATGCAGGTACTTTAAGGTAGTGTTGTGAATTGGGGTGGGGTTGAGATTGCGCTGTGGGCTGCGCTTGGCTTGTTAATGTGGGGGTTTCCGGTTTATTAAATCCTTCCGGTGCTTCACTTATCCGGATTTTCGTCAGTAATGCGTTGTTGAATGAAGTCTCGTACTCCTCTGCGCACATAGTCCGAGTTTTCTCATCCACTGTATCGCTAAGCTGCATGATGTTGTGAGTTGTGTCCACCTTGTCTGTTTGCTTATCCAGATGATCCTTGTAATGCCTTACTGCTACCGCCGTTTGAAGAGTATTGCAGTCGCTCCACCACTTTTTTTTTTTTTTTAATATTTGCTCTGTCCCAATTTATATGGAGCGTACTTTAGTTTGGGTGGCGTAATAATAATGTGGGACTGCACTGTCTCAGCGCCTCTGAGTACAGTATGTATATATATGTATATATATGTCTAGTGTAAATAGGCCGTATAATGCATGTATATTGACCGCTAGCTATTGCGAATAGCGAAGGTGTGGAAATAGCCGGAATGCAAAAAGGGGAATTGCTGGGCACTGCATACGCAATATGTATATTGAGTGTATGTATATATGCTGCTCGGCTGTTGTGTAGCGGACACCTCGCTATTAGAGTACTGGTATGAGCAACTGTGGGTGGGTTATGCCAACACACTGGTACAGTTGTGGACCTATTGAAAGGGGTTTCGGACCAGTTGGCATATATGTACAAAGAGATGTATATACGTGTGTATATTAATAAAATGAGTCGGGTAAAGGAGTACTCACTTTGGCATATCCTTGTTTTGTACAAACCCTTAATAATTGTTATGTGATTGAGTGGATTTCGGCTTTTTAGCGGGTTTTCGTTGATCGGCCTCCTTGCGGTTTTTTTGTCGGGAACCGGTAAGTATTTACTTTTTTAATGGTATGTATACATTTCTTTAATTTAATTAAATTATTTTTTTTTTTTTTTTTTTTTTTCAGGTACCGTTTTTTGTTTGTAGCGACCGGTAAGTATTTTTTCACTTCTTTCTATACATATATTTTAAAAAAATTTTGTACATATATTATAGCATTAAATTTTTCGTACTTACCATTACGCACGTTACAAAGTTCAAAAGTAAAAAAAAATTTAATTTTTGCAGATTGCTATTTATATTAATATATTATTTTAGTAAACAATAAATTTGCTTAACACACAAAATAATAAGACACTTAAACTTATATTACGGTAATTATGGAACTATGTACTTCTTTTGCATTACGCACGTGACACACGAATGCTGCCAAAATAGAAATGAAAAAATACCGTTATTGATGCACAGTTTAATCTCTTCTCTCATTTTTATATTAACTTGTAGTTGTATCAATTACTTAAATACCAAACTGCGATATTACATATATATTTATTTCGTCAGCAGCAATTAAAAGTAATACATTCTACAGGTTTTAAAGTGAATAAAAGAGTTATAAGTTTTGCATACAATTTTTTGGAATTTAAAATTAGAAAGAGCTGAACAATTTTTTTTGCATAGTAAAATATCAACATTTTTCTTCTATTTTCTGTGTCTATAAAAATTCTGCGAGCGTTTTGATTTTTTAAGTCGCGGTGGACCATTTCATGGAAACACCCATATATATGTATATACTTTGTTTTAACTTATTTATTTATACATATATTTTTTAAATTTTTGTATTTATGTATGTACGTATGTATTTTTTCACTTTTTTCACTTTTTCCAGTGACCGCTATTTATATATTTATATGTAGTTATATACTTTGCTTTAATTTAGTTATTTATTTATGTACATATATTTTTAATTTTTTGGATATATATATATGTGCGCATGTATATTTTCCACTTTTCTTATTTTTCGCTTTTCTTATTTATATATATATTTTAATTTTTTGTATTTATATATATATGTTTGTATGTATTTTGTGTTTTTTATATATCGACCGATATTTATGTATATATTGTTTTAAGTATATTTTTATTTTATTTTTTTTTATTTTATATATATTTCAATTTTTTTGTGTTTATATATTTATATATATATCTGTGTATATAATTTCACTTTTTTCACTTTTAGCTTTACCATATGTATTTTTGCACTTTTCTTATTTATATATATATATATTAATTTTTTGTCTTTATATATTTATATATATATATGTTTGTATGTATTTTCACTTTTAACTTTATGTATTTTTACACTTTTGTTATTTATATATATATATTTTAATTTTTTTGTATTTATATATGTGTGTATGTGCTATTTCCAGCGACTGTTTAACTAAATATTCCGCTTTTTCCAGCGTTATTTATATGTATTTTGTTTTAATTTATTTTTTGTTTATGTATGTATGTTTGTATTTTTCACTCTTAGTGTTCTATATTGTAGTTTATTTGTTTTTTATGCATATACACGTATGTTCACTTTTGCCACTTTTAACTTTTTATATTTATTTTAGGAAGCCACTTTTCGTGCGTTTAAATTCGCGACTATCGCTTGCTTTTACGCCGTTTTTCGCGGTTTTCTTGGTTTTTATTTAAGTTTCACTCCGTTAAAGGGGTTTCGGCACCATATTCGATGTTGAATAAAATAAAATATTAATTTTATTTTAAAAATCTGAAATATACTAATGTTCTTTAATTAAATCAAACAACGCGTTTTCTTTTCGGTATTTATTACACGGTTTTTATTTACTTCTTAGTAACGCACATATGTATATACAAACGTATGATATTGAGGTAAGCAAGCAATTGAACATAAAAATACTGTAAGCTTATTTATAACATACTTAGCGTAGTTTTTACATTAGCGGAGAAGGAGGGGAAATTTCGGTTTTCCGTTCTTTCCTTCAATCTACTTTGTTTACAGGAATTGGAATTCCAGTGGATACAGGGTGAGTATTTTAGATTAAACAATTCAAGGTGAGTATAAAATATGTATTTAATTTCTATTATTTTTATTAGAATATGTATTTAATTTCTATTAATAATTTAGAATTGTATGAGGTCGACACTCATGTCTTCAACACCAGTCATAAAAAAACTATTTCGAATAAGTAAGTCCTGGTCCACATTCCGGAGAAAAGTGTAGTATTCCTGTTAATCTAAGCAAAAAGCCAGCACGTTATAAATTACGAGTGAATCGAACCATTAATAGGATTTTATGAATAGGTCACTCCCTGGTCCACTTTGAGGAGAGAAGTTCAGCTTTTCTGCTTATCTAAGAAAAAAACCACTTCGAACTAAATTTCAAGTAAATCGATCCATACCTTAGATTTTTTCTAATAGTTCAGTCCCTGGTCTACCTTTCAGAGAGAAGTGTAGTCTAGTAAATCGAACCATTAATTAGATTTTTTTGAATATTTCAGTCCCAGGTCCACTTTCCGGAGAAAAGTGTAGTCTTCTTGTTAATCTTAACAAAAAGCCACCTATAAACCGAATTTCGAGTAAAACCACATATAAATATACTTTTTTCCAATAGTTCAGTCCCTGCTCCACTTTCTGGAGAGAAGTGTAGTATTCCTGTTAATCTAAGCAAAAAGGCAGAACGTTATAAATTTCATGTAAATCGAACCATTAATTAGATTTTTTTGAATATGTCAGTCCCAGGTCCATTTTCCGGAGAAAAGTGTAGTCTTCCTGTTACTCTCATCAAAAAGCCACCTTTAAACCGAATTTCAAGTAAATCCAGCTATAAATAAACTTTTTTGAAATAGTTCAGTCCCTGGTCCACCTTTCGGAGAGAAGTGTAGTCTTCCTGTTAATCGCAGCAAAACGCCACCTATAAACCGAATTTCAAATAAATTCAGCCGTAAATGAACTTCATTTGAATCCTTTGTCCAACTTTCGGAGAGAAGTGTAGTATTCCTGTTAATCTAAGCAAAAAGCCAGCACGTTATAAATTACGAATAAATCGAACCATTAAATAGTTTTTTTTTAATAGTTAATCCCGGGTCCACTTTGGCGTTGTTAGTAATTCTTCGTATCTAAGTAAAAAGTTATCTCTGTTCCGAGTTTCGTATAAATCAAGCCGTAAATACAAATTTTATGAACCAGTCAGTCCCTGGTTCAACTTCCGGAGAGAAGTGCACTCCTCCCGTTAATCGTAGAAAAAAGCCACCTATGTACCGAATTTCAAGTAAACTCAGCTATAAATAACCTCCTTTCGAATAGGTCGGTTCTGGTCTACTTTCCGGAGATAAGTGCTGTCCTTCTTGTTAATCTTAGCCAAGAGCGCCACGTTCTAAATTTCGAGTAAATCGAACCATTAATTAGATTTTTTTGAATAGATCAGTCCCGGGTACACTTCCCGGGGATGAGAGTTTTCCGATTTTTTCCAATAGTTCAGTCCCTGGTCCACTTTCCGGAGAGAAGTGTATTACTCCTGTTAATCTAAGCAAAAAGCCAGCAAGTTTTAAATTTCGAATAAATCGAACCATTAAATAGTTTTTTTTTAATAGTACAGTCCCGGGTCCACTTTGACGTAATTAGTAATTCTTCTTATCTAAGTAAAAAGTTCTCTCTGTTCCGAGTTTCATATAAATCGAGCCGTAAATACAATTTTTATGAACCAGTCAGTCCCTGGTTCAACATCCGGAGAGAAGTGTAGTCTTCCTCTTAATAAAACCAAAAGGCCAGCACTTTTTAAATTTCAGGAGAGAAGTTCAGTTATTCTGCTTATCTAAGAAAAAAACTACTACTTACTAGATTTCAAGTTAATCGAACCATACATTAGATATTTTCCAGTAGTTCAATCCCTGGTCCACTGTTCAGAAAGAAGTGTAGTCTTCCTGTTTCATTAAGCAAACAGCCACCTATAAACCATACTTCAAGTAAATCCAGCTATAAAAAAACTTTTTTCGAAGACATCAGTATCTGGTCCACTTTCCGGAGAGAAGTGTAGTCTTCCTGTTAATCGTAGCAAAAAGCCACCTATAAACCGAATTTCTAGTAAATCCAGCTAGAAATAAACTTTTTTTTCTCTTTCCGGAGAGAAATGTAGTATTCCAGTAAATCTAAGCAAAAAGCCAGCACGTTTTAAATTTCGAGTAAATCGAACCATTAATTAGTTATTTTTAATAGGTCAGTCCCGGGTCTACTTTGAGGTTATTATTTATTCTACTTATATAAGTAAAAAGTTATCTCTGCACCGAGTTTCATATAAATAGGTCAGTCCCTGGTCCAATTTGAGGAGAGAAGTTCAGTTATTCTGCTTATCTAAGAAAAAAGCCACTACGTACTAAATTTCAAATAAATCGAACCATACATTAGATATTTTTCAATAGTTCAATCCCTGGTCCACTTTTAAGAAAGAAGTTGTCACCTCCACTTTTAATGATTAGCAATATGTATGCGCGTATGTACATACGTACATACATATGTATACCTACAGTGGCTGTTGGTCAAGTGCCTACCAACAACCACACACGTCAACAAAGCAAACTACCGCACAAGAAGGAGATGACAAAAACTAACAAAGCGACCGGCCAGCTTAGTGAAGACGGCGTGGGTCGCTAGCTACGTACAATAACAAATCAAGTGAAAAGATCGACGCTGGTATAAACAAATGCACGACAACAATTAAGCAACGATATAAGACAAAATAAACAAAATATATTTTTGGGGTGCACCCGAAGTGTGGTCCAACCAAACTGGTTACAAACCCACTCGCACTACTACCGTGCTGCCGGGGGTAACTTTAACCCGCCTGTATGACTGGGCTCTGAGTGCGGGATGCTAAAAGGATGGGTATGGGAAAGACGAAGGAACGACAAAGAAAAACGTAAGAAAACAATAAATTAACAAAATGTTACTCAGGGTTTCTCAGTCGGGTGTGAGTACCCAACTTCGGTGCTCCTCCGGTGATGCCGCGAAACTTCGGTTCCGTCACTGTAACACAACACAACTATGCCGCGGATAGCTATTTCTACACAAAAATCAGGCTTCGACTGCCCTTTTACTACTGCCCCGTCTAGCAAAACACTATAAAACTATATATATTAATCAAAACAATCTTTCGCAAAAATACGCACGCTCGCACAAAAAGGATGTAAACCCTTTCAAAGACTACGAGAATCTGATCCGGCACGCACTTACGAGCCGGGCCGCAAGCTACGCGTCGACCGTCAGAATTCTCAGGCGAGTGTGTATTGGTGCCCAATCATTTGGCGCCGCCCCCATTGCCCAAAGGGACAGAGTTGTATAGCGCACGCCACCATGGCACACCAAGTACACTGGGATAATTTTCCCCTCGCCGTATAAAAAGAAAGGCGACACCCCTTTTTACGGAATACTCGCGCAAAGCATTCCGTTTTCCTAATATTTGTTAGTGGAGGAACCGTTTTGTCGAACATCTCCTTTTAGAGACTTATACCACTGGGTAGGCACACACCGAGTGCAACCGTGCCAACAATTCATGGCTTTGAATTATACAATTATTTGCCGACAGATGCCACTGCCAACGCTTGGAGTGAGAGGAGTATTAGGCAAAACAAAGGAAATGAACAAACAAACACAAAAGAAGTTTTTGTTCCACCCCTTCCTCAACGAAAAGGAAGGAATATTCCTTTTGGTCAGGGAACGGAAATCTCCTACCGTATCCTATCAATCCCTATATGGCCTCAACTCTTTAACGTTCCAAGTCCCTTTGTCTTTGTTTAAGTCATCTGTCAGTGTGTATGTCCACGGTGACACTCTCTTCCTAACAATAAACGGCCCTACATATTTTGGCGCTAACTTCGCTGCATAAAAATTCGCTGCATCCGACAGCATAAAATTCTTCCTCCACACTAACTCTCCAGGTACTGTATATCTCGACATCTGAGATTGTACTGCCTCGCAAGCTTCTCACTCGCCAGTTCTAATCTGGTTCTAATGTTGGCCCTAATTTCATCGAGCATCTTTGCCTGCTCCTGACAATTTGATTTCTCCTGATCTCCTAAACTCTCTATGAAGTCCCTACTGCCTTCTACCGCCATTTCCCTACCGAAATTCACAAAATATGGCGTAGCTCCTAACACTTCGTGCTGCGCTGTCCTAATACAGCATGCTACCTTCGCTAACTGTTGGTCCCATGTCCTCTGGTTCTCTGATATATAAGCCCTAAGTGTCGTTTTAATGATCTGATTGATCCTCTGGTATACCAGAGTTGGACGCCATAGTCACCGCAGAGGCCCCGAAGCTCTCGACTCCTAAATTGGGGTCCATTGTCACACACAACCGACCGAGGAACTCCAAACAAAAGAAATACATTATCCTCCAATTGTTTGCATACGCTTTTTGCCGTGGCAGTACGCAAAGGGAATAGGAGGGGAAATTTGGAAAAATAGTCCACTACTGTTAAAATATACTGGTAGCCTTGTGACGACTTCACTAAAGGCCCTACCACATCCACACAAATCATTTCCCAAGGCTCGACTGCCTTGGTTCTCTCTACCATACCCCCAGCTGGCTGTGAATTCTCAGGTTTCACCTGTTGACAAGTTTTACACGCCCTAACATATTTCGCAATGTTCGACTTCATCCTTGGCCAGTAGAACTTTTGGATTGTCGTGACATTGTTTTAAAATCTCACCTCTACCATCACGCCCTATTACTTTTTTCCACTCTGGTGAATCGCCGTAAACAGAAGGAAATCTCGACCTAACAAACTTGTAGAGGTTGCCACCTTCAACTCTCCACGCTGGATACGACAAAGGCTTTTTCTCTACTAACCGAATCATCCTTACCAACCAAGGATCGGCAGTAGTCACCTCAGCAATAACTGGCACATTTCGGGATAGCATATCTGGAACCACATGTTCCTTGCCTTTCCGATGCACTATATCAAAATCGAACTACTGGAGTTTCAAAGCCTACCTAGCTAACCTACCACACGGATCCTTCAACTTATTCAACCAAATAAGTGAAAAATGATCTGTGACGACCGTAAACTTAGCGCCCTCAACATATGGCCGCAGTTTCTCAATCGCCCACAGAACCGCTATACACTCCTTTTCGGTCATCGAGTAATTTCTTTCTCCTTTGTTCAAGGATCTACTCAAATAAGCTATCACCCTCTCACCGTCATCAAACATCTGCGTTAACACCGCACCTTCACCGAAATCAGACGCGTTTGTCTGGATTGTGAAAGGTCTATCAAAATCCGGGTAACTTAAAACCGGAGCTGTCACCAAGCGTTCCTTCGCTTCTCTGAAACTCCTTTCACAATCTTCAGTCCAATTGAACTTTCGATTCTTCTTTGTTAAATCGGTGAGAGGCCTAACTAAATCTTTAATAAATCTGCGGTACCAGGACACTGTTCCTATAAATGACCGCTCTTGCTTTACGTTCTTCGGTACCTCAATCCGAAGCATCGCCTCCACCTTTTCGGGGTCTACGTGTAGACCGTTCTTGTCCACCACGTAGCCCAAATATTTTAACTCAGACCTACAAAAATTACATTTAGCCCTATTTAATCGGAGCCCTGCACTAGCTGATCTGTCTAAGACAATCTTCAAGACCTCTAAATGCTTCTCAAAATTATTTGTAACGATGATAATATCGTCCAAATACACAAAAACATGAGGTCCTATGACCGAATCTATAAATCTCTGCCAAGTTGCCGGTGCATTTTGCAAACCGTATGGCATCCTCTTAAACTGAAATAGTCCTCTACCTGGTACCGTGAACGCGGTGAAGGGCCGCGATTGCTCTTCCACCGGAATTTGCCAATACGCGGACTTAATATCCAGACTGAACAGAAACTTGGCATCCCTTAGCTTGTCTTAGGTCGCCGACACGTATGGAAGGGGATAGTTACCCCCCTTCTCGGTACATTTATTCAAAACCCTATAACCTACACAAAACCTATATGTACCGTCTTTCTTCCTGATCATTACAACTGGAGACGTCCAAGGACTATGTGATTTCTCTATTACCCCTTTGTCAAGCATATCCTTAATCTCCTCGTCGATACGCGACTGTATGACGGGAGACACAGGGTAATAACGCTGCTTCACAGACTCAAGTCCTGCTTTTACCCTGAGCTTATGTTCGACCAAATGGGTCCGGTCTAGCCCCCCCGGCGAGAGTCACTCTCGAAAAATTCGAAACTGAACTCACCCTAATTCCATACGAACTCAATTTCTGCCAACCCAGCCGACCTATCACTGTTCTGGTTTCACCAGAATCCAACAAAGCCCTAAAATAAAAACCATGGATCCTAATATCCAAATACTTGCGTTCGTCGTGACCGTCGGTCACCAACGAAAACGCCAACATAACTTCTTCAAAATCGACTCCTACATTTGCCAGCCTGGAGTTAGCAGGTTCACTAACTCGCCCTACTAGACCACCTGTCCTGCTGTCCCAGGGGTCTATCTCCCGTTTCCCGATCTGTTGTCCGACCTGACAATCTTATCGCTTGACCGAGAATTCCCTATTCTTTCATCCGACCTACTCTCTCTCACAGGCCCTGACCTGAAGGTGTTGTGGTTTCGCCCACCACCAGAAGTTGAGCTTCGTTGGGAAGCCACTTGGCTTCGCTGCACACGCCGGGCAGTCCCGCTTTATGACTCCAAATCTACCGCACCCGAAGCACTTTATGCCCTTCCTACACTCTGAAGAAATATGCCCAAACCTTCTGCAATTGAAACACCGGGTATTCGACCCCGGCTTAAAGCTATCTGAATGGTCCGGCTCCGCTACCGCCGCGACCTGTACACCAGCTGAGACATAAGCCAAGTCAGGTTCCAATAAACCGTTGGCCTTATGACTCGGAGGAGGGACAAAAGCATCCACCGATGACCTAACCGCCTCTAGTTGCCTACCTAAAGCAACTAGTTCGGTAATCGACCCTATTGTTACCAGTCCCAACTGGGCCTGGTAGAATGGTAGGAGATTCGCCCTAATCAATCCTAACACCCTTTTCTCAGATAAAGGCTCCTGAAGCCCACCAAACATTATCTTCATACCCGCAACATAAACACCGATGGACTCATTTGCTCCCTGAGTCCTTCGCCTAATCTCGTCTAGTAAGAGATCGTCGTAGTTGGGGTGCAAAAACTCCAACTTCAACTCTCTTACCAGTTCCTCCCAACTACCTAGAGTCTTCCTAACAGACCTAAACCATAGTAACGCCTTCCCTGCGAACAAGTCTACCGCGCCTTTGAAAAGTTGAGCTTGAGTCACACCACGTGCCACATACCCGCTTTTTTGCCATCGAAGTGGACGTCCCACTTCGACAAGTTTACCGGTTTCTGAGACTCGGCTGTATCCTCAATAACTCGGCTTATTTCCACGGGAGTGGGTGCTCTCGGGTCCGCACGAGTGGCACCCGAGCGCTCTACAGAAACGATCCCCTTTTCTTCGGCTTCTTCGCTGCCGACTACCTCTTGAAGTTCGGCGAGAATGAGCAACAACTTGCACTTCAGCTCCATCCGCTGAGTCATCTCGCCGTCACTTCCCGGTCCCGCCCGTCCGATTCGCGAAGGCACCATTCTGTTTTTGCCATCGCTTTCGCTCCATGCGACGGCTTGCCTCCACCCGAAACCGACGCGATTAAATTTTCTACCTCCTCCAGTTTCGACTCGACCGCCGTCTTATCTTCGTCGAAACTGAAGGGGTAGTCTTGAAAGAGGTTTACCTACCCTCTTTTCTCTAACAAACGCGACGCCCTAATCGATTTGCTCATGGCTTCGACCGTACCGATTGGAAGGCCGCGCGCCTCCATCTCGTACGCGAGGTCATATTGGGACAGCCGATTAATCTCAATGTCAAAATAAAAAGTAAATTCGAAAACAAAAAAAAAACAAAGCAAAAAAAATAGATTAAAAAGAAAAAAAAAAATTTAATTATATGAAAATTAAAAAAAAAGCTACTACCCTAATGTGATAAACCCTAACACGTAAACAACAAAAGAGCTTAACCACAAAAAAAAACAAAAAAATTAATAAAATAAAAAAACAAATATTGTCTACTGTGACAACACAACTAATAATAATAAATTAAATTTAAAAAAAAAAATATTTAATCAAAAACAAGACAACAAAAATCCTTGATTAACAAAAAAACTAAAAATCACAACCTACCTTTGGGCAGGACTACTACTGGTTACTTCTGGCCCAGTCTCTGCCCACTTGACTTACAATTTCTACTACCTAGATAACACTCCAATACAATATACCGCAACGCACACACAAAAATTGCAAATTTACAAAACGGAACGGACTCACCAAATTCCTTTGTAATAAGGCAAAACTAATTAATATGGCTCTGGGCCTGGGTTCGACTCCCAGTCTTTCGATTCTTCCTCGAATTCCACTATTGGAATGCCTAACTAACAAAAAAAAATAGAAAATTGTTAAAAATTATTAAAAACAAAAATCGACGGCACAAAACGACACTCGAAACAGTTTAACTAAACACAACCTCTTATGCAAAATATTTTTATCTTTAAATATTGGGCCCCACGTTGGGCGCCAATTTGTCACCTCCACTTTTAATGATTAGCAATATGTATACGCGTATGTACATACGTACATACATATGTATACCTACGGTAGCTGTTGGTCAAGCGCCTACCAACAACCACACACGTCAACAAAGCAAACTACCGCACAAGAAGGAGATGACAAAAACTAACAAAGCGACCGGCCAGCTTAGTGAAGACGGCGTGGGTCGCTAGCTACGTACAATAACAAATCAAGTGAAAAGATCGACGCTGGTATAAACAAATGCACGACAACAATTAAGCAACGATATAAGACAAAACAAACAAAATATATTTTTGGGGTGCACCCGAGGTGTGGTCCAACCAAACTGGTTACGAACCCACTCGCACTACTCCCGTGCTGCCGGGGGTAACTTTAACCCGCCTGTATGACTGGGCTCTGAGTGCGGGATGCTAAAAGGATGGGTATGGGAAAGACGAAGGAACAACACTGTCGGCACGACAAAGAAAAACGTAAGAAAACAATAAATTAACAAAATGATACTCAGGGTTTCTCAGTCGGGTGTGAGTACCCAACTTCGGTGCTCCTCCGGTGATGCCGCGAAACTTCGGTTCCGTCACTGTAACACAACACAACTATGCCGCGGATAGCTATTTCTACACAAAAATCAGGCTTCGACTGCCCTTTTACTACTGCCCCGTCTGGCAAAACACTATAAAACTCTATATATTAATCAAAAAAAATCTTTCGCAAAAATACGCACGCTCGCACAAAAAGGATGTAAACCCTTTCAAAGACTACGAGAATCTGATCCGGCACGCACTTACGAACCAGGCCGCAAGCTACGTGTCGGCCGTCAGAATTCTCAGGCGAGTGTGTATTGGTGCCCAATCATTTGGCGCCGCCCCCATTGCCCAAAGGGACAGAGTTGTATAGCGCACGCCACCATGGCACACCAAGTACACTGGGATAATTTTCCCCTCGCCGTATAAAAAGAAAGGCGACACCCCTTTCTACGGAATACTCGCGCAAAGCATTCCGTTTCCCTAATATTTGTTAGTGGAGGAACCGTTTTAACGAACATCTCCTTTTGGAGACTTATACCACTGGGTAGGCACACACCGAGTGCAACCGTGCCAACAATTCATGGCTTTGAATTATACATTTATTTGCCGACAGATGCCACTGCCAACGCTTGGAGTGAAAGGAGTATTAGGCAAAACAAAGGAAATGAACAAACAAACACAAAAGAAGTTTTTGTTGCGGCCAGTACGCGACAAAGTGTAGCCTTCTTGTTTCACTCAGCAAAAAGCCACCTATCAAGTAAATCAAGTAAATCCAGCTATAAACAAACTTCTTTCGAACAGCTCAGTCTCTGGTCCACTTTCCGGAAAGAAGCGTACTATTCCTGTTAATCTAAGCAAAAGGCCAGCACGTTATAAATTTCGAGTAAATCGAACCATTATTTAGATTTTTTTTGATATGTCAGCCCCTGGTCCACCTTTCGGAGAGATAAATACAGTGTATTCTCTTCCTGTTAAACTAAGTAAAAAGTTATCTATGTACCGTATTTCAAGTAAATCCAGTCATAAAAAAACTACTTCGAATAAGTCAGTCTTGGTCCACATTCCGGAGAGAAGTGTAGTAGAGTTTCAAGTAAACCCAACTATAAATAATTTTTTTTCGAATAGCTCAGTCCATGGTCCACTTTCTGGAGAGAAGGGTAGTATTCCTGTTAATCTAAGCAAAAAGGCAGAACGTTATAAATTTCAAGTAAATCGAACCATTAATTAGATTTTATGAATAGGTCACTCCCTGGTCCACTTTGAGGAGAGAAGTTCAGCTATTCTGCTTATCTAAGAAAAAAACCACTACGAACTAAATTTCAAGTAAATGGAACCATACCTTAGCTTTTTGAATTGGTCAGTGCCTGGTCCACTTTGAGGAGAGAAGTGTGGTCTTCATGTCACTCTCAGCAAAAAGCTCTGAAAAGGTCAGTCTCTTTTCTTTCTGTTACTCTAAGTAAAAAGCTATCGTTGTACCGAATTTCAAGTAAATCCAGCCGAAAATACAATTTCCCCAACAGGTCAGTCTCTTATCTTCCTGTTACTCTAAGTAAAAAGCTGTCTTTGTACCGAAGTTCAAAAAAAACCCAGCTATAAATAAACTTTTTTCGAATAGCTCAGTGCTTGGTCCACTTCCCGGTGATGAGAATTTTCTGATTTTTTCCAATAGTTTAGTCCTTAGTCCACTTTCGGAAAGAAGTGTAGTATTACTGTAAATCAAAGCAAAAAGCCAGCACGTTATAAATTTCGAGTAAGTCGAATTTCAAGTAAACCCAGCTATAAGTAAACTCTTTTCGAATAGTTCAGTCCCTGGTCCACTTTTCGGAGAAAAGTGTAATCTTCCTGTTTTTCGTACCAAAAAGCCACATATGTATCGAATTTCAAGTATATCCAGCCATGAAAACATTTTCCCCAATAGGTAAGTTTCTTATCTTCCTGTTAATCTAAGTAAAAATCTGTCTTTGTGTCGAAGTTCAAGTAAATCCAGCTATAAATAAACTTTTTTCGTATAGCTCAGTCCCTGGTTCACTTTCCGGAGATAAGAATTTTCCGATTTTCTCCAATAGTTCAATTGCTGGTCCACTTTCGGAGAGAAGTGTAGTAGGTATTCCTGTTAATCTAAGCAAAAAGCCAGCACGTTTTAAATTTCGAGTAAATCGAACCATTAATTAGAATTTTTTGAATATGTCAGTCCCAGGTCAACTTTCCGGAGAAAAGTGTAGCCTTCTTGTTAATCTAACCAAAAACCCCTAGACCTATATCGAATGTTTGAAAAGGTCAGTCTCTTATCTTCCTGCTACTCTAAGTAAAAAGCTATCGTTGTATCGAATTTCAAGTAAATCCAGCCGAAAATACAATTTCCCCAATAGATCAGTCTCTTATCTTCCTGTTACTCTAAGTAAAAAGCTGTCTTTGTACCGAAGTTCAAGTAAATCCAGCTATAAATAAACTTTTTTCGAATCTAAGCAAAAAGCCAGCACGTTTTAAATTTCGAGTAAATCGAACCATTAATTACATTTTTTTGAATAGGTCAGTCCAGGGTCCACTTTGACGTTATTAGTAATTCTGCTTATCTAAGTAAGAAGTTATCTCTGTACCGAGTTTCATGTAAATCAAGCCGCTAATACAATTTTTATGAACCAGTCAGTCCCTGGTTCACCTTCCGGTGAGAAGTGTAGTAGGTATTCCTGTTAATCTAACCAAAAAGCCACCTGTGTACCAAATTTTAAGTAAATCGAACCATAAAAAAATTTTTTTGGTAAAGATCTGTCTTTTGTCTTCCTCTTAATCTAAGAAAACAGATATCAATTTACCAAACATCAAACAAAGAGATCCGAAAAATACTAGTTTTTCGATCAGATCAATGTCTCTTCTTCCTGTTAAACTAAGAAAAAAGTTATCTATGTACCCAATATCAAGTGAGTCCAGCTATAAAAAGTGTTGCCTTCCTGTTAATCGTAACAAAAAGCCACCTATGTACCGAATTTCAAGTAAATAGTGAGATAAATGCCATTTTTTTGTGTGGTTTAGTCCTTGTTCCACTTCCCGGGGATGAGAGTTTTCCGATTTTTTCCAATAGTTCAGTCCCTGGCCCACTTTTCGGAGAGAAGTGTAGCCTTACTGTTAATGTAACCAAAAAGCCATCTGTGTACTAAATTTCAAGTAAATTGAATCATAAATAAGATTTTTTTGAAATAGTGAGTCATTTTTCTTCCTCTTAATCTAAAAAATTAGATAGCAATGTACCAAATATCAAACAAATCGAGCCGAAAGATACTAATTTTTCGAACAGGTCAGTGTCTTCTCCTCCTGTTAAACTAAGCAAAAAGTTATCTTTGTACCGTATTTCAAGTAAATCCAGCCATAAAAAAGAATAAGTCAGTCCTAGTCCATTTTCCGGAGAGAAGTGTAGTACTCCTGTTAACCGAAGCAAAAAGCCAGCTCGTTTTAAATTTCGAGTAAATCGAACCATTAATTAGATTTTTTTGAATAGGTCAGTCTGGGGTCCATTTCCCGGGGATGAGAGTTTTCCGATTTTTTCCAATGGTTCAGTCCCTGGTCCATTTTTCGGAGAGAAATGTAGTATTCTTGTTAATCTAAGCAAAAAGCCAGCACGTTTTAAATTTCGAGTAAATCGAACCATTAATTAGATTTTTTTGAATATGTCCCTGGGCCACTTTCCGAAGAAAAGTGTTATCTTCCATTTAATCGTAGCAAAAAGCCACCTATAAACCGAACTTCTAGTAAATCCAGCTATAACTAAACTTTTTTCGAATCTAAGCAAAACGCCAGCACGTTTTATGTTTCGTGTAAATCGAACTGTTAATTAGATTTACGGAAAAAATTGCTGTCTTCCTGTTATTCTTAGCAAAGAGCCGCCACGTTCTAAATTTCGAGTAAATCGAACCATTTATTAGACTTTTTTGAATAGGTCCACATTGAGGAGAGAAGTTCAGCTATTCTGCTTAGCAAAGAAAAAATCTACTGCGTATTAGATTTCAAGTAAATCGAACGATACGTTAGATTTTTTCCAATAGTTCAATCCCTGGTCCACTTTACAGAGAGAAGTGTTGTCGTCTCTTTTCTCTGAACAAAAAGCCTCCTATGTACCGAATTTCTAGTAAATCGAGAGATACATGCAATTTTTTTGTTTAGTTCAGGGTGAAAGTTTTCCGATTTCTTGCAATAGTTCAGTCCCTGGTCCTATTTTCGGAGAGAAGTGTAGTATTCCTGTTAATCTAAGCAAAAAGCCAGCGCGTTTTAAATATCGAGTAAATCGAACCATTAATTAGACTTTTTTGAATAGGTCAGTCCCGGGTCCACTTTGTTTAAGCGTGTGCTTAAAACAATAACACCACCTCCTTTGTGCGCACCCTAATGTACCTGCTGTAGCAAATATTATATAAGCCGCGCTTGCCAAGTGAAATACGAGATTTCTTATCAAATAATCGGCGAGCGCGCACGGG
Organism: Ceratitis rosa; assembly: GCA_037013455.1. NCBI lineage: Eukaryota > Metazoa > Arthropoda > Insecta > Diptera > Tephritidae > Ceratitis > Ceratitis rosa. The sequence continues at coordinate 1,581,764 of JAWMAG010000014.1, read as the reverse complement.
GCGATAAACTTAAAATTAAATAAAATTAAATATATGTGTAAGTACATATTCACCTAGAAACACTTACACGTATATAAGAAGAACTGTGTAATACATAGCTACAAAACAAAACTACAAAGACTTTTGTTATTAATAATAAAAAAAAAACTTTTTGTAATAAATAAACATTTATTAAAATTAAATTCGAAACGCGAGGTATTTTATTGTAAAAGGCTTAGGAAGAGACCCTCGCGTGAACATGGTCCTTCGAGGCTAAAATTGAGCCTACTTATGGTGTACAGCCACCATTAAACTAAGAAAACTAAAATAAAACTAAAATGAAACTCAACCTTGAAGTGATACTAGGGAGAAAATCAATTGTATGTGCGTAAAACAAAAACAACAAGAAAAGCAAAATTAACATTAATGTAAAATACAAAATCAAAAATAACAATACAATCAACAATAACCATAACAAAACAACATAATCAACATTGGCTCAAGATCTGAAGATACCAGCAGAAGGAAAGTGGCCAGCTATTATCCAAAGAAGACCCATCGGCTCATATCTAAAATCAAAGGATTCAAAGGAACTTCACCGGTGGAATTTAATAAAGGGTCGTAAGACTTTTTTATGCAAATAAATAGTATAAAGAACCTTTATACAAATAGTTCATATAGTTCTTATATTTGTATTTTGTAAATCCAAAAAATATACAGCCCAAATATACATATGTAGCAAATCACTTTTGCTTGCCCAACAAGAAAAAAAATTTGCAAACTTGCAAAATAAACTTGCTTTTTCTAATAGCAAGAAATTTAGTAACGCGATCTTGAAGGTTGTTGACCTCAATTTCGAATTTGAGGGTTTGCAAATTAAGCATATGTACATACATACATTTTTACATATCCAAGAGAATTATTTTGTGTTCCCAACTAATAAATTCAGCTTGTATCCAAAGCATAACAAAAATCATATCACTCTGCACTGACAATTTCTCTTATGTTTTTCAGCATTAAATAGTTTGAATATTCTAACGCACTACACTCTCACATTGTTTTTAATAAGGGGCCAGACTTTTATCTTGCATGCTGAAATTTGTTCCTCAAAAGATACTTTTTGCATTAATATTGACATAAAAACATATATTAAGTAATTGGCGAAGATAATGCTTCTCCTCTTTGAAAAATAAAATAAAATAAAAATTAAAAAACAAACAAAAAGCAATTGTGGAAGAGAAAACGATCCCCTCAACATAAAAATATACGCGACTCTGGCAACTATCAGCTGATTGCGCAAAACAAATAATTATGTATACATATATAATTGGCGCAAAACAAATATTTATGTATCTATAATTTCGCTTTGTAACCGGTTAAGCGATTTTTCGGCCGAGCTATTCCTCGAATTGTGGTTTTCTAGAAAAACAAAATAAAAATAACTACATCGCGCCAAGTTTACAGCTACAGAATATCTGAGCACTTGATCGTGGATATGTAGGTAAAAGGAAAAATGTGAAAAACAACAATATGTGAAAGCGGCACACATGTAGCTTAATGGGATAACCATTGGCTCGTGCTGTGGGTATCCCAAGTTTGAATTCCATTCGTACAAAAGGTGTCTGGAAAAAGAGGTCTGATGAGAAAACGTGATGGTTTCCGAAATAGCAGCTATAACTTCTACCGTCCAAAACTATTGTTGTAATTTTTTCACTATTTCCAAAAAAATATATGGTCTGAAACAGTTCCATTTAAAACGAAAACCCAAAAAAAAATAAATAATTACATAAAAAAAAAACTAAACTGAAAATAGAAACAAAACGACGCAAGTGGAACCTTACGGAGGAGCAAAATTTCCTGGATTGCTGGGAAGGAAGAGCTCAGGAATTGAAAGGTAGCCGAAAAAACTTTCATGTATACAAAGAAATGGCATTTTTTCCTTTCAGCAGCGTCTGTCCGTGCAGCAATAATCTGCACTTGCAAATCATAATATTGTATAAATAGCAAAATAAAATGGATGCGGTCTCTTGAATTTATGATTTTAATACTTGTGACAAATTTTGCAAACTGTAAATGTAAACAAAAACCAGCTGTTTGAGTTAACGCACTTTCGGTGGAAACCTTTGACATTTCATTCACTTAACAGAGGCCTTAAATGCATTTAAGTGCTTGGTGGAAATAGGCTATTAGTTCGCTCTTCTCTTGAAGTATAAACACAAATATACATACATACGCATAAACTGCATCCCATCCCAGCAGTAAACACAAGTACTTCTCGACTACGCCCAATTTCACGTAACACTAGTTCCCCGAGGCTTAGTGTTAACTTGTTTAAAAACAAAAATTCTGATAAAAAATATTTAAATAAATTTAAAATTACATCAAACTGCCCAATGCCGAAAAATCTAAACCCAAAATCTCCAACTCAGCTTAAGGTACAACCCGAGACTAATGCTGCTTCTCCCCATGTAGCAGCTGAAACCAAAATGGAGCATCAAGCCTCAAAATGCAAACCACACTACCCGTGTGCGCAAATATTTAACGAAACAACTGATGGCTTAATAAGTTATTGTGCCAGATTTACCTCTTCCCTCATAGAGGAATTTTCAGAAAATCTCCTAAAAATTAAAACTAATTCTCTTGACGATTGGTATAAACAAGTTCAAGGCGCATACAGTGTCTTATTCCAAATAGACAAAGAAGACCTCCCCGCGAATTTTCTTGCGCTGGCGGAAGAAAAGTATCAATTTAGCATTGATACTTATGAAATAACAAAAGCAAAAATTGCTGAACAACTAAAATTAATTAGTGCAGTGAATCAACCAATGTCTAGTTCTCAAACAGAACCCAGACCCAAAATAGATGAAAAACCGGAAGTACGTCTCCAAATTCCGCCCTGTGACACTAAAACATTTTACGGTGGATACGATGAGTGGCCGTCTTTCCGAGACATGTTCACTGCCGTATATATAAACCACCCCCTACTATCTCCAGCTCAAAAGTTACCATCTCCGGTATAAAACAAGAGGCCAAGCAGAAGATATAGTTAAACGATTCGCTTCAACTAACGACAATTTTCAATTGGCTTGGGACGCTCTCCACTCCCGATATGAAAACAAGCGCCAATTAGTCGACAATCAGGTCACAAAATTATTGAACTTACCCAAAGTTCGAAAAGAAACCAATGAAGAGTTAATTGATTTGAATTCCACAATCACAAATTCCTTATCAGTGCTCGAAACTCTCGGCACACCCACTGATATCTGGGACCCAATTCTGGTGAATATATGCTCATCCACATTACCAGAAAATTCTCTAATGCTATGGGAGCAATCTCTCGCATCCCGAAAGCAGTGCCCAACATGGCAACAAATGAACGAATTCCTATACAGGCAATTCGAAAATGAAGCATGCGTTGAACAAAAGCTCGCGAAATCCCCTACTGCGCATAACATAACTAAGCATATTCTTTCTCCACAGAATAGCCCCCAATCGTGCAAATTGTGAATCATAAGTTAAAGCATTGCAAGCAATTTAAGAAATTGCCGATACCCCAACGGTATAAATTTATAAAAAATAACAACGTTTGTACAAATTGTCTTGCGTTGGACCATACCCTTAAACGGCTTACATCGCAACACACATGCTTGACTTGCCAAAAAAGGCGTAATACTCTTTTGCACTTAAGCCCAACTCGTGGGTTTGACCGAATAAATAAAAGAAATGTGCCCTTGACCTCCCTGTGTCAAGATAAGCATAAACAGGCACACTTGACCACTCCGAGTCAAGACACACAGAGAAATTCGATTTTGACCTTTCCGAGTCGAAATACACAGCAAACTGGGATGATCACCCAGGGTCATAATTTCCAACCGGTCAGCAGAAATAACATGCAATCGCACTGCTCAAATCATGAGAAGATCTGATCATTGCATACTCTGATCACCCCCAGATCAAACGTTTTTCTAGGATGCATTACAAATAAGTTCTACAAGTCCCGTAGAACAGGCTCCTATCGGCAGCATGATCAAAATATTAGTAAACAGATAATTAAGAAGATGCACTTTCCGCTGCAGTATACTTCCGACATTCCCGGACACGGACAGCCACATCGGGTCAAGGTTTCTCATACCAAGAGAACCTGTCGTAGTTCTGAGGGGAAATGCAACGGCAGAAATAATATAGGAGGAACCAACACCATCCACGGTCCCACTTTCCGAGGAGAAGTGCTGTCTTCCTGTAAATCTTAGCAAAGAGCCACCACGTACTAAATTTCGAGTAAATCGAACCAGTAATTAGCTTTTTTTGAATAGGTCAGTCCCAGGTCCACTTTGAGGAGAGAAATTCAGTTATTCTGCTTATCTAACAAAAAAGCCACTACGTACTAGATTTCTAGTAAATCGAACGATACATTAGATATTTTCAAATAGTTCAATCCTTGGTCCACTTTTCAGAGAGAAGTGTTGTCTTTTTGTTTCTCTAAGCAAAAAGGCACCTATGTACCGAATTTCAAGTACACGTATATAGAGATATAAATACAATTTTTTTGTGTAGTTCAGTCCTTGGTCCACTTCCCGGGGATTAGAGTTTTCCGATTTTTTCGAATTGGTCTGTGCCTGGCCCACTTACCGGAGCGAAGTGTAGCCTTCCTGTTATTCTAAGCAAAAATTCCCTATATACCGAGTTTTTGAAAAGTCAGTCCCTTTTCTTCCTGTTACTCTAAGTAAAAAGCTATCGTTGTATCGAATTAAGAGTAAATCCAGCCGTAAATTCAATTTCCCCAATAGGTCAGTCTCTTATCTTCCTGTAAATCTAAGTAAAAAGCTGTCTTTGTACCGAAGTTCAAGTAAATCCAGCTATAAATAAACTTTTTTCGCATAGGTCAGTCCTTGGTCCACTTTCCGGAGAGAAGTGTAATCTTCCTGTTAATCTTAGGAAAGTGCTAAATTTCGTGTAAACCGAGAGATATATACAATTTTTTTGTATAGCTCAGTCTTTGGTGCACTTCCTGGGGATGAGAGTTTTCCGATTTTTTCGAAGAGGTCAGGGCCTATTCCGCAGAGAAGTGTAGTATTCCTGTTCATCTAACCAAAAACCCCCTATATATCGATTGTTTTAATAGGTCAGCCTCTCATCTTCCTATTACTCTAAGTAAAAAGCTATCATTGTATCGAAGTTTCAGGTAAATCCAGCCGTATATACACGTTCAATTTCCCCAATAGGTCAGTTTCTTATCTTCCTGTTAATCTAAGTAAAAATCTGTCTTTGTGTCGAAGGTCAAGTAAATCCAGCTATAAATAAACTTTTTTCGAAAAGCTCAGTCCCTGGTCCACTTTCCGGAGAGAAGTTTAGTATTGCAAAAAGCAAAAAACCAGCACGTTTTAAATCTTGAGTAAATCGAACCATTAATTAGATTTTTTTGAATGTGGTCGACTTTGAGGAGAGAAGTTCGGTTATTCTGCTTATCTAAGAAAAAAGCCACTACGTACTAAATTTCAAGTAAATCGAACCACACAATAGATTTTTTCCAATAGTTCAGTCACGGGTCCACTTTCGGAGAGAAGTGTAGTATTCCTGTTAATCTAAGCAAGAAGCCAGCACGTTATAAATTTCGAGTAAATCCAACCATTAATTAGATTTTTTTGAATATGTCAGTCCCTGGTCCACTTTTCGGAGAGAAGTGTAGTATTCCTGTTAATGTAACCAAAAAGCCATCTGTGTACTAAATTTCATGTAAATTGAATTAAAAATAAGACTTTTTTGAAAAAATCAGTCTTTTTTCTTTATTTTAATTTAAAAAAATAGATATCAATGTACCAAATTTTAAACAAATCGAGCCGAAATCGAGCGTGTTGTTGTTGTTGTTAATCTAAGCAAAAAAAAAGTTTTAAATTTCGGGTAAATCGAACCATACCTTGGATTTTTGAATTGGTCAGTCCCTGGTCCACTTTGAGGAGAAAAGTGTGGTCTTCTTGTTACTCTCAACAAAAAGCTATGAAAAGGTCAGTCTCTCATCTTTCTGTTAATCTAAGTAAAAAGCTGTTTTTGTACCGAAGTTCAAGTAAATCCAGCTATAAATAAACTTTTTTCGAATAGCTCAGTCCCTGGTCCACTTTCCGGAGATGAGAGTTTTCCGATTTTTTCCAATAGTTCAGTCCCTGGTCCACTTTCGGTGAGAAGTGTAGTATTCCTGTTAATCGAAGCAAAAAGCCAGACGTTTTAAATTTCGAGTAAATAGGTCAGTCCCAGGCCGTAAATACAATTTTTATGAACCAGTCAGTCCCTGGTTAACCTTCCGGTGAGAAGTGTAGTATTCCTGTTAATGTAAGCAAAAAGCCAGCACGTTTTAAATTTCGAGTAAGTCCAACCATTAACTAGATTTTTTTGAATATGTCAGTCCCTGGTCCACCTTTCGGAGAGAAGTGTAGTCTTCCTGTTAATCTTACCAAAAAGACACCTATGTACCGAACTTTAAGTAAACTTAGCTACAAGTCGTCTTTTTACGAATAGATCAGTCCCTGGTCCACTTTCCAGTGCCTAGTTGTCTTGTTTCACTAAGCAAACAGCCGCCTTTGTACCGAATTTCAAGTAAATAGAGAGATAAATATAATTTTCAGCCCTTGGTCCACTTCCCGGGGACTAGAGTTTTCCGATTTTTTCGAATAGGTCAGAGCCTTGACCATTTTCCGGGGTGAAGTGTGGCCTTCCTGTTAATCTAACCAAAAACCCCCTATATACCGAATGTTTGAAAAGGTCAGTCTCTTATCTTCCTGTTAATCTAGGTAAAAAGCTATCCTTGTATCGAATTTTCATGTAAATCCAACCGTAAATACAATTTCCAATAGGTCAGTCTCTTATATTCCTGTTAATCTAAGTAAAAAGCCTTTGTACCGAAGGTTTAAGTAATTGCCGCTTACCACCGGAGGGGGGAAGCAAACTACTTGGTTGAGATTTTGTAAGAATCTGATTTATTCAATAATATAAACGTTCTTATATACAATTTCTTAAAACTATTTCCCTAATCTAATTATGTTTGTTTGTGTGTTTATAATTGTTTGCCTTAAAATACATTTCTTAATATACCATAGACAATCAATTGGTCTTAGACAATCAGTTGGTATTTATCTGTTATTGCTTTGTGTGCATTTGTAGCACTTATCAGTGGCATATATAATATTTTAAACTACGTGTATTTGTGTGTGATAAGAAGTGTATCTTCTGTTTGGCTATAAATGTCACACAGTAAAATGATTTAGGTATGAGTGTATATACGTATGTGTATATGCAAATATTTGTAGCTTATGTGTGTTTAGGTTTATGGCATTGCTTTGAGAATGAACTGATATATATATATATATATCTGTATCAATTTATTATTAGTTCTCAAAATATCAATGCATTGTAGAAATCTATACGTGTATTCATGATCACTAAAACTAAAAAATATGTTTAATGATAATTAAACATCTTGCGGCCAGCAATAACCGTATGTATTTAACTGATTCTAATTATGGATTTTTTTTTCTTTTTGTTTCTTGCTAACTTAAATATAATTAATTGAGTGGACTGTATTCAAAAATATGTTCAAATTATTTTACAGTTGAACATCTTCCGGGCGGCTATTATTTACAGGTGATTCGAAATGAATCTTTACATTGGGCTCTTTCTTCCGAAAGAATTTTATGCATAACATTAATAATATAATTATAATTAATATGCATAATATTAAGGATGTATGACCTGTAACATGATGGAAGTCTAATCCTCTTAATTTCAATCGCTTCACGTTTTTCATGTTTATCTCCATTATTCCTCTATCATCGCTATCCATTAGTCAGAAGAGTAAGTGATAAAGTGAGCATATGATTTCTAACGGCGCTCTTTTTACCCTTTTTGTGTGCACAGGAAGCAGGTTATTTGATTTTAGTAGTTCATATTTACTATTCAAATTTTTTGCTATTAGCTCACATTGGTCGGTGAAGCAAATCATTTTTGGACATAACTCTTTTATTTGTTTTAAGTAAATTGGTATACTTTCAATTTCTTTGAAATAAGGTTCCAGATTATAGTATATTATTAAGTTCCAACGAGACGCTACAACATCTACTTTTCCATAAGGGTCCAAGAACACAGCTATACTATTTGAAAGGGCGGTTTGCGTGATGTAATTTGCACTAGCTGATGCTTCTCCTTTAATATTACTCACTTTTGCTATAATGACCAAAAATAGTAGTAACATTGAAACTACTGACTGAGTAGGTCTATTTAAATTATAATTGCAATATTTTATGAAAGAATAGTAAGCTCTAACTTCTTCATTTTGAGTATTCTTTTCGACATCTTGAATACAATGTAATGGGCACAATTTGTGTATTGATTTTTTTATAGTTCCATCACTTGTTTTTATTGTAGCTACGCGAGCTTTATCATCCATACCTTTGTGTACTTGTGTTACTTTGCCCAAAGGCCATCTTGAATTTCGCTTTCCAGAAGTCTCTCTTTAACTTTTGAATCATTTTCCAGCGGTCCAAAGCCCCGATCATTTCCACAATTCGTGTAACTTCTGGGATATCTAATAGTGGTGTGCCAATAAGAAAATGTCCAGGCGTGAGAACATTGTTATACTCTATTTCCGATCCTAGTGTATACAAAGGTCGTGAATTCAGTACTGCTTCTATTTGGGATAACAATGTAAACATTTCTTCGAAAGTCAATTTGGTTTCAGCAATGACTCTTCTCAGGTGGTGTTTTACTGATTTTACACCTGCTTCCCAAATACCTCCGAGATGAGGACTTGCCGCCGGAATAAAAAAAATTCGATCTTTTCGTTTGCTAATATCGGTGCTATAGAACAATTGTTTTTGAGGGCATTTTTAAATTGAGATTCTATACTTCGATTTGCTCCAATGAAATTTGTAGCATTATCTGAATACATATGCGAACTTCTTCCTCTTTTAGCAAAAAATCTTCTTAGTGCTGCTAAGAAGGCTTCTGTCGTTAAATCTGACACTGCTTCTAAATGTATAGCTTTTGTTGCCATACACACAAATATCGCAATGTATCCATTATGAGCTTTGATACCTCTATTTTTGGAGCACTTTATAAGTAATGGTCCAGCGTAGTCGATACCGGTATGTGTAAAAGGTCAAGACTGCAAACTCGCATCTCAGGTAAGTTTCCCATTATTTGTTGAGAAGTTTCTTGTCGGTGTCTTATACATTTCACGCAATGTCGAATATGGTACATTTCTTAACTCCTTTTTTAAGGTTTATTACCCAGTACTTTCTTCGTATTGCTGCTTCCATTAATTGATTACCACCATGCAATGTTTTATTATGTGCATCCATAATTATTAACCATGATAAGTGGGATTTGTTAATAATTGCTGGACGTTTTTGTTCATATGAGATCTTTGAGCTTATGCAATTTATTTTTAAAACGCAATACATAGGCTACCATTCTAATTAGTTTTTGATAACTGGAATATTTTTCTATAAGAGAGTCTAAAGAATGGTCTTTATTAATATTACTCACTGCTATTACCGCGCATGTTGTTTTCTTATTGATTGATTGTGGCAACTTGTCTTCTGATTTTTTCAACCAGTCTGGACCATTCCACCATAATTTTTATATTTGTAATTTATCGGGTGGAATTCCTCTCGATGCTACGTCTGCTGAATTATCTTTAGAAACTACATGATTCCTTTTTGCACTTGGAATCAAATTCTTAATGTCGTTGACTCTAGTTCTAATAAATTTGTCTTTACTTTGATTGTTTTCTATCCAACATAAAGTAATCGTAGAATCGCTCCATGTGTAGATTTTCGTTCTTTGCTTGATCGTAATTAATATTCGATGTGTTAGTTTTGATAATAGGTGAGCTGCACAAAGCTCTAATTTAGGCAAGGTTTTTCTATATTTTTTATTGGATTTACTTTACTTTTTGCTGCTGCTATGGTTATTCGATCATTACATTTAATGTACACTACTACTGCGTATGCTTTTTCTGATGTATCTGCAAAACCATGCAGCTCTATATCTTTCATTGGAAAAGTTTGCATCCATCTACGTGTAGGGATTTGTATATTATGTAGTGCACTTATATTTTGTGTAAATTTAAACCATTCCGTTTTCAACACATCTGATAGTTCTTCATCCCAAGTTAACTTCTGTACCCAAAGCTTTTGTACAAATAGCTTTAATGCAATGGTTATTGGAGATAACCACCCAAGTGGATCGAATATAGTGGCTAAATTAGACAGTATTTGTCGTTTTGTGATTTTCCGGTTTTCTTTTAATTCAATTTCGAATTAAAATTCATCGTTTTTAGGATCATATTTAAGTCCTAACGTTTTCACGACTTCATCACTATTTATTATGTAATTTTCTTCACTACACTGTCTTCTTTTAGTATTGAAATATTATTTGTGAGCCACTTTCTTAATTGAAAACCAAACTTCATTAATTGTTGCTAATTTTTTTGTTTTATTTCACAATACTCTTGTACACTATCTGCTCCGGTGGATGACCATATAGAAATCCTCCTCGATATCTTTTTTTATAAGTTCTTTGTTGCAGTCGTCAGCGATTTTAACTAGGTTTCGAACTGCCAAAAATGGTGCTGATGTTGTTCCATAAGTAACAGTATTTAACCTGAACACTGTTAGTGGCTTTTTGCTGCCATTCAACCACAGTATGTTTTGGTACTGTTGATCTTCCTTGTGTACTCTAATTTGACGGAACATTCTTTCGACGTCTGCTGTCACCACGAATTTCCATAATCTCCATTTTAAAATTATGTCAAATATGTCTTTTTGTAATTTAGGCCCTGTGTACATAACGTCGTTAAGACTTCTTCCATTCGGTGTTTTGGCTGATTCGTCGAATACCACTCTCAGTTTTGTTGTAGTACTGCTTTCACGAATAACAGCTTGATGGGGAAGATAGTATCTGCAATCTTGTTCATTAAATATTCTTACCATATGTCCCAGCTTTTGGTATTCAACGATGAATTTAAAATATTCATTTTTCAAGTTAGCATTTTGTGCCATCCCTTTTTCCAATGAGAGAAAACGTGCCACAGCTAGCTTTCTGGATTCTCCTAGGGCGCAGTCTTCTTTGAAAGGTATCTTAACAGTGATCCTTTCTTCTTCGTCTAGCTTAGCAGTGTCTTCGTAAATTTTTAGACACAACTCGTCTTCAGTGGATGATTTGGGTTCAGTTGGTACCTCTTCCAGTTCCCAAAACTTCTCTAAACTGGTTACTGCTAACAAATATTTGTTATTGCCAGCGGTTGCTGTTACAGTCCCTGACCAAATTTTGTTGATTGCCCTAGGATGCTGCTCTTTTTTACAACGCTTTCTTCTAGGATGTCACCAAATATGTCGCTGCCTATAACCACGTCGATTCTGTCTGACTTGTCATACAAAGGGTCTGCTAAGACGTTAGTTCGTCCATTCTTCGATATCTTGATTGAATGACTTTTCTGGTTGTACACCTGTTAACGTTGGCAAAACCAAAGCTTCCGTTGACACTGAGTAGTCGCTTATAAATCTTGGCTGTATCTGGTTGTTTACTCTACTCTGAGAAACGCCAACTTTGGTCCCTCCAAGACCGTATATTTCAGTTTTCAATTTCGTTCGAGGTAGATTAAGTAACTGACTATCCTATTCAGAAATTGTTGTGTTTTGTGACCCTTGATCAACAAGAGCTCGAAGTAATATATTGTATGTTCGCCAGTAGCTGATCTCATCCGTATTTGAGCCGTAGCTAAAAGCACTGCTGGTGAATTTTTTCTTGATACCATTGTGGTCACTTTTCCGACTTCTTTCGGTTTATAGTCATCATGCAACAGAAAGTGGTGTTTAAAACCACATTTTACGCACCTTTTTTCAGGAACGTTGCACTTTGAGCTATAATAATGTTCCATGCAAATGAAACATACGTGTAGATTAGTTTTTGTTATATATTCTCGTCCTTGTGTCGTTGTTAAGGTTTTGAATTTTTTGCAGTAAGCAATCCTGTGCCCTGATATTTACAATACACGCAGGATATTTGTTCTGTCTTTTTCGTGCAATTGACATAGTTATATGTAAAACTTTTTTCTCTTTTTTGAAACCTATTTCCACTTAAAGGTTTAGTAGAATCGGCTTCTAAAGCAAGATATTCCTGTTCTAAAAAGTTGAAGACATCTTCAAGAGTTTGAATTTCTCTAGTCTTCTTTACGCTTTGCTCATACAAGCGCAGTCCTTCTTTATCAAGTTTTCTTACTATTATTCTTGTTAAGAACGGTTCAGCGTCAGAGAGATTCATGCTTAAACCTTTTATTTCATAAATACACTCTCTCAATTTATCTAGACAGCTATTTAGACTTGTTGCTGATTCTCTATTTATAGTTGGTAAATCTAAAATTTTGTCAAACTGGAAAGTGAACAGTAATCTGCGATTTTCGTATCTGTTATTCAAGATTTCCCATGCTGCCATATAATTTTCATTGGTAACCGCCAGATGTTGTATCACACGTCCAGCTTCATTTTTTAAGTATGATTTTAGTCGATACATTTTTTCGACTTTGGAATAGTGCGAACTTTCGTGTATAAGACTATTGAATATGTCTGTAAATGTTGGCCATTGTGACAAATCTCCATAAAATGGCGAAATTTTGATATCCTCTACTTTTAAGTTAAGATTTTAAGATTTTATTTTATTGTCTAATTCTGAAATTGCCATTCTTATGTAATGCATTTCGCTCTCACATTCATCCATTACGTGGGTTGCTATATATATTTCTGGCTTAATAATGAAAATACGAATATTTATCAACGAAAATGTTTTTTTTTTTTGATTTGGCTGGTCTTGGAAGACCCACACGGTCGATTGCTGTTTAGTTTCGGGCTCATACGCATAGATCCATGATTCCTCACCTGTGACGATCTTATAAACGTTTTTTGAAGCACCGCGATCTTATTTTTTCAGCATTTCTTTACACCAATCCACACGAGCCTTTTTTTGAGCGATTGTCAAATTGTGCGGGATCCAACGAGAACAAACCGTTTTTACGGCCAGGTATTCATGCAATATCGAATGTATGCTGGTGGGAGAAATTCATAGGTATGCCTCTATCTGAAGGTATGTTACATGACGGTCTTGGATTATCAGTTCACGTACGGCATCGATGTTTTCTGGCACAACGGCCGTTTTTGGACGACCTTCACGGAATTCGTCTTTGAGCGAGCGTCGGCCACGATTGAATTCGTTGTACCAGTTTTTCACAGTGCTATAGGATGGTGATTCTTAGCCATATAAAGATTTTAGTTCATCGATGTACTCTTGTCGTGATAATCCACGTCGAAAGTTGTGAAAAATGATCGCACGAAAATGATCACGAGTTAATTCCATTTTTTGGCCGAGATGAATTTTTAGATTCCCTGTAAATAAAACAATTCACTATTAAATGACAAAACGTTCTGAGTGATGTTATGCTAAAATATGTCAAACTTTTCAATGGAATTGTCAGATTGCACCTGGCAACACTTAGTGTTGCCTAGGCCAGACCTATAGCAGCCTACGTACACGTACGTGTATGTGTTGCACGTCTCTGCTCGTGAATGAATATTCTTCATATTTTTTCTCAAGTGAACTATATTCTTTTTCTAAGGTTTGCAGAAATATTTCTAATACTTCCTTATTAATTTCTTCTTTAGTTCTTGAAGCATATTTCTCAAATCGACTTATTTGATCTTCAAGTTCTTGTTTTATATAATGATTACTTTGTATTGTACTTTGTATTGTATCACAATGTAATCTTGTTTTGAAGCGCTAGATTTTGCGACTTCTTCGCATTCTGTGTTATATTTTTCAAGGCTGGCAGTAATTTTGTGCATCCAGTCATCATAATAATTTGATGTAAAATAAGATTCATTATCCACACCCAGCTTTAGTAATTGGTGATGGTTTGATGTAAATTTCTCTCTTATATCGCCTCTTCCGTTGCACGAGTTTTTCGGCCTTCCAGTTTCACTATCAATGTGTTGAAAAGCTGGTCAAAATCTTCTGCTCTTCTAATAATTTTTGCTTAGTAGCCATTCTTCTTTTGGTTTTTTTTTTTTAATTATAAAATAATATAATATTGCTTTCTTCTCCAAAAGAACCGTTGGAGGAAATTGATTTGGTCGCCTGGTTGACCTTGCTGTGCCTCGACTCAAAGCCGCTTATGTTTTTTTTTTTTATTACAATTTATATTATTTTCTTGCGTATAGTTTTCTCGCTAATACGGCTTATTTGTATTTGTTAATGCGAGCAGACTAGCTGTCCCGACTTACATAAATTGATTTTTCTTGGTAACACTCTTCTTCTTTAGAGGGTTACTACCTATACCTTTGCTGAGCTCTTTTGATGCTCGTATGGACCAAAAAATTTTAAGGTTTAATCATATGCCCCTTACCACTGGTGGGGGAAAGTAAGCTACTTGGTTAAGATTTTGTAAGAATCTGATTTATTCAATAATATAAACGTTCTTATATACAATTTCATAAAACTATTTCCCTAATCTAATTATGGATGTTTGTGTGTTTATAATTTTTTGCCTTAAAATACATATCTTAATATAGACAATCAATTAGTCTTAGACAATCAGTTGGTATTTATTTGTTATTGCTTTGTGTGCATTTGTGACACTTATCAGTGGCATATATAATATTTAAACTATTTGTGTGTGATAAGAAATGTATTTTATGTTTGGCTATAAATGTCACACAGTAAAATGATTTAGGTATGAGTGTATATATTTACGTATGTGTATGGTATTTATATGTAAATATTTGTAACTTATGTGTGTTTAGGTTTATGGCTTTGCTTTGAGAATGAACTGATATATACCAATATATATATATATGTATCAATTTATTATTAGTTCTCAAAATATCAATGCATTGTAGAAATCTATTTATGTATTCATGATCACTAAAACTAAAAAATATGTTTAATGATAATTAAACACTATCTATATACTAAATTTCAAATAATTCGACAAAAAATAAAATTTTGTCGAATAGGGCAGTCTGATGTATTCCTCTAAATCTAAGAATAGGCTATCAATGTACCGAATTTCGAACAGGTCAGCCCCTTGTCTTCTTGTTAAACTAAGTATAAACCTATCTATGTACCGAATTTCAAGTAAGTAAGTCCAGCCGTAAAAGAAATCTTTCGAAAAAATCGGTCCCTGGTCCACTTTTCGTAGAGAAGTATAGTAATCCTGTTAATCTAAGCAAAAAGCCAGCACGTTTTAAATTTCGAGTAAATGGAACCATTAATACAATTTTTTGAATAGGTAAATCCCTGGTTCACTTTGGGGAGAGAAATTCACTTATTCTGCTTATCTAAGAAACAAGCCACTGCGTTCTAAATATCAAGTAAATCGAACGATACATTAGCTTTTTTCTAATAGTTCAGTCCCTGGTCCACTTTTAAGAGAGAAGTGAAGTCTTCTTGTTACTCTCAACAAAAGGCTACCTATGTACCGAGTTTCAAATAAGTTTAGCCATAAAAAAAACTATTTCGAATAAGACAGTCCCTGGTCCACTTTCCGGTGAGAAGTGTAGTCTTCCTGTTAATCTAAACAAAAAGGCAGCACGTTATAAATTTCTAGTAAATCGAACCATTAATTAGATTTTTTTGAATATGTTAGTCCCTGGTCCACTTTCCGGAGAAAAGTGTAGTCTTCCTGTTAATCGTAGCAAAAATGCACCTATAACATAAACCGAATTTCGAGTAAATCGAGCCGTAAATAACATTTTTTGAATCCTTTATCCACTTCTCGGTGAGAAGTGTAGTATTCCTGATAATCTAAGCAAAAAGCCATCTATAAAACGAATTTCAAGTAAATCGAGCCGTAAATAAACTTTTTTTGAATCCTTTATCCACTTTCCGGAGAGAAGTGTAGTATTCCTTTTAATCTAAGCAAAAAGGCAGCACGTTATAAATTTTACGTAAATCGAACCATTAATTAAATTGTTTTGAATATGTCAGTCCCAGGTCCACTTTCCGGAGAGAAGTGTAGTATACCTGTTAATCTAAGCAAAAAGCCAGCACGTTTTAAGCTTCGAGTAAATCGAACCATTAATTTGATTTTTTTGATTATGTCAGTCCCAGATCCACTTTCCGGCGAAAAGTGTAGTCTTCCTGTTAATTGTAGCGAAAAGCCACCTATAAACCGAATTTCAAGTAAATCCAGCTATAAATGAACTTTTTTCGAATAGCTCAGTCCCTGGTCCACTTTCCAGAGAGAAATGTAGTATTCCTGTTAATCTAAACAAAAAGGCAGCACGTTATAAATTTCTAGTAAATCGAACCATTAATTAGATTTTTTTGAATATGTTAGTCCCTGGTCCACTTTCCGGAGAGAAGTGTAGTATTCCTGTTAATCTAAACAAAAAGGCAGCACGTTTTAAATTTTGAGTAAATCGAACCATTAATTAGATTTTTTGAATAGGTCAGTCCCTGGTCCACTTTGAGGAGAGAAGTTCAGTTATTCTGCTTATCTAAGAAAAAACCCACAACGTACTTAATTTCAAGTAAATTGAACCATACATTAGTTTTTTTCAATAGTTCAGTGCCTCATCCACCTGTCGGAAAGAAGTGTAGTCTTCTTGTTACTCTCAGCAAAATGCCACCTATGTACAGAATTTCAAGTAAGTCCAGCCCTAAAAATAATTCTTTCGAACAAGTCAGTTCCTGTTCCTGTTAATCTTAGCAAAAAGGCACCGATGTACCGAATTTCAAGTAAGCCTGGCTACAAATCATCTTTTTTCGAATAGATCAGTCCCTGGTCCACTTTCCAGAGAGAAGTGTAGTCGTCTTGTTTCACTAAGCAAACAGCCGCCTATGTACCGAATTTCAAGTTGTATAATGTTGAGTGGGGTTAAAAAATGGGCCGTTTCAAATGAAATGAAGAAGTCTAGGTCTCTTGGGTTTGTAAACGGTATCAATTCAAGTTTATTCAATTTTTTATGTTATAAGATGGATTATTGAAAAAATAATAATTTTGATTTATAATTCGTTGTTTAAGGTTTTCAGACACAAACTGTCTTTGAGCCCATTTAATTATTACAAGACTAGGTCTTTAAAAGTTATTTGAAATTACAATTAAAAGAATATAAGTAAATATAAGATTGAAATGCAAATGACGAAGAGCGGTCCGTGGTCGCGATGTCGATTCGTTGGGGATTGAAAAGCGATTAAAACTGAATGTGTCGCTGTTGGCTACTTTAGCCGGTTAGTTAATTCAAACGGTGTTGCTGCTGCGGAACGTTAGCAACATTGGGCAGCACATCGCGGCGTGGCCACCTGAGGGGGATCACTCCGAAAACGAAAGGAGGTCCATGTCCTCAACAGGGTGGCCCCCCGGCGTTAGTGCCTGTATCTCCCTCTTCAACGTGCCAATCAGACTCCGGACGTCCATCACCAATTCTTGCAACTTCTTCCGCTGCTGGGCAGGCCGGCTGGATGAAGCTGGCCTGGAATTGGCTGCATTCGCTGCACCGCTTACCCTCCTTAACCTCGCCCGGTGGAGCAGAGTATGATGCCCGAGAGTGCACTGATGGCAACTAGACCTTGAGTCGCATTCGTCGGGCGCACGGGAGGTTTCCAGGCAGTTGATGCAGTACCGGTACACTCTTGCGCACTCATACCTGTCCTCCGGTGCCATGGCGAGGAAAGCTGGGCATTGGCGCAGCGAATGCAACCGGCCTCATAAACAGCACTTCCTCGATATCGCGTCTCGTCGTGACCTAGGAGAGAAGAGTGAAAATATGCGACTTTAGTATATGGTTGCAAAAGGGTATATGAAGAGATTTCATGAGATGCTTTTATATGAGTTGTAGGTTGGTATATGTAAATGTAAAATGTTGGGATTAAGTCATAGGGTTCGAGGTTCCTACAGCGGGCAGCACACACAGTTTGGCTATATTTCGGGTTATCCTTCCGTTCTGCGTGATTATGTCAACCACGCGGATCTCTTCGTTTACACCTTGGTACAATTTGGTAATACGTCCTAGGCCCATTCATTTCGGGGGAGGAGGTCATCCTTGACGACAACTAGATCTCCTTCCTTTACGGGGCTTTCCGCCCTCTTCCATTTGTACCTCTTGTGTAATTCTCTGAGATACTCGTTCTTCCATCTGGCACTAAATTGATGATGAAGCACCTTGAGTTTCTGCCATTTGGGAACCAGAGAGAGGTCTTCGGCAATGGGTTCGGGTATCGATAACAATGGAGCACCGCGGAGGAAATGTCCAGGGGTGAGTGCCAGTAGGTCTTGCGGGTCTTGCGACATGGCTGAGAGCGGTCGGGAATTGAGAACCGCTTCTATTCTTACCATCAGGGTTGCGAGTTCCTCGAAGCTAAATTTGTGATTTCCAGCGACTTTAGTGAAGTGCAGCTTAAAACTCTTCACTGCTGCTTCCCATAGTCCACCCATATGAGGGGCATACGGTGGAATAAACTCCCAATAGAAGCCGAGTGGGGCGTATTTAGCGGAGACGTCAGCTGCTACTTCCTTCACGAACACGCCGAACTCGCGGTGGAAGGTGCGTTGAGCCCCGACAAATGTTTTTCGTTTGTCGGACATTATCTTATAGGGGAGACCGCGACGTCCAACAAATCTAGCGAAGGCTGCTCGAAAAGCCTCCGTAGTCAAGTCAGAGCTGACTTCGAGGTGTATTGCTTTCGTGGAGAAGCTTACAAACACACAAACGTATGCCTTTGAATATGAAGCCCGTCGATGGGTAGATACTTTTACTAGAAACGGGCCGGCGTCGTGTGAAACGGTAGGGTATATGTGGTTCATTCGGAGGGTAGTGCTGCCATAATCTGCGATCTCATCTGCTGCTTGTGGATGGTGCATGTTTTGCAGTGAAAGATGCACTTTTTTATTTTGGGTTTGAGTCGGGGAATGTAGTACTCTTGTTGTACCATCCGCATCATTAACTGGTTTCCAGCATGCAGCATGGTGGTGTGTAAAAATATTAACAGCAGGGTGCAGAATATTGAGTTTCCTGGGATGATTATGGGATGCCATTCGTTGTAACTAAGGGCTACGTATTTAAGCCGTCCGTTTACGCGCAGTACGCCTTAGCTGTCGAGTATAGGATTTAATGTCAGCAGCGTGTCCTTCTTGCTGATCGATTTTGAGGCTTCGAGTTGAGCTATGGTTTCACCATAATGCCTTCGTTGAGTTAGGGTTATGAGTCACGTTTTTGCTTCGTTCATCTCTTCGTGGCTTAGAGTCATGCTCATCCGAGATGGCAATCCGGAGGCGATGGGTGTTGGGGGCGAGAGCTAGGCCATTCATTGGCGGGTTTGGCGAGCCATTCAGGACCTTTCCACCAGATGGTGTCTTCAACGAGATCCTGAGGTCGACATCCACGGGTGTCTAGGTCAGCTGGGTTGTCGCTGCTGCATACGTGCCGCCACGTAGCATTGCTTATCAGTTGCAGAATCTGGGATATCCTGTTTGCTACATATGTTTTCTAAGAGTGTGCTGGTTCCTCGAAGCTGTTTCTCTAGCCATGCTAAGACGATGGTCGAGTCTGTCCACAGTACAAGTTCGTGAGGCGGTAAACTTAATTCGGTTTGTATTTGGTTTACCAACTTTGCCAGTAGAACTGCTCCACAGAGCTCTAGACGGGGGAAACATATCGTTTGTAGAGGAGCTACCGTTGTTTTTGCAGCTAGTAAATGGGAGGTGAAGAAGTTTTCGCCGTGTTGTACCCTCATGTACACACAAGCGCAGAATGCCTTCACTAAGGCATCTAAGAATCCATGGAGTTGAATCGGTTTGTCGGGGGAGTACTGCACCCATCGGGGTATTTGGATGTCTTTGATTGCCGGGAGATTCTCATGAAACGAGTTCCATTTATGTAGGGATCCGGATTTTACGTTTTCGTCCCAATTCGTTCCTTGTAGCCGAAGTGTTTGGAGTAGTACCTTGGCTACTATCATAATTGGTGATAACCATCCTGCCGGGTCGAATAATTTCGCCACAGCCGATAAAATCTGGCGTTTCGTACTACACTTTCCTGCGGGCTGAGGTTCGTATGAGTATGAGAAGGTGTCTGTAAGCGCGTTCCAGCGTATTCCTAGAGTTTTTGTTGAGCTTGTGTCGCTGAATTTAAGAAAGTCGGCATCTAGCAAATGAGACTCTGGGATTTTTTCGAGTATTTTCGGGTGGTTTGCCGTAATTTTCTTAAGAGGGAATCCTGCTGAATTTAACGCTTCGATAACTTGGGTGAGTGAGTTGATAGTGGACTGTATTTCATTACTGCCTGAAAGAATGTCATCTTCATATATTTCATTGAGTAGGATATTGTTTGCGAGAGGGTATTCGGTTTTGCAATCTTCGGCTAATTGATGTAGGGTTCGAATAGTTAAATATGGGGCACAGTAAACGCCCAACATAACTGTCTTTAGCTTGAAATGTTCTATTGGAGAGTCGGGGGTTCTGCGAAAGAGTATTCGTTGGAAGTCTTGATCTTTCTGGTTAACGAGTATTTGACAGTACGTTTTCCCAATGTCACCGTTAAATACGTACTTATAGAGTGATCATTAGCATTAAGTCGATTCGGAGTGTTGGGCCTGTGTGTAGTACGTCGTTTAATGAGTTCCCTGATTGTGATAATCTGGAAGCGTTGAATACGATTCGGACCTTTGTGGACTTACTGTCGGGTTTTATGACAGCGTGATGGGGTAGATAATCCTCGGGGATTACTTCGACAGGTGAAGTGGGTTCCATGTGGTCCAAGGTCAAGTATTCTTCCAAGACCTCTTGATATTTTTGCTGCAGCACTGGTTTTCGCTCTAGTGTCCGCTTGTTACTGATGTAATGTTGCTGTGCTGCTAGTCTGGAGCGGCCTATGGCTGCGTTCCTGGGAAACTCCTTTTTGAATGTAATAATAATTGGGTAATATTATTGCTCTAGCTTGTACATGGTGTAATAAGTCTGACGAACATAGAGTTAGATCGCAGTCTTTGGTTGAGTTCTGGACGAAAGTTCCTCCCAGTCCTGAGATTTCGTAATGGAATTCCTCCGTGGGTAGATTGAGTGGTTTTTGAATTCGAGATGTGACAAAGGTTTGTTGCGAACCTTGGTCTATCATTGCTCGGATTTTGTGGTGTTCCCCTGCTAGATATATCGACACTATAGCCGTGGGCAAGAGTGTGGTTTCGTTGCTGCTTGCATGGTGTGTTGTTACCTTCATTGTCTTCTTCTGAGCCTGGGGGGTGTGGCTGATTCCTGTTGATGTTTATGGTCTGTCGTCTGCTATTTCCACTGCGGTCGCTGCCTGTGCTGTCGATGAGAGGGGTTTTGAGTATGGGGTTGTATTTTGATGATGGAGTAGTGAGTGATGACGCCTTTGGCAATAAACGCAGGTGAATTTGCTTTGACATTGACTTCGCTGGTGTGAACAGGAAAGACAATTTTCGCAGTAATTGTTTTCACGAACGAATTTTTGTCGATCTGGGACGGAAAGGCTCCTAACTCGGATGCACATTTTCATCCCGTGACTAGAGTTGCATAACTTGCAGGAAACGGGTTCTTGGAACTATGTGTGATAGATTTGCGTGCGACTTTTATTCGCAAATGGGCAGCTTTGATTGCCAGCTCTGGGTGTGAATGTATTGATGTGGGGTTTGGGTTTACCTGGGCGGTATGTTCCCAGTCGTTCTACTACCTCGTATCTACTGGTCACGAATGCGTTCATTTCGGACCAGAGTGGTAGTTCTTTCTACTAACTGAGAGATTGTTCCCAAAGCTCGATTGTTTCGCTCGGGAGTTTCGAGGAGCATATATAAATGAGGATGGGATCCCAATCCTTAGTGGAAATCTTTTGTGAAGAGAGATTGGAGAGGCAGTTATTTATTGTAGTCTGCAGTTTTTGCAGCTGCTCCCCGTTCTCTGCATAGATGGGTTGTAGATTCAGGAGGGTTTTGAGCTGGTTATCTACCAGAATTCTTGGGTTCTTATAGCGAGATTTTAATGCTTCCCAAGCGAGCGGAAAGCTTTCATCTGTGAGTGGGTATTGTTTCACAATAAGGCCTGCTGGACCTTTTGCCTTATGACGCAGGTGAAATAATTGTTGGGCGGGTGATAATTGAGGGTGATTTATATAGACTGCCGTAAACATGTCTCGGAATGTCGGCCAGTCTTCGTAGCCTCCGTAATATGCTTCAGTATCGCATGCTGGTACTTTGAGACATACCCCACTGGAAACTGAGCTTGTGTTTGATTGCTGGGTTGTTTGGGTGGGTATTGTAACTGTGAAAAGCTGCAATGCTTCTAGCATTTGCGCTTTACAGTTCTGGAAGCATTCCGGGCATTTTGCGTGTTTCTACTCCACTGACTCGCTGACTTCCGGGAATGCGTCTGCCAGGAAAATAACATCGTATGCTTCTAGGAGGCTATCCCAATTTTTGTCCAGGTGCTGTATTTTGACGCTGAGTAGGGTTTCCGTATGGTCACTCGCCAAGTCCGTTGACCATTTTGCGCAGAAGACCTCCAGCCTGTTGGATTCAAAGATGACTTCGGCAAGTACCTGTTCATCTTGGTTGATGCTTTTTCTGCCTTATCTTCTGGCTTTTGTGGAATTTTTTGGGATTTGATTTAATGGGGTTGTATGAAAAAATTAAATATATATTTAGTGGGTTTTATAAAAAAATGTGTTAGTATTGTAAAAAATTGGGCGAGTTTGTAATAAAAAAATTGGGTTGATTTTTTTTTGAACTGCTTTTATTTGGTTTATATTAACAAGCAGCAAAAATTTAATGTGTCTATTTGCCTCAGCGCGTCTGAGTGCAAATATATGGGTGGGTATGCAAAATTAAAAAAAAAAAAAAATTTTATTTTTTTTTGGGTGTATATTTATTATGTTTTTTTATTTATTTATTTAGGATAATTGGGTTTTTAGTGGTGATTTCCTATTAAAAACTATTCACTTTTGTCTCACTGTACAAAAGTGTAATAATTCGTTGGTCGCGGCCCACTGTGTTTTATGCTACGACTCCTTTTGTTTATTTTGCCTCAGCGCGTCTGAGTGCAATATGTTTACTGTTTGTGAGCGCGTTTGAGTGGCTACTGTAAATTTGAGGGAGTGGCTAACGGGATTTTTTGGTGTTATACAAGCTTGTACAGTTGACACCAATAATTATATAATTAATGAGGGCTTGAAAAATTTATTATATGCGACTATATATGTATGTATTGGGTGTATGCATTAATTCGTGGTTTTTTTTCGAAAATTAAGACTTTATTGTGAAAAAATTGTTATACATTTCATGTTCAAAGTATTACCTATCGGAAGCTACGATGTTTGCCCATCTTTCTGGCAGTTTGTGGATCCCATCCCAAAAGAACTTCTCCGACTTGGAGGTCAAGAAAGAGTCGAGCCAATTACTGATACCCTGTTCTGAAGTGAAGCGTACTCCAGTGAGGGCATTCTGCATTGATCTGAACAAGTGGTAATCGGAAGGTGCTATGTCTGGGCTGTAAGGCGGGAGAGGTAGAACTTCCCACCCACAGTTTTCCAAATAGTTTTTAACTGGCCTTGCAACATGTGGCCGAGCGTTGTCATGATGAAAAATTATTGATTCGTGTCTGGTGGCATATTCTGGTCGTTTTTCCGCGATGGTCTTTTTCAAACGAATCAATTGTTTTCGGCAGAGGTCCCCATTGATCGTCTGACCCGATTTCAATAGCTCATAATAGAGCACACCCTTGTGGTCCCACCAAATACATAGCATAACCTTGGCACCATGGATATTCGGCTTTGCCGTGGATGTCGATGGTTGGCCGGGCTTCACATAAGATCTCTTGTGCTTTAGGTTATCATAATGAATCCATTTTTCATCGCCAGTGACTTCTTTCGGTGGCGTTGAAGCAACATTTTCGACATGCAGAATCGACGTTCGACGTCTCTTGGCTTTAATTCATAAGGCACCCAATTTCCAAGCTTCTGGATGAAGCCTAATGATTTTAGTAGTCTGGAAACGGTTGCTTGATCAACTCCTAATACTTTTGCAAGTTCTTCTTGCGTCTGGCATGCATCTGCGTCGAGCAATGTCTCCAATTCTTCGTCTTGAAATATTTTTGGCTGTCCGGGTCGTCTAAGTCGAAATTGCCACTTTTAAACCGTGCAAACCACTTTTGGCACGTTCGTTCGGCTAAAGCATGGTCACCATAAACGATGGCTTTCGGTAGCATTTTTCTTCATGTTAAAATAATGAAGAAGAACTCCCCGCAAAAACACTTTATCTGGTACAAATTTCGACATTTTCAAATGAATGAAACAAACTGTTGTTCACGTTCTACTGAAAACGACGCGAAATGACAGTGCCTTTGAAATGAATATAACCACAGATGAACACGACCCGAAATAATACTAGTAGAGCCCTCTCTTGGAAAACCCCACGAATTAGCGCATACACCCAATATGTCTGAGTGAAGATTAGGTTGTACTTACTCCGCCATGGGTTTTACTTAGCCTTGAGTTTTGTAGTTAGTGGGACTTGGTTGTTGTTGTTGATTGGACTTTCCTTGCGCTGGAGGACTTGATTGTTGTTGTTGTTAATTATTATTATAATTAAATTTTTGTTTTTTTTGCCGAAGTGGAATTTTTTTTTATTTCAAATAATTAGGCGTTGGAACAAATTGGTCTGTTTTTGAACACTTTGCTTTTTTTTTGCTCTGTGATGTTAATCCATTTTCTATGCGCTTCCTCAGAATCACCGTTGAATTTTCGTTAGTTTTCGTCGTTTGTATTAAAAAGAAAATGAACACAATACAATTTGTATATTTCCACTGCTTGAGTATTATTGTTTGATATTATCGATATCGAGTTTATATATGTACATGTATTGCTCGAAACTTCACGATATTTATATATATTTATATATACATATATATATATATATATATATCTATATAGCGCCAACTGTTGCTAAACTTTCTATTTCACTTTTCTTTAGCCGCTATATTTATACCAATGTACATATGTACATATGTTTGTATGCACGCAACAAAAACGTTAGGAACTGGGTTAGGTATTTAGAAAAATCACTTTCAATTTCAAATATTTTTTTTTTTTATATATATATGAATTTTTGCTTATAGCAGAAAATATTTTCGATTAAAATTGTTTATTCTGGAACTTTTTTTTTCAAACACAAAAATCGAAAATTATTTAATACACTTCAACTTTATATTACTAATTTATCATGCATTTGTAGGATATACATACATATGTATAATATTATTTTGTTATTGTAACTTTATTTTTTTTTTTGTACACAAATTACTGCCTTTTCATTTGTTTTAATTGTAATTTAATTTTTTTCTTCTTTTCTTTTTTTTTTTTTGTTAAACTCTTAGCACATAAGTTTGATAAAACTCGCACAGTTTCGTCACTTAACAATATGTAAATAGTAGTTTTTATTTTCAAATTGTTTGGATTTTTTAGTTTTATAATTTTTTTCTCTCAGTCAAATATTTTATAGCTGTAATTTTAGCAGGCTGTACGGCTTTTCGTTTGCCCTTCTCCTTCTCCGACGAGTCCGCTATGTTATGTTATGCGAATGACAAGTAAACGAATTTAATTGTTTCCAAAAATTATTTAAAACAAAATTTGTCATTTCAAACACTAATTTCACAAAAGATTTAAATCAGCGCTTTAAAAGAGATTACCAACTTTAAATATTTCATAACAAAAAACCACAGGCTCCAAACTAAAGCTTTCCCATAGATCTTTTTTTTTTTTTGCTATATTTCGCTAATATAAATTTTTAAATCGAAGTTCACTTTCACGGCTTAATTTGTTTTTTTTTTTTTATTTGTCGAAAATTATTTTGTACTGAACGCAATTGTCTTTAAACCGTTTTGCCTCTGGCTTATTTTCAACATTATTATTGTTGAGATATTTCCAATTTTTTTCCTTTTTTCACACACGACCACACGTTTAAAGATTCCGTTTGATTTTGTGTTAACTTTGTACCGTTTGTTTTTTTGTAAGTCTATATGGTTTTTTTCCGACATAGCGGGCAGCACACACAATCTTTCACTTTAAATAGGTATTTCGCGCTTTTTTGCATTAATTTCGTCCGATTTTGTTCACTTTCTATTATTTTTATTAGCACAATTTTAATATATGCAATGTGAGAGAGCTGTAAGAGCACACAAGCATTTAAGCACTGCTCATAAAAATAAAATAAAATAATACAAAACATACAGTGTAAATTCAAAATAAGTAAGCGAGTGCCTTAAGTATAATCTAAAGAACAATAGAAAAAAGGAAAATATTAAAAAAACTCCAAACTTAAAAACAAAAAAATAAACAAAAAGCTATCCAGTGATTACAAAAACAAAAATGAGTGCGTCGCGGTCAAACCCGTCGGATCGAAGGCTCTCAAATGCTTATTTTTCCTATTTTGAGCAAACAACGCCAACACAATCAACGACAAAAGAAAGCAACATGCAAGCAGAAGTCTCTCAGCAGTACTCAGCTAGCGCTAAACAGACGGTGAAGTCGGCAGAAAAACAAGAGAAAAAAGGTAACAGCAAGCAAACACCCAGTAGGAAATCGCCCACCAATACAAATGAAAAGGAACAGGCAAGCGGTAAGCCCAATGAAATAAAAAAGAACACAAAAATACAGACCGGACTAGATCGATATATGAATGTCAAGAGGAAATCGAGTCCTATTAATGACACTAACAACAAAAAAAGTGCAAATGAGTGGAACCAACTTAAAAATTCAAAAACCCTCTAGTAGCAACCGATTTACTTTATTAAGTGAGGACAGCGTAAAGGGTACTACCACAGTTGCAAATGCCAAACTTTCACGTTGTGCCTTTAAAAAAAGGTACCATCGATGAAACAAAAATCCAAATTTACAATGAAAACAGCTTCATGCAAATAGTAAGCTTTCTATCGTCGAATAATAAAAATTATTACTCATATCAACTGAAGAGCTCGAAAGGCCTAACAGTTGTAATCAAAGGTATCGAATCCTCAGTCAAGTCAGACGAAATAAAAGAGGCTCTCGAAGAAAATGGTTTCAGTACTAAATCGGTCATAAATATACTTAATAGAAACAAAGTACCCCAGCCAATGTTTAAAGTAGAACTAGAGCCCAATGCAAGTCAGTTAAAGAAAAACGAAACCCATCCCATACACAATTTAAAATATTTGCTACATCGTAGGGTAACAGTAGAAGAGCCACACAAAAGAAACGGCCCAGTGCAATGCACCAACTGCCAAGAATTCGGCCATACTAAATCCTACTGCACATTGCGCAGTGTTTGCGTAGCATGTTGGGACCTACATCCCACGTCTGAATGCACGTCAAAGAAAGATGATGGCACCATGAAAAAATGTAGTAATTGTGGAGGTAATCACACTGTTAATTATAGGGGCTGCCCTGTATATAAATATCTAAAAGTTAAGTTGGCTAACAATATACAGCCTCGCCGAAGTCAAATGGTAAATCAAATCCAATTTGAAGAAAAAGCTACGGATGAAACTGTATCAAACGTGCAAAATTTGAATCCAAATAAATTATCTTATGCGAATGTACTGAATAATGATTCAGATAATATTCCACAGAACTAATCTAATGGAGGTATAGAATCGATGATTTTAAACCTTAGGCAGTGCATGACACAGTTCATGTCAACTATGCAAATGATGATCCAAGACTTGATTAAAGCTCAGAATAACATGCTACAAATTTTCATGCAAAAGAAATGAGCGAGCTAAACATTTATTTTAGGAATGCAAACGGTGGGAACCAACATAAATTAGAATTTGCGCGATTTTTAACAGAGTTTGCTATAGACGTAATGCTATTGCCTGAAACTCACTTGACGGATATTCTACTCCACTAACCACCCTGATGGCAAAGCGCATGGCGGCACTGGAATACTTCGAAGAATCCGCCTTAAACACTGCGTCTTACAGCCTTACGCCACGAATTATCTACAAGCTACCTCTGTAACTTTAAATAATTAAGGCAAAGAGCTAAATCTCTCAGCCATTTATTGCCCTCCAAAAATTAAGATCACAGAAAATCAATTTAAGGAATTTTTTGATAATCTTGGTGATAGATTTATAGCAGGAGGAGACTACAATGCAAAGCATGTATACTGGGGATCCCGTGTAATAAACCCCAAAGGCCGTCAGCCATACAATACCATCATAAACAAGCATAACAATTTAGATTGTATTTCCCCAGGTCAACCAACATACTGGCCTACCGATCGGTAGAAAATACCTAACTTAATAGACTTTGCTGTCTCAAGAAAAATCGACAGGCAACTTGTATCAGCCGTGACAGATGCTGAGCTGTCTTCAGACCACTCACCAGTTCTAATAAAAATTTATGAGCGCCCGAAGATAGTTGCACAAGAATCAAGACTAACAAACAGAGAAACAAACTGGCTAAAATACAAAAAATATTCTAGTAGTCATATTAACATCAACCCAAGATTGAATTGTGAAAACGATATTGATGACTACATTAATGAGCTCAATAATGTCCTTGTGTCCGCGGCAACCATAGCAACTCCAAACAGTAAAAAGCCTAATACGTGCCCAAAAATCCTAACAAATACGGAAATAGAAAAATTAGTAAAAAATTAGCGCAGTTTGCGGAGAGAATGGCAAGAATATGTTACGGTTGAAAGCAGCAGAGAGGAAGCTGAAAAGTGCACTGAAACAAGCAGAAGATCACAATACCAAGGCATACATAGAAAAACTAGCGCCAAATTCTGCCAAAAAATACTCACTCTGGAAAGCACAAAAGAAATTTAAGCCTCCAATAGAAGTGAATAGGCCAATCAGGGACCCAAATGGTAACTGTACACGTAGTAACGAAGAAAAGGCAAAATGCTTTGCAAAGCATTTAAGTAATGTATTCCAGCCAAATGACGCAACTAATAATTTTATTTTGCCGGAAGTTGTTGTTAACGGCCAGGAAAATCAGGTGGCAATTAAAATATCAAGCCTAGAAGTGGTAAACGCGATACAGAAACTGAATCCAAAGAAATCTCCAGGCCACGACCTTATTACACCAAAAATGCTAATAGAGCTACCAAGAGTTGCACAAGCATTGCTCTGTGTCAAAGTTAATGAGCAAAAGTGTAAACACGTTACATTTACTTTAAGACCGCAATCATGTCCTGCAATTCGCATAAATGGTATAAACATTCCCCAAGTAAATGAGGTTACATATCTCGGTATACACTTAGATAGACGTCTCACTTGGAAGAGACACATAGAGGCAAAAATACTACACATGGAATTAAAAGCAGCTAGTTTAAATTGGCTTTTAAATAAATAATCCGGTCTAAAACTAGACTAGAAGGTCCTTATTTACAACGCAGTATTAAAACCAATTTGGATGTCTGGTATTCAACTGTGGGGTACGACCTGTGCATCTAACATTGATAAAATACAGAGGTTCCAGTCCAGAATTTTAAGAGCACTAATGGGCGCACCATGGTACGTTCGTAACATAAACATTCGCAAAGATCTTGGTATTTTACTGGTTAAGCCTGAAATTGAAAGAAGCAGGACGAAGTACTTCACAAAGCTGAGGAATCATCCAAACCCGCTAGCTAATGCTTTATGCAACCCAACAAGAAATTCCCGCCTGCAGCGAAGAGATGTTCCCGCCTTCTAAGGAGAGCGCCGTAGTTTGAAAAGGGCTCAGAGTTACATAACTCGAGATAGCATGTTTTTAATTTAGTTCTTAGGATTTGTACACTTGCTGTTAGGCTTATATTAAAGTAAATAAATAAATTGTGTATATCAAAAAAAAATAAATTTAATATGTTTTTTTTTCACACACGACCGCTCGGTTCAAGATTCCGTTTTATTTTGTGTATTCTGTGTGATGGCCGCAGTTGCCGTTGGGTAGAGTAGTGGTTACAATTCGTTTTGGCGGCACCGAAGGACCATATAGAATGTTGAGTGGGGGTAGAAAATGGGCCGTTTCAAATGAAATGAAGAAGTCTAGGTCTTTTGGGTTTATTAACGGTATCAATTCAAGTTTATTCAATTTTTTATGTTATAAGATGGATTATTGAAAAAAATAATAATTTTGATTTATAATTCGTTGAATAAGATTTTCAGACACAAATTGTCTTAGTGTCTTTGAGACCATTTAATTATTACAAGACTAGGTCATTAAAAGTTATTTGAAATTAGAATTAAAAGAATATAAGCAAATATAAGATTATGAATTTAAATAGTGAAGAGCGGTCCCTGGTCGCGATGTCGATTCGTTGGGGGTTGAAAAGCGATTAAAACTGAATGTGTCGCTGTTGGCTACTTTAGCCGGTTAGTTAATTCAAACGGTGTTGCTGGTGCGGAACGTTAGCAACATTGGGCGACATTGGGCCGCACATCGCGGAGTAAACTGATGGGGATCACTCCGAAAACGAGTAAATAGAGAGAAAAATACAATTTTTTTGTATAGTTCCAGGGGATTAGAGTTTTCCGATTTCGAATAGGTCAGTGATTGGCCCACTTTCCGGAGCGAAGTGCAGCCTTCCTGTAATCTAACCAAAAACCCCCTATACAGCGAATGTTTGAAAAGGTCAGTCTCTTATCTTCCTGTTACTCTAAGTAAAAAGCTATCGTTGTACCGAAGTTCAAGTAAATCCAGCAATAAATAACCTTTTGATTAGCTCAGTCCCTGGTCCACTTTCCGAAGAGAAGTGTAGTACTCCTGTTAATCTAAGCAAAAAGCCAGCACGTTATAAGTTTCGTGTAAATCGAACTATTAATAATATTTTTTGAATAGGTAAATCCCTGGTCCACTTTCCGGAGAGAAGTTAAGTTATTCTCTTTATATTACAAAAAATCCACTACGTGCTATATTTCACGTCGAACGATACGTTAGATATTTACCAATAGTTCCATCCCTGGTCCACTTTTCAGAGAGAAGCGTAGAATTCTTGTTTCGCTAAGCAAAAAGCCATGAAAGGGTCGGTCTTTTATCTTTCAGTTACTCTAAGTAAAAAGCTGTCTTTGTACCGAAGTTTAAGTAAATCCAGCTATAAATAAACTTTTTTCGAATAGCTCAGTCCCTGGTCCACTTTCCGGAGAGAAGTGTAGTATTCCTGTGAATCTAAACAAAAAGGCAACACGTTTGTTGAAGGCATGAGTGAAGACCTCATCGAGTTTTAAATTTTAAAGATATATACCTATATATAAGGAAATCATAATCATCCTGAATTGCTTAACCTAATAATGAAACACTGAATTATTTTCCAATACTTACCCACTGTTTCGTGTCGGGGTTAATTGGGGCCGGAATTCCTCGAGGGCACAATTAACTCCGAAAGTCACGGTTTGGAGTTCATAATCCACAATCTCCTCTTCGGATGATTCTCTGAAAAGTATCCTATGAAACCGAGCGTCATTTGGATGTAGCAAGATTTGCCGATACATCTTCTCAATATCTGCGTTGAATACATATTTGAAGATTTTCCATTTAAGTAGCAACGCAATGAGATCGGCTTGGAGAACTGGACCAGGATGTAGTACATCGTTTAAACTTACCCCATTAGATGTTGGGTTAGATATATTAAACACTACACGAACCTTTGTAGTAGTACTGTCGGGTTTTATTACTGCATGATGTGGCAGATAATAAGATCCTGGTCCTTTGTTTCCATGCCTGCTGTCTACTGGTTTCATATGACCAAGAGTTATATATTCTCGGAGTACCCGATGGTATTCCACCTTAAGCTCCGGCTTTCGCACCATAGCTGCTTCATTCCTCAAAAATTGCTGCAATGCACCGGTCCTTGAATATCCAAGATTTATGTCTCCTGGAAATTCCTGCCGAAATGGAAGTGTCACCATATATGTTCCATTTTCTGTTCTGGTCGTTGTATTTACATACTGCTGCTCGCAGAATGTTTCCTCCGGAGTGATCTGTTTTTTACTTGGGACTTACTCTAACTCCCAAAACCGAGTGAGCTCAGAGCTCGAAATCTCGGCGTACATAGAAACATATGATTGTGTGATCATATTGGGGGGTGAGGGGTTGGATCTGTTAATATCCAACCAAAGAATGTCTCCTGCGCCTGAAGAGAGCCAAAAACGTTCTTCTTAACGTTTCCCATTATTATTTGCGGGTACAAGTCCGCACCAATTACCAAGTCAACGTGCTGACTTTTATTAAAGTTGGCATCGGCTAAGTGAATTGGGGGCAGTAGGCCAAAATCGATTTGGTCTACTGAAAACTGGGGTAGGTTTCCTGTCAGGTGGGGGAGAATCAGGCCTCTTGCCTCAATTCTAAACTGGGGGTTGACAGGAGAACCTAAAATGAATTGTGCGACTTCTCGCACCTTAGCCGATATTGATGCATTAATACCGCATATCTGCATGTCAGCCTGTTGAGTAGGCAATTTGATGATTCTTTGCAACCGCTTCGTGATAAAAGTGCCTCCTGATCCCGAATCAAGAAGGGCTTTTGCCTCATAGTTCACTCCCGAGAAACAGATATGTACCATCGCCGTGCCTAAAATTACATTTTTCGCATTTTTTGCGAAAAGTGTGTTGACATTCCTTGATGTGGATGGGGGTTGATCAGGCCTCGTCTCCGCATTTCCTGATGCTGGCCTATTGTTTGCAGTCGACGGACTATTCCCACTTGGATACCGATGCAACAGTGAATGATGTCGTTGATGGCAGTTTAAGCAGCTAAACGTGCTCTTGCAATCTCTTGCTAGGTGCGAATGTGCTAAGCAGTTCATACATAAATTATATTTTCTAGCTATTTTGACGTGATCATCAACTTTCATAGCTAGAAATTTTGGGCATGCTTTTAACACATGGATTTGCTGTGGGCACAGCTTGCAGGCAGGTGGCGAAAACTGAGCATGATGAGTTGATACCCGTTTTCCAAATGATGGTGCTCTGCATTGTCCTAGATACTCTTGTACTTTGAATGTCCGAAACCGTTTCCAGTGTCTGAAACCTATTTGTTCCTCCCACCTCGGAATTTCGGCCTTCTGCACAATTCCTTGCTCCCATAGAGCTAATGTGGTGTCCGGCAACCTACTGGAAACTAAAAAGACAAAAATTGCATCCCAGTTGCTTATGTCGATTCCATACATCTGCAACACTGATAGGCAATTGTTTACTGCTCTTTGTAAACTCTTTATTTCTGCGCCGCGCTCGGCAGTCACAGTTGGTAAGTTGAACAAAGTTTTCAACTGACTGTTTACCATAACCCGTTTGTTTTCATATTAGATGAAGAATTTCTCCAATTCCAAGAGGCAAGTTCTACAAAAACCCTCGGAATAAAATGGAATGCTCTCACTGATACATTCTTGTATTCAGTTGACCCCCCTCATCCTCAGACACTGCCACGAAACGACAGATCCTCTCATCTGTCGCGAAACTTTTCGACCCGGCAGGATGGCTATCACCCATATTGATAGCAGCGAAAACTCTTCTTCAACAACTATGGATTGAAGGAACAGACTGGGATGAAACCGTGAAACCGATCTCACTCCACAAATGGAACACATTCAGGAAAAATCTCGCCGCAATCGAAGAAATAAGGATACCTCGATGGGTGCAATTCAGCCCAAACAGTTCCCTTCAGCTACACAGATTCTCAGATGCTTCCGAGAAGGCATTCTGCGCTTGCGTATATTTACGAGTCCAGCAAGGTGAAGCTGCTACATCCTTCTTACTCGCAGCCAAGAGTAAAGTAGCCCCCTTACAAACCGTCTCTCTCCCTAGGCTGGAACTTTGCGGCGCAGTTTTACTAGCAAAATTAGTAAAGCAGATCCGATCCTCCCTAAATCTGCCATCTCATGAACTAATTTTGTGGACAGACTCCTCCATTGTATTAGCATGGCTGGAAAAACCCCCATGGACGTGGAAAACATACGTAGCGAACAGGACATCCCAGATCCTCGAACTCGTGAATAATGCTACGTGGCGACATGTCTCCAGCGCTGACAACCCAGCTGATCTAGGCACGCGTGGAGCTAAACCCCAAGAGCTCGTCAACTGTTCACTCTGGTGGAAAGGCCCCGAGTGGTTAACTAGGCCATCCCCTCTTTGGCCGAAAAGTTCACCAACTCATTCGTCCCCGAACGAACAACGACAAATTCAAGCATTCCACGCTTTAGAAACTAGACCGCTTCTCCTCCTTTTCCACCGCTCTAAGAGTAACAGCGTACATATTTCGTTTCGCGCAAAAGGCTAGGAAACTGCCAAATCCGCCCTCTACCACTCTCACTCAAAGCGACATAAAGTTCGTAAAAACTCGCCTCATAGCTGTCACCCAGCGAAAATACTTCGGAAAAACCATCACAGCACTGGAGTCGAAAGGTCCGATAGAAAAAAAGAGATCCCCTCCTTACTCTCAACCCCTTCTTGGATAAATCAGGACTGCTGCGTGCAAATGGACGTCTCACTAAGCCGCCCTCAGCTACGATGAGCGCCATCCAATTATCATCCCCTATAATTCGCGATATTGCTCCCTCCTCCTCCTCGAGTTCCTCCACTCAACTCTACTGCACGCGGAAAAGCAGCTAATGATTCGCGTGGTCCAACAGGAATACCATATTCCCCGAATCCGCCAGAAGGTAAAATCCTGCATATTTCGGTGCAAGACATGCACGATATACAAACAGAAGATGAGCACGCAATTGATGGCAGCGCTACCCCTGAACGGTCCACATATACACTCCCATTCCATACTACCGGTGTTGATTTTGCCGGCCCATTCCTCGTCAAAACCTCGACTCTCCGCCGAACATCCCATTCCAAAGCATACGTGTGTGTATTCGTATGTTTCTCGACAAAGGCCATTCATCTGGAAGTATGCTCCGACCTAACAACAGAAGCGTTTAAGGCAGCATTCGCACGATTTGTAGGACGAAGAGGCATTCCCCACAAGATAATGTCCGGCAACGGCAAAACCTTCGTAGGAGCACAGCGAAGCCTCCAAAGAGAGCTATCCGCCTTCCTTGAAGAAGTTTCGGACAAAACCACAACGGAATATGCCATATATGCGCTCCACATATGGGAGGACTTTGGGAAGCGGCAGTGAAGAGCTTCAAAACTCACTTCACTAAAGTCGCTGGAAATCAAAAGTTCACCTTCGAAGAATTTACCATTCTCCTAATACGCATCGAGCGGTACTCATCTCCAGACCACTCTCTCCTATGTCTCAAGATCCCGAAGACTTGAAGGTACTAACCCCAGGCCACTTCTTACGAGGCGCGCCCTTACTCTCGATCCCTGAGCCAAACTCAGAAAATCTCTCACTCATTAATAAATGGCAAAAATTATGAGTACTCCATCATCAGTTCAGCAAGCGCTGGAAAACTAAATATCTCCACCATCTTCAAAAACGCTATAAATGGAAAGGATCCCAGCGAAATATGAAGGAAGGTGATCTCGTCGTCATCAAAGACGACCTCGTACCTCCAAACGAATGGCGACTAGGTCGCATAACCAAACTGCATCCCGGACCCGACCAAAACGTTCGCGTGGTAGACATTCGCATTCAAGGCGGAACGGTCACCCGCAACATAACCAATTTCTGCCTTCTGCCACCCGCTTAGCTTATACATCCCCCTCTCTCTCTCTCTCGAAAAGCTAAATAAACTCTGCCCACCTCCACTCTCCATCATCTCATACTAAAATTGCTTTTCGAATGATGTCTTTTCAGATCACAGAACTTCGGCTAGTGTCGGCTGTGCTACCGCACCAACTCATTGCGCCACTGTCGTGCGTTCCTGGCAATGACTCCAGACGAGCAATATGAGTCTGCGAATGTGCATAAATATTGTATCAACTGATTGGCGACCTCGCACGCGACGGGAAACTATAATTCTCCAGACAGCTGCCACGCTGTGGACTCGCACACCATACTCTGCTGCACAGCTCCACACGCACGTCATCAACACGAACCACGCCCAGTAGTTCAAAAAGAGCCTCCAAACAACCATGCGGTAAACCTTTCGCTAGTGGACGAGTCCAGACATCGAAAAGAGCAAAAAAATCGCGAAAAAGCAGGAAGTTCCAAAAAGAGTAGGTCACCGAAAATTTGACGCCCCAAAATCCCGAACTAATTCTACCTCGGCCCTCCAACGTCGACTCTCTGGCCTGGTCAGCGAAGCCAAGAAGGCGTTACAACAACTGGAGGACTTGGTGCATGTTACGACCCCGCAGGCCCCCCGGCATGTTGAAGACATGAGTGAAGACCTCATCGAATTTTAAATTTTAAAGATATATACTTATATATAAGAAAATCATATTCATCCTGAATTGCTTAACCTAATAATGAAACACTGAATTATTTTCCAATACTTACCCTTATACTTACCCACCATGAATTTAATCCTAATTAAAATACTTACCAGCAACCCTACTTCCGTTACTACTCTGAAGGAGAAACCAAAACAAAAATGTATAAATATGTACGTATCGGTAATTTTTAATTATTAGTTATCATTCGCTTGTATTTCAATCGCATTCGCTCGCATACGCAAAAAAAACCTAGTGTTAAATTAATCGTTATAAATAAATATATACATAAATATATATCTTTATTAAAATAAAACGGTTGTGACTTAATAAATTATCTGTTAAACAAATATAAATAAAATTATAAGTTGCGGGATTCTCAAATAAAAACAGTGCATTTTTAGTTAAAAGTGGAAAAAAATATATATAAAATAATAAGAAACATAATATTCAAAATTGTTGAAAATTATACAACGTTATAAATTTCTAGTAAATCGAACCATTAATTAGATTTTTTTGAATATGTCAGTGCCAGGTCCATTTTCCGGAGGAAAGTGTAGTCTTCCTGTCAATCGTAGCAAAAAGCCGCCTATAAACCGAATTTCAAGTAAATGCAGCTATAAATAAACTTTTTTCGAATAGCTGAGTCCCTGGTCCTTTTTCCGGAGAGAAGTGTAGTACTCCTGTTAATCTAAACAAAAAGGCAGCACGTTATAAATTTCTAGTAAATCGAACCATTAATTAGATTTTTTTTGAATATGTCAGTCCCTGGTCCACTTTCCGGAGAGAAGTGTAGTATTCCTGTTAATCTAAACAAAAAGCCAGCACGTTTTAAATTTTGAGTAAATCGAAAAATTAATTAGATTTTTTGAATAGGTCAGTCCCAGGTCCACTTTGAGGAGAGAAGTTCAGTTATTCTGCTTATCTAAGAAAAAACCCACTACGTACTAAATTTCAAGTAAATCGAATACATTTTTTTTCCAATAGTTCAGTCCCTGATCCACCTTTGGAGAGAAGTGTAGTCTTCTTGTTACTCTCAGCAAAAAGCCCCATATGTACCGAATTTGAAGTAACTCCAGCCGTAAAAACAATTCTTTCGAACAAGTCAGTTCCTGTTCCACTTTCCAGAGAGAAGTGTAGCCTTCCTGTTAATCTTATCAAAAAGGCACCAATGTACCGAATTTCAAGTAAGCCTAGCTACAAATCATCTTTTTTCGAAGAGATCAGTCCCTGGTCCACTTTCCAGAGAGAAGTGTTGTCGTCTTGTTTCACTAAGCAAAAAGCCGCCTATGTACCGAATTTCAAGTAAATAGAGAGATCAATACAATTTTTTGTATAGTTCAGTCCTTGGTCCACTTCCATGGGATTAGAGTTTTCCGATTTTTTCGAATAGGTCAGTGCCTGGCCCACTTTCCGGAGCGAAGTGCAGCCCTCCTGTTAATCTAACCAAAAAGGCGCCAATGTACCGAATTTCAAGTAAGCCTAGCTACAAATCATCTTTTTTCGAATAGATCAGTCCCTGGTCCACTTTCCGGAGAGAAGTGTAGTCTTCCTGTTAATCTTAGCAAAGAGCCACTACGTACTATATTTCGAGTAAACCGAGATATAAATACAATATTTTTGTACAGCACAGTGTTTGGTCCACTTCCCGCGGATGACAGTTTTCCGATTATTTCGAATAGGTCATAGCCTTGACCATTTTCCGGAGTGAAGTGTCGCCTTCCTGTTAATCTAACCAAAAACATCCTATATACCGGACGTTTGAGAAGGTCAGTCTCTTGTCTTCCTGTTACTCTAGGTAAAAAG
The DNA here is from genome assembly GCA_037013455.1 of Ceratitis rosa. Classification (NCBI taxonomy): domain Eukaryota; kingdom Metazoa; phylum Arthropoda; class Insecta; order Diptera; family Tephritidae; genus Ceratitis; species Ceratitis rosa. The sequence goes on along the minus strand of JAWMAG010000014.1, from coordinate 1,543,645 downwards.
CTATCGTTGTATCGAATTTTCATGTAAATCCAGCCGTAAATACAATTTCCCCAATAGGTCAGTCTCTTATCTTCCTGTTAATCTAAGTCAAAAGCGGTCTTTGTATCGAAGTTCAAGTAAATCCAGCTATAAATACACTTTTTTCGATTAGCTCAGTCCATGGTCCACTTTCGGAGAGAAGTGTAGTACTCCTGTTAATCTAAACAAAAAGCCAGCATGTTTTAAGTTTCGAGTAAATCCAACCATTAATTAGATTTTTTTGAATAGGTTAGTCCCGGGTCCACTTACAGGGGATGAAAGTTTTCCGATTTTTTCCAATAGTTTAGTCCCGGGTCCACTTTCCGGAGAGAAGTTAATTTATTCTGCTTTTTTAACAAAAAATTCACTACGTACTAGACTTCAAGTAAATTGCACGATACGTTAGATATTTGCCAGTACTTCAATCCCTGGTCCACTTTTCAGAGAGAGGTGTTGTCTTCTTGTTTCGCCAAGCAAAAAGCCACTTATAAACCGAATTTCAAGTAAATCGAGCCGTAAATAAACTTTTTTTGAATCCCTTGTTCACTTTCCGGAGAGAAGTGTAGTATTCCTGTTAAACTAAGCAAAAAGTCAGCACGTTTTAAATTTCGGGCCCAAAATAGAATTTTTATGAACCAGTCAGTCCCTGGTTCACCTGATGGTAAGAAGTGTAGTATTCCTGTTAATCTAAGCAAAAAGCCAGTACGTTTTAAAAGTGTAGTCTTCCTGTGAATCGTAGCAAAGAGCCACCTATAAACCGAATTTCAAGTAAATCGTCCATCCAATCGTCCTTGTCCACTTTTCGGTGAGAAGTGCAGTATTCCTGTTAATCTAAGCAAAAAGTCAGCACGTTTTAAATTTCGAGTAAATCGAACCATTGTAAGGACCCCAAAATCCGAGGCTTTTGGAGACCTCACAACAATACATTTTTATTTAAAAACAAGTCCATTCATTTCGAAAGAAACTTTATTACTAATTCAATAATAGCTTACAAAAAATACTTACAGCTAACTTAAAAGAAATCAATTTAAAACTAACTGTAATAAATACAGTATGTGTTGTTGTTACTAATGTTTGGAGGAAATGAGATGTAAGTTATAGGAAGTTGTTAAGAGAAATAAAGAATAAGAGTGCGAGTAAGGAAACGGAAACGGGAGGTGTGGGAGGATAAATACTAAAAGGGAAGAGAGGATGAGAACAGGAATAGGTTTTATTATTAGTGGGTGTATCAATATGTTACTTCTCCGCCCCTAAGACATTTGCGTCCTCGAAAAAAACCAAGTCTATATTTATCTTATATGTATGAATTAGAAAAATGTCTTATGATCATACTGTTATTTGCAGATACTATTCCTGAAATTTGTATCGCCTTTTTAATTGTGTCTTATAGTATTTAGTTTTACGATTGTTTGAATTATCGGTGACATAATTACCATCCCTATTATATTCAGATAGTTTTTTGTATTTTGGTTTATTTTTTTGAATTTGTCTGTTACGAACAATATTGTCTACATGCACTTTTGATTCTCTGTTTTTATTTAACTTTTGAACTCTCTCAAACTTTTGTTTTTGGTATTGCTTACTTAGCTCATCAATATCTTCTTTACTGAAATTTTTTATTATAAAATCTAAGGGCCTTTTTTTTGTTGTTGAGTGAATAGTATTATTATAGCATGTGAAAATTTTAAAAAACTTTTCATCTAAGTCTAAATCTTTGTTTCGTTTATCGGCTTCCAATAACCTTAAATGTTCATTCAAAGTTCCATGGAGACGCTCTACGTCCGAATTTCCAGTTTTTAGGTAAGCTGTGGTCGTATGTGTCTGTATATCCTGCTCTTTTAAAAACAAACGAACTGCACTGTGTAAAATACACCTTTCATTGTCAAATACTAGTTTGTTCATTTTTCCTAAAAATTGAATTCGTTCCTTTAAAGCAGCCAAAATTGCTATCCAATTTCTATCATTAATCCTATGAAATGTAGCATATTTAGAAAACTTATCAAAAGTTGTGAGGTACATGGTATTCCTATAGGGAAACCAAATGTCTGTATGGACAATATCGTTAAAATGGGTAGGTGTTTCTGTTACTTGGTAAGGAATTTTAATTGGGTTTCTATCAAACTTAGCAATTTGACAAATTGAGCAATTGTTTATTACATATGTTATCACCCTATATAACTTTGGATAAAAGTACTTATTCTTCAACTCATGGAAAACTTCTTGTATACCTCTATGATTGTTGCGTTGATGCTCGTTTTCTATTATTGCTGAAATTTCATTTTTGTCGGTAATTTCTTCAAGTTTTATAACTGATTTGTAAAGCTTCAGGTTGCTATTTTCAAATAAATTTACATACAAATACTGAAATTTTAAAAAAAGCTCAGTATTGTCGCAATAAATACACATAACACCCTTATTTATCAGACACCTCTGCATAATGCTTTTTAGATCGGAATTTTTAGTAACTGTTATATGAGTTTGACACTTTTTGTTAACTATTTTTATGTAAAACTTTTCCTCTATGCCATAGTTCAAATAAATTTGGTTTTTATAGCAGTTAATGCACCTCTCAGTTGTAAATATATATTTTAGGTTGTCCTCTAATGCGCTGTGCGCAGTTACATCAACTGACATAACTTCTTCATCTACTTCCTGATTTCCTATTTTAATTAAATCTCCTATATTATTGAATACGTCCCTACATTGTAAATTATCTTCAAAATGGTCAAAATATCTGCTTAATGTATCCGCAACTGCATTATCTTTTCCTTTAATATATGTAATTTCAAAGTCGTATTCATTTAGCAGAATTTTCCATCTTTGAAGCTTCATGTTGGGTTCTTTGATGTTATGCAACCACGTCAAAGGTTTGTGATCCGTTTGTATAACAAACCTTCGACCATATAAATAAGTACGTAAATGCTTCACAGGCCAAACCATGGCTAAAGCTTCTTTCTCTATAGTAGAGTAGCGTATTTCGTGATCTGACAAAGTGCGAGAAGCGTAGCATATAGGATGGCTATTCTGACTTAAAACACAGCCGATGGCAAATTGGGATGCATCTGTCGTGAGTACAAATTTCTTGTTGAAATCTGGAGGCTGTAAAACGGGTTCGCTGGTTATAAGTTTTTTCAAATTTTTAAAAGAATTCAAAAAATCAATATTCTGAAAGTCTAAAATAGCATTTTTCTTTAAAAGCCGCACCATAGGGTAAGCTACTTTTGCGTAGTCCCGTATGAATTTGCGATAATATCCTGTCATTCCGAGAAATTATTTTATTTCTTTAATAGTCTTTGGTGGTTTCATATTTTCTATGCATTTCACCTTTGAGGGGTCCTGCTTTATACCTTCTTTGGAAACAACATGCCCTAAAAATTTCGTGGTTAAATCAGCGAATTGGCATTTATTAAATTGGATTCTTAAATTAGATGAGCGTAAAGTATCGAAAACTTTTTGAATAGAAATGATATGCTCATCAAAGCTTGTAGAGAAGATTAATATGTCATCTAAATAGACCACACAAATTTTGTTTATATGATCTCTCAAAACATAATTGATTAATCTCTGGAATGTTGCAGGGGCCGGTTTTAGGCCAAAAGGCATTCTTGTGAACTCATAGTGGCCATCTGCTGCCGAGAACGCTGTTTTGGCTCTATCATTAGGGTGCACCTCAATCTGGTGGAAGCCCTTCGCCAGATCGATAGTGCTAAAATAGCAACATTTTCCCAATTTATCAAATAAGTCCTGCATATTTGCAATTGGGAATTTATCATCGATCATTTGATCATTAAATTTCCGGTAATCAATAACTACACGCCATTGTGGCTTTCCGCTTGCATCCGCCTTTTTAGGTACAACCCATAAAGGCGAATTATGGGAACGATAATCTTTTGCGCTAACATGTCCTTGATCTGGCGATCTACCTCAGCACGATGTACTACCGGGTATCTATAAAGCCGGCTATATATTGGTCTATCCGTTTTTGTTAGTATTCTGTGCTGAATTTCAGTGGTAAAAGGTAGATTTTCTCCTTCCTTATAAAAAATATCTTGGTACCTATTCAAAACAGACATCAAAATTTCTTTATCTTTAGGATTTAAATGTTGAGCAAATTTTTCAATGGGATTGACTTCTAATTCCTCTTCACAACTTAGAACCTGGAAGCTTGCATTTTTTTCATAGTCCTCTAGTGAAATTTCTTCACTTTCTTTAAAATATATAGGAATTGTTGAGTTTTCTGTAATTATTTTTCTGTTTTTATAATCGATCATTGCTTTATGATCTAATAAAATGTTATTCCCTATAATTCCATCAAAATAAAAGTGAAATGGATACTCTACGAAATGTACAAAGTGGTTATTTTTTTTGAATTTTTTGAAAAGCGGTTCATTAAATCGATTTTTTGTTAATATTTTTCTTCCTAAAACTCGCAATGAAAATACTGTCGGCTTTATTGCATATTTTGGATTGCATATGTTGGGATTAATTACACTACACTCTGCTCCGGTATCTATTACTAATCTAAGTTTTCTTATAGGGGTTTGTACAACTATATAAGGTAATTTTCTTGTTGGGTTAATTGAAAATTTGGATTATTTTCATTAACACCCAATTCCATTGGTTCAATTGTGGACTGACCAGGATTTTAATACTGCATTGTTGTTGAACTGTAAGTCATTGTTACTACTCACGTTATTTCGCATATTGTTGTCGGAAAACCGGTGTGTATTTGAAAATCTGTTTGTTCTATTTTGACGTATATTATTGTTATTATGTTTACTAAAAAAACTTTGACGATCGTTATACTTTAAGTACCCATTAGATTTTATAATATCATAAGCACTTTTCAAATCTTTAGGATCCCTACTAACTATAATACTTTTAACTGGCTCCGGTAAGCCGTGTTTGAAAGAGTTCAAAGCGATCCGCCCATTACTTTCAACACTAACACCAGTAAGCTTGTTGTCACTGAAGCACAAAGCGTTATTTAAGCGACATAGCAAAGTATTTAGTTGATTATAAAAATTTTCTATTGTTGACTCGCATCTGCATGACCTTATCTCATCAATGATTTCATCAACAGAGTTCTTTTCCCTATGATTATCAATTAAAACTCTCTTAATTCTTTCCCAAGTCTCAGCATTGCCATTAATTAACAATGACCGCCTAGTGTTACCTATAATTTTATCTTTTATATTTCCAATAAGCAGAATTTGTAACTCTTCTGGAAATGATAAAATAATTGTTTGCATGGAATCTATTCACTGCATAAACCCTAACAGGTGGAATACTACTAAGGTTAGTAGAAATAAGCTTAAATTTACTATTTAAATCTAAATTATCCATGTTGAACGAAATCCAATCGTGTGTACTAGTATACGTGTATATTTCTTCCCCTTATGTTTTCTTTGATTTCAAAGGCCTCCGCTGAACAGTTATCGTTGTGCTTACTTATTAATTTTGCTTGCACACCTCCTCTCTTTGACCTTGAATTGGTTTGAAGGTGACCTTAACTTCAAAATTTCTTGACCAAAAAATGTGTCTTGCTGAATATTGTATGTACATATATTTATGTGTGCGATTTATTTATATTAAATTCACTTGAACTTTATATGTTTATTTCTGCAAATAATTATTATAACATATTCACGCTTTTGTGAAAGATTTGGATTCTCAGTTCGAAGTTTTTTTTTCTTAAATTTTTTATTTCTTTGTAATGCACTAATGTTCACTAATCTTTCAAAAAAATATTGTTTATATCTTTATATTTTTTGCGGGTTTTTAAAAAAAATTAATTTGCCACTGTTAAATATTTTTAACTTAAAGTGCAGTACACTTCAACAATGACCTTGACAGAGATTCAAATTTTTTTGTGTGGATTGAACCAACAGATCAATTTCACTCTTTTTAAGTTTCCTTATTATAATCAAAAAAATTGGCATTCTTAGCACTTTATTTACAGAAAAACAAATATTTACCAGGTGTACAAGTATGAAATGTCGTTTTTTTAAATCAAAAAACACGTTAAATTTTGTGGAAAAAGAAAAAATCATTTATTCAAAGTATTTGCCGTCGCTAGCTACACATTTTTCCCATCTCTCGGGCAATTTGTGGATTCCACGCCAGTAGAACTCATCGTCTTTTCGAAGCGAATAGGTGGTAATCGGATGGGGCCAGGTCTGGTGAGTAAGCCGCATGCGGAAGCACTTCCCAATTGAGTGTTTCCAACGTGTCGCGAACCGCTCTTGCCGTATGTGATGGAGCGTTGTCATGGAGAAAAATGACCTTGTGTTGTCTTTTTTGATATTCCGGTCGTTTTCTCTGAAGTGCACGGTTCAAATTGATCAATTGTTGTTGGTAGCTTGCCGTATTCACCGTTTCGCCGGGTTTCAAGAGCTCATAGGAGATGACACCGCTCTGATCCCACCAAACACAGAGCATCGTCCAAATCACCACTTTTGAAGCGTTGAAACCACCGTTCACACGTTTTCACAGTTGGTACTTGTTCGCCAAAGGCTTCAACAAGCATTCGGTGCGATTCCGCAGCTGTTTTCTTCAAATGAAAACAGAAAATTAACACTGTCCGCGTTTGCTCTTTATTCGGCACGAAACTCGACATGTTGACTGCACTGAGAGTAAACGATAATGACGCTCGATTCGCGCAAAACTATGGTGGTTCGACAGTCAAGGTTGACACTTCACAAGGTCAAAGTTTTATGACAATCGATAAATATTTACGTTTGCGAGACATCTATATGTTCGAACCGACATTTCATACTTGTACACCTGGTAAATCTTTTTAAATTTTACTTAAAATTTTTTCCTTTTACAAGAATTTTTTCTTTGTTTGAAAGTTCACCAATTCAGCTTTTTCGTGACTCCATTTTCGGTTTCTTAAACACTTTTCGTATTTAAAAATAGGCTGATTACTTTTTGTAAAAATTTGAACTTTGTGGGATTTTGCGTATCACGTTCGCGAGCGACTGCGCCAAAAACAAGTCCATTCATTTCGAAAGAAACTTTAATACTAATTCAATAATAGCTTACAAAAAATACTTACAGCTAACTTAAAAGAAATCAACTTAAAACTAACTGTAATAAATACAGTATGTGTTGTTGTTACTAATGTTTGGAGGAAATGAGATGTAAGTTATAGGAAGTTGTTAAGAGAAATAAAGAATAAAAGTGCGACTAAGGAAACGGAAACGGAAGGTGTGAGAGGATAAATACTAAAAGGGAAGAGAGGATGAGAATAGGAATAGTTTTTATTATTAGTGGGTGTATCAATATGTTACTATATACATTTTTCAATTTCATACACTAAATTTATGTATATATACATTACATGAAATAATTTAACTAAATATTACATATAGAGTTTGGTTATGTTGCGGGTGACAGTTCCGCCTTGAATGCGGATGTCTACCACGCGAACGTTTTGGTCGGGTCCGGGATGCAGTTTGGTTATGCGACCTAGTCGCCATTCGTTTGGGGGTAGGAGGTCGTCTTTGATGACGACGAGATCACCTTCCTTCATATTTCGCTGGGATCCTTTCCACTTATAGCGTTTTTGAAAATGGTGGAGATATTTAGTTTTCCAGCGCTTGCTGAACTGATGATGGAGTACTCTTAATTTTTGCCATTTATTAATGAGTGAGAGATTTTCTGAGTTTGGCTCAGGGATCGAGAGTAAGGGCGCGCCTCGTAAGAAGTGGCCTGGGGTTAGTACCTTCAAGTCTTCGGGATCTTGAGACATAGGAGAGAGTGGTCTGGAGTTGAGTACCACTTCGATGCGTATTAGGAGAGTGGTAAATTCTTCGAAGGTGAACTTTTGATTTCCAGCGACTCTGGTGAAGTGAGTTTTGAAGCTCTTCACTGCCGCTTCCCAAAGTCCTCCCATATGTGGAGCGTAAGGCGGTATAAATTGCCATGTAAGTCCGTGAATGGCATATTCCGTTGTGGTTTTGTCAGAAACTTCTTCAAGGAAGGCGGATAGCTCTCTTTGGAGGCTTCGCTGTGCTCCTACGAAGGTTTTGCCGTTGTCGGACATTATCTTGCGGGGAATGCCTCTTCGTCCTACAAATCGTGCGAATGCTGCCTTAAATGCTTCTGTTGTTAGGTCGGAGCATACTTTCAGATGAATGGCCTTTGTCGAGAAACATACGAATACACACACGTATGCCTTTGAATGGGATGCTCGGCGGAGAGTCGAGGTTTTGACGAGGAATGGGCCAGCAAAATAAACACCGGTAGTATGGAATGGGAGTGTATATGTGGACCGTTCAGGGGGCAACGCTGCCATCAATTGCGTGCTCATCTTCTGCTTATATATCGTGCATGTCTTACACCGAAAAATGCAAGATTTTACCTTCTGGCGGATTCGGGGAATATGGTATTCCTGTTGGACCACGCGAATCATCAGCTGCTTTTCCGCGTGCAGTAGAGTTGAGTGGAGGAACTCGAGGAGGAGGGAGCAATATCGGTGAGACGTCCATTTGCACGCAGCAGTCCTGATTTATCCAAGAAGGGGTTGAGAGTACGGAGGGGATCTCTTTTTTCTATCGGAAATTTCGACTCCAGTGCTGTGATGGTTTTTCCGAAGTATTTTCGCTGGGTGACAGCTATGAGACGAGTTTTTGCGAACTTTATGTCGCTTTGAGTGAGAGTGGTAGAGGGCGGATTTGGCAGTTTCCTAGCCTTTTGCGCGAAACGAAATATGTACGCTGTTACTCTTAGAGCGGTGGAAAAGGAGGAGAAACGATCTAGAAAATCGGGAGATTCTAAAGCGTGGAATGCTTGAATTTGTCGTTGTTCGTTAGGGGACGAATGAGTTGGTGAACTTTTCGGCCAAAGAGGGGATGGCCTAGTTAACCACTCGGGGCCTTTCCACCAGAGTGAACAGTTGACGAGCTCTTGGGGTTTAGCTCCACGCGTGCCTAGATCAGCTGGGTTGTCAGCGCTGGAGACATGTCGCCACGTAGCATTATTCACGAGTTCGAGGATCTGGGATGTCCTGTTCGTTACGTATGTTTTCCACGTCCATGGGGGTTTTTCCAGCCATGCTAATACAATGGAGGAGTCTGTCCACAAAATTAGTTCATGAGATGGCAGATTTAGGGTGGATCGGATCTGCTTTACTAATTTTGCGAGTAAAACTGCGCCGCAAAGTTCCAGCCTAGGGAGAGAGACGGTTTGTAAGGGGGCTACTTTACTCTTGGCTGCGAGTAAGTGGGATGTAGCAGATTTACCTTGCTGGACTCGTAAGTATACGCAAGCGCAGAATGCTTTCTCTGAAGCATCTGAGAATCCGTCTAGCTGAATGGAACTGTTTGGGCTGAATTGCACCCATCGAGGTATCCTTATTTCTTCGATTGCGGCGAGATTTCTCCTGAAGGTATTCCATTTGTGGAGTGAGATCGGCTTCACGGTTTCGTCCCAGTCTGTTCCTTCCATCCATAGTTGCTGAAGAAGAGTTTTCGCTGCTATCATTATGGGCGATAGCCATCGTGCCGGGTCGAAAAGTTTCGCGACAGATGAGAGGATCTGTCGTTTCGTGGCAGTGTCTGAGGATGAGGGGGGGTCAACTGAAAACGAAAATGTATCAGTGAGAGCATTCCATTTTATTTCGAGGGTTTTTGTAGAACTTGCCTCTTGGAATTCGAGAAATTCTTCATCTAAAAGATCAGACGGGGGGATGTCTTTCAGCAGTGACTTGTGGTTTGCTGTGATCTTTTTTAACGGGAATCCGGCTGACTTGAGTACTTCGGTGGCTTTTTGTTACGATTAACAGGAAGACTACACTTCTCTCCGGAAAGTGGACCGGAGACTGATTTATTCGAAAGATTTCTTTTATGGCTGGACTTACTTACTTAAAACTCGGTACATAGATAGGTTTTTACTTAGTTTAAAAAGAAGACAAGAGACTGACCTGTTCGAACAAATTGTGGTTTTTGTTCGATTTGTTTGAAATTCGGTACATTGATAGCCTTTTTCTTAGATTTAGAGGAAGGCATGAGGCTGCTCTATTCGACAAAATTTGATTTTTTGTCGAATTATTTGAAATTTGGTACATAGATAGCTTTTCACTTAGTTTTACAGAAAGACAAGGTGCTGAACTTTTCGAAAACGTCTTATTTATGGTTCGTTTTACTTGAACTTTAGTACACAGATATCTTTTTGGTTATATTAAAAGGAAGACTACACTTCTCTCCGGAAGGTGAACCAGGGACTGACTGCTTCATAAAAATTATATTTACGGCTCGATTTACATGCACTTCGGTACAGAGATAAATTTTTACTTATATAAGCAGAATTACTAATAACCTCAAAGCAGACCCGGGACTGACCTATTCAAAGAATCTAATTAATGTTTCGACTTACTCGAAATTTAAAACGTGCTGGCTTTTTGCTTAGATTAAAAGGAAAACTACACTTCTCTTCAGAAAGTGAACCAGGGCCTAAACTAATGGAAGAAATCGGAAAACTTTTATCCCCTGGAAGTGGATCCGCGGCTGACCTATTCAAAAAACTCTAATTAATGGTTCGATTTACTCGAAACTTAAAACGTGCTGGCTTTTTGCTTAAATTAACAGGAGTACTACACTTCTCTCCGGAAAGTGGACCAGGGACTGAGCTATTCGAAAAAATCGGAAAACTCTAAGCCCCTGGAAGTGGACCAAGGACTGAACTATTGGAAAATATCTAATATATGGTTCGATTTACTTGAAATCTAGTACGTGCTGGCTTTTAGCTTAGATTAACAGGAATACTACACTTCTCTCCGGAAAGTGGACCAGGGACTGAGCTATTCGAAAAAAGTTTATTTATGGTTCGATTTACTCGAAACGATTCGATTTACTTAAAACGTGCTGGCTTTTTGCTTAGATTAATAGGAATACTACACTTCTCTCCGGAAAGTGGACAAGGGACTGAGCTATTCGAAAGATTTCTTTTAAGGCTGGACTTACTTACTTAAAACTTGGTACAGAGATTGGTTTTTACTTAGTTTAACAAGAAGACAAGAGACTGACCTGTTGGAAAAAATTGTGGGTTTTGCTCGATTTGTTTGAAATTCGGTTAATTGATAGCCTTTTTCTTAGATTTAGAGGAAGACATGAGGGTGCTCTATTCGACATAATTTAGAACACAGATATATGTTTGGTTATATTAAAAGGAAGACTACACTTCTCTCCTACTACTTCGGAAGGTGAACCAGGGACTGACTGGTTCATAAAAATTGTATTTACGGCTCGATTTACATGAAGTTCGGTACAGAGATAAATTTTTACTTAGATAAGAATATTTACTAATAACCTCAAAGCAGACCCGGGACTGACCTATTCAAAAAAATCTAATTAATGGTTCGATTTACTCGAAATTTAAAACGTGCTGGCTCTTTGCTAAGATTAACAGGAAGACAGCACTTCTCTCCGGAAAGTGGACCAGGGACTGATCTATTCGAAAAGACTTTATTTATAGCTGTGTTTACATGAAATTCGGTACATAGGTGACTTTTTTTTTGTGATTAACAGGAATACTACACTTCTCTCAGGAAAGTGGACCAGGGACTGACCTATTCAAAAAAAGTTTATTTATCTCTCGATTTTCTTGAACTTCGGTACATAGGTGGCTTATTGCTTAGTGTAGTAAGAAGACTACATTTCTCACCGGAAGGTGAGCCAGGGACTGACTTATTCGAAAGAATTTCTTTTATGGCTGGACTTACTTGAAATTCGGTACATAGGTGGCTTATTGCTTAGTGAAACAAGAAGACTACACTTCTCTCCGAAAGGTGGACCAGGGACTGAACTATTGGAAAAAAACCAATGTATGGTTCGATTTACTTGAAATCTAGTACGTAGTGGCTTTTTTCTTAGATAAGCAGAATAACTGAACTTCTCTCCTTAAAGTGGATCAGGGATCGACATACTCAAAAAATTTAATTTATGGTGTGATTTACTCGAAACTTAAAACGTGCTGGCTTTTTGCTTAGATTAACAGGAATACTACACTTCTCTCCGGAAAGTGGACCAGGGACTGAGCTATTCGAAAAAAGTTTATTTATAGCTGGACTTACTTGAAATTCGGTACATAGGCGGCTTTTTGCTTAGTGAAACAAGACTACTACACCTCTCTATGGAAAGTGGAACAGGAACTGACTTGTTCGAAAGAATTGTTTTTAAGGCTGGACTTACTTGAACTTCGGTACATAGGTCGCTCTTTGCTGAGAGTAACAAGAAGATTACACTTCCCTCCGAAAGGTGGACCAGGGACTGAACTATTGGAAAAAAACTAATGTATGGTTCGATTTACTTGAAATTTGGTACATAGTGGCTTTTTTCTTAGATTAACAGGAAAACTACACTTCTCTCTGGAAAGTGAACCAGGGACTGACATATTCAAAAAAATCTAATTAATGCTTAGATTTACTAGAAATTTATATCGTGCTGCCTTTTTGGTTAGATAAACAGAATAACTTAACTTCTCTCTGGAAAGTGGACCCGGGATTGAGCTATTCGAAAAAAGTTTATTTATAGCAAGATTCACGTGAACTTCGATACAAAGACAGATTTTTACTTAGATTAACAGGAAGATAAGATACTGACCTTTTCAAACATTCGGTATATAGGAGGTTTTTGGTTAGATTAACAGGAAGACAATACTTCGCTCCGGAAAGTGGGCCAGGCACTGACCTATTCGAAAAAATCGGAAAACTCTAAGCCCCTGGAAGTGGACCAAGGACTGTACTATTGGAAAATATCTAATTATGGTTCGATTTTCTTGAAATCTAGTACGTGCTGGCTTTTAGCTTAGATTAACAGGAATACTACACTTCTCTCCGGAAAGTGGACCCGGGATTGAGCTATTCGAAAAAAGTTTATTTATAGCAAGATTCACGTGAACTTCGATACAAAGACAGATTTTTACTTAGATTAACAGGAAGATAAGATACTGGCCTTTTTAAACATTCGGTATATAGGAGGTTTTTGGTTAGATTAACAGGAAGACAATACTTCGCTCCGGAAAGTGGGCCAGGCACTGACCTATTCGAAAAAATCGGAAAACTCTAAGCCCCTGGAAGTGGACCAAGGACTGAACTATTGGAAAATATCTAATATATGGTTCGATTTACTTGAAATCTAGTACGTGCTGGCTTTTAGCTTAGATTAACAGGAATACTACACTTCTCTCCGGAAAGTGGACCAGGGACTGAGCTATTCGAAAAAAGTTTATTTATGGTTCGATTTACTCGAAACGATTCGATTTGCTTAAAACGTGCTGGCTTTTTGCTTAGATTAATAGGAATACTACCTCTTCCTCTAACACTGTGCCCAACTGTTCCTCTTGTGGTTGCCTTGATAGCGCGTCTGCTACGACGTTCAGCTTCCCCTTCCTGTACTGCACCTCGAAAGAATAGTGTTGGAGCTCTAGCGCCCTTCTCGCTATCCGACCTGTGGGACTCTCGATCGCGTAGAGCCACTTTAACTCCAGGTCGTCGGTAATCACTGTGAAGTTGTACCCTTCAAGATACGGTCTCAATTTCCTTATTGCCCAGACTATCGCTAAACACTCCTTCTCCGTTGGTGAATAGTTCATTTCGGCTTTATTCAGCCGCCGACTCCCATATTCTATTACTCGCTCGCTACCCTCTAAATCTTGTGTTAGAACTGCTCCGAGCCCGAAATCACTCGCGTCGGTCTGCAACGTATATCTCTTTGTGAAGTCCGGGCACGATAATACCGGTGCTTGTGTGAGGGCGTCTTTCAGGGCTTCGAATGCTGACTGTTGTTTTTCGGACCACTCCCACTTTTTGCCTTTCTTCAACATTGATGTGAGCGGATGCGAAACTTGTGAAAAGTCGTGGACGAACCTTCGGTACCATGATGCCACTCCCAGGAATCGTCTGAGCTCTCGTAGATTTGTTGGGGGTGTGAGCTCTCTTATGGCCGCTACCTTATCTGGGTCTGTATGGATGCCTTTCTCGCTGACTACGTGGCCTAAATACTTTTTCTTTTTCTTAAAAAACTCGCACTTCTCGGGATTGATGCGGAGGTTGGCTTTTTTTTAGCCGCTGGAATACTTCTTTGAGATGCTTCACGTGTTCTTCTAGCGTTGTACTCGTTACTATGATGTCGTCTAGGTAGGCAAATGCGTTTGGTTCTAGTTCTGGGCCGATAACTCTATCAAGTGCCCTCTGGAACGTCGTTGGTGCGGAGTGTAGGCCGAAAGGCATTACCTTCCATTGGAACAAGCCACGTCCGGGTACTGTGAATGCTGTAGTCGACGCAGAGTCTCCACTTTCCGTTTTTCTTCTTTGCCAATACTATTGGCGCGCTGTGCGGACTATGAAATGGTTCGATGTAGCTCTTCTCAAGTAGTTCGCCGATTTCTTTGATGATGACCTCTTGCATCTTTGGGTTCTTGGGGAAGTACCTCTGCTTTATTGGTCGATAGTCTCGCATGATTATTTTATGTGTGGCGACATTGGACGGTCCTGACATCTCCTCAAATTGTTTCAAACTCACTTTGCAGGAACTCACTCACTTTCTTATCCGCTGGGTTGCCTGCTTGTGGTGTGGTTTGGTTTGGGCCTTCTGAGGCCGTGTATTCCTTCGCTCCCTTCTCAACTATGGCGGTGCACGTGATTATCTCGTCTTCTCTTTTGTCTACCCTTAATCTTAGTGACTCTCCGCCGCATCTCAACTCTGTGTTGGCCTTCGCGAGGTAGTCCGTCTCGAGTACCATTTCATCGACCAGGCCTGGTAGAACAAGTGACTCGCTGTGATGTACTTCGTTCCCCAACTTCACTTCTGCTTCTACTGCTTCCTCGACGTCCTTGCGCCTTCCATCTACCATTACCACTAGTGTCTTTACGGGTTTCGTTCTTTCCGTACCCAATATCTTCACCACTTCTTCACTCACGAAACTCCTCGTTGCTCCGGTATCTATTGCCGCTACTATGTTTTCGCCGTTCATGGTCACATTGGCCAGGATCCGGCCTTGTGTCTGGTTTAGTGCTGCTGCTGTTCTCGAGGGAGTGTTGTTGACCTCACCCCACGATACTGATGAGGCCCCTGGTCGTTTCCCTGTAGATCTGGCAGCAATTTCGGGTGTGTATTTCACAACGTCCACACTTCCAACAAAATTGCCGGCTCCACCGCATCGTCTGCATGCGTTTCGGGGGTCTACGTACCTCCCTTGCTGATTTGGTTGGCTCTCTGCTCTCCTTGGTGTGTTGAGATTCCGGTCTTCACGCAATTGCTGGTAGCGCTCTGCTCCGTCTGCTCGCTCTGGTCTTGTAGCGCCCTCAAACCTCCTTGGTTGTTCCCGCCTTTCGCTGCTGTGTAGGTACTTGTAGCTCTCTTCGTTCACGTGAATAGACTGGTACCGCTCTTCCGGTCGTCGAGGTACAAATGGTAGCGCTGCGGCTCTTAATGGCTCTCTCTCGGGGGGAAGGTTTTCGAAGTCTTCTACCCAGTCCACTAACTCTTCCAGACTCTTGAACTCACTCCATTTAACGTAAAGTTGATACTCTCTGCGCGAATTTCGATAAATACGGCTCAGTTTCTCTTCGGTTGTGTAGTTCGCGTGCCGCATAAGCCCTTGTAGTACCAGGACGTAATCTTTAAATCGCTAACCCGGTCGTTGGACGCGTCGGCGTATCTCGTCGTCCAGTTGTTCAAAGTACCGCGAGCTCAGAAAGAACTTTAGGAAATCCTTTTTAAACTCGTCCCATTCCTGCCAGTGCCGATTGTTATTCCGGAACCACACTAGAGCTTTCTCCTTCAGTAGTTCTGGTAACGCTCGTGGGATTGAGTTACGGTTTAATCCGTAACCGTCCGCTAATTCCTCTACCCGTTCGATAAATCCTAAGGGATCTTTACCGCCGTCGTAGCGGAATCCCCATTTTCGCACCCTGTCCATAATGTTCGCAAAAGATGGTGTCGCAGGTACGTACGCTTGCTCTTCTTCGTGAAGCATGCCGTGAGCCCCCTCATAAAACACGTCTGATGATGGAACGCCTTCTCTTGGTGTCGCTGGATTTATGGTGATATTTGGCCTACTCCGTCAAGCGTCTTTGTACGCCTTCTCCTTCACCCTGATTCTGGATGAAGCTCGCAAAGCGTTTGCGCAGCTCCTCCACTGTTCCGTAGTTCTCGAATCCAAATTCTTCTGCGTATCTCAATAGTTCCTCTCGATTGAGGTAGTACACCCATGTCACTTTGACCATGGCTTACCTCGTTATCTTGTTCTTCTTACATTAGTGTCCCTGCTCGGGCGCCAGTTTTTTCCACTTGGCTGGGGTAAGCTCAGCCTTGCCAAGGATTTGCTAAAGTAAAACACGCTGTGTACGTGTGTGCCGGTAGTGTTGATCCCACAGGCAAGTATGCCAAATGATACTACAGATACTACTTCTTTCGTATGGCGCTGTGGAGGTGTAAACCCTCTAACAGCCCTCGTTCCAGTGAGATGTAAACCCTCAGTGGAATATAGATAAATGCTCGTGAGGTGTAAACCCTCAGGTGCACTACGTTTGCCGGTGGTGTTGATCCCACGGGCAAGTATACCTATCGACACGACAACACAAAGGCTACTTGATTTCCTTTGCGTTTTCGTCGCCTTTTATACTATTCTGCACGCAGGCAGAATGTTATTTTATAATAACAATTTATTGCTGCGTACAGTTTCCGACTTATTCTATGTGTACGTATATATGTGCTTGCGAATAAATTCCTGTTCGAACATGCTTATAGGCTTCAGTGTTTCAATAATTTAAGTATTGTTGAAGACATGAGTGAAGACCTCATCGAATTTTAAATTTTAAAGATATATATTATATATATATATATAAGAAAATCATATTCATCCTGAATTGCTTAACCTAATAATGAAACACTGAATTACTTTCCAATACTTATCCTTATACTTACCCACCATGAATTTACTCCTAATTAAATTACTTACCAGCAACCCTACTTCCGTTACTACTCTAAAGGAGAGATCAAAACAAAATGTATAAATATGTATGTATTAGTAATTTTTAGTATAGTTAAATAATTTTCGCTCGGTCTAACTACAAACGGTTGTGACTTAATAATCTGTTAAACAAATAACAAATAGAAAAAAAATAATAACATATATATATAAATATATATCTATATTAAAATAAAACGGTTGTGACTTAATAAGTTAAAATATAAATAAAGTTATAAATTGCGGGATTCCCAAATAAAAATTGTGCATTTTTTAATTAAAAGTGGAAAAATATACTTATAAAATAATAAGAAGTAATATTCAGTTTTTTCCTGAAATTATACATGGTGCCGAAACCCAATCACGAAGTGAACTCGTATACATAAGTTTAAAATAAAATTTTTTTTATCGTATGTATATGTTTATACATACATAATATTTACATACAAAAAAGACAAAAATAAGTTCGTGAGTGCAAATTAAACATATAATACATTCAAAATAAAATTAAACAAAAAAATTTTATATATATACATGTAAAACATATAAGCATAAAAAATATGCATATATAGATACATAGTATGTACATAATAATTCAAAAAAAACATAAATTCCTTATAAATTCGGAATTTATAGATGGGAAAAGTGAATATCACGTTTAATATATAAATAATCTACGTACACATATACATATTATATATTTTTTATAAGAAAAGTGTTTCTAAAACTAAAATAAAATAAAACTAAATATAAATCATATAAAATTAAAAAAAAAATTTAACGCGATCGCCAAAATAAAGAACATAGCGAGCGAAAAGTCGTAGCTCGGGCGTGTAAAATAAAAAAAAAAACAGAGAAGAAAAAAGAAGTTCGTGAGTGCAGGGACCAGTGCGGTACACATACATATATAAATACATAAAAATTAAAACAAAAAAAAAAAGAAAACCCCAAAATAAAACTTTATATACATATATATATGAAAATATATACATATAAGTATACAAAAAAACATAAAACGCGGTGACACAAAACATAAAAAAAAAAAAAAATTACATACATATAGTGCTGCGCTACAAAATATAAATAGATAATTAAAACAAAAAATTTTTTCAAAGTGAAAATAAAACACATACATAAAAATGTGTCGTGAAAACATACATAAAAGAAGTCAACATATAAAACACTTACATATGTATGTATATTTACAAAAAATTTTAAAGAAAAAATAATATTCACAATAATATATATAAAATATATAAAAATTTACAAATAAGTGGACTTTAAAAAAAAAAAACAAAAAAAAAAAGTACACGTAACACCTACATATATACAGCACATACACGTACATACACGCAAAACAGGAACACCAGCACTACTACCAGAACTACTCAGAAGACTACACTGCCGGACTACTTAGAAGTCAACACGTCAACCCCCTCTCAAAAAAAAAGTGGTTTGTAAAAAACTCCGGATATCTAAGTAAGTCCTACTCTCTCACTCGATTAATTATTGAAATAAGTTTAGTGGATTTTGCCAAACGGTGTATGATACCTCTTCATCATACATAATACACACACATCTCAAAAAATAATAAGTATAAAATAAAAAGTTTTATGTTTTTTTTAACGTTTGCGCAAAATTACAAAATCCGCTAAACTCTTCTCAAAATATATAATATACATAGCGGTCCCCAAATTCGGTAAATGAAAATCCCCTACTTTTCATTTACCGAATATAACAGCGCTTATATATAATATATTACCAGTTATATATATGAAAAACTCGCGCTTTCCCCATAAAAAGTATATATTCAATACAAAAAACCGCTTATTATTATATATCCCCTTACGTATATAAACTCCCCTTTTTATATACGCCAACTGGTCCAAAAACACCTTCAAAAAGGTCCAGATCGGACCAGTTGCTCCTCTCATACACTCTCCCAATTATATATATACTCTCTGTATATACACCCCAACCGGACCGAAACTCATTCCCACGGGCCCAGAACCGGACCAGTGTAAGCACATTACACTGCCCAAAGTCACCACCGCATAGCAAGTCACCGCTACCCAACCGTGGTACATGTGTATACATACACATATATACATAAAGTGGTTTTTTTCAATTCCGGCAATTTCCACTTCTTCGCTATTTACAACAGCAAGCGGACAAAGGCACGTATGTACATAAGTATACATACGTACATATTCGTGTAAGCTAAGCAAAGCACCCAGCATACAAACGGGGTGTAACAAAAACCCAGTATACATTTATACATTGCTGTGCTCAGACGCGCTGAGACAGTACAATACAAACATAAAAGCTACCCCCTAAATAAATTAATTATAAATAATATATATATACTTAAATATATATATATATATTAATATAAATATATATAAATATTTTATATTAAAATAAATAAAATATCTCACAATGGAGGATAAAATGGAGAAGCCCCAATCACTCCACCCCCTTACAGGACCCCGAACTCGCTCGAAATCCCAGGCAGAAGAAGAGGAATTCTCCCAGCTACACAAAAAATTTCTATATGAGCTCTCCAGGATGGAAAAATTCTGCGGAAAATGGTGGGACACAAGTGAAGAAACTCATTCCGAAGCAGCCCTCAAAATTTTCAAGGACCATCTGGAAAGGCACATGGAACTAGTGGAGGCAGCCAACCAAAACCTACAGATGAGCAACGTGGAGGATGAAAGGACACGCTCAGCAGAGGCCTACGAGACAACAAATGACAACGCAATGCTCACGAAAATCAGGATAAGTGAGTTACTTGGCCAAATCCAACAAAGTATGGATTCCTCCCGGTCAATTACCCCCATCACAAAGATGCCCCCCCCCCCCCCCCCCCAACACAAACTGACTCACTCAGCTTTCTCAAGGGACCTGCGTGTGACACAGAAATCTTCTATGGAGGATATGAAGATTGGCCCTCATTTAGGGACATGTTCACAGCAGTGTACATCAACCACCCCCAATTATCCGAAGTGCAGAAACTATACCACTTGAGACAAAAAACAAGAGGTAAAGCTGCACTCCTCATTAAAAATTACCCTCTCAGTGGCCACAATTTCTCATTAACATGGGATGCACTCAAGGCACGCTACGAAAATAGAAGAATAGTAGTGGATGGCCAAATAAAGACGTTGTTCAACATCCAACCTGCCCACACAGAGAACGGAGAGAAGATTCAACAGATCCAGACGACAATAAATAATTGTCTTTCCACCCTACAGGCAAATGGAGTATCAACAGACAGCTGGGACCCAATGCTTGTCTACCTCTGCTCGTCAAAACTGCCGGACGAGACACTAGCTCTCTGGGAGCAATCACTCAACTCAAGGAAGGAGTTACCTCGATGGTCAGAAATGGACCAATTTCTGACAGCTCGGTACGAGGTCGTGGAACGACTCAGCACCTACAGACCCAATAAGCCGAAGATGAATCAGCCCAGCTACCCCCAACGGACACCAGCGGTCCCTCCCCCAACATTCAATTATCGGAACAAAACCCAATCGTTCCATACTCAAAACAAAAGGCAAGTTTCCTGTAAACTATGCCAATCAAACCACTCGATGACAACGTGCGTCAAATTTCGAGAACTATCCGTCTCAGACCGAAACAAGTTCATTAAAGACAATAACTACTGCAAAAATTGCCTGGCGTACTCGCATTTGGAGAAAGATTGCAAAAACAATTTTACGTGCGTTTATTGTCAAAGACGCCACCACTTTCTCCTCCATTACACTGCGAGCAACCCTACGCCTTACCACCCAAAACCTCAAAGAAACTTCACTACTTCTCAAGTGACAGTCGAGGAAGAACAGCCCTGCACCTCTAAGCAGGCGTCCAAAAACTCAAAGGCAAATGAAAGCAGTAGAACAAAAACTCTATCTCACTATTCGAGTAACAAAGAAAGGACATTGCTTCCCACAGCAAATATTCCCATTCTCCACAAAGGAGAGTTAACTCACATCAGAGCTCTCATTGACCAAGGCTCTCAAAAAACTTTTGTAACATCCCGTATACAAAAGTTACTTGGTCTCCCCACCACAAAAGCCAACTACCAAATTCTTGGCATGGGCGGTAACACAGTCCAAAACTCGAATAGATTATGCTCTATTACGATATGCTCAGCTAATCAAACAGTAAAAATCGCGGCTCAAGCGATAATACTGCCTCAATTGACGCACACTCTCCCATCCTTCAAAATAAAAGAAGTAGGTCTAACGGAATATCTCTCACTGCCATTAGCAGATCCCAACTGCTTTACCCCAGCTAGAATAGACATGGTCATTGGCAGTGATATTATCCCCAAAATACTCATCCCAGGCCTCAAAATTAATGTAGGCGGCAGCTTAATAGCCCAAAACACAATATTTGGGTGGATATTAAGCGGACCAGTTGTGGAAGAAATCTCCTCATTCTCTACTCAGGTGATTGAAACCCCTTCAGAATCACTAGGAGAATTACTCAGGAAATTCTGGGAACAAGAAGAGGTACCACCGGCCCCCACATACACAGACGATGATGCATATTGTGAAGATCTGTACAAAAAAACCACTCATCGACGAGAAGATGGTCGATATGTGGTAAAGCTGCCATTCAAATCAGCATTCCCGGACTCCATTGCACTCGGGCACTCCAGACCCGCAGCATAGCAGCAATACCTCAGCGTAGAACGAACCAACGAAAAGAAAGATGAGCTTCGGAACACCTATTCAGAAGTCCTAGAGGAATATCTAACGTTAGACCACATGGAACCAACCCATTCACGGGAAATCATACGCGACGGTAAATATTTCTCCTTTTACCTACCCCATCACGCGGTGATTAAACCTGGAAGCAAAACTACTAAAGTCCGTGTAGTTTTCAATGCCTCAAAAACCTCGCATTCCGGTCTCTCCCTTAGTGACATATTACATACTGGCCCCGTTCTCCAAAACGACTTAATGCTCATTATTTTAAAATGGAGATTATATAAGTATGTATTTAACGGCGACATTGAAAAAATGTACCGCCAAATATACGTCCATAAGGAAGACCAAGACTTCCAACGCGTTCTATTTCGCAGAACCCCCCATAGTCCGATAGAAGACTTTAAACTAAAAACGGTGACATTCGGTGTCAACTGCGCTCCATACTTGGCAATAAGGACACTCCACCAATTAGCCGAGGACTCTAAGTAGACATACCCCCATGTCTCAAAAATATTAAGAGGAGAGACATACGTAGATGACATCCTCTCAGGCGGACATAATCTCGACTCAGCCGGCGATTCGATACATCAAGTATACCCAGCTATAAACAAACTTTTTTCGAATAGCTCAGTCCCTGGTCCACTTTTCGGAGAGAAGTGTAGTATTCCTATTAATCTAAGCAAAAAGCCAGCACGTTTTAAATTTCGAGTAAATCGAACCATTAATAAGATTTTTGAATATGTCGATCCCTGGTCCACTTTGAGGAGAGAAGTTCAGTTATTCTGCTTATCTAAGAAAATAGCCACTAAATACTAGATTTCAAGTAAATCGAACCATGTATTAGATATTGTCCAATAGTTCAATCCCAGGTACACTTTTCAGAAAGAAGTGTAGTCTTCTTGTTTCACTTAGCAAACAACCTATGAACCGAATTTCAAGCAAATCGAGAGATAAATAACCTTTTTTTGAATATGTCAGTCCCTGGTCCACTTTCCGGAGAGAAGTGTAGTACTCCTGTTAATCTTAGCAAAAAGCCAGCACGTTTCAAGTTTCGAGTAAATCGAACCATTAATTAGGTTTTTTTGAATAGGTCAGTCCCGGGTCCACATCCAGGTGTTGAAGACATGGATGAGGATGACCTCATCATCCTATAAGTGAATAATTTTATAATAAAAAAAAAATAAGAAAACAAAAGTGAATTATGAAACAATACATTAAATTATTTATAACTTATAAATAAATTCTGAGTACTTACCCGAATCCCTACCTGAATACCTATCCAAATACTTACCTGAAACATAACTTCCCTGAATTTACTCCCACTCTAAACGCACTTACCTGCAACCTTACTCCGTTCCGTTATTCTTTCCAATAAATATATAAGCAAAAATTAGTATAGATAAAGAACGGGAGAAAATATGATGTTAATAAAATAAAGTTAAGTGCTCGTGCGAGTTTGTATATACAGATAAATTATAAATTGTACGCTTAATAAAAATTGAAAAATACAAAAGGTTAAGTGCTCGTGAATATATGCGATAAATTGTACGCTTTTAAAGTTTAATAAAGATTGGAATTATATCCAAGTTTTAAATCTAAATACGGAAATAGTTACACGTGCTTTAAAATTAAATACGGAAATATTTACATTTTGCCGAAACCCAATTAAAACCAACAAAACTAGAAAACCGAGCTATTCAGATAAATAAAAAAACAAAAAAAAAAACGAAAATATTGTGTTGTGCGAACAAAATCGTGAAAATTTTTCCCGCGCGGTTTACACCACAAAATTAAAATTAAAATTTATACATAAAAAAAATTTTTACATAAAAAAAATTTATACATATAAAAAACAAGTTAATAAAAATGAAATTTATAACACATATGTAATAACGGAAGTGACAAAACGGAAAGCAAATACCGGTGAAACAAAGTTAAATAAATAAAAAGGTGATTTTACAAATATACATACAAAAATACACATGTTAAAATGAAAATTATAAAGTGAAAAACTTGTACATAAAATTCTAGATAACAAAACAAAAATTAAACAAGTAACACAAACATACTAAAAAATCAATTAACAAAAATTATTTACCTAAGAACATAGCAAAAGGTTAAAACCAAACTAGCTACATACATATCTACATATGAGTGTGAATAAGAAAACAAAAAATAAAAAATTTGAAAAAAATATCTAAACGTGCGCACAATCAAAGACAAAACATATATCTGTCGCTAAGATATAAAAGTTTAAAGTTTTAAATTAAAAAACAAAAAATATATATTAAAAAAAAAAGAAATAAAGTGAATTTAAAAATCGTGACTGTGAGATCTCGAACATATTGTAATGCTCAAATTTCAAATATTTCGTTTGCAAAGAAAAATTTAAATGCATATATGGAAATTAAAAATATATATACCTATATATTTAAATGCACGACGCGCGTTGAGCTATAAGCAGAAATCTATATTGTATATGAAAATAAATGAGCTTGAAAAATATAAATAAAACATGCTCATTGTGCAATGTGTGCAAATAAGGGCAATAAAGGTGACTTATTGCTAAAAAATAAGTAAAGTAGTTGAAAAATTAAAAAAAAAAAAAATATTAAAAAAACTAACGCTGAAAGTGCATACAGTATACATACAGCAAAACACCGAGTGAAGCGAACCCCCTCCCCTCAGGTAATAATAAAAGGAGTAAGGAGCAGGAAAACCTGGTAAAACACAAAACCAGGATGTCCAAGTAAGTCACCCGATTCTCAAATATATTGATATTAGTTTAGCGGACATCTCAAACGGTGTATCCAAATCTCAAAAGGTTATACAACATCCGCTGAACCAAATACATTCATACATATTTATATAAACATATGTATAAATATATAACTATATAAACTTTGCGGTTTGTCTCTCAATTTCCCCTCACAAAACATATACAT
Source organism: Ceratitis rosa (assembly GCA_037013455.1). Classification (NCBI taxonomy): domain Eukaryota; kingdom Metazoa; phylum Arthropoda; class Insecta; order Diptera; family Tephritidae; genus Ceratitis; species Ceratitis rosa. The sequence goes on along the minus strand of JAWMAG010000014.1, from coordinate 1,518,987 downwards.
ACATGTATTTAAACACTAATACACAAATCCGCTAAGTATATATACATATATATTTACACTCTTCATATACTTGAAAGACTATACCCCATATAGCAACCCATAGTATCTCAACAGGTCCGCAACCCATTCCCACAGGACCAGTATAACACCACTCATATATACAAGTCCATACAATATATGCCTCAACAAACATTTAACTAGTTCGGAATCCATTCTCATTCAGAACGAACTTAAGCAAACCTCTTTGCACGAATTATTCTCACACCCATATTCAAAGCCACCGGTTCCCATTCGCGGTGCATTCTCGCAGTTCACAACATCACTACTTTGCATTCACCCTCTCCCGCTATAAAATATAGTAATATTTCCAAACATAAGCTCAGCCAGTACAGGGTGCGTATAATCAGGAATAAAGTTTACAATAAATAAATAAACTAAATCTCAAATAATGGCTGAAGAAAAACAAGAAAAGCCTCATTCTCTTCAAACTCCGTCGGGACCTCGAACCCGATCCAAATCCCAGGCATAAGAAGACGAATTCGTTTGTCCTCATAAAAAATTCGTGTTCGAGTTATCCAAACTTGATAAAATTTGCGCAAAATGGTGGGACGTCAATGAATCTTCTCACTCGGAAGACGCTCTCGGAAGAGGAACTGGACAAACACATGACTCTGGTGGACACAGCCAATCAAAATTTACAGTTGAGCAACGTGGATGAAGACAAACTCCGGATGAGTGCAGAAGCGTATGAAACCACCTTTGATAACGCTACGCTAACGAAGATTCGGATAATAGAGCTACTCAGACAGTTCAGGGCAAGTACGGAAACAAGCCGGAACAACACACCTGTCACGAGTACACGCCCACCCCAGCTAGACACACACAGCTACCTCAAGGTCCCTGCTTGTGACACCGAAATCTTTTATGGGGGATATGAAGACTGGCCCTCTTTTAGAGATATGTTCACGGCAGTATACATAAATCACCCTAAATTATCCCAGGAACAAAAGTTGTACCATTTAAGACAGAAGTCTCGAGGGAAAGCTGCTCTTCTCATAAAAAATTATGCGCTCAATGATCTTAACTTCACGCTAGCCTAAGACGCGCTCAAATCTCGATACGAAAATCGTAGAAACGTTGTTGATATTCAAATAAAAACTCTATTCAATATCCAACCGGCAAGCACGGAAAACAGGGAGAGGATTCAACAAATACAGACGACTATCAACAACTGCCTCTCAACACTGAAAGCAAACGGGGTATCAACCGAAAGTTGGGACCCGATGTTAAATTACCTCTGCTCCTCAAAGCTCCCAGAAGAAACCCTCGCTGTATGGGAGCAGTCCCTAAACTCACGGAAAGAGTTACCACGATGGTCGGAAATGGACCAAATTTCTCACAACTCGATATTAAGTTGTAGAACGGTTAAGCATCTATAGGTCGAATAAACCGAGGCTCAACTCAGATAGCATATCCCAACGCAACACACCCGCCCAGACCCCCTCATATACTTTCAGGAACAAAACCCAAACGTTCTATACTGAAAAAAAAGGCTGTTCTCATGTAAGCTCTGTAACTCAAACCACTCGATGACAACTTGTATGAAATTTAAAGAGCTTTCCGTTTCTGATCGGAATAAATATATAAGAGAGCACAAATATTGTAAAAATTGTCTGTCACATTCACATTCAGAAAACGAGTGTAAAAGCAATTTCACGTGCGTTTATTGCCAAAGACGCCACCACTTTCTCCTCCATTACACTGCGAGCAACCACACGCCTTACCCCCCAAAACCTCAAAGAAACTTCACTACTTCTCAAGTGACAGTCGAGGAAGAACAGCCCTGCTCCTCTAAGCAGGCATCAAAAAACTCAAAGGCAAATGAAAGCGGTTGAACAAAAACTCTATCCCACTATTCGAGTATCAAAGAAAGGACATTGCTTCCCACAGCAAATATTCCCATTCTCCACAAAGGAGAAATAACTCACATCAGAGCTCTCATTGACCAAGGCTCTCAAAAAACTTTTATAACATCCCGTATACAAAAGTTACTTGGTCTCCCCACCACAAAAGCCAACTACCAAATTCTTGGCATGGGCGGTAACAGAGTCCAAAACTTGAATAGATTATGCTCTATTACGATATGCTCAGCTAATCAAACAGTAAAAATCGCGGCTCAAGCGATAATACTGCCTCAATTGACGCACACTCTCCCATCCTTCAAAATAAAAGAAGTAGATCTAACGGAATATCTCTCACTGCCATTAGCAGATCCCAACTGCTTTACCCCAGCTAGAATAGACATGGTCATTGGTAGTGATATTATCCCCAAAATACTCATCCCAGGCCTCAAAAATAATGTAGGCGGCAGCTTAATAGCCCAAAACACAATATTTGGGTGGATATTAAGTGGACCAGTTGTGGAAGAAATCTCATTATTCTCTACTCAGGTGATTGAAACCCCTTCAGAATCACTAGGAGAATTACTCAGGAAATTCTGGGAACAAGAAGAGGTACCACCGGCACACACATACACAGACGATGATGAATACTGTGAAGCGCTCTACAAATCAACCACTCATCGACGAGAAGATGGTCGGTATGTAGTAAAGCTGCCATTCAAATCTGCATTCCTGGACTCCATCGCACTCAGGCACTCCAGACCTGCAGCACAGCAGCAATACCTCAGCGTGGAACGAACTAACGAAAAGAAAGATGAGCTTCGGAACACCTATTCAGAAGTCCTAGAGGAATATCTAACGTTAGACCACATGGAACCAACCAATTCACGAGAAATCATACGCGACGGTAAATATTTCTCCTTTTACCTACCCCATCACGTGGTGATTAAACCTGGAAGTAAAACTACTAAAGTCCGTGTAGTTTTCAATGCTTTAAAAACCTCGCATTCCGGTCTCTCCCTTAGTGACATATTACATACTGGCCCCGTTCTCCAAAACGACTTAATGCTCATTATTTAAAAATGGAGATTATACAAGTATGTATTTAACGGCGACATTGAAAAAATGTACCGCCAAATATACGTCCATAAGGAAGACCATGATTTCCAACGTGTTCTATTCCGCAGAACCCCCAATAGTCCGATAGAAGACTTCAAACTAAAAACGGTGACATTCGGTGTCAACTGCGCTCCATTCTTGGCAATAAGTACACTCCACCAATTAGCCGAGGAGACATACCACCATGGCTCTAAAATATTAAAAGGAGAGACATACGTAGATGACATCCTCTCAAGCGGACACAATCTAGACTCAGCCGGCGAATCGATACATCAAGTTATAGAAGTACTCAAGTCAGCCGGATTCACGTTAAAAAAGATCAAAGCAAACCACAAGTCACATCTGATCTTTTAGATGAAGAATTTCTCCAATTCCAAGAGGCAAGTTCTACAAAAACCCACGGAATAAAGTGGAATGCTCTCACTGATACATTCTCGTACTCAGTTGACCCCCCGTTATCATCAGAAACTGCAACGAAACGACAGATCCTCTCATCTGTCGCGAAACTTTTCGACCCGGCAGGATGGCTATCGTCTATAATGATAGCAGCGAAAACTCTTCTTCAAAAACTATGGATGGAACGAACAGACTGGGACGAAACCGTGAAGCCGATCTCAATCCACAAATGGAACACATTCAGGAAAAATCTCGCCACAATCGAAAAGATAAGGATACCTCGAAGGAAGCAATTCAGCCCAAACAGTTCCATTCAGCTAGACGGATTCTCAGATGCTTCCGAGAAAGCATTCTGCGCTTGCGTATAATATATAATTAAAATAAATAATAAATAAATACAGCAAGTAGCTGATATTTATACAACATCTATAACAGAGACCACTAAGTTTTCCGACGTTCATTCTCTTGATAGATTTCCAGTTTGGTTCCTTTTGTGAAGAGGAGGTGGCAAGAAGTGTTTGCAATATCAAATCAAATGTTGTGAGGAATGACGAACTTCCGTTTAAGTTTGTCAACTTAATCTTGCTAAATATTCTCAGCTATCGGACGCACATACTCAATCACTGTTTAGCTAATTCATGTTTTCCATCTAAGTGGAAAGTGGAAAATGTCACACCAATAGCCAAGAAAGCAGGCGCTTCATTAGTTTGTGAATTCCGGCCCATAAGTATATTACCAGGACTCTCGAAGGGGTTTGAGATGCTTATATATATCTGACGTCGTCGATAGAAATAAACTGCTTAATCCTCTACAAAGTGGCTTCATGTTCCACTTCTGTTGTTAAAGTCCTAGACGATATATCATACATCAGCCTTTCGATCAAGACCATCTAACACCATTTTGTGTTCTCGATTTTTCTAAGACTTTTGATTCTGTTAACCACAATCAAAAGGTAAAACTTGGTAATACTTGTTTCAACCATGTGCATATGTACTCTGGGATCTATATTAGATCCTCTATTATTTCGTATTTTCATTAACGACATTTTTTAACGACATGTACATATTCACGCATACATGCCTATGCTGATGATGTACAGTTATATATCTCTGGTGAATTGGATTCGATTCAGCTAGTATGCCAACAACTTAATGAAGACTTGAGCTCAATATAAGGATGGTCTACGAAAAATTTACTTTCCCTCAATGCGCAAAAATCTTGTGTACTGACCGTGGGTAAGGATAAAATCTTGGCCTCCGAGTTACAATGAAGTTGTGAGTAAAATATCTTTTACTTTACGCTGTCTTAGGTAACTTCATCCCATGTGCCGGTTAACACTAAGAAAAAGTTAATTAACAGTTTAACTGTTTAATTGGGGTGTAATGAGGTGTAGTCAAGGGGGTGTAATGAGGTGTATACTGTCTATACTCAATTCCTACTGTTGAAGCCAGCGACTCGATATATACCTAAATGTGTAAAATCTTTAAACTAACTCGCCTATCGGGGTCGTGCGCTGGATTTGGGACCCGCCACGTAGAAACCAGCTCCGATGAAAAAGTTATCAATGCCTCGGATGAGATACCCCCTTTTTGTTGACGACCCCCGCGAACGAATTAAGGATCACGATTTGCGGGCATGCACCAGGAATGTCCGGTCCCTTAATTGGGAAGGTGCCGCTGGCTAACATCACCGCAGTCCAAGAAGTGCGATGGACGGGAAAATCGGCCATATAAAGGAGCGCAAATTTTGTGTCGGATTTCTGGTGGGAAAGATACTCCGACGTCGAGTACTGGCATTCACCCCGGTGGATGAACGTCTCACCATAATCAGCATCAAAGCGAAAGTTTTCAACATATCGTTGATTTGCACCCACGCCCCGACGGAATAGAAGGACGATGATGCCTTTTATGAGCGCCTAGAGCATACTTATGAGCGCTGCCCGACACGATGTGAAAATCGTGCTTGGCGATTTTAATGCCAGGAACAACGAAACATCTCCAAATGGGCTGAGGCTGATCGACTTCGCCGGGGCCCGAAATATGGTTGTCTGTAGCACTAGATTCCAGCACAAAAAAATTCACCAAGCTACTTGGCTGTCTTCAGATCGGAAAACTTCCAACCAGATCGATCATGTTGTGATAGCCGGAAGACATGTATCCAGTGTTTTAGATATGTGTACCTCCCGAGGTCCTAACATTGACTCGGATCACTATCTTGTCGCAGCGAAGATACGCACGCGCCTCAGTGTATCGAAGAACGCCCATCAACAAACACAGGGAAGGTTCGACGTTGAAAAGCTGCAATCACAAAAGACTGACGAGCGGTTTTCTACTCGACTTGCTCACCTGCTCTCTGAGAGCACTCATCAGCAACCCGGTATAAGGGAACTGTGGGACGGCATTGCAAACTCCCTACGTACAGCTGCAAATGTAACCATTGGTTTTCGGAAAGGTCGCAAAAACAGCTGGTACGATGAGGACTGCCGTGCCGCAGTGGAGAGAAAACAGACTGCCTACGGAGATGGTGAACCCGAAACTCCAATTGACGACGATGGAAAAGTTGTTCCGTTGCCCGACTATGAAGAATTGCGAATATCAATCGTCCGCTTAAAAAACAACAAACCGGCAGGGGCCGATGGATTACCAGCCGAGCTATTCAAATACGACGGCGAAGAACTGATCAGGTGCATGCATAAGCTTCTGTGCAAAATATGGTCGGATGAAAGCATGCCGACGATTGGAATTTAAGTGTGCTCTGCCCGACCCACAAAAAGGGGCATCCCACAGTCTGCGCCAATTACCGTGGAATAAGCCTTCTTAATATCTCATATAAGGTCCTATCAAGCGTATTGTGTGAAAGACTAAAGCCCACCGTCAACAAACTGATTGGACCTTATTAGTGTGGCTTTAGACCTGGTAAGTCAACCATTGACTAGATATTCACCATGTGCTAAATCTTGGAAAAGACCCATGAAAAGAGAATCGACACCCACAACCTTTTCGTCGATTTGAAAGCCGCCTTCGGCAGCACGAATAGGAGCTGCCTTTACGCCGCTATGTCTGAATTTGAAGTCCCCGCAAAACTAATACGGCTTTGTAAACTGACGTTAAGCAACACTAAAAGCTCCGTCAGGATCGGCAAGGACCTCTCCGAGCCGTTCGATACCGAGGTTCGAGGTTTCAGATAGGGTGATTCCTTATCGTGTGACTTTTTTAATTTAATGCTGGAGAAAAAAATACGAGCTGCAGAGCTGAATAGAGAAGGTACAATCTTCTATAAGAGTGTACAGCTGCGTGTATATCTCCTGTCATCACACAAACAGTCGTCGCAATCGCGACTTGGCTCCCATGTCACTGCCTATCAAGGAACCAGCATCAACACCAATAATAATGTCAGCCTTGAAATCCAGCGCAGAATCACCAGATGCTACTTTGGACTAAGTAGGCAGTTGAAAAGTAAAGTCCTCTCTTGGCGAACGAAAACCAAACAATTCAAGTCTCTCATCGTTCCCGTCCTACTATATGGTGCGGAACCATGAAGGATGACAATATCTGATGAGTCGGCGTTAGGAGTTTTCGAGGGAAAAGTTTTGCGTAAGATTTATGGTCCTCTTTAAGTTGGCAACGGCGAATATCGCAGACGATGGAACGATGAGTTGTACGAGTTATACGATGACATTGGCATAGTTATTGAATGACGAGACAGCGGCTAAGCTGGCTAGGCCGTGTTTTCCGGATGGATACGCATACTCCAGCTTTGATAATTTTCGATGCAGTACCCGCCGGTGGAAGCAGCGGAAGACGAAGATCTCCACTCCGTTGAAAGGACCAGGTAGAGAAGGAACTGGCTGTACTTAGTACTTGCAATTGGCGCCACACAGCAAGAAGAAGAAACGAGTTGCGCAAGGCTTTTAGCTCGGCTAAAATCGCGTAAGCGGTGTCTACGTCAGTAAAGTAAGTAAGTACTTAAGTCCCTGGCCTCTTTGCCGGGGAGGAGAAGAGTATTTCCTTTAATCTAACCAAAATTCTACCTCTGTACCGAATTTAAAGTTAATCAAAACATAATTAAGATTTTTTTTTGAAATAGGTGCTCTGGCCACTTTATGGGTAAAAGTGTAGTCTTCCTGTGTATATTAGCAAAAAGCCACCTATGTACCGAGCTCCGAATAAATTCAGCAATAAGTCCAATTTTTTTTTGCCTGGTGAGGAGAAGAGTATGCCCGTTAATCTAAGCAAAAAGCCACCTATGTATAAAACTTCAAGTAAATCCAACCATAACTACGGTTCTTTGAATAGTTCGGACTCTGCTCCACCTCCCGGAAAGAAGAGTATTCCTTTGAAACTAAGCAATAAGCCACCTATGTACCGAATTTCAAATAAATAGAACCATAAATAAGATTTTTTTGAATAGGTCAACCTCTGACCCACTTCCCATTCCACCTATGTAGCAAATTTCAAGTAAATAGAAACAAAAATAATACTTTGCTTGAATAGGCAAGTGCCCTGGCCACTTTCTGGATAAAATTGTAGTCTTGCTGTGAATGTAAGCAAAAAGCCACCTATGTACTTTTTTTTGAATAGGTCCCCTGGCCACTTTCTGGAGAAAAGTGTAGTCTTGCTGTGAATGTAAGCAAAAAGCCACCTATGTACGGAGTTCCAAGTAAATGCAGCATTGAGTCCAATTTGTTTGACCTGGCCACATTCTGTAGAAAAGTGAAGTCTTCATGTGACTTTAAGCAAAAAGCCATTTATTCACGGAACTTCAAGTAAATGGAACCATAAATAGGATTTTTTGAATGGTTCAATCTCTGGCTCACTTCTCGAAGAGAAGAGCTTTCCTGTTAATCTAAGCAAATTGTTCGGTTTCTGATCCACCTCCCAGAGAGGGAATGAATTTCAAGTTAATCGAACCATAATTTAGATTTTTTTTGGAATAGGTGGCCTGTCCACTTTCTGGGTAAAAGTGTAGTCTTCCTGTGAATATTAGCAAAGAGCCACCTATTCACCGAACTGCAAGTAAATGGAACCATAAATAAGTTTTTTTGAATAGTTCAATCTCTGACCCACATCCCATTCCACCTATGTAGCGAACTTCAAGTTAATAGAACCAAAAATAAGATTTTTTGAACAGGTCAGTGCACTGTCCACTATCTGTGGAAAAGTGTAGTCTTTTTCTGAATCTTGGAAAAAGCACCTATCCACCGAACTGAAATTAAATGGAACCATAAATAAGTTTTTCTAAGTAGCCCAATTTCTGGCCCACTTCTGGCATAATCTAAGCAAAAGGCCACAGATGTATGTATAAAACCTCAAGTTAATCGAACCATCAATACGATTCATTGATTAGTTCGGCCTCTGGTCTACCTCCCGGAGAGAAGAAGAGTCTATCTGTGAATCTAAGCAAAAAGCTTCCTATATACCGAGTTCCAAATAAACACAGCAATAAGTCCAATTTTTTTTTGCCTTGGCCACCATAAACCAGATTTTTCGAATCGGTAAGTCCCTGGCCTATTTCCCGGTGAAGAGAAGAGTATGCCTGTTCTTGCTAGCCTTAAGGGGGCCGGAATTCCTCCTGAGTTCCGGAGGCGGGGATCGTGGAAAGTACCGGTCTTCGCTGAAAATGAAAATAAAAGTGTTCCTTCTTTTTTTTGAAAGGTTCAGTTATGACCAATTGAGTTGTTTATTCGCACAAGAGAATTAAATACAAATATATACAAAATGTATTTCTAAAAAAAGGAGAAAAGTACAAAAACACCAAATGCACTCACCGAGGATGTCGTTGATATGGCTGATAAACGCGAAAAGAGGACATTAGAACGGTAACCTTGGTCTTTTATAGACATGTAAAAATTGAAATTTTAAGAAACGGTACCATCTGGAAATATTCCGCAAGTGAATGGACATTTTTATGAGTTCCTTATCAGCGACATCTCGCGGTGGTGTTTCTGAGTGCTAAGTAGTGTTGTATGCACGAACATGCCGCCCGCCTTGCAGCGACACTGCAATATATGATATAAAATACAATCAAAGGTTTTTACTAAGTAAAAATTTTTTTGTTTTTTACAATTCAGCTTTATAATTTAATAAATACTTCAACATTTTTGTAATTCATTTTTCTATTTCAAGTTTTTGGTTCTTTACCTCTACATTTGTATATTGTATCTTAAAACTAAGTCTGCTTCTGCACCCGCTTCTTCTCAGAACGGTGTACTGCCGGAGGGCATCCATCCGAATATGGTGTTCTGTGCTGCTGGTCGTGTGGGGGTAGCTGCCAGTAGTCCGGGACGGAGAATCACGGTGTAAACTTCAGTGTCGAGAATCAGCGACACGTTACTTGTGCGGTGGAAATTGTTGTCCGCTAGCCGCATGTTGTCGAGCTCGCCTCGGATTCTTGCGTCCAAGGTTCGCTCCGGGGTGATTCTTGAAAGGCTTGCCTTCACCATGGCGGCCACATCGAGGCGTTCACGCCATCGCTTCAGCGCAAGATTACACGCTTCGCATCGTCCTCTTGGTAGCGCGTGAAGTTGATGCGCCAACGCCCGAGAAATTGTCGACTTATTTTGCCCAGGGTCGACAATAGCCCGAACAACGTGCCACTTTCCTGCAGCGAATACTTTGGCCGATGTTGTTGGTGTGAGGACAGCATGCCCTGACACTGATCGGCTTTGGCCTATGATCCGTTCTCGTTCACGTTTCGATGCGAATGTTCCTGGTTGCGCCGATGTTTGTGTTGCGTTTGTCGACTGCTGTTCCTTCTCGGCGTGATTGTCGACACTTTCTGTATCGCCGACCGAATCCTTAACAGAGTAGGTCTAAAATTCGGTTGCGATTTTCTGCCTGGGGTCTCGTTCACGGGCGGTTGCAGGTCGTTCTCGCCTGCTTCTATGATGAGCACTTCCTCATCGGTACTATCTAGTGAACTGGCACTATACGGGTTGTATCTGCGTCGTGTAACTTCGCCTTCATTCTGCTCCAGCGACACGTCTTCCTGTGTGTGATGCTCCTCACCAAGGTGTAGGAGACTGTGGTGCCGCTGTTCGCATCGGTCGCAATTCCTGGCAGGAGTGCATTTTTTGACATATATTGCCTCGTGACTATTCCTTTCGCTGTCCTGATCTCCACTACTCTAACTCGATTGTTGTGACCTGAAAAGACCCTAATGACCCTGCCAAGTCGCCACTCATTCGGGGGAGGTTATCTTCTTTGATAACGACGAAGTCATCCACTTCGATGTTTAGTTGGGGCGATTGTCACTTCACGCGTCTCTGCTATTCCTTAAGGTACTCCGCTTTCCATCGCCGCCAGAATCCTTGATGAATTGCTTTGATCTTTTGCCAGCGGTTGACGATCGATATCGGGTTGTTATAGAAGTTTATTTCTATATATTACGTGTATATAATTAATTTAATATTTTTTTTTAAATAAAATTTATTTCACCAGAAGTAAACAATATGAAAATGAAAATTATAATAATTCAAAAAACGAAAATAATTAAAAATTAAAAATTCAGTAACATAAAAATTGAAAAGTTGAAAATTGTAAGTTACAAATGTTAAGGTAAATTCCTACATTTACTTCCCCTCCAGTGAAACGCATATTTATTAATATTAATTAAGGTTAAATGTAACTTTTTTTGTTAGGTGTTTATCAGTGTAGTTGTGTTTCGTGAAGAAGTGGTTGACATAATGTTTGCAGGTTTAAGTAAACCTATTGATATTGTTTTAATTTTATTTCCATATTATATTTCAAAAGTTTTGTTATGTTTGGATATAACTTTATATGGTGTTGAGTTGAAAATTAGACTTATGAATAACTTTAACAAATACGTATTTACAAGTACTTAAATTTTTAGGAATGAAACTATTTTCTTTATTATGAGGTATTACTTTCGATCGAACAAGTGAGAAATGTTTACTTAATTTAGAAAGAATTTCATTTGCATTTTCGATTTCGCTATTAAAATTATTATTGGAAACAATAAGTTCACCCGGAAGCCTTAGTGTTTTGCCATAAATTACTTCAGCTGAAGAACATTTTAAATCTTCTTTAATCGCTGATCGTAAACCTAAAAGAGTCCCCGGTAAAATTTCAGACCAATAAACTGAATCTTTTGATGCTGTAATTGCAGTTTTCAAAGTTCTATGAAAGCTTTCAATCATTCCATTTGACTGCGGATGATATGGAGAGGTGTGTATTTTATGAGAACCTAATAACTTTGTTAATTCATTAAATAATTTTGAAGTGAATTATGTTCCTTGATCTACCGTTATATTGAGTGGAATACCGAGACGGGAAACATGATTTTTGATAAATGTAGTTGCAACAGAAACAGCTGAAATGTCTTTAAGTGGATATGCTTCCGGCCAACGAGTATGTCTGTCAATGATTGTTAATATGTATCGATTCTCTTTTGAAACTGGAAGAGGTTCTACTAGATCCATATGAATATGTTCAAATCGTCCAGAAGGAATATTAATCTTTTGAATTGTAGTTTTTGTATTCTTAGTAACTTTAGATTTTTGACAGTTAATGAAAGACGATGTCCAACTATTAATTTCTTTACGCATATTAGGCCAAAAATATTTAGATTGAATAAGACGTCGAGTGAAAGAATGAATTTTTTTAAAAATAATTTTTCTCATATGGTCTAAAAGGTGTTTGTGTAACATCACACCAAATATTGAGATTTATAATAGGTACATTAATTTCTTTTAAATCACTATTAGAATTTGGATCTGAAATAATATTTTTAATTATTTCGGATTTTTGTTGTTCTTCATAAAGGTATTGGTAATTAATGTCTTTTGTTGTAATTGAATTAATTTCTGGGATACGAGAAAGAGTATCAGCAATTTTATTATCTTTACCACAAATATATCTAATATAATTAGTAAATTGGGCAATATATTCTATATGTCTAATTTGACGAGGAGACCTATCTGCTTTAGAATTTAGAACACGTGTAAGTGGTTTATGATCAGTGTAAACAGTGAATACTCTACCCTCGAGAAAATGTTTAAAGTGTTTAATTGAATTATATATTGCCAAAGTTCTCTATCGAATGTTGAATAATTAATTTCAGTTGGAGTTAATTTTCGCGAAACGGTTCTAATGTGTTATTACTCTTTTGTTGTAAAACAGCTCCAATAGCAACATTTGAATCATCTACTGCAATTGATAATTGACCGTTTTTGTCAAAATGTGTTAATAAAGTTTTTTGTGCGAAAAGTTTTTTAACATTTTCAAGAGCTTGTGTGGTTTCATCTGTCCATTTTAATTCTTTAAGTTTATTTTTAATTGTAAATGTTAACATTTCGTGCAGAGGACTTAATTCTGCTGCTAACATTTTAATATACCTATGATAATAATTTACCATACCTAAAAATTTTTGTAATTTGTTAATCGACAGAGGTTTTTCAAATTCTAAAATTGTTTCAATACGCTCTAAAGAAGGTCTGATCCCTTCACTTGAAGTTTCATAGCTAAGAGCATTTAATTTATTTGTTCCAAAAACACATTTTGCTGGTTTAATATTTAAATTGTAATTTTCAAGTGTTTTAAATAATGATTTTAATTTTTCAATATGTTGATCTTCATTATCACTAACTACAAGAATATCATCTATGTAAACAAATACGAAATCTAATACAGAAAATACTTCATTAATAAATCGTTGAAATGTTTGAGCACTGTTTGTAAGTCCGAAAGGCATACGTACAAATTCAAACATTCCAAAAGGTGTGGTTATTGCTGTTTTGTGTATATCTTCCTCAGCCATTGGTATTTGATGATATGCACGAACTAAATCAATTTTTGAAAATATTGTTTTATCTTTTAAATCAATATTTAAATCGTGAATGTGAGGTAACGGGTAAGGATCTGGAATAGATATAAAATTTAATCTTATATAATCCCCACATGATCTCCAATCATTGGTTCTTTTTTGGGAACTAAATGAAGAGGAGATGTGGTATGTGAATTTGATGGTGGACAAATACCAGTTTTAACTAAAATTTCGAATTCAGTTTTTGCTAACTTTAATTTAATAGGATCAAGACGACGAGGTTTAGAAAAAGGAAGAATCCCTTTTGTTTCAATTCTGTGAACCGTATGGTGTTGCACTGGTTTAGTGTAATCTGGTTCACAAGTGATAGATGGAAATTCATTTAAAATATTCGTAAATTTGTTTTCAATAATGGCAATTCGAAAAGAGAAAATGTCGCAAAAACCAGTAGATCCAGAAATTTTAAATTTTGTTGTTAAATCTGTTATTTCTTTATTTTTGATATCTACTAAAATTCCAAATTTTTCTTAAAAATTAGCACCAATAATTGGAGTTGAAATATCGGCAATAATAAATGGAAAATCGAAATCTCTTCTTAAACCTAACTCAAGTTTTAAAAGTTTTGTTCCAAATGTTTCTTTATTAGATCCATTTGCAGCTGAAAGTTTAAGATCAGAATTTTTTTTATATGATTTGAATTTTGAGGAAGGTATAACTGAAACAATTGCGCCTGTATCAATCAAAGAATTTAGTTTGTTAAATTTATCGAAAATAAAAAGGCGACGTGTAAGTTTACTAATACTTCCATTATCAGCCAACGTCATAATGGAACGTTTTAGTTTAAAGAATTTGCATTTGAAATATTTGTGTTTATTTTAAAATGGCAAGGTTGAACGCATTTGAAGGCATTATTCTTAAATTTTATATCATACCAACAAATATTATTTTGATTATTATTATTCCGGGGTCTTGATGAATTTCTTGACCCAGATTTATATCTATCTCTAGATCTAGATCTAGATCTAATTTGTAATTCATTAATATCTTCTATAATTTTGTTTAAAGTTTGATATATTCCAGTTGTTAAGTCAGTTAAGTTTTTAATACATTGTTCTAAAATATTATTATTATTATTAAAGGTTGAGGTTATTGCAGATACTTGAGGTTTATGAATTAAATTGAAAATTTTATCAGCTAACATAATAATTTCATTTTTATTTTGATTACTAGAAGAAGCTAAATGAATTTTAATTTGTTGAGGTAGTTTACGAATCCATGATTTAAAAAGTAATTCATGATTAACAATTGAATTTGAACCAGTTAAAGATTCCATATATATAAAAAGCTCTGAAGGTGAACGATCACCAAGTTCAGTATTTGAAAATAATTGTTCCAATCTCTTTTCTTCACTAAGAGAAAATCTTTCACAAAGAACTTTCTTAATTGTTTCATATTTCTTCGACAACGGAGGTGGATTAACAACATCGATAATTTTGAAAATAGTTTCTCGTTGAAGAGCAATTAAAACATTTTGAAATTTAATGTTATCATTATAAATGTTGTTAATTTCAAATTGTCCTTCAACAAGTAAACACCATGCTTCAGGACATTCATTCCAAAACGGAGGTAATTTAATAGAATTGGAATTCGGTCTAAAATTATGTGTATGAATGTCTTGTGTTAAATTTTGTGTTGTATTTAAATCTGTATTAGAGTTCGTGATTTCATTTTGTGGCCGAGTTGTTGTAAAATTACGTGTGCAAATGGGTGATCTATGCAAGATTTGGAGAAGGAGTTTTTAAATATTTAAACAAAAATTAAATTAAGATTTAAAATGCAATATAAAATTAAATAAAATTAATAATGCTTGTATATACATATGTATAATTTTCAAATAAATAACTTGCTGTGATTTTTCTTGATGTACAAATTGTTGATATTGATGTTGATTGAAGCGTTAGTTGATATTAATAAATATGCGTTTAATTTGCTCAATTTTTGTAGTTGCGCACCGGAAAAGGTAAATAAAGAGTTATAATCACATCGTAGTTCATCAATTTTATTAAACTCAGATGATCTCAAAAGCAGTTCAGGAATTGGTAGCAATAACGCATTAGGAAGTTGCGTTGGTGGTTATGTCACTAATGTTACCAATTCGCCTGTTGTGATGGTAAGTTGCACTATAACACTTTCTCAAGTTAAATTCAATCAATTAACACTCCTGGCAGGATCGCCAATTATATAGAAGTTTTTTTCTATATATTTATATAAAAACTTTAATTTTTAATTTTTTTTTAATAAAATTTATTTCACAAGAAGTAGATAGTTTGAAAATGAAAATTATAATAATTCAGAAAATGAAAATATTTGAAATTAAAAATTCAGTAAAATAAAAATTGAAAAGTTGAAAATTGTTAGATTCCTACATCGGTTGTCTCCGGTTGCCCCATCGCATGTAGAGGGCTCCCGACCAAGAAATGTCCAGGGGTGAGGGGTTCCATTGGGGGATGGGGCCATGTGCAGAAGTTCACGCAAGTGAGGAAAGTTTTTGACTGCCATTCACCTGGGAGTGGCCAGAAATGATTCTTTTGCATATAGTTCAAGCAGCTCACGACTTCCGGTCTTAGACCACGTATCCCTTGGGTAGCCAACGAACATCCGTTTGGAGGCGAGCTAAAATTAGAAGGTGAATCCCATGCGGTTGTGCGAAGGGTTTGGAACCCACCACATGAAAAAACAACTCAATGAAAAACCAATTTAACCTCGGATGAGAGACCCCCCTTTTGATGACGACCCCCGTAAATGTTTTAAGGATTACGATTTTAGAGCATGTACCTGGAATGTCCGGTCCCTTAATTGGGAAGGTGCCGCTGCCCAGCTGGTTGATGTCCTCATAAAGTTAAAGGCTGACATCACTGCCGTCCAAGAATTGCGATGGACGGGACAAGGACGGAAGAAGGTGGGTCCTTGTGAAATTTACTACAGCGGCCATATAAAGGAGCGCAAATTTGGTGTCGGATTCGTGGTGGGAGAGAGACTCCGTCGCCGAGTACTGGCATTCATTCCAGTGGATGAACGTCTAGCCACAATTCGCATCAAGACAAAATTTTTCAACACCACTCTAATTTGCGCCCACGACCCGACGGAAGAGAAGGATGACTTGACCAAAGATGCCTTTTACGAGCGCCTCGAACACACTTATGAGCGCTGCCCCCGACACGACGTAAAAATTGTGCTTGGCGACTTCAACGCTAGGGTGGGCAAAGAAGGTATCTTTGGTACGACTGTCGGAAAATTCAGCCTCCATGACGAAACATCTCCAAATGGGTTGAGGCTGATCGACTTCGCCGGGGCCCGAAATATGGTTGTCTGTAGCACTAGATTCCAGCACAAAAAATTCACCAAGCTACTTGGCTGTCTCCAGATCGGAAAACTTCCAACCAGATCGATCATGTTGTGATAGACGGAAGACACATATCCAGTGTTTTAGATATGCGAACGTTCCGAGGTCCCAACATTGACTCGGATCACTATCTTGTCGCAGCGAACATATGCACGCGCCTCTGTGTATCGAAGAACGCCCATCAACAAACACAAGGAAGATTCGACGTTGAAAAGCTGCAAGCACAACAGACTGCCGAGTGGTTTTCTACTCGACTTGCACACCTGCTCTTTGAGAGCACTCATCAGCAACCCGGTATAAGGGAACTGTGGGACGGCATTACAAACTCCCTACGTACAGCTGCAAACGAAACCATTGGATTTCGGAAAGGTCGCAAAAACAGCTAGTACGATGAGGACTGCCGTGTCGCAGAGAGAGAAAACAGACTGCCTACCTCGCAACCTTGCGATCAACCACAACACGTGCGGGGTGGGATAGATACCGAGAACTGAAGAGGGAAACAAGACGCGTCTGCACGATGTACGAGAAGCTTGAGAAGCTGGCAGACAAGAGTAACGCTCGAAAATTCAACGAAAAAATACGGCGACTTACAGAAGGTTTCAAAACCGGAGCAAACTCTTGTAGGACCCAGGGAGGTGAGCTAGTAACAGATGCCCAGAGTATACTCGATTTATGGAGGGACCACTTCTCCAGCCTGCTGACTGGCAGTGAACAGGAAACACGCGGAGATGGTGAACCCGTTACCCGACTATGAAGAAGTCCGAATAGCAATCGTCCGCTTAAAAAACAACAAAGCGGCAGGGACCAATGGATTACCGGCCGAGCTATTCAAATACGACGGCGAAGAACTGATCAGGTGCATGCATCAGCTTCTTTGCAAAACATGGTCGGATGAAAGCATGCCCGACGATTGGAATTTAAGTGTGCTCTGTCCGATCCACAAAAAAGGCGATCCCACAGTCTGCTCCAATTACCGTGGAATAAGCCTTCTTAATATCGCATATAAGGTCCTATCAAGCGTATTGTGTGAAAGACTAAAGCCCACCGTCAACAAGCTGATTGGACCATATCAATGTGGCTTTAGACCTGGTAAGTCAACCATTGACCAGATATTCACCATGCGCCAAATCTTGGAAAATACCCATGAAAGAGAACCGACACACACCATCTTTTCGTTGATTTCAAAGCAGCCTTCGACAGCATGAATAGGAGCTGCCTTTACGCCGCTATGTCTGAATTTGGAATACCCGCAAAACTAATACGGCTTTGTAAACTGACGTTAAGCAACACTAAAAGCTCCGTCAGGATCGGGAAGTACCTCTCCGAGCCGTTCGATACCGAGGTTCGAGGTTTCAGACAGGGTGATTCCTTATCGTGGGACTTTTTTCAATTTAATGCTGGAGAAAATAATATGAGCTGCAGAGCTAAATAGAAAAGGTACAATCTTCTATAAGAGTGTACAGCTGCTGGCGTACGCCGATGATATCGACATTATTGGCCTCAACAACCGCGCCGTGAGTTCTGTCTTCTCCAGACTTGATAAAGAAGCGAAACGAATGGGTCTGGTAGTAAATGAGGGCAAGACGAAATATCTCCTGCCATCAAACAAACAGTCATCGCATTCGCGACTCGGCTCCCATGTCACTGTTGACAGTCATAACTTCGATGTCGTAGATAATTTCGTCTATCTAGGAACCAGCATTAATACCAACAACAATGTCAGCCTTGAAATCCAACGCAGAATCACTCTTGCCAACAGGTGCTACTTTGGAATGAGTAGGCAATTGAAAAGTAAAGTCCTCTCTGGACGAACGATAACCAAACTCTACAAGTCCCTCATCATACCGGTCCTACTATATGGCGCAGAAGCGTGGACGATGTCAATATCTGATAAGTCGGCTCTAGGAGTCTTCGAGAGAAAAATTCTGTGAACGATTTATGGTCCTTTGTGCATTAACAACGGCGAATACCGCAGACGATGGAACGATGAGCTGTGCGAGCTATACGATGATATTGACATAGTTCAGCGAATGAAGAGACAGCGGCTACGCTGCTTTGAAAGTATTTGATGCAGTACCCGTTGGTGGAAGCAGAGGAAGAGGAAGACCTCCACTCCGTTGGAAAGATGAAGTGGAGAGTGACCTGGGTGCACTTGGCATTTCCAACTGGCGACAGGCAGCGAAAAGAAGAGAAGAATGGCGCTCTTATATTGATTCGGCTATAACCGCGTAAGAGGTGCCAACGCCAATAAAGAAGAAGAAGAGGGGTTCCGTTGTGTCGGGGTCGGCTGACAGCGGGCTAATTGGTCTTGAGTTTAGGCACGCTTCGATTCTGGTTAGCAACGTTGAAAACTCCTCCATCGTGAAGCGCATTGATTCTGCCACCTTCCTGAAACGCGTTTTAAAACTTTTTATTCCGGCTTCCCATAATCCTCCCATATGTGGCGCCCCGGGAGATATAAATTGCCAGCTCAACTCTTGATGAGTAAAAGATTGGACAGTCAGTTGTGATGCCGCTTTGACGAAGTTTTCGAAGTGCTGCTTCATTGTTTTGTTAGCACCTACGAAATTCGTGCCATTAGCGGAATATAAGTTGCGTGGGCATCCGCGTCGAGCTACAAATCGATTGAAGGCGCCTATGAAGGTGGAGGTAGACAAATCGCTCAGTACGTTCTGGGGGTAAAGCTGCCATTATTTGTTCTCGCGTTTTTTTTTCTGTAAATGACATAAACTTTACAATTATTAACAGTATTTTTTACAAGATTTTTCATCCGTACGATCCAAATTCTGATCTCAGCAATCTCACCATTAATTGATTTTCTCCGTGGAGCGAAATGAAATGGGAGAACTTTACGTTTAATATAGAGAATTGGCAATCGTAAGGTAAAATCACTGGAAAACGCTCATTGTACGTCAAGTTTGCCAACGTAAGTCTTCCACCGACTCTCATTACTCCATTTCCATCGAGAAATGGGTTGAGAGTTTTAATGGAGCTCCTTGCGCTGATTTGCTTCAAAGTGTTCAGTGCCTGATATTCTTCCGCGTAGCCTCGTTTCTGTGCGAGCAGAATCCATCGATTCTTGGCTGCTCGAATTTCTTCTGTGGTGATCTCCAGATGATTTTCTTCCAGTAGTTGGCGCGGTTTTTAGTAACTTCGCTTGTAGAACCTGAAAATTATGGCGACTATCCGCAACGCTCGGGAGAAGTCCGAGAATCGCTCTAGAATGTCTTCTTGTTTGTTTACTATTGTCGTATGGACTCTGGTACCCTTTTGCTTCAGTTCGGTCTTCAGATACAGCTCCTTTTCGTGATACGGCGATTCGTCTTGTGGTTTTTCTAACCAACTTGGTCCATGCCACCATAGCCTACTTTTGGCTAACTCTTGAGGTGACACTCCTCGGCTGCCACGAATGTTGTCCAGGAGCATGGGGGTTTCATCAGCCACGAGACCACGATGGTAGAATCGGTCCATTTGTGTACGACCGGTTGAGCGATTTCAAACTGTGAGAGCAAAGTGTTAATCAATTCGGATAGTAACAGCGCTCCGCATAACTCTAATCGTGGAAGCGATATGGTTTTTACGGGTGTTACCTTGGTCTTACCTACAAGTAAGTGCATTACGTTCCTTAACTTTTACATATATAGCAGCCGCATATGCCTTCTCGCAGGCATCACAAAAACCGTGAAACTCTGTCTCGGCCCAAGGGGTGAAATGAAACCTTTTTGGAATGCGTTGTCAGCAATATATGGTATACGTAATTATTTAGGAACTGTTCCCAACGTAAATAAAGATTACGGGGTAAGCTTTCGTCCCAGTCTATTTTCACGACAATAGGACCCAACCAACCTACGGGATCGAACAGCTTAGCTACGGATGATAGCACTTCCCTCTTGGAATAGCTATGTCTTACCTGAATATATTACACATTAAAGTAGAAGGCATCCTGAGCGGCATTTCATCTTATGCCCAGCATTTTTGCTTCGCTCAGATCGTCGATTTCCAGAAACTCTTCTTTTAGTAGGTGCTTTTTTGACAGGTCGTCTAGAATTCCTCTGAAGTTTGACGTCCATTTCCAAAGTGGGAATCCATCGCTTTATAGTGATTTTATAAGCTGGTCACGGATTTGAATGGCACTTTTACTATCATGAGCTCCAGCCAGGACATCATCTACATACACATAGTTCTTCAACACCCCTGCTGCTAAAGGCCAGCGGTCGCTGATGTCATCTGCCAACTGAAGAAGGGTTCTTATGGCCAAGTATGGGGCACAATTCACGCCAAATGTCACCGTCAGGAGTTCATAATCCTGTAACTCATCGTTCTGGGATCCTCTGTAGACAATCCTTTGGTATCGTGTGTTACCTGACTGTAAGCGAATCTGCCGATACATCTTCTCTATGTCGGTGTTGAAGACGTATTTGAAGAACCGCCACTTTAACAGTAGGCAGACGAGATCAGCTTGAAGTAGTGGGCCCTGGTGAAGCACGTCATTTAGGCTGATCCCGTTAGATAATGGTGCAGAGGCGTTGAAAATCACTCGTACTTTGGTGGTAGTACTGTCCGGCTTTATAATTGCATGATGATGGAGGTAGAATGTATCCTGGGACTGGTCTCGTCTAACATCTTGGCTTCGTACCATATGACCCATCTGAATGTATTCCTGTAGCGCTCTGTCATAATCGGTCTTGAGTTCAGGCTTTCCCAGCATTGTGGCTTCGCTCCGCAAGAACTGTTGAATCGCGCTGCTTTTCGACTTTCCCAAGTTGACATCTGTTGGAAATTCTTGTCGGAATGGCAGCGACACCAAATATCGTCCTTCTTCATCCCTCACGGTAGTCCGTCTGAATTGTTCTTCGCAGAATGAATCCTCTAGATTCATCCGATTTTTCCAGTTGGGGAATTCCTCTAACTCCTAAACTCGTGTTAGCTGTTCCCCAGCTACTTCCGTGAAATAAGTCGAGCAGAGCGATTCTTGCCTTGAAGGTCGTTGACTGTTTCTGTGCTAAAAGTGAACCTAGAATATCTTTCTTTATTTTATTTTTATCACCGAAGGGTATAAGTCAGCGCCAATTATCACATCAATTCTTTGGCTCCTAAAGAAGTGGGTATCAGCTAGCTTAAGTGGGGGCAGAGATTCAATCTGTGATTGATCTACTGTAAATTTGGGAAGGTCTCCTGCCAATTGGGGTAGAACCAGGCCTCTTGCCTCGATTCTAAACGGGGGGTATATAGGAGAACCTATAACGAAATGTACGACTTTACGCACCTTAGCAGTGATTGTAGTGCTGATTCCACTTACTTGGGTGTCAACGCTTTGAGTTCGCAAACCGATGCGTTTTTGCAACCGCTCAGTGATGAACGTTGCCTCCGATCTTGAATCCAGAAGGGCTCTGGCTACATAATTCACATTTTTTGCAACAGTTGCAAATAATGCTTGAACATTCGCATTACTACCCGATGGTTGAAGAGATCAATTGTTGTCTGTAGTTGGCCGTGATGGCTGTATCGCGATTCGGTTCCCAGTGGGATAACGATGTAGTAGAGAGTGGTGTCTTTGATGACAGCTTAAAGAATTGAATGGACTCTTACAGTCTCTTGCGAGGTGAGAATATGCAAGGCAATTCATGCACAAATTGTATTTTCGCACCGCTTTCACACGATCATCGACCTTCATAGCCAAAAATTTCGGACAACTCTTCAGAACATGTGTTTTATCCGAACACAACCTACATGCCGATTGAGCGAATTGACCAACACGGGCTGAAACTTTCTTGTTGAACTGTGGCTGGGAAACTTTATTTGATAATAACCTGGCAGAACGTGAACTTTGTATGTCAGATACAGTCTCTAAAGTTTGGAATCTATTGGTAAGGAACTGTTCTAATTCCTCCCACCTCGGAATTTCGGCCTTATTTATGATACTTTGTAATCTGCGTGATACCAAGAAAATTAATATTGCATCCCAGTTACCGATATCAATTTCGTACATTTGCAAAACGGTGTTACAATTGTTCACTTCCCGTTACAGATTTTTTATTTCCATACCACGTTCATTCATTACGGACGGTAAATTGAAAAGCGTTTTTAATTGGTTGTTGACCATTATTCGCTTATTTTCATAACGATCGGACAGGTTTTGCCACGCGGCAGTAAATCCTTCATTGGTCAGTGGGGATTTTTTAACAATATCTCTTGCCTCCCCACAGGTTTTTTGTATTAGGTAGTACAACTTTTCCACCGGACGTATACTCGAATTATTAATATAGATGGCGGTAAATAAATGGCGGAAAGATGGCCATGCCATATAATCTCCATAAAAAACTTCGGTGTCACATACTGGGGTAGATTCATACTCGCGCGCGGTGCCGTATCCATCTCTCGTACGACAGGATTTACTGTCGACGAACTTTGCTTGCATTGGGAGTGTCGTCATACAACTCTTGTAATGCATTACATGCGCGCAAGAAATCATTTGAATTAGCCATTTTTCCAGCCCACTTAATTTCGGACAGACGCGCTTACGAATGGTAAAAAAAATCTTTCAATTTTATACGGGGGTTTATAAGCTTTAAAAATTAAAATCGCCAAAAAAATCTTTTCAAAGAAAAATGGTTTACCGTTTTTAGGGGGACTTGCTGCTTTCGAAGCTTCAAGTCAAAAATATAAAATTCAGGAAAAAAAACACCAAAAAATTTTTCTAGTGTAGGCGGGGTACTCGAAGCTTTCGAAGCTTCAAGTAAAAATATAAAATTCGGAAAAAAACAACACGAAAAAATTTTTTCAAGTGTAGGCGGGGTACTTGATGCTTTTGAAGCTTCAAATAAAAATATAAAAGTCGGAAAAAAACAACACGAAAAAATATTTTAAGTGTAGGCGGGGTACTTAATGCTTTCGAAGCTTCAAGTCAAAAATAAAATTCGGAAAACACAACACAAAAAAACTTTTTCAAGTGCATGTGGGTTACTTGATGCTTTCGAAGCTTCAAGTTAAAATATAAAAGTTAGAAGAGAAACAAAAAAGAAAACACAAAAAAAATTTTCCAAAAAAAAACGACGGTGGGCCGTTGGTATGGGCCTTGCTGCTGGCGCTCTAACTATTATTTGGGATTGCGCTTTGCTAAATGACACTACCCTAGTGTCGCTACAATCCCTGGGTCAACTTCACTTCACTAGTG
The DNA here is from genome assembly GCA_037013455.1 of Ceratitis rosa. Taxonomy (NCBI): domain Eukaryota; kingdom Metazoa; phylum Arthropoda; class Insecta; order Diptera; family Tephritidae; genus Ceratitis; species Ceratitis rosa. Next base: position 1,495,211 of record JAWMAG010000014.1, on the reverse strand, counting down.
GGGCGCTTTACGCTTCGGCTCCGTCACTGCCTGCGCTTCCACTTGCTCACTTCACTTCACTAGAACCTTATGACCTCCGTCGGCGCTCCGTTACGTCGCTCTCCTTTACCATTTCCTTATTATAAGAATTTTTCCACTTCTAATGGGAACATGTAACGGAGTTTTTCCCGCACTTTTAGCAAATTTGTATTGCCTTTTTTTTTGTTTTCGATATTTTCTGGGAATTTTCCCGACTTGCAATTCGCGCACTTTTAACAAATTTAGCCGTTTTTCAATATTTTCTGGGAATTTTCCCGATTTTCAAATGTATATATATATATTTCGATTTTCGCTCACTTTTATGCGATTTATATTTCTTCTTATTTCGATGTTTTTATGGGAATTGCTCTATTTTCACATTTATAAAATTTTTGAGGGTTTTCACACACGTACATATGTATATGTATTATTTCGCGCACTTTTTATGCAATTTATATTCCTTTTTAGTTTGATATTTTTATGGGAATTTTCCCATTTTCATATTTACCCAATTTTCGCGCACTTTTTGTAATTAATTATTATTTTTAACATCCCTTTTTTACGTTTTCTTGGGCTCACACACACATTATATTTTATTTCGCGCACTTTTTATATTATTATTATTTTTTTTATTAATTTTTTTCTGTATAAATACGTGCGAATGCTGTGTCCACCGGGCCGACGACGTGAGATTCCCACCGATGATTGCTCCAACGACGGCTCCCACTCCTGCTGTTCTGAAACAACTCTTCCCGAGTGCACACTTGCAGTGATGTTAAATTAACTTCTTTTTTTTTGTGTTCGCCAGTGAGCGACTTGGGCAAGATTTTAATTATTAATTTATTAAATTAAATTAATTAATTAGAAAAGAAAATAAAAGTGAAAGAAACAAAAAAAATAATAAAAATTAAAGAAAATTAATAAAAGAAATAACTTTCCCAGTCCTCTAGCAAGATCCGGCTCGAACGTACGTGGCTTATATACCAACGCTCCAACAATACAAATGTGAATATAAAAATAATTTTTTTGATATTAAAATTGTACACACCAAGTGGTTTAATGGACAATAAAGTGGCTCGTGAATAATTGAATTGTGCCGATATAAGTGCGGTTATATTTTCCGTTAAAAAGAAGCGGTGTAATATGGCAATAAATAAGTTGCAACAAAATGAAGATAATTAGATGTGATGAAAAATTGAAAGCTGGTATTTTGTCAACCGAGACTTTGCAAGTGAGAAAAAAAAAACAATGAAATTATAACAGAAATGTTGCAAGCTAAAATTTTATTACCACACCAGCAAAACTGTGTTAACTAACCTGTTTTTTGAATATATATGTGCGGTTAATGTATACGTGTACGGCACAAAGAATGAATTAATTTGTTTGAAATATTCACAATGCCACTTTGTTTTATTGTCATAAAATTTTGTTTGATCACAAATAATCAAGAACGCACAAATGAAAAAAAAGCACCAATACGTATATATAATACCTTTTGATTTTTTTTTGATGTACACAACCGATGTATTAGTGAAGTGAATTGATTATGGTTTTCGCAGATGGTGTGTGATTTTGCAGGTTGTGGTTTCCTCCGCTTGCTACAGGTAGACTCCGTGAATGCAAATTATTGTTTGAAGACTCCGTGAATATACGTTTGAAGATTCTGTGAGTGCTTATTGTTGTTTGAAGACTCCGTGAATATACGTTTGAAGACTCCGTGAATATACGTTTGAAAACTCCGTGAGTGCTTATTGTTGTTTGGTGATGACTCGTGAGGACCTTGTTGTTGGCGATGACTCGTGAGCGCTGATTCTGATTTCTGTACAATAATATTTGTTAGAGTATCCGGCTCGAAGGACCAATAATTACACCGGCGCGTCGTGGGATTGGAGCGCACCGATGTATATTTAATGAATATGAAATAAACCAAATAGAAAATAAAAGATTAGTTTTTCTGTTGATACTGAATGTGCACTAAATCTTTTATTGATTTAAATATGAGTTTTACCTGTACAATAGTATGTGGTGGATGAGGGTGATGGCTGGTGGTTCGCTGGTTAGGATACGTCCGTTCACTTGTGCTTATAATATCGCAATACCGTTTAAGAATAATACAATAAGTTCTTACCGTTTGCCATAGATTCTGTAAACGGTTCATGTTAATATTTAAAGAAAGATTTTCATTGGAAGTATTAGGGTGGTACGTAACGAGGGGTAATTTATGCTTTTGGCCTAAACACGCTGATTGCATTGAAAACTATTGATCTAACTCGCTCTCATTTCAACTGAAGCATAACATTGCAAGCATACGCACAAACATACATACGTACAGAAGTAAACACTTCTGAGCCTCTTATATACAAGTAGTTCTCGACTACACCCAATTTCATGTAACAGTTCCCCGAGGCTAAGTGCTAACTTGTTTAAAAACAAGAAATTTTAAGTAAAAGTATTAAAATAAATTTAAATTCCTCAATATTTTAAAATGCCGAAAGATCAAAGTCCACGGCTAAGTATCTCATACAAGATACCCGCAAAGAAATCTCCAATGCAACTTAAGGCACAACCCGCCATGCCCAATGCTGCTTACCCTCATGTAGCAGCTAAAAGCAAACCACACTACCCGTGTGCACAAATTTTTGACGCAACAAATGATGGCTTAATAAAATATTGTGCCAGATTTACCTCTTCCCCCATAGAGGAATTTTCAGAAAATTTCCTGAAAATTAAAGATAATTCTCTTGACGATTGGTATAAACAAGTTCAAGACGCATACCATGTCTTATTCCAAAAAGACAAAGAAGACCTCCACGCAAATTTTCTTGCGCTGGCGGAAGGAAAGTATCAATTTAGCATTGACACTTATGAAATAACAAAAGCAAAAATTGCTGAACAACTAAAATTAATTATTGCAGTGCATCAACCAATGTCTAGTTCTCAAATAGAACCCAGACCCAAAATAGTTGAACAACAGGAAGTATATCTCCAACTTCCGCCCTGTGACACTGAAACATTTTATGGTGGATACAATGAGTGGCCGTCTTTCCGAGACATGTTCACTGCCGTATATATAAACCACCCCCTACTATCTCCAGCTCAAAAGTTATACCATCTCCGGTATCAAACAAGAGGCCAGGCAGGAGATATATTGTTAAACGATTCGCTTTAACTAACGACAATTTATTTACAATTTATTGATTTATATTCAACAATCACTAATTGTTTATCAGTGCTTGAAACACTCGGCACACCCACTGAAAGCTGGGACCCAATTCTGGTAAGTATATGCCCATCCGCATTACCAGAAAATTCTCTAATGCTATGGGAGCAATCTCTCGGATCCCGAAAGCAGTGCCCAACATGGCAACAAATGAAAGAATTCCTCTACAGGCAATTCGAAATTAAATAATACGTTGAACACAAGCTCGCGAAATCCTCCACTTCGCATAACATAACTAAGCCTATTCTTTCCCAACAGAATAGCCACCAATCGTGTAAATTGTGCCAAAAGAATCACACTCTCAAGCATTGCAATCAATTCCAGAAACTGCCGATACGCCAACGGTACAAATTTATAAAAAATAATAACATTTGTGTAAATTGTGTTGCGTTGCACCATACTCTTAAACGGTGTACATCACAACACACATGCTTGACTTGCAGGCAAAGGCATAACTCTCTTTTACACATAAGCCCAACTCATGGGTATGACCGACTAAATAAAAGAAATGTGCCCTTGATCTCCCCGCGTCAAAATGAACACAAACAGGCACACTTGACCACCCCGAGACAAGACACACAGAGAAACACAACTTTGACCTCCCCGAGTCAAATTACACAAAAAGCTGTGATGATCACCCCAGTTCATTATTCCCAAACGGTCATCAGAAATAACATGCAATCGCACTGTTCACCTCATGAGAAGATTTGCTCATTCTCTGATCACCCCTAGATCAGAGTTTTTCCAAAGACGCATTACAAATAAGTTCTACAAGTAGAACAGGCTCCTATCGGCAGCATGACACTTATTCATGTCTGCGTCATCCAAATGATAATAAATGAAAAATTGAGAAAAAGCACTTTCCGCTGCAGTATACTTCCGAATTTTTCTTTCCAGGAAACGGACAGCCAAATCGGGTCACGGGTTTTCATTCCGAAGAAAAATGCAACAGCGGAAATAACATACGAAATCACAGAGTGAACCAGCACTATACACGGCCCAGTATGTTTAAGCGTGCACTTAAACAGGACACCACCCAAATTTTGTGTGCGCACCCGAACGAACCTTCTTCAGCGCATGCAGCTATATAAGCCTTTCTTGCCAAGCAAAAGCCGAGATTCCAAATTACATAAACTAAATTATACATTTAATAAAATCTAATGGACAATTTATACATGATACAACTTTGTAATAAAAACAATTAAATCGAATACGCGAGTGGCTTAATTTCGAAAGGCCTACGCAGGGACCCTCGCGTAAACAAGAACCATAAACAAGATTTTTTTTGAATAGGCCAATGACCTTGCCACTTTCCGGAGAGAAGCTTAGTCTTACCGTTAATCTAAGCAAAATGCCACCTATGTACCGAATTTCAAGTAAATCCAGCCATGAATAACCTTTTTCTGATTAGGTCAGTCTCTGTACTACTTCCCGGAGAGAATTTTAGTCTTACCGTTATTCTAAGCAAAAGGCCACGAGTTTCAAGTAAATCGGACCATAAATAAGATATTCTGAATCTCTCTGGTCCATTTTCCGGAAAGAAGTGTGGTCTTTCTGTTTATCTAAGCAAAATTTCACCTATGTGTTGAATTTCAAGTAAATCTAGCAATAAGTAAAGCTTTTTCGAATAAGTCTGTCTGTGGTCCACTTCCCGGAGAGAAGATTAGTCTTCCTCTTAATCGAAGCAAAAAGTTACCTTTGTATTGAACTTCTTGAAAATCGAACCCTTAGAGAAGAAGAGTATTTATAGACAAAATGTATCTATATACCTATATTTAAATATGGGTACATTTTTTTTTTATAAAATTTGTTTAACACTTTCTGATTGCTTGAAAATTAAAATTATAATGTTTCAGGAAATTAAAATAAATTGAAATCAAAAATTAAGCAACAGAAAAACTAAAAAGTTGAGTAGAGCAAGTTCCAAATATTAGAGTAGATTCCTACATTTAATCCCACTCCAGTGAATCGCATATTTAATAAAATAATAATAATATAAATTATGGTTAAATGTAACTTTTTTGTTTGGTGTTTGTCAGCGGATTTGTGTTTCGTAAAAGAGTGGTTGAAATAATTAATGTTTGCTGTGTCACCTCCACTAACAAAGCGACCGGCCAGCTTAGTGAAGACGTGGGTCAACAGCTAAGTGCAAGAACAAGAACTACCAGCAAGAACAAAACCAAGTGAATTTTACTGAAGCGATAAACAAATCGCACGACAACAATTAAGCAACGATATACGACAACGTAAACAAAATATATTTTTGGGGTGCACCCGAGGTGTGGTCCAACCACACTGGTTACGAAACCACTCACACTACTCCCGTGCTGCTGGGGGTAAATTTAACCTGCCTGTATGACTGGGTTCTGGCTGCGGGATGCTATAAAGATGGGTATGGGGAAAACGAAGGAAGCAACGCTGTCGGTACGACAAAAAGTGGACAAAAAATAAATCAACAAAATGATACTTAGGGCTTCTCAGTCGGGTGTGAGTACCCAACTTCGGTGCTCCTCCGGTGGTGCCGCCAAATTCCGGTTCCGCCACTAAGCAAGGAAAAAAAGAAATAGCGACCCCGTTTTACTACACAAAAACCCTCTCACTAGGCTTCAACTGCCTTTACTGTACTACTCTCTCTAACACTTAATTATTTTTTTCCTATTTTTGCACGTCCGCATAAAAAAGATGTTCACTTTCTCGTAGATTGTTAGAATCTGATCCGGCACGCACTTAAGAGCCAGGCCTCACGCTACGCGTCGGCCTTCAGAATTCTCAAGCGGGTGTGTATTGGTGCCCAATTATTTGGCGCCGTCCTCATTACCCAAAGGGACGGAGTTGTATAGCGCACGCCACCATGGCACACCAAGTACACTGGGATAATTTTCCCCTCGCCGTATAAAAGGAAAGGCGACACCCTTTTTTACGGAATGCCCGCGCAAAGCATTTCGTTTCCATAATATTTGTTAGTGGAGGAACCGTTTTGTCGAACACCTCCTGTTGGAGACTTATACCACTGGGTAGGCACACACCGATTGCAACCGTGCCATGGGGCTTTAATTTACACAACTATTTGCCGACAGATGCCACTTTTAACGCTTGGAGTGAAAGGAATATTGAGCAAAACAAAGGAAATGAACAAACAAACACAAAAGAAGTTTTTGTTGCGGCCAGTACGCGACAGCAGGTTTGAGTAATTCCATTGATATTGATTTGATGTTATTTGCTACTAGTTTTGTTATGTTTGGAGATAACTTTAAATGGCCTTCATAAGGGGGTTGAAGATTAGACTTGTGGATACGTATTTACAAGTACTTAAATTCTTAGAAATGAAACTATTTTCTTTATTATAATAAATTACTTTCGATCGAACAAGTGAGAAATGTTTTCTTAATTTAGAATTTCATTTGTATTTTCGATATCGTTATTATAATTATTATTGGAAACAATAAGCTCACCCGGAAGCCTCAGTGTTTGACTATAAACTAATTCAGCAGAAAAACATTTTAGATCTTCCTTAATCGCTGTTCGTAAACCTAAAAGAATCCCGGTACAATTTCAGACCAATGAACTGAATCATTTGATGCTGTAATTGCAGTTTTCAAAGTTCTATGAAATCTTTCAATCATTCCATTCGACTGTGGATGATATGGAGAAGTGTGTGTTTTATGAGAACGTAATAACTTTGTTAACTCATTAAATAATTTTGAAGTAAATTGTGTTCCTTGATCTACCGTTATATTGAGTGGAATGCCGAGACGAGGAACATAATTTTTGATAAATGTAGTTGCAACAGAAACAGCTAAAATGTCTTTAAGTCGATATGCTTCTTGTCATCGAGTCTGTCTGTCAATGATTGTTAATATGTATCGATTCTCTTTTGAAACTGGAAGAGGTTCTACTAGATCCATATGAATATGTTCAAATCGTCCAGAAGGAATATTAATCTTTTGAATTGTAGTTTTTGTATTCTTAGTAACTTTAGATTTTTGACAGTTAATGAAAGACGATGTCCAACTATTAATTTCTTTACGCATATTAGGGCAAAAATATTTAGATTGAATGAGACGTCTAGTTGTTCGAACACTTGGATGTGATAAAGAATGATTTTTTTTCAAAATAATTTTTCTCTTATGATCTAAAAGACGTTTGCGTAACATCACACCAAATGTTGAGACTTAGATTAGGTATATTATACCCAATAATTTCTTTTAAATGACTATTAGCGTTTGTTGAAATTGAATTATTTTCTGGGATACGAGAACGAGTGTCAGCAATTTTATTATCTTTACCACAAATGTATCTAAATTTATTAATAATTTGTACAATATATTCTAAATGTCTAATTTGACGAGGAGATCAATCTGCTTTATAATTGAGAACATGTGTAAGTTATTTATGATCAGTGTAAACAGTGAAAACTCTACCCTCGAGAAAATATTTAAAGTGTTTAATTGAATTATATATTGCCAAAAGTTCTCTATCGAATGTTGAATAATTAATTTCAGTTGGAGTTAATTTTCGCGAAAAATATACCTATGATAATAATTTACCATACCTAAAAATGTGTGTAATATGTTCATCGACAAAGGTTTTTTCAAATTCTAAATTTGTTTCAATACATTCTGAAGAAGGACTGACTTGAGATTTCATAGCTAAGAAAATTTAATTTATTTGTTCCAAAAATACATTTAGCAGGTTTAGTGTTTAAATTGTAATTTTCAAGTCTTTTAAATGTTAAATATGTTGATGTTAGTGACACTATTAGAAGATCATCAATGTAAACAAATACGAAATCTAATCCGGAAAATATTTCATTAATAAATCGTTAAAACGTTTTAGCACTGTTTTTAAGTCCAAAAGGCATACGTAAAATTCAAACATTCCGAAAGGGGCGTTATTGCTGTTTACCTAATGTACATCTTCCTCAGCCATTGGTATTTGGTGATATGCACGAACCAAATCAATTTTTGAAAATATTGTTTTATCTTTTAAATCAATATTTAAATCGTGAATGTGAGGTAACGGAATCGATCTGGAATAGTTATAAAATTTAATCTTCTGTAATCATCACAAGGTCTACAATCATTTGGTTCTTTTTTGGGAACTAAATGAAGAGAAGCTGCAGTAAGTGAATTTGATGGTCGACAAATACCAGTTTTAACTAAAAATTCAAATTCAGATTTTGCTATCTTTAATTTAATAGGATCAAGGCAAAGAGTTTAGAAAATGGAAGAATCCTTTTTGTTTCAATCCTGTGAACCGTATGGTGTTCCAATTGTTTAGTGTAATCTGGTTCAAATTTAAAATATTCGTAAATTTATTTTCAATAATGGGAATTCGAAGTAAAAAATGTCGCAAAAAATGTCGTTTAATCTGTTATTTCTTTATTTTTGATATCTACTAAACTTCCAAATTTTTCTAAAAAATTAGCACCAATGATTGGAGTTCAAATATCGGCAATTCTAATTGGAAATTCGAAATCTCTTCTTAGGTAATCCTAAATCTAGCTTTAAAAGTTTTGTTTCAAATGTTTCTGTATTAAATCCGTTTGCGGTCGAAAGTTTAAGATCAAATATCTTTCAAATTATTTGAGTTTTGAAGATAGTATTACTGAAACGATTGTACCTGTATCAATCAAAAACTTTAATTTGTTAAATTTATCGAAAATAAAAAGGCGACGTGTAAGTTTTTTTTAATATTTTCATTATCAGCCACCGTCAAAATGGAATGTTTTAGTTTAAAGAATTTGTATTTGAAAAATTTGTGTTTGGTTTAATATTGCAAGGTTGAACACATTTGAAGCCACTATTTTTAAATTTTTGATGATACCAACAAATATTATTTTGTTTATTATTATTACTGGGTCTTGATGAAAATAATTGTTAATAATAGTCTTACTGTTAATCTAAGCAAAAAGTTACCTATGTACCGAACTTCTTGAAAACCGAACCCTTTGAGAAGAAGTTATTTATAGACAAAATGTATCTATATATATTTAAATAACGATACACTTTTTTTAAATAAAATTTGTTTAACACTTCTTGTTTATTTGAAAATGAAAATTAAAATGTTTCAGGAAATGAAAATTTTTAAGTCGCAAATTAAGTAACATAAAAATTTAAAAGTTGTGGATAGCAAGTTACAATTGTTAAAGTAGATTCCTACAGTCTATAAATAAACTAAACAATAAATAAACTATTTTCGGATGGGTCAGTCCCCGGTTCACTTTCCAGAGAGAAGTGTAGTCTTCCTGCTATTCCAAGCAAAAGGACATCTACATATGTACCGCAGCTCAAGTAAATGGAACCATAAATCAACTTTTTTCAATTGGGTCAGTCGCTGATCCACCTTTTTTTTCACTTTCCGGAGAGAAGTGTAGTCTTCCTGCTATTCCAAGCAAAAGGGTATCTACATATGTATGTACCGAAGTTCAAGGAAATCGACCAATAAATAAACTTTTTTCGATTGGGTCAGTCCCTGGTCCACCTTTCGGAAAGAAGAATAGTCTTCCCGTTAATTTAAGCAAAACCCCACCTAAGTACCGAATTTCAAGTGAATCCAAACAATAAGTAAAACCTTTTTGATTAGGTCTGTGCCTGGTCCACTTCCCGAGGAAAAAAATATTCCAATTTTTTTGAATAGGTGAGATCTCTAATCCATATTCCTGTTACAATGTCATTAGACTTTTTGTTATGTGACCTGCTCCATAATCTCATACGTAATTGAGTTAATTGTATAGAGTTTATTTGTAACTTGTGGAGCTGTTGCTATGCAGATGTTGTTTTTGCTGTAATGCGGGATCATTGCAGTAATAAGTTTTGGCGGGAAAATCGAGCTATGCAGGTGTCGTTGTTGATTATAGTGCCAGCCAATCAGCGAGCGCCACGCACATACCGCACATATTGAGCACTTTGGCAAAAGTTTGAGTGCAAGTAAAAGCTTGACTCAAATTATAGGGTTAGCATTTTGGGTACCTTAACTACTCCCCTTGTTAAGTATGAAACGTCCTCGTTTCGATAAAGTTATTTTGGATCAACGTGCTAGTGGGAGCAGGTCAGATGTGTTTTGGTTTTTTTTCACATTTGTAGTAGCTTAGAATTAGGTTAACAAGTTGTTTTAATGAATTGGTAAGAAAAAAAATTTGACAATCTTAGTAGCTTAAAACTAGGTTTAGAAAGTTGTTTTAATAGAATGGTAAGAATTCAAGATCAAAAAAATAGTTTCTTTTACTTCCATTGTTTTGTTAATTTTCATGTGGCATAAAAAAATGTTATTCTACTTTAGTTTATTATTTAGATTTAATTTCTTCAGGAAATCCTTAAAGAGAACTATCGCAAATTGCTTTTGTGAATTCTTTTGCCTTCGATCATAACTGTGTACCGAGATCTCTTTCGATAATTTTTTCTATAAAAATTTTATGAAATTTATTACCCAATCTTTTGTTTCTTCTCAAGAATACCTTTTCTCCAACTTCGTATGTTTTAAGTGTTTTATTTGCATTAAATCGTTTAAGAGTTTTTTCTTGAGCTTCTACTAACCTTCTTCTAATAGCTTTTAATTCTTCGGCAGGATAATTGTGAAACACGTCAACAGGCTTAGCGTTTATGACAGAATGAATGCTATGATTATATTTGTGGGTTGCTTAGATCAGTAGTTTCGCATATTTGCTGCTGTTCCTTAATACAACGCGCTATTTCAAGCAAGGTGGAGTGAAACCTTTCTACTTGGCCGTTGCTTTCGCTATGAAGTGTGGGTATGAAGAATTGGCCAATAGAAAAGTGATCTCTTAATAGTGTTTTTATTAGATTGGAGTGAAAAGCCTTTTCATTGTCGGATACAACAGTTTTTGTGTTCTTGAACATTAATAAAATTTGTAGAAGGGCGTCTTTGACATCAATAGTCGATCTTGATGCGATTGGCCTAACCACGGCAAATTTAGAAAATTTGTCGATGCATGTCAAAAAATGTTGTTTGGTTGTAATAAAAATGTCTAAATGGAGAATTTCCCCTGGGTAATTTGGGATCGGCGTTTTGCCAATGCCAGGATCTGGTGGCTTACGCTGGTACTTATTCTCCAAGCAAATCTTACAATTTCCAATTAGATTTTTTAACATTTGTTTTAAATTCGGAAAGTAATATTCTTTGGGAATTTGATGAAAGTTTTCAGATAAGCAGCGGTGCGCTCGATTATGCTCAGTAGCGACTGTTTCCAGTTGATCATCCTTGTTCGTCAGATCAATAACGAGTAATTCGGTGTGAACAAATTTTATACCTGGAAATTTAGATAATAAGGGGTTCTGTATTTTCGCTAAAGTAGAAAGGTCACAATGAATCCCATTTGTTACGTTATAATTTAGTGAAGATTTTAGACAGTTTATTAAATTTTCAACAGTGTCAAAGAAAAAGGTGTGTCGAATAAATTTCTGAAACAAAATTTTAGTGGTTTTACTGAAAGTATTCGACTTAGATAAAATGAGTTGGTTTTTGAATTGATTAATGGGTTGCTTTATAGTTTTTATGGTGTTACTAGATGACTCTTCACTATGAACGGTTTCATTTGTTTCAGATTCTTCTAAATTATTAACATATTGCCTAGAGAGCGCGTCAGCTACCTTATTCTCTTTTCCCGGTTTATAGTGAAAGTTGGGTGAAAATTCCTCTATAAATGCGCGCCATCTCTTCATTTTACTGTTTGGATTTTTTTCTGATATTGAAAAAATAAGGGGTTGGTGGTCGGTAAAAATTTTTATATTTTTTACTCCGTAGAGATAATGCCGCAATGTTTTCGAAACCCATACTATAGCAAGCAGTTCGCGTTCATTGGTGGCGTAATTTTGTTCTGTAGCAGAAAGAGTTCTTGAAATCATTGTAATTGGGCGGGCATTTTGACACAAAACTGCACCTAAAGCGGTTGACGAGGCATCCGTCGTTAGTTCGAAAGGTTGGTTGTAATTTGGATATTGAAGAAGAACTTCTTCAGATGCTAACACTCGCTTTACCTTTTCGAAAGCACTTAGCGCCTCACAATCAAGCATAATTTCAACATTTTTCGATTTTTTGCTCCTATATGTCCATTCTCACCACGAAGATATTTGGTTAATGGCTTTACCATATCGGCGTAATTCTTTACAAAACGACGATAGTAGCCTGAGAGACCGAGGAATGATCGCAGTGCGCGCAGTGTTGTTGGAAGATTATAATTCAAAATTGCGTGGACTTTATCTGGACAAGTTCTTATACCTTTTTCTGAGACCAAAAAACCCAGAAACTCAACTTCAGTTTTGTAAAACTTCGATTTTTCAGTCGACACTCTCATTCCCGCTTTTTCTAACTTGCCTAAGATTTTATCGATGCTAGCCAAATGCGAGTTTTCGTCGGGTGAATAAATAATAATGTCATCGATGTAAACGTGGCAACATTTTCCGATGTCTTCACGAAGGACATCATCGATAGCTCTCTGAAATATGCTTGGCGCATTTTTTAAACCAAATGGTAGCCTACAAAATTCATATTTTCCATTGTTAATGCTAAACGAAGTTTTTTTTCTATCTTCCTCGCACATAACTATCTGATGGAAACCGGATTTTAAATCTAAGGTGGTAAAATATTTTGAATTTCCCAAATTAGCTAAAATTGTGGTAGTATCCGGTATTGGGTATCGATCAGAAATTGTTTTTTCGTTAATTTTCCTATAATCGATTACCAGTCGTAGCTTCGGATTACCGCTTTCGTCCAAACCCTTTTTGGATACAACATGGACGAGAGAATTATATGGGGAACAGGATTCTCTAATTATACCGTCTTTAAGAAGTGTTTTTATTTCACTATTAATGAAGGGCGCAACTGAAACCGGATACGGATAGCTTCTGCTATAAATTGGATCATTTGTTTGAGTATGAATCCGAGCCTTAACATTAGTGTTAAATGGTAGTGCTCTATTCGGGTCAGCAAACGCATTTATGTTTCTGTTAATCATATCGCGGAATTGAGATTTAATTTTAAATGGAACAGAATCTTCTTCTATTGTAACCAAATTGCTTTGGTTACATGAGAGATGCTTTAGTTTCTCTCTACCGTTACGGTAAAACAAGTATGCATTTTCAGTATCAACATTTGCCTCAATTTCTCTGAGAAAATCGTATCCAATGATACCATCAAACGTACTTAAATTAGGAAGTAAGTAAAACGTTGAAGTATGGTTGAGAACGTTCATTAAGCATTTTTGATTTATTAAATTCGTCCCGTTAATAGACTTTAACTTGATGGGTTTATCGATATTTTTGATTCCATGTAGAAACGAAAAATTTTTAACATAGTTCTTAGAAGTTCGAGTGTCGATTAAAAGGCGTAGCTCCTGATCGCTTTTCGAAGTTTTAGTTATAAACGGCAGGAGCGATTTTAGTTTAAAAAATTAATATCTTCGACCTGTTTCGTATCTATATCAGCGTGATTATGGTTACTGGTGTCATCGAGGCAACTTTCAGCATAATTTCTGAAACTGTCGCCTTGCAAATAATCTTCATTATATCCTTCATAATCTACTTGATCGAACATTTCTTTTTCATTCATAAAATTAACTTTTTGCATTTTATTTAGGGGTGTCTGATTTGAGAAGGATTGCTCGCGTGACCGCCTAAATGCCATGGGATGAGTCGTAGAAAGCTGCTGCGGCGGAGCATTTCGTATTGACAGAAGAGGTTGAAAATTATTTTTATTTTGCTGATAATGAGGATTATACTGCAGCAAAAGCACGAGCAAAGTCATGACGCATTTGACTAATTTCGAGTTCTTGAGCTACTGCGAGTGCGGAGGGAAGATCCTTTGGCCGTGCCGAAAATAGAATGTCGCACATTGGACGACGAAGTCCCGATATGAATACCCGCAAAGCGTTTTCTCTTGCTCGATCGTTAAGAGCGTCAATGATTTCCCTATTACCACTATGGGTCATTATTTGTTTGTTAATAATGAGGGTTAATTGTTTGTCAACTTTGTCATAATACTCGGATATTGACAACCTATCTTGCCTTAACACGCTAAGTTCATTCTCTAGAACATACAATGGTCTTTTGTCAGAGTACGATTGGTCTAACCTCGCAATAATCGCTTGAAAATTAAGGACTGTATTGAACGATGAAAGGGTAGAATTAGCAGATTCAGTAATCTTATTTCGAAATATGCCCATTGCAATGTAGTATTTCTCCGAACCCTCTTTATATTAATTCATTTTTTTTTTTTTTTTAAACATTAATATTTATTTATTGAATCTACTTCGTCTTCGGAAGCCTAACAATAAGTAATAAAATCTTAAACTAAATTAAAACATAAAGCCCATTAGTACGAATGGGCTGCTGGCTTGACGTTGCTCTTTAGAAGACTGCTTTGTCTCTTCTCCGCAGGCGGGTTTGACTTGTTGCATGGGCCAGGGTGTTAGCCAAAGGGTTCGGATAATTACGCAGTTTTGTTAAGTATTTTTTTGCTGCGATTTCAATTTCTTCCTTGATGGTAGGTATATTTAGATCTCTATGAATATTTTCATTACGCATGTACCATGGTGCGCCCGTTATTACTCTTAACGTTTTCGATTGGAATCTTTGAATTATATCTATATTCGTCGCGCAAGCTGTGCCCCATAACTGGATCCCATGCATCCATATCGGTTTTATTATTGCATTATATAAGAGGACTTTGTTGCTAAGACTTAGTCCAGATTTCTTGTTTAAAAGCCAATGTAAACTAGCAGATTTGAGTTTAAGCTGCAGCTTTTTAGCTGCAATGTGTCGTCTCCAGGTTAAGCGCCTGTCCAAGTGGATTCCGAGGTATGTAATTTCGTCAGCTTGCGGTATTGATACATTGTTGAGCTTAACAGTAGGACACGTTTTTGGCCTTAATGTAAAAGTTATGTGTTTGCACTTGTTTTCATTAACTTTTATACGCCATTTCGCTAGCCATTCTTCAATTTGTTTAAGATGCTGCTGTAACACTTTTGTGGCTGTAATGGGACATTTATGTCGACTTAGTATAGCAGTATCATCCGCAAATGTTGACGTAATTACTTCGTCACTTGTAGGGATATCTGCGGTAAACAGTATGTACAATATTGGTCCAAGAACACTACCCTGCGGAACACCTGCCGTAATCGGACACTCTTCTGTTATGTAATCATTTACTTTTACTGTGAATCGCCTGTTGGATAAGTATGATTCAAGGATATTGTGGAACGTGTTAGGTAATGATTTTTTAATTTTATGAATGAGGCCATCATACCACACTTTGTCAAATGCTTGTGCCACATCAAGAAAAACAGCCGAGCAATACTCTCGCATTTCGAAAGCATTCCTTATTTCATTTGTTATACGATTTACTTGTTCAATTGTGCCGTGTTTTTCCCGAAAACCAAATTGATGTGTAGGAATAATATCATTTTGATGGAGGAAAGGAGTAATTTTTGATAGCAGCACTTTTTCGAAAAGTTTTGATAGGCAAGGCAACAGGCTGATTGGTCTATATGATGACGGCAGGGTTGCGTCTTTACCTGGTTTAACTACCATAATTATCTGCGACTTTTTCCAGAGTTGTGGATAATATCCTAGCATCAAAATGGCACTGAAAAGCTTTGCAAGAAAAACGAGAGCAATGCTTGGCAATTCTTTTAGCATTTTTGGTGAGATATGATCGTCTCCTGGAGATTTTTTTGGATTTAAGGCGGCAATAGTGTTTTTTAGTTCAGACACAGATGCACCGCAAGTAACAGTGTATCTAGGAGCAGTATGGGTCGGTGACAAAGGTGCACTATATGCAGCAGTATTTGGTTGAAATACTGTGCTGAGGTGCTCTGCGAAACAAGACGCCTTTTCTTCATCCGTTCTTGCCCATGAACCATTACGCATTCTCAACGGTACTTCAGTGCTTACTGGCGGCTTAAGGTTTTTGCTAGCTTTCCATAGAGATTTTTTATTAGAAACGTTGGGAGACAAAGACGTGATAAGATGTTTGATATTTCTTTCCTCTTCGTATACTAATGCCTCTTTTAGTTTGTTTTCTGCCACCTTAAGACGAATTTTTGCATCTGGAGATCGGCAGGCTTGCCATTCGCGACGCAAACGTCGCTTATTTCGGACCAGTAATTCTATTCCACTATTAGTTATCAGTGCCTTTGCTTTTGTATTCTGCTCTGGTGTGGCTATAGTTGCTGCTGTTGCTAGTATACTGTTAAATACAAGTAACTCATTTTCATCGTCAGTTCCACCCTCTATTTGCGGATTGGTCTGTATATGACTGCTAATGTATTTTTTATATTTAAGCCAGTTAGTTCTTGATGTAGTAAGTCGAAAAGCATGCTCACTTTCAATTGGTTGTTCGTTCCACTTAATGATTATTGAGGAATGATCAGAAGATAAGTCAGCACAGGTTTCAGCAAATACTAAACTCCTATCTACGTTTTTAGTGACTGCAAAGTCAATCAGGTCAGGTAATTTCCTTGAGTCCGTAGGCCAGTAAGTTGGTTGTCTTGGGGAGATAAAATCGTAACTATTTTTTGTACTTATGATCGTGTTATATAACTGACGACCTTTCGGGTTAATTAGCCTCGATCCCCAATGAGTATGCTTCGCATTGTAATCACCTCCAGCTAGGAACCTATCTCCTAGAGTTATAAAAAAGTCGCTAAATTGTTTTTCCTGTTATTACGAAACGTGGCGGACAGTAAATTGCAGCTAAAGTAAGGTCAACCCCCCTATTTTTAAGGGTGATCGAGGTTGACTGCAACCAATTTGTTGAAAAGGAATTAAGAAAGTTATGCTTTAAACGGTTCCTTATGAGTATAGCTGTGCCACCTGTGCTTTGTCATCTAGGTGGTTAGTATTGTACAGCTTAAACCCAGGGATGTAAAAATTATACTTCTGGGTGAGATGTGTTTCAGATATAAGCATAACATCAATTTCGTGGGTCTGTAAAAATAATTTGAGTGCTAATTTATGCTGGTTTACACCATTAGCATTCCATAAGCAAATCCTGAGTTCACTCATTTTTTGGTCAACAGGGTTTGGAGCATTTGGTTTTGCGCCTTTATTAGGTCTTGAACCATACTTTGCATGGTTGACATAAATTTTGTCATGCACTGGGTTAGATTAAGAATCATAGTCTCAACCCCAGTACTGGATGGGGTGACTGGTGGGGCCTGTACATTGGCTTTTACTACGTTGGCATAGGACATTTGACCAATATTTGAGCTGGGTATGTTGGAAAGGCTCGGAATGGAAGTAGTATATGGGAGTTGGTTCCGTTTGGCTTGTATACCCTGAGAAAGTTTAGATTTTAAATCTTTGTAAACCGGACATCCTCTATAATTAGCGGTGTGATTGCCACCGCAGTTGCTACACTTTTTTTGTGTTGCATCCGTTTAATTCAAGGGGCATTTGGTAGAATGGTGAAGATCACCACATGCTACGCAAACGGTACGTAAAGTACAATAGGATTTTGTGTGACCAAATTCCTGACAGTTTGTGCATTGCACGGGACCATTACGCTTAAGCGCTTCTTCCACCGTGATTCTTCGGTGTAAAAGGTATTTTAAACCGTAAATTGGATGCGTTTCGTTTTTCTTAAGTTGAGCTAAGCTTGGCGATAAGAACACTTTAAACATAGGCTGCGGCACTTTATTTCTGTTAATTATGTTAACAACCGCCCTAATTTCAAACCCTTGCTTCTCTAGAGCTTCTTTTATGTCACATGAGTCAACAGTCGCTTCAATTCCCTTAATTACAACAATCAGACCTTTCGCACTCTTCAACTAGTAAGAGTAATAATTCTTGTTGTTTGCAGAGAGAAACACAACGACTTCACGAAAGTCTTTTTCACTGTGTACTTGTATTTTTGTCTCGTCTATGTTACCTTTTTTAAGAGGTACAATGTGAAAATTGTTGGTACCTATTATCTTAGCTATGTTCGTAACTAGCGAATTGGAGCTGCGCTCCCGCAAGTAGATTGGTGGAGGTTTAGTACTAACGACTGTGGAAATACCCTTCGGGTCTGTTATAGGCTCTTCCTCATTTAACGGGGCAAATCTGTTCCCTTTTAGTGCATTACCATCAGCATCGATAGTGGAGCCAACTGTATTATATTTCTTGGCTTTAATCACTTTTTTGGGAGGACTAGATTTCCTCTTTTTGTTTACCACATTTATGTACCGATCAATGCCTATCTGCACTGCCGACCCTTTTTTCATTTTGGCTGTCTCACCTTGCTCAGTATTAGTCGCCCGCACTGGAGTTGCTGCTGCTGCTGCGCTGCTTGACTGCATAGCTGTTTGTTTTTCTGTTGAGAAGAGAGTTTTTTCACTCTTTGATTTCTCTGTTGTTGCTAAGGTCTGCGTTGGCGCCTTTAGAGTTGAACTGCTTGCCTTTGCACTGCTGTTAGGTGGTGATTTGCTCGCAACAACAGCGAAATAAGCATTTCGCTCTGTCGTCGCGACTGAATGCCGACGCTCTTTCTGATTTGAGCGTTGATCGCTCATTACATCGCCGGTTCACTTGTTACTTATCGTTTTCGTTTCTCTGTATATTTTTTTTTTTTATTTTATTTTGTTTTTTTTTTTTTTTATTTTATTTATTATTTTATTTGCTTATTGCCAACTTAAGTGGCTATACACCCACTACAGTCGGTGTATAAGTTTAAACGAATTAATATGTACGTTTTCTTAGACTTTAAGTGAAATTACGGAGCCGATCAAAAAACACGTCCATACACTTGTGAAAGAGCTTAACGCTGGCCTAATAGTTCATTGCGAACTGCGCAGCAGTGCGCCATGCCGGATATGATGCAGAATCGCCTTTAAAATCAGGAAGCGACTTAATTAAGTCCAAGCTAGCATTATTATCTGTAACTAAGGGGTTAATAGATACTGGAGCATAAGTCTGAATAGAGGGAGGCGCTAATCGGTTCAATTGTGAAGCTAATAGATCACGCTGATCGGCAAAAGCTTTCCTAGTCTGCTCAGTAGTTGTGTTAACTATTTCTAGGACTTGTTCCCTGCTAATGCTCATGTTGATATTTAAAACACTTAAATTTTCCTTTTTTTTATAAATTTTAAATCGTAATTGTAGCAAATATTACGAGATATTAATTTTGAAGAAACAAATTTACTTTGAAATGTGAAGAAAAAATAACTTATTCAAAACGATATGCGAGAAATGAAAAATACTCTTTTACCAAGCCAAATCGATAATTGTAATTTTCTATAGAAAATGGAGGCCAGAAAAGTACGTTTAATATTTCTATGAACTACATACATACATATGTTTACTGATTTTAATTAGCTTTAATTATTTTTAGATAAAAATACTGAACTTGTAGAAAGAAAAGTTCTCGAGTAATAATATTGAACGTTTTCGTTTTTTAGGATTTTTATCAACAGTTCGTCGAAGCGAAAACTTAAAAGGAGAATCTTTATTATTTAAATTAAATAAATTTTATTATGTTCACACTTTTCACGAGTTTTAATTATACCATTTTCGGCTTTTAGATCAGAAAGCTAACATGTTTGAAGAAAATATTGAATAATAATAAGGTTTACACACGTGCTCTGGGGGTTCTATTTCGACCCTGAAAGAGCACTCGTTCGCTAAGCAAATCGAGATTTAAACTATAAATTTTAACAAAACAGGAGCCATAAAAATAATTTTACTTTCGTTTATCATTATCCGTTTAAGCAATATTAAATTATTAAAACTCGCAAAGAAAAACTATATTTATAATTAAAAAAATTTTATATTATTTTAGACAAATTTATTTTATGCCACCTTATAAGTAAATTACCTTCTGTAACACAAAATCTATCAGAACTTTATTAATTTTTTCATTAAACACAAAATTTCCACTTTTATTGATCTTGAATTAATACTTACAGTCAAAATTTATTTATGTTTTTTTTTTATAATTTAATCGGGGTTCCTATCCTCAGTGGAAGTAGGTAGTCCTTTTCCTGCAGGATAAGTATTCTTCTTGTATGTCCTTGGATATTATAGTCCAGTTGTTAGGAGATTTTAAGAAGCCCCACGTTGGGCGCCAATTAATAAAGAAACTGTGTTTTCCTTTTTATACTGATATTTTGTGCTATTCTTCTTCAAATAATAATATCGTCCACCACAATATTAACAAATATTATATTCTTTAAACTTTATGCAAATATAATATAATAATTAAAGTATAAATTAATGAAATGAGCTGCGCTTCAATTTTATTTACGGCGACGTGACTCGCGAGATTACAATTATCTTCTGTTACAATGTCATTAGACTTTTTGTTAAGTGACCTGCTCCATAATCTCATACGTAATTGAGTTAATTGTATAGAGTTTATTTGTAACTTGTGGAGCTGTTGCTATGCAGATGTTGTTTTTGCTGTAATGCGGGATCATTGCAGTAATAAGTTTTGGCGGGAAAATCGAGCTATGCAGGTGTCGTTGTTGATTATAGTGCCAGCCAATCAGCGAGCGCCACGCACATACCGCACATATTGAGCACTTTGGCAAAAGTTTGAGTGCAAGTAAAAGCTTGATTCAAATTATAGGGTTAGCATTTTGGGTACCTTAACTTATAAATATATTCACTCGTTCGCATACATATTAATTTTTTTGTATGTATGTGTATTTCCGCTAGTTTGTATATATTCACTGCGTTGCATATAGGTATTTTAGTTTATGTATGTATGTATGTATGTATTTATGTATTTTTTCTCTCACTTAATTGTATGTACATATGTATATTTGCATGTATACCTATTCACTTGTTTACCGATGGCTCCGCTATTGGTGGGTGCTACCACCTTCACACAGTATATAATGCTTAGCGTGCGCCATATCAAAACTGTTTTATTACTTGAAATTTTTTTTTTCACTATTGCATATTTGGAAATTTTTTTTGGCTTTGTTTCTTAACTTAACTATATACGTACATACATATATATACCTATAGTGGCTGTTGGTTAAGCGCCTACCAACAACCACAGCCGTCAACAAAACAAACTACGGCACAAAAAGGAGATGACAAAACTAACAAAGCGACCGGCCAGCTTAGTGGAGACGGCGTAGGTCAACAGCTAAGTGCAATAACAACAAATACTAGCAAGAACAAAACCTAGTGAAGTGATCAACGCTGACTTAGATAAACAAATGCACGACAGCAATTAAGCAACGATATAAGGCAAAGTAAACCAAATATATTTTTGGGGTGCACCCGAGGAGTGGACCAACCAAACTGTTTACGAACCCACTCGCACTACTCCCGTGCTGCCGGAGGTAACTTTAACCCGCCTGTATGGCGAAAGAAGCATCACTGTCGGCACGACAAAAAGTAGACAAACAATATAACAACAAAATGATACTTAGCAGTTACTCGGTCGGGAGTGAGTACCCAACTTCGGTGCTCCTCCGGTGGTGCCGCCAAACTCCGGTTCCGCTACTCTAACACAACTATACCGACAGTAAGTCCTGCCACACTAAAAAAAAAGTAGGCATCAACTGCCCTTTCACTTTGATATATTTATGAAAATCTTCCTAAAAAAAAATACGCACGTCTACACAAAAAATATGTTCACACTTCCAAAGACTACGAGAATCTCATCCGGCACGCATTTACGAGCCAGGCCGCAAGCTACGCGTCGGCCTTCAGTATTCTCAGGCGAGTGTGTATTGGTGCCCAATCATTGGGCGCCGAACCCATTACTCAAAGGGACAGAGTTGTATAGCGCACTCCACCATGGCACACCAAGTACACTGGGATAATTTTCCCCTCGCCGTATAAAAAGAAAGGTGACACCTCTTTTTACGGAATACCCGCGCAAAGCATTCCGTTTCCCTAATATTTGTTAGTGGAGGAACCGTTTTGTCGAACACCCTCTTTTGGAGACTTACGTCACTGGGTAGGCACACACCGAGTGCAACCGTGCCAACAATTCATGGCTTTAATTTACACAACTATTTGCCGACAGATGTCACTGCCAACGCTTGAAGTGAAAGGAATATTAGGCAAAACAAAGGAAATGAACAAACAGACACAAAAGAAGTTTTTGTTGCGGCCAGTACGCGACAACTCCACCCCTTCCTCAACGATAAGGAACGGAAATCTCCTACCGTATCCTACTAATCCCTATATGCCCTCAACTCTTTAACGTTCCAAGTCCCTTTGTCTTTCCCTAAGTCATCTGTCAGTGTGTATGTCCACAGTGACACTCTCTTCCTAACACTAAACGGCTCTACATACTTTGGCGCTAACTTCGATGAATCCGACAGCATGAAACTCTTCCTCCACACTAACTCTCCAGGCATGTACTGTACATCTCGTCGTCTGAGATTGTACTGCCTCGCAAGCTTCTCACTCGCCTGCTCTGACCTAGTTCTAATGTTGGCCCTAATCTCTTCGAGCCTCTTTGCCCGCTCCTGACAATTTAATTTCTCCTGATCTCCTAAACTGTCTATGAAGTCCCTACTGCTTTCTACCGCCATTTCCCTACCGAAATTCACAAAATATGGCGTAGGTCCTAACACTTCGTGCTGCGCTGTCCTAATACATCATGCAACCTTCTCTAACTGTTGGTCCCATGTCCTCTGGTTCTCTGATATATAAGCCCTAAGTGTTGTTTTAATTATTTGGTTTATCCTCTCGGCCGGATTAGGCTGTGGGTGATAGTGTGCGGTGTACCGGAGTTGGACGCCATAGTCACCGCAGATGCCCCGAAGCTCTCGACTCCTAAATTGGGGTCCATTGTCACACACAACCGACCGAGTAACTCCAAACAAGCGAAACACATTGTCATCCAATTGTTTGCATACGCTTCTTGTCGTGGCAGTACGCAAAGGGAATAGGAGGGGAAATTTGGAAAAATTGTCCACTACTGTCAAAATATACTGGTAGCCTTGTGACGAATCATTTCCCTAGGCTCGACTGCCTTGGTCCTCTCTATCATACCCCCAGCTGGCTGTGAATTCTCAGGTTTCACCTGCTTACAAGTTTTACACGCCCTAACACATTTCGCAATGTCCGACTTCATCCTTGGCCAGTAGAACTTTTGTGAAATACGCGCAAAAGTCTTTTTCACACCCATATGGCCCGCTAACGGATTGTCGTGACATTGTTTTAAAATTTCATTTCTACCATCACGCCCTATTACTTTTTTCCACTCTGGTGAATCGCCGTAAACAGAAGGAAATCTCGACCTAATAAACTTGTAGAGGTTGCCACCTTCAACTCTCCACGCTGGATACGACAAAGGCTTTTTCTCTACTAACCACCCCATCCTTGCCAACCAAGGGCCGGTAGTTATAACTTCAGTAATATCCAGCACACTACGGGATAGCATATCTGGAACCACATGTTCCTTGCCTTTCCGATGCACTATATCAAAATCGTACTGCTGGAGTTTCAAAGCCCATCTAGCTAACCTACCACACGGATCCTTCAACTTATTCAACCAAATAAGCGAATAATGGTCCGCGACGACCGTAAACTTAGCGCCCTCAACATATGGTCGCAGTTTCTCAACCGCGCACAGAATCGCTAAACACTCCTTTTCGGTCGTCGAGTAATTTCGCTCTCTTTTGTTCAAGGACCTACTCAAATAAGCTATCGCCCTCTCACCGTCATCAAACATCTGCGTGAACACCGCACCTACACCGAAATCAGACGCGTCTGTCTGGATTGTGAAAGGCCTATCAAAATCCGGGCAACTCAAAACCGGAGCTGTCATCAAGCGTTCCTTCGCTTCTCTAAAACTCCTTTCACAATCTTTAGTCCAATTGAACTTTCGGTTCTTCTTTGTTAAATCGGTGAGGGGCCTAACTAACTCTGCAAAATCTTTAATAAATCTGCGGTACCAGGACACTGTTCCTATAAATGACCGCACTTGCTTTACGTTCTTCGGTACCTCAATCCAAAGCATCGCCTCTACCTTCTCGGAGTCTTCGTGTAGACCGTTCTTGTCCACCACGTAGCCCAAATATTTTAACTCAGACCTACAAAAATTACATTTATCCCTATTAAATCTGAGCCCTGCACTAGCTAATCTATCTAAGACAATCTTCAAAATCTCTAAATGCTTCTCAAAATTATTTGTAACGATAATAATATCGTTCAAATACACAAAAACATGAGGTTCTAAATCTGGTCCTATGACCAAATCTATAAATCTCTGCCAAGTTGCCGGTGCATTTTGCAAACCGTATGACATCCTCTTAAACTGAAATAGTCCTCTACCTGGTACCGTGAATGCGGTGAAGGACCTCGACTGCTCTTCCACCAGAATTTGCCAATACGCTGACTTAATATCCAGAGTGGACAAAAGCTTGGCATCCCATATTTTATCTAAGGTCGCCGACACATATGGAAGGGGTAACTATCCTTTTCGGTACCCTTATTCAAAACCCTATAGTCTACGCACAACCAATATGTACCGTCTTTCTTTTTGATCATAACTACTGCAGATTCCCAAGGACTATGTAATTTCTCTATCACTCCTTTGTCAAGCATATCCTTAATCTCCTCGTCCATACGCGACTGTATGACGGGAGACACAGGGTAATAACGCTGCTTCACAGGCTCAACTCCTACTTTTACCCTGATCTTATGTTCGACCAAATGGATCCGGCCTAGCCCTTCCGGCATAGCCTTGAACGCCCCAGATATTAGTCTACCTAATGCCCTAGATTTCCCATCACCTAACTCTGCCACCAACGGTCCTGCTTCCGGCCCAGAAAACGACCACCTCATTCTCGATGTATCCGGTATAATACCCGCCTTGGCCCAAAAATCGATGGCAAGGATCACGCCCTGAGGTAACTCTGCCATCACGAGGTTCCAGGAGAACCGACTTGCTCTCCACCTCGATTGGCAACAAAACCGAACCTAACACCGAGATATGACCTCCATCCGCGAGAGCCACTCTCAAAAAATTCGAAACTGAACTCACCCTAATAACAAACGAACTCAATTTCAGTCAACCTAGCCGACCTATTGTTCTGGTCGCACCATCCAACAAAGCCCTCAAAGCAAAACCATGGATCCTAATATCCGAATACGGGCGTTCGTCGTGACCGTCCGTCAGCAACGAAAACGACATTCCCGCTTTTTCGCCGTCGAAGTGGACGTCCCACTTCGCAAATTTACCGGTTTCTGAGACTCGGCTGTCTCCTCAACTACGCGTCGTACCTCCACGAGCAGGGGTGCTATCGATTTCCTTCTCTACGGCTTCTTTGCTGCAGACTTCCTCTTGTAATTCGGCGAGGTGGAGCAACAACTTGCTCTTCAGCTCCATCTGCTGAGTCATCTCGCCGTCACTTCCATAGGTATATGCGTATGTACATACGTACATACACATACGTGTATATACCTACAGTGTCTGTTGGTCAAACGCCTACCAACAACCACACACGTCAACAAAACAAGCTACCGCACAAAAAGGAGATGACAAAACTAACAAAGCGACCGGCCAGCTTAGTGGAGTGGCGTGGGTCAACAGCTAAGTGCAAGAACAAAACCAAGTGAAGTGATCAACGCTGACTTAGATAAACAAATGCACGACAACAATTACCATAAGTACCGATATAAGGCAAAGTAAACAAAATTTATCGGGTGCACCCGAGGTGTGGTCCTACGAAACTGGTTACGAACCCACTCGTACTACTCCCGTGCTGCCGGAGGTAACTTTAACCCGCCTGTATGACTGGGCTCTGGGTGCGGGATGCTATAAGGATGGGTATGGCGAAAACGAAGGAAGCACCACTGTCGGCACGACAAAAAGTAGACAAACAATATAACAACAAAATGATACTTAGCAGTTACTCAGTCGAGTGTGCGTACCCAACTTCGGTGGTCCTCCGGTGGTGCCGCCAAACTCCGGTTCTGGCACTCTAACACAATTATACCGACAGTAAGTCCTGCCACATTAAAAAAAAAACTAGGCTTCAACTGCCCTTTCACTTCGATATATTTATAGAAAATCTTTCTCAAAAAAAAAAAAATACGCACGTCTGCACAAAAAAGATGTTCGCACTTCCGAAGACTACGAAAATCTCATCCGGCACGCATTTACGAGCCAGGCCGCAAGCTACGCGTCGGCCTTCAGTATTCTCAGGCGAGTGTGTATTGGTGCCCAATCATTGGGCGCCGAACCCATTACTCAAAGGGACAGAGTTGTATAGCGCACGCCGCACGGAATACCCGCGCAAAGCACTTCGTTTCCCTAATATTTGTTAGTGGAGGAACCGTTTTGTCGAGCACCTCCTTTTGGAGACTTATACCACTGGGTAGGCACACACCGAGTGCAACCGTGCCAACAATTCATGGCTTTAATTTACACAGTGAAAAGAATATTAGGCAAAACAATGGAAACGACAAACAAACTTAAAAGAAGTTTTTGTTGCGGCCAGTACGCGACACTTTGCCCAACTGTTCTTCTTGTGGTTGTCTTGATAGCGCGTCTGCTATGACGTTCAGCTTCCCCTTCCTGTATTGCACCTCAAACGAATATTGTTGTAGCTCTATCTCGCTATCCGACCTGTGGGACTCTCGATCGCGTTGAGCCACTTTAACGCCAGGTGGTCGGTAATCACTGTGAAGTTGTACCCTTCTAGATACGGTCTCATTTTCCTTATTGCCCAGATTATCGCTAAACTCTCCTTCCCCGTTGGTGAGTAGTTCATTTCGGCTTTATTCAACTGCCGGCTCGCATATTCTATTACTCGCTCGCAACCCTCTAGCTCTTGTGTTAGAACTGCGCCGAACCCGAAATTACTCGCGTCGGTCTGCAACGTAAATCTCTTTGTGAAGTTCGGGCACGCCAATACCGTCTTTCAGGTCTTCGAATGCTGATTGTTGTTTTTCAGAACACTCCCACTTTTTGCCTTTCTTCAGCATTGATGTCAGCGGATGCAACACTCGTGAAAAGTCGTGGACGAATCTTCGGTACCATGATGCCACTCCTAGGAATCGTCTGAGCTCTCGCAGATTTGTAGGGAGTGTGAGCTCTCTTATGGCCGCTACCTTATCTGGGTCCGTATGGATGCCCTTCTCGCTGACTTCGTGGCCTAAATACTTCAGTTTTTTTTTTATTTAAAAACTCGGACTTCTCGGGGTTGATGCAAAGGTTGGCTTCTTTTAGCCGCTGGAATACTTCTTTGAGATGTTTCACATGCTCTTCTAGCGTTGTACTCGTGACTATGTAGTCGTCTAGTTAGGCAAATGCGTGCCTTCCGTTGGAACAAGCCACGTCCTTGTACTATGAATGCCGTGTACTGTTTGCTGTCCTCCTCCATAGGGATCTGTCAATTATTATTCTTCAAGTCCAGACTGCTGATGAATCTAGCGCTTCTGAGCCGATCGAGTATATGCTGGATTTGGCATTCAATTGGCGATAGTCGACGCACAGTCTCCATTTTCCGTTTTTCTTCTTTGCCACTGCACTGTGCGGACTATGAGATGGTTCGATGTAGCTCTTCTTGCATCTTTGTGTTCTTGGGGAAATATCTCTGTTTTATCGGTCGATCGTCTTGCATGATTATTTTGTGTGAGGCGATATTGGACAGTTTTAATATCTCCTCGAATCGTTCCATTTCACTTAGCAGGAACTCAGTCACTTTTTTATCCGCTGGGTTGCCTGCTGGTGGTGTGGTTTGGCTCGGGCTCTCTAAGGCCGTGTATTCCTTCACTCTCTTTTCAGCTATGCGGTGCATGTCTCGTCTTCTCTTCTGTCTACCCATAATCTTAGTGACCTTCCGCCGCATCTCAACTCCGTGTTGGATTCTGCGAGGTAGTCCGTCCCAAGTGCCACTTCATCGACCAGGCCAGGTAAAACAAGTAACTCACTGTGGTGTACTTCATTCCCCAACTTCCCCTCTGCTTCTACCGCGTCTTCGACGTCCTTGTGCCTTCCATCTCCCATTACCAATCGTGTCTTTACGGGTTTCGTTCTTTCCGTACCCAATCACTTCGCCACCTCTTCGCTCCCGAAAATCTTCGTTGCTACGGTACCTATTCCTGCTACTATGTTCTCGCCGTTCATGGTCACCTTGGCCAGGATCCGGCCTTGTGTCTGGTTTAGTGCCGCAGGTGTTTTCGAGGAAGTGTCGTGGACCCCAGCCCTCGATACTGATGACGCTTGTGGTCGTTTTCCTGTAGATTTAGGCAGCAATTTCGGGTATGTACTCCGCAAAGTCCAGACTTCCAGCGAAATTCCATTTTTGGACTGCATGCGATTCGGGGGTCTAGGTACCTCCCCTTCTGGTCTGGTTGGCGCTCTGCTCTCCTTGGTGTATTCAGGTTCCGATCTTCATATAAGGGCTGGTAGCGTTATGCTCCATCTTGCCGACCTGGTCTTACAGTGCCCTCAAACCTGCTTGGTTGCTCTCGTTTTTCGTTACTGTGTGGGTACCTATAACCCTCTTCCAGACCTTCGTCCACGTTAATAAACTTCCTTGACTCTGCTTCTACCGGGACGTGAAAGAACCCGTTCGCTAAGTCAAGTGTCATAAAAACATTGCCTACTAACAGCTGTTCGATAACGTAGTCGATCATTAAAGTTATCGCGTACGATTTTTTCGTTCAATCGTCGGTAATCGCAACACAATCGCTTGCTGCCATCTTTCTTTGATACCAGTACCACCGGTGACGCATAGCTCGAATTGCTCGGTTGAATGATGCCTTCTGATACCCATTCGCTTATTTGCTTGTCTACTATCTGTCGATCGTCGTATGACATTCTCGTTAGCACTTAGCTGGCTTGTAGGCTGCTATCATGCTCCGTACCGTCTTCTTCTGTACCTTACATAAATATGACGGAACCATCTCGACCTCTTTGTCTTCTTCCGTTTCCGCTGTCAGGCACAACGCGCTAAACTCTACTTGCAACTCGAAAATTTTGACTTGAAGGTCTTTCTATGGCTTTCTGGCTTAATCCTGCCTCATGTTCGTCCACACTGATCTTGTCCTGGACTCCATATTCTTCCGGCGATGATCCTCTGAATCCCTCGAGCATTTCGCTTCCGCCATGTGCTCTAGTACATTTCACGCCGTGACTCCCAGTTACGTTGGCATTCTGGCCATCACGCTCTCTGAGTTTCCTAACCGCATCCTTAATTGCCTTGCAGAAGAAATCTGAATCTTTGGCTGCAAAGTATCCATTATCCTCACTAGTGCAATTACGGGCCACTGCCGTGCACCCGTTTGGATCTTCTCCAGGAACTTCTCCAATCTGCCTCGCTCCGTCGCGTTCAACAGCTATTTTGCTGCCCTTCTCTTCTGTGTCGCATATGCCAGATTCGGAAACTTTTCTCTTGAACACTGCTCCATCTTCCGTCACCATCAGGTTAACTTGTTTGAGAACGCCGTTGCCTATCACCAGCGAGTAACTCAAATCTCTCTCTCTTGCTATGTGGAATGTTATATCCAACGATATGCCGTCTATGCACATGGTAATTATGAAACTACCCATTGTCGTCATCATGCTGCCACCTACTTCTAACAGCCGTCGCTTTACCTTACTCAGTTCGACGTCCAACCCCAGCATGAACAATGTGTCACGTCGCATCAGACACAAGTCTGATCCCGTATCTACTAGAGCCGATACCGTTCTGTTTGTCGCGCTGAAGAAGATGTCTTTGAAAACAAGGCCATTCCGATTTACCACCATTATATTCGATGGAGCACCTTCCGGCTTCGCTTCTTTTTGCACGCTTCTACACTCAGTCGATCGATGACCTTCTTTACCACACTTGTAGCATCTTAGCCGATTACCTGGAAAATTTCGGGCGAGGTGTGATTTATCGCCGCAACGGAAACATTTTCTACCGGTTTGCATAGGATTTAATACAACTTTGGTCGAAACCTCTTGCGTCTGCCTGGGAACAGAAACCATAGGTTTGCTAGCTCGAATCCTCTCGTAAATTTTAATTTGCTCTTTCAGCTCCTTCATTGTTTTTGCATGGTAAAGGTTGCTTTTTGTTCCGTCTGTCCGCAATGCCTTCTATAAAATGCTCTATTACGCTTGACTTATCCAAGTTTATTGGTTTGTCTATTTCCATAATCGCGTAGAAATACTCGCGGAGATCTTCGCCATGTCGTTGCCGCCGCTTACGAAGAAGATTGTGTATATCTGCCGATGACATGTTTACGCCAAACTCAGACCGCAGAGTAGATTTTTAAAAACCCCAGCTGCAAATCCCCGTTTGACTCCGAACAAATATTTTCGCTCCCCCTTTCCACAATTGCTTGGCGTAAGTAAACTTTTGCATATCGCTCCACTGTACAACCATCGTATTGTCCTCAAAATCTTCCAACCACTGCTCTAACGTTGGCTGATCAGAACCACTGAATTTGGATAGGGAATCCTCAATGTCCCTTAGAGAAAAAGTTGGACGTTCGATCACGGGCCTACGCACACTACGCCTACTCAATGCATCGTCGAAGTAATCATCTTCGCCATCGCTCACATTCAGGCCGAAGTGTTCCATGAGTCGGTCCCTCAGTGTCGCTTTTCGTCCAGTCGTCTCTAACCCCAAACCCTCCAGTTGTTCTTTAAGTCCGTCCACTGTCAAGGCTAAAATGTATTTAATAAAAATATTATTATTTAAATAAGTGGCGATTTATTTATCTCGATTAATCAAAATTATTTGCAAGGTATCAAAATCAAAGTATCAAATCAAAAATAGCAATTACTTTACTTGTGCTAAAAGGTTTTTCAAAACTGTACTATTATATTTAACAAAGTAGCGGTTCACTTATATTACTGTAAAGTGTTTTACAAACTGTTAATACAACTGTACTATTCCTTTACACGTTCGTGTATTTGCATAACGTAACCATTTATTGAAGTAAAATTATATGTACGTATACAAGAATGCAATAATAATC
The DNA here is from genome assembly GCA_037013455.1 of Ceratitis rosa. NCBI lineage: Eukaryota > Metazoa > Arthropoda > Insecta > Diptera > Tephritidae > Ceratitis > Ceratitis rosa. The sequence goes on along the minus strand of JAWMAG010000014.1, from coordinate 1,464,083 downwards.
TGTCCTTTCGTTCGTCATCTTCTGGTCTTCCGTAAGGAATGTGTTTTGTCGTCTCTTTACTCAGCGTCGCTACTGTGGGTGAATGTGTTATACCGTATGTCATTTCCCACATATGTATGTAAAATATCTCTATGTTTTTATGTATTTTTGTTATAATATATTAATATTCAGTTTCGTATGTATGTTTAAATGTTTATATAATATTATGTATATATATGTATGTACCTATATGTAATTCAATGCTACATTATATGTATATATAAGTAATTCGCTGATATATGTATTTGTAAAAATCTGTGTATATTGGAAGGTCTCCAAAAGCCTCGGATTTTGGGGTCCTTACAATGCGTATGTAATAAAAGTAAATGTAAAATATTATTTATATATAATTTGTGAAAAAATTAATAGTGGAAAACGAAGGGTAATTCCACGCGAACGGAAGACATTAGGTCAAGTAAAAAGTTCGTTCCATTTTTATCTAAGAGATGGTGTTTTTGTCCATTGTACTAGTGTTACGTGTCGCATCATGTCGGTACGTTGTGAGCGCTCGTCAAGGTGGACACCAGCAAAGAGAAAATTCGCTATATTTTACAATTTTTCTTCGATCAAGGCGAAAAAGCAGCTTAAGCGGCTGAAAAAATTAATTTAGTTTATGGGCCCGATACTGTAAACGAACGTGTAGCACAAAAGTGGTTTGCTTGGTTCCGTTCCGGTAATTTCGATGTCAAAGATGCACCACGCGTCGGGAGGCCTGTCGTCGAAAATTGCGATAAAATCATGGAAATGGTGGAAACAGACCGTCACGTGAGCACTTGTTCAATTTCTGAAGCACTAAAGATAAGCCAGAAAACTATTTGGAGCTATTTGCATAACCTTGGATTCAAAAAGAAGCTCGATGTTTGGGTGCCACACGAACTAACGCAAAAAAACATGATGGACCGAATTTCCATCTGTGAATCGCTGCTGAATCGCAACAAAATCGACCCATTTCTGAAGCGTTTGGTGACTGGCGATGAAAAGTGGACCACTTACGACAACGTCAAGCGAAATCGGTCGTGGTCGAAACGCGGTGAGTCGGCGGAAATGGTGGCCAAGCCAGGAATGACGGCCAGTAAGGTTTAGCTGTACCAACGAAAAAAACCGAACGAATTTTTTACTTGACCTAATACATTATTTAAGTTGGTTTCATCAGCGCTTAAACGCAGCTAAAATAAATTTTTTTCGAATAGGTCAGTCCCTAGCCCAACTCCCTTAGAGAAGAAGAGTATTCCTTCAAGTCAATCTAGCCATAATTAAGCTTTTTCTGATTATGTAAGTCCCTGGTCCAACTCTTTGAAAAGAAGAAGAGTGTTGACGTATTCTAAGCAAAAACCCACCAAAGTACCGAATTTCAAGTAAATCCAAGCAATACACAAAACCTTTTTGAATAGACCTGTGCCAACTGTGTCAACTTCCCAAATATAAAAGTCGTACGATTTTTTTAATAGGTTAGTTCCTGATCCACTTTCCGAAGAGAAGTGTAGTCTTCCTGCTACTCTAAGCAAAGATCATCTACATATGCACCGAAGTCGAGGCAAATCGAACCACAAATAAACTTTTGTCGATTGGGTCAGTCCCGGGTCTACCTTCCGGAGAGAAGAAGAGCCTTCCTGCTGATATACGCAAATAGCCATCTATATACTAAATTTTCAGTAAATCCCGCTATAAATAAACGTTTTTCGAATATGCTTAGCCCACTTCGCGAAAATTTTTTTTGGAAAAAACCTTTCCAGGAATAATAGTAATAATATAAAAAAAAATAAAAAAAATGGGTCGGTATCTTTTGGAGAACACCCGTTACAAGTGGACATAAAAATTTTTATCAAACAGGTCAGCCCACGCTGAGAAAAAGAGTATTCTTTCAAGGCAATCTAGGCATAAATAAGTTTTTTTGGATAGGTCAGTCCCAAGTCCAACTTCCGGAAAAAAAGAGTATTCCTGTTAATCTAAACAAAATTCCACCTATGTGCCGAATTTCAAGTCAACAACTCTTTTCGAATAGTTCAGTCCTTGATCCACTTCCCGATAATAAGAGTAGTCCGATTTTTTTGAATAGGTCAGCCTTGATTCACTTTCCAGAGAGAAATGTAGTATTTCTGTTAGTATAAGTCAGTCCCTGATCCCTTTCCGCAGAGAAGTGTGGTCTTTCTGTTAATCTAAGCAAAAGGCCACCAATGTACGGAATTTCAAGTAAATCGGACAATAAGTAGGATTTTTTGAATAGGTCACTTCCCCACTTCTCGATGAGAAGAGAAGTCTTAATGTTTATCTATGCAAAAGGCCACCTATGTACCGAATTTCAAATAAATCGAACCATAAATAAAATTTTTTGAATAAGTCAATCCCTGGTCCACTTCTCCGAGAGAAGTGTAGCCTTCTCCTATTAATGTAAGCAAACGGCCACCTATGTACCGAATTTTAAGTAAGCGGAACAATATGTAAGATTTCTGCGAGTAGGCCAGTCTGGGGCTGCCGTGGTATCCGCTCAAAGGAGTATAAATAAAAGATATTTTCTAATTAATGATATGTTTATTTAAAATTTTAAGGACATCGAACTTACCGCGATGGTAATTCTGCAAATTTTCTCTTTTCGAAAGTTATCAGAGAAGTGTAAAAAGCAAGCGGCAAAAAAAAACAAGCCGACAAAGTTAAGGAGCTAGTTGAGCTTTGTAAGGAAGGCTCGGCCTACGTTGCCATTACGTTTGCGGAATAAACATTCCCCACGCCTTGCAGTATCAACACGCCTATTTCAAGAATATATATATAATATTACAAGTTTAATACAAAATTCGTTTGGTTAAACATTTTGTTTTTAATTCATCCTTTTTTTCTTATGTATTTTACTTAACCTATTTACAATAATAATTATTAAATAAAACTAATTCTAATTGGTGACGCCTGATATCACCCATCCCAGAGTGTTATTTTGTGCAACTAGTTGACCGGTTGTCATCGGGAGGATTCCTGGCAGAATCAAACGCGCGTAGTTGTCTGCTCCCAAAGTAGTTTTCTTCGGTGCCGCTTTGTAGAATACAGGATCGGCCATTCACAGACTTCTGTACACTTGCTCGTTGAGAGACCTGACCGGAGTTTTAGTTGGTGGCATATTTTTAACTTGTGAGCAGAAGGAGAGCTCTGCCTGACCCCGTTGTAATCGCGAAGCGTGTGTTCGCACGCACCACGCCTGCACCTCGAATGAGGTGGTCGACGGCACGTATCGAGTCCCATTCAGTCTGAGGGATGTCGCTGACACGGATCGAGTCTGAGTCGCTCATCCCTAAGCCGCTTATTCGAGGTGAAGCTTCTCACACGTTTAGCTCGGCGACACGGATCGAGTCTGAGTCGCTCATCCCTAAGCCGCTTATTCGAGGTGAAGCTTCTCACACGTTTAGCTCGGCGAGACGGATCGAATCTAGTTCGGTGCTGCGCATGGGGCGTGCGCAGGAAATGTCGCATGGTGGTCGGTAGAGGTGGGTGAACGTCGTATCCGTCGCTGTAGACGGTGGTGCTGTAACCACTGCTGCTGTATGCGTTGTGCTTTCCTGGAGTTCTGCCATTAACCTTTCTTCTCCTACCACCTGCTGGGCCCATGTGAGCTCGACAATGGCATTGTTCTACTTCTCATATATGTCGGAGGTAGTGCAGCATAGTGTGGTAGTTTTCTCCGCATCTCTTGCCTTGTGGTTCTTTGCTGGGCAATTCGTGCCGTAAAGGCTTGACGCCGTTCTCCACCGTTCTTCGGGAGACATTTGCCGACGTTGTGGACACAATCTCAGCAGATTTGATGGCATTTTCTACAGTTTGACGGAAGAAAAGACGAAGATGAAGGAAAGAAAATTTTATTAGTTTTCTTGCGGTAATACCAATTTGACTACTGTTCCATTGATGTTTGCGCGTTGGGTTTCAACGTCAACAATTCGGACTTTATGGTCAGTCCCTGCATATACCTTTTCTACCCTTCCTTACCGTTGGTAGATTTGGAGGTAGATTTTCTTCCCGTATGATGACTAAATCGTCGACCTAAAAGTTTCTGTGTGGATGTTTCCGCCTTTGTCTGGCGTTTTTGAGTTTTACTTTCGACAAAGAAGGTTTTTTGCTAAGTGAGCTCTCACTTCTATGAAACTGCCTCGAGGCAATATGACGGCTTCAATATCAACTCCTGGAAGTGGAGCTTTAAATGGTGGTGAGATGACATAACGAACTTCGTGACTGCGGAAGAGTTTTTCTTCATTAAGTCGTTCAAATTTCTTTTCTTCAGCTGTCATAAATCTTGTCTGCTTGTCTAGCAAGATTTCATTGAAGTAAGTGCAAACAGTTGAAGGATTTTGAGAGAACCGAGAATGTAAAATTTAACCTCACTTAACATAACCTTGGGGTACAAATCTTCGCCTGTATATGTCTATGTGTTGGCTTTTGTAAAAACTGTTATCCGCTAGAGGGATAGACGGGATATTTTTTAGCATTCTCCTGCTGATTGTTTGGGATGGGAGGACTCTCGTCAGCTTAAGAAATACCATTACATCGGCTTTAAGCCCTAAGTCTCTGTTTCGGGGGAACCAAGTTGTATGGCACACGCTTTATACACTTTCCCGGATACGGCATCATTTAAACCGGACACATGGGCGCTAATACTTTGACTCGGCAGACTTAGTCGTTTTCGTAGTTGTAATCAAAGGTTGTAATCAAAGGTATCGAATCCTCAGTCAAGTCAGACGAAATAAAAGAGGCTCTCGAAGAAAATGCTTTCAGTACTAAATCGGTCATAAATATACTTAATAGAAACAAAGTACCCCAGCCAATGTTTAAGGTAGAACTAGAGCTCAATGCAAGTCAGTTAAAGAAAAACGAAACCCATCCCATATACAATTTAAAATATATGCTACATCGTAGGGTAACAGTAGAAGAGCCACACAAAAGAAACGGCCCAGTGCAATGCACCAACTGCCAAGAATTCGGCCATACTAAATCCTACTGCACATTGCGCAGTGTTTGCGTAGCATGTGGGGACCTACATCCCACGTCTGAATGCACGTCAAAGAAAGATGATGCCACCATGAAAAAATGTAGTAATTGTGGAGGTAATCACACTGCTAATTATAGGGGCTGCCCTGTATATAAAGATCTAAAAGTTAGGTTGGCTAACAATATACAGACTCGCCGAAGTCAAATGGTAAATCAAATCCAATTTGTAAAAAAAGCTACGGATGAAACTGTTCCAAACGTGCATAATATGAATCCAAATAAGTTATCTTATGCGAATGTACTGAAGAATGATTCAGATAATATTCCACAGAACCAATCTAATGGAGGTATAGAATCGATGATTTTAAACCTTACGCAGTGCATGACACAGTTCATGTCAACTATGCAAATGATAATCCAAGACTTGATTAAAGCTCAGAATAACATGCTACAAATCTTCATGTAAAAAAAATGAGCGTGCTAAACATTTGTTTTTGGAATGCAAACGGTGTGAACCAAAATAAATTAGAATTGGCACGATTTTTATCAGAGTATGCTATAGACGTAATGCTATTGTCTGAAACTCACTTGACGGATAAATATAACTTTTATATACCTGGGTTCATATTCTACTCCACTAACCACCCTGATGGCAAAGCGCACGGCGGCACTGGAATACTTCTAAGAAACCGTCTTAAACACTGCGTCTTACAGCCTTACGCCACCAATTATCTACAAGCTACCTCTGTAACTTTGAATAATTATGGCAAAGAGCTAAATCTCTCAGCCATTTATTGCCCTCCAAAATTTTGATAATCTTGGGATTTATAGCAGGAGGAGACTACAATGCAAAGCATGTATACTGGGGATCCCGTCTAATAAACCCTAAAGGCCGTCAGCTATACAATACCATTGTAAACAAGCGTAACAATTTAGATTGTATTTCCCCAGGTCAACCAACATACTGGCCTACCGATCGGAAGAAAATACCTGACTTACAGCCTTATTATGTATTGCGAACGAAAGGTCTGACGAACGAATCGTCTCCGGACGATTTCGTACAGCATTGACATTCCCTATATTGTTCGTCAACCCTTACGTTGCCTATGTAACAAAGAAATGCGGAAGGAATCATTCGTCAAATAACATGTTGCCATATGTCATTTATATAATAATTAAAATAAAAACACTGTGTTTTTTTGAATTTCTATCTATTTAAAGTTACATTTTAAACATCTGGCAGTGCTCATTTGCTCATTCCTTCTTTATATTCTCGTTCGTTGACATTTGTATTTGTTTGTTTACAATACGGTGTTTGTATATATTCAAAAAATATATATACAAAAGAAAATGTAATGAAAAAGCAAAACTAGCATTCAAACAAATTTTATGATTTGTTAATAGTTTTATTTGTTTTTTAAAATTTCAATTAAATTCGTTAAAATCTTTCGTTTTTTCCGACTTTTAAGATCAGCCCAAATCTATGTAGAGAATTGCGTAAAAAATATTATGTTTACATTTTTAAACACATTTTCACATATATTTTGAATTTTAAACTGTAATTCCAATCCACGTTCACGTTTTTCCATTCCACCACACTTTTCTGCGGAGGTCCATCCGCGTTCAATTTATCCGCAACTTTCCTCCACTGGGCATCGCAGGAAATTCTATCAGCCCCAAATACAGGAGCGCCTCTAGCCTAGTCTACCTTAACCTCCAATTCTTTAATGAGCATCTCAAGCTGGATGCTAGTAGTTTTCTTAACGCTGAAATAAGTTTAATATGTTATTTCAAATCAAGCATTGATTGAATTAGTTAATATTACCTTTTTTTACATGACTGATCCATTTTGAATTTAATGCAACGATACCAAACTAGCTTTCGTTTGAATTTGACATGTCTCTTCGTTGTTTTGCATACTATTCGTAATAGAGAATGTACTTTTCAATAACATATCACGTAAGAATCAGCTGTTATCGTTTGGCTTTGTGTTCGAAATACGTAATACAAATATGCGAACGATTCGTGTCTGACACGAAACGAGCGTTCGCTTCGCAATACATAATAAGGCTGTTAATAGACTTTGCTGTCTCAAGAAAAATCGACAGGCAACTTGTATCAGCTGTGACAGTTGCTGAGCTGTCTTCAGACCACTCACTAGTTCTAATAAAAATTTATGAGCGCCCGAAGATAGTTGCACAAGAATCAACACTAACAAACAGAGAAACAAACTGGCTAAAATACAAAAAATATACTAGTAGTCATATTAACATCAACCCAATATTGAATTGTGAAAACGATATTGATGACTACATTAATGAGCTCAATAATGTCCTTGTTTCTGCGGCAACCATAGCAACTCAAAACAATAAAAAGCCTATTACGTGCCCAAAAATCCTAACAAATACGGAAATAGAAAAATTAGTAAAAAATAAGCGCAGTTTGCGAAGAGAATGGCAATAATATCGCTCTCCAGCCGCAAAGTTACGGTTGAAAGCAGCAGAGAGGAAGCTGAAAAGTGCACTGAAACAAGCAGAAGATCACAATACCAAGGCATACATAGAAAAACTAGCGCCAAATTCTGCCAAAAAATACTCACTCTGGAAAGCACAAAAGAAATTTAAGCCTCCAATAGAAGTGAATATGCCATTCAGGGACCCAAATGGTAACTGGACACATAGTAACGAAGAAAAGGCAAAATGCTTTGCAAAGCATTTAAGTAATGTATTCCAGCCAAATGACGCAACTAATAATTTTAGTTTGCGGGAAGTTGTTGTTAACGGCCAGGAAAATCAGGTGGCAATTAAAATATCAAGTCTAGAAGTGGTAAACGCGATACAGAAACTGAATCCAAAGAAATCTCCAGGCCACGACCTTTTTACACCAAAAATGCTAATAGAGCTACCAAGAGTTGCACAAACATTGCTCTCTGAACTCTTTAATGCCATTCTAAAACTAAATTACTTTCCAAACGCGTGGAAAAAGTCGCAGATATTAATGATAGCCAAACCTAGCAAAGACCAAACACAGGCGTCTTCTTATAGACCAATAAGCCTAATACCCAGTCTTTCCAAATTATTTGAAAAAATTCTGCTATCAAAAATATCTCCTTTTCTCCACCGTAACAATGTGATACCAGATCACCAATTCCGCTTTCGTGAAAAGCATAGTACTATTGAACAAGTTAACCGAATAACTAATGAAATCAGGAAGGCATTCGAGCTCAAGGAGTACTGCTGTGCAATCTTTCTTGACGTAGCACAAGCGTTCGACAAAGTCTGGCATAAAGGTTTACTGTACAAAATACATAAAGCTCTGCCTGTTCAATTTTATATGATACTTAAGTCATATCTGACTAACAGACAGTTTACAATTAAACAATCTGAATTTATCAGTGAGGAGTGTCCGGTAAAAGCTGGTGTTCCGCAGGGTAGCGTCCTTGGGCCTATTTTATATATTATATACACTGCAGATATCCCATTAAACCGAAAAGTGCAGACTTCTACCTTTGATGATGACACAGCTGTTTCATGCCGGGATAAATGCCCTAAAAGAGCAGCAAAAACGAATAGTGATCATTTACTCCTCATCGAAGAATGGCTAGAAAACTGGAGAATCAAAGTTAATGAGCAAAAGTGTAAACACGTTACATTTACTTTAAGACCGCAATCATGTCCTGCAATAAACATTCCCCAAGCAAATGATGTTACATATCTCGGTATACACTTAGATAGACGTCTCACTTGGAAGAGACACATAGAGGTAAAAATACTACACATGAAGTTAAAAGCAGCTACAATAGTTTAAATTGGCTTTTTAATAAATACTCCGGTCTAAAACTAGACTACAAAGTCCTTATTTACAACACAGTGTTAAAACCAATTTGGATGTATGATATTCAACTGTGGGGTACGACCTGTGCAACTAACATTGATAAAATACAGATGTTCCGTCCAAAATTTTAAGAGCACTAACGGGCGCACCATGGTACGTTCGTAACGTAAACATTCACAAAGACCTTGGTATTTTACTGGTTAAGCCTGAAATTGAAAGAAGCAGGACGAAGTACTTCACAAAGCTGAGAAATCATCCAAACCCGCTAGCTAGTGCTTTATGCAACCCAACAAGAAATTCCCGCCTGCAGCGAAGAGATGTACCCGCCTTCTAAGGAGAGCGCCGTAGTTTGAAAAGGGCTCAGAGTTACATAACTCGAGCTATCATGTTTGTAATTTAGTTCTTAAGATTTGTACACTTACTGTTAGGCTTCTATTAAAGCAGATTCAGTAAATAAATAAATTGTGTATAAAAAAAAAATCTTGCTCCTTGTGAACCTTGCTGTGATGCTGTTTTTTGTATTTTAAGCATGTGTAATTGATCTTACAATGTTTCAATTCAAGAGTATCAGATAAGCAATTGAGGCAAAGATGATGTTTTCTTACAGCATAAATTCGTGCATTGGGACTCATATCTTGAAATCCCGGGCAGGTTTTTTGAATGTGTGCTTGTGCTGAGCACAATTTACAATTCATTATATTCGATTTGGCGTGGTGTGTATTTACCCGTCGGGATGGGTAATTATTGTATTTTGAGATGGGCTTGTTCGACTGTTTGAACTACCACTCGGTTTCTGGTCAGGAATGGAGCTTTCTTTGAGGTCAGATACCATCTCAAGCGTTTGAAAGCCTCTTGTGAGAAAATTATATAAGTTGACCCATTTCGGAATTTCGGTTTTTTAATCAATAGTCTGTTCCCAAAGAGCTAAAGTTTGCTCTAGAAGCCTTGTCGAACACAAATATACGAAAATGGCATCCCAGCTGCAAATATCGATGCCTTGAATTTGAAGTGCAAAACTACAGCTGTTGATGTCCCGCTGCAGTTTTTCCTGAGCTGTTCCGGACTCGGTGGTGATGTACGAAAGGTTGAACAGAACCTTTACCTAAGAATCCCTGATCCACCTTCCGGAGTGAAGTGTAGTCTTCCTGCTATTCTAAGCAAAAGTCCATCGACACATGTACCGAAGTTCAAATAAATCGAACCTTAAATTAACTTTTTTCGATTAGGTCAGTCCCTCGTCCACCTTCCGGAGAGAAGTGTACTTTTCTTGGTAATATAAGCAGAAGGCCACCTGTCTATTGAGTTTCAAGTAAATCGAACCATAAATAAACTTTTTTCAAATAGGTCTGTTCCTCGTCCATTTCCCAAAATTTTTTTTTTGTAAAAAACCTTCCCAGAAATCATAGAAACAATCTAAAAAACATTTCAAATAAATGGGTCGATATCTTTTGGAGAACAATACCTACAAGTACCACGTTCGACTTCCCAGAGAGAAGAAGAGTATTCCTTCAAGTCAATCTAGCCAATAAGATTTTTTGATTAGGTCAATTTCTGGTTTACTTCCCGGAAAGAGGTATAAACGTCCCTATAATCTAGGCAAAACGCTACCTATGTACCAAACTTCTTGAAAATCGAAACATTAATAAGATTTGTTTAATAGGTCAGCGTGTGGCCCGTTTCCCTCAGAGAAGAAGAGTCTTCCTTTTTTCTTAGCAAAAGGCCACCTATGTACCATCAATAAACTTATGGGTGTATGCATTAATTCGTGCGGTTTTCTAAGAGAGGGCTTTACTAGTATTATTTCGCGTCGTGTTCAGCTGTGGCTATAAACAATTTGTTTATTTCATTTGAAAATGTCGAAATTTGTACAAGATGAAGTGTTTTTGCGGGGAGTTCTTCTTCATTACTTTAACATGAAGAAAAGTGCTACCTTACGCCATCGTATTTTACTGGTGACCATGCTTTAGCCGAACGAACGTGCCAAAAATGGTTTGCACTGTTTAAAAGTGGCAATTTCGACTTAGACGACGGAGAACGACCCGGACAGCCAAAAAAATTTTAAGACGAAGATTTGGACGCAAGACGCAAGAAGAACTTGCAAAAGTATTAGGAGTTGATCAAGCAACCGTTTCCAGACGATTAAAATCATTAGGATTCAACCAGAAGCTTGGGAATATGAATTAAAGAGACGTCGAACGGCGATTCTGCATGTCGGAAATGTTGCTTCAACACCACCAAAAGAAAACATTTTTGCATCAGACTGTCACTGGCGATGAAAAATGGATTAATTATGGTAACCCGAAGCCCAAGAGATCGTATGTGAAGCCCGCCCAACCATCGACATCCACGGCAAATCCGAATATCCATGGTGCAAAGGTTATGCTATATATTTGGTGTGTATTTGAAAATACTACGTAAACAAATCAATGAAATGACATATTGACATAAACAAAGAATCAGGCCAATAACTCTGCGCTGCTGCTATCACACAAGCAGAGCTAAGCAATAAAAGATATAGTCATATTACACCACTTCAACGTCCACTTCAAATGCAATGTCAGCAAACAGATGGTTGCTGAGCGGAATCGCGGAAATGAAATAAAGTTAATCAATACTCATATCTCATGTTGTTTGTATTAATTCAAATTTGGGCTAACTAACCATAAGCCTATTGATTAGCAGAACTGCAAACTACTGTTGAAATATTAATTGCAGTAGGCACTCTACGTAGGGACCCTAGTTAGGACCCGATGAAAAGAAAAGAAAAGTAAAAGCTATTCCATTACATGGCGATTATCCTGCCAAATATTTATCATTAAACCATTACATGGCGATCCTGCCAGGAGGGTCCAAAAAGAATAATTTCGAATGAACTCCATAGACAGAGTGGAGCTAAATGCTATTCTAGAGGAATTCGAAAAATTCATATATTTGAGTAGGGTAGACGATATAGAGCCGTATAGCATCAATATACAGACCAACATCAAAACGCGCCGGACCAAAACCCATAACAATAGAGTAGTATACAAATCGCCAAATACAACACCAGTATACTCCAACGCAACAGAAGAAGAAACAAGAAAAGCGTGCGGGGAAATCTTTTCAAGAAAGAAGGGAGAAGGTGTTATTATATAAACACAGACAGCAAGGCCAAGGAGGAAATCCGCAGCCAATTGAATTCCCAACACCGCAGACATCATAACTAGAAATACAAGATTAATAATACATATATCTCTCCAACGACACAAGCTGCCAAGGAAATTATAAAATTTATTAATAAAACATAAAATTCATATTTTTACTATGGAAAAAATCCAATCATCTATTGAAAAGCCAAGTACTAATGTAATCAATGAGGTCATAGTAGATTAACCAATTAAAATTCTATTATTAAAAATAACATTATATTAATTATAAATCTTATAATTAAAATTCACAGCTTATTTAGGAAACATTTAAAAAAAAGTATTGTTTTGAAAATTTAAATAAAAAATGGAATATTGGCAAAACATTTATGATAATTTAAATACAGAAAAAGAAAATAAATAAAAGCTACAAATGCTTGAATAAAACAACAAAAGTAAAACATGAAACACTAGCAAAGCATTTACAAATATTATTTGAGGTACTTGAAGCCATAAGAGACATAGTTGACACATATAAAAACAAAAATACACCAGAAGACAAATAACACGGCTTTCATATTTACTGGCACTATATAGACAAATTAATAAAAATACTAGCAAATTATGACTAGAACTACTAAAAAGCACTCTACCACATGACATTAGCAGACCAATAACTTACACAGTTTATATCTCCAACACGGAACCAGAAGTAAAAATCCCAATATTCATAATGTCCGAATTCAACTTAGAAGTAGCAACAAAAGGTATTCCCAGCCTTTCGGGAAATCATAGAGAAGTGGAATCATTTCTCAAAATTGTAGAAATCATATACAATGGCCTAAGCTCAACAGGTAAAACTGCATTAATCGATTACGTAATATACGTAAAATTAACCCAAACAGTAAGAACTAACACAATTTCTGTTCAAATACCAAGCACTTTCCAAGAAGTAAAAGATTCACTTTTGTCAAAATTTAAACCAACAACGACATTCCCACAAATACAGAACCAATTAGCAAACCTTTATCAGCGAAACCAGAATATAACAACGTTTAGGAACAAAATTGTATCTTTAATTTCAGAACTCAACAAACTACAAATACTGCAAATAGGCACTAAGGCTACAACAGATCAAAAGGCACTAATCGAAAATAACCAAGACAATAACTCCAAAAAAATGCTCATTTCTAATAATCAAAGGTATAACAACCGCAATAATTTCAATAATAATAAGAATACCCAAAGAATATATGCTAACAACAATAACAACAACATATTTAGAGGCAATAACAACAGTTATAATACTTACAACAATAACCGAAATAACTTTAGACCTCCAAACAGTCATAACAACTATCGAAATACTAACAACACATTCAGAGAAGACAATGGACATAGAAATAATTATGGACAAGGACCTAATAACTTCACACCAACCTGCAATAGAAATGGCAAAAACAATAATTACAGACCAACAAACAACAACAACAGGTTCAATCAAAATAGGCAAGGACCACAAAATAATAGAAATGGTTGCAAATACATTTTATGCAAAATCAGGGAAACGAGGGCGACCCGGAGGACAACAATTAACCTCCTTCGGGGAAGATATAAACAAAATATACATAATAAAAAAAAATTAACAAATTTCGTTACAATTCTCAATACGAATCTAAACAAAAAAATGGCATTCCTTATAGATACTGGAGTCGATATTTCTATTTGCAAAAATCCATTTCAAAATGAATTCGACTATGACGGCAATAACAAAAGCAAACTAACTGGCATTACTAAAGAGGAAATAATTGCAATTGGCACAGCCAATCTAAATTTCCGGATAGGTAAAAGCAATACTGACATTAAATTTCACTTAGTAACAGAAGACTTTCCCACCGAAACTGATGGAATTTTAAGTAGAGATTTTTTAATAAAACACCAATATAAAATTGATTATGAGACATTCATATTAACTACAACTATCAATAACAGAAATTACTATAACAATAGAAACCACACTAGGTATATTCAAATAAACTTTTGAAATTCCACCCAGGGCAGAAAAGATACCTATTTCCGATAAGTTTAAAAATAAAAGAAGATAACGTCATTTTAAATCAAGAAATCCAACAAGGAGTATTTTTAGCAAACTCAATAGTTCCTGAAAAAGGAAACTGTCACATAAAAATTATTAATGTCAATGACGAGGCTGTAAAAATTAAACAATTAAAACTTATCACTGAAAAATTAGCTGATTACAACATTATGACCACATCCAAGAAATTTAACATTTACAACAACTCACATTTTAAAAAACTGGTAACAGAACTAAAATTAGAAAATCTAAACAAAAATACAGAATCCGAATTACATGACATGTTTTATAGGTATCAATCAATATTCCACCTTGAAGGTGAAAGCCTCTCGACGAACTCATTTTAAACACAAAAACCCAATTTAACTGACAATTCACCGGTATACATTAAAAACTATGGACTCCCGCAAGCACAGCAAGAAGAAATACAAACATAAGTACAAAATTTTATCAATGACGACGTAATTGAACCATCTGTTATTCCATATAATTCACCACTTCTCCTCTTACCTAAGAAAAGTGAAAATGGTAAAAAGAAATGGACACTAGTAGTAGATTACAGAAGACTTAACGACAAAATTATAAATGATAAATTTCCATTGACAAGATTAGAAGACATATTAGACATGCTAGGAAGAGCGAAATACTTCACAACTTTGGATATGACAAGTTCATTCCACCAAATCCCATTAGATAAAGACTCAAGACCACCGACAGCATTTTCTACACAAGATGGCCATTATCAATTTAAACGACTACCTTTTGGATTAAAAATATCTTCAAATAGTTTTCAAAGAATGCTAACAATAGCACTTTCTGGATTAAAAGCAGAACCATTTCTCTACGTGGACGACATTATTGTTTTCGGATGCTCTATAGGTATAAAGCATCATAACCAAAATTTACTAAATGTTTTCGAAAGACTAAAGAAGTACAACCTTAAGCTAAATGCAAGCAAATCAATCACTTTCTTAAGCCAGAAGTTCTTTATTTAGGACATTTAATTACAGATAAAGGTGTCAAAACAGACCCAAATACCACAAATGCGAAGCGGTACGCACTTACCCGAGACCAACATATGCAGATGACACAAAAGATTTATAGCATTCTGCAATTATTACACACGATTTATACCTAATTTTGCACTAATTGCCAACGCCTAAACGCAGAAGCGAAAAAGCGTTCAATACACAAAAAGATAAATTAATTAATATACCCAAACTTTGACAAACCCTTTGTACTTACCACGGACGCATCTGATTTTGTCCTTGGAGCAATTTTACCGCAAGATGAAATAGGACATGAATTGCATATGCAAGTAAAGCTTTACAAAAACATTATATAAATAAACCAGTAATAGAAAAAGATTTACTAGCAATTCATTGGGGAATTAACCAATTTAGGACATACTTATGCGGTAGAAAATGTATAGTTTTGACCGACCACAGACCGTTAGTAAAGGGTGGTTAAATTTTCAAGGGCCGATGTTGATTTTGAATAAAACACAAACTATTTAGGAAATTATTGAAATTTTATTTTATTATGATATATTGGCATTACTCAATTATGTATGTAACAAAATATCGGCCAAATGAGCGCCGCGACCTCGGCGGCACACCTCCATACAATGGTCCAAATTTTCGATGACGCTGAGGCATAATGGAGTTTCTATGCCGTTAATGTGCCGAATTATCTCATCCTTTAGCTTTTGAATTGTTGCTGGCTTATCGACGTACACCTTTTCTTTCAAATAACCCCAGAGAAAAAAGTCCAACGGTGTCAAATCACATGATCTTGGGGGCCAATTGACATCGCCATTACGTGAGATAACACGGCCATTGAATTTGTTGCGCAAAAGAGCCATTGTTTCGTTAGCTGTGTGGCAAGTGGCACCGTCCTGCTGAAACCACATATCGTCCACATCCATATCTTCCAATTGTGGCCATAAAAAATTCGTTATCATCTCACGATAGCGAACACCATTCACAGTAACTGCCTGACCGGCCTCATTTTGGAAAAAATACGGCCCGATGATGCCGCCAGCCCATAAACCGCACCAAACAGTCACTCTTTGTGGGTGCATTGGTTTTTCGACAATCACTCTTGGATTCTCATTCGCCCAAATGCGGCAATTCTGTTTATTGACGAATCCACTGAGGTGAAAATGTGCCTCATCACTGAAGATGATTTTCTTCGAAAATTTTCATAATAAGTCTGGATAACTTTAACACGTTGTTGGATTGTGTATCTCTCCATGGTTCAAATTGAGTAAGTCTGAAATAGAGAAATGTCAAATTAAATTCGGAAAAAAACTTGGCGTTTAGGTGTGGTTCACATTCAACATCGGCCCTTACAATTTAACCACCCTTTATCATTATGTTCACACAGAAATCCGTCATCAAAAATGACAAGAATAAGAGTAGATTTAGCAGACTATGACTTTGAAATTATATACAAGCAAGGAAAAATAAATACAAATGCAGATGCACTGTCACGCATCAAATTAGATAGTGACATTTTAAAAGCTATGATACCCACTAGTGAAAAAGAAATAAAAGAAGAAAATAATAATATAATAAAAGAAAAAAATATTAACATTTTAACAAGGAGAAAGGCCGCACAAATTAATAATGAAAGAACGCATGCAATTAAAAGAAATGAAAATAAGGCGCAAACAGAAGTTTTGTCGCAAGAAAATATACCTTCTGCTCAAATATAAACGACTGCTCAATAAAACGAAAACGGTTAATTATTCTTCAATATTTATTTTATCCCCTTCAAAATAGTCACCATTAGAGGCGATACACCTATGCCACCTTTTTTTCCAATCTTCATAACACTTCTGGTAGGCCGCTTTAGGTATGGCTTTCAGTTCCTTCTTCGAATTCTCTTTTATGACTTTAATCGACTGAGAATGTTTTCCACGAAGAGGCAATTTGAAATTAGGGAAAAGAAAAAAGTCACACGGTGCCATGTCGGGTGAATACGGTGCTTGCGGAACAATATTTACTATGTTTTTGGTCAAATAATCGCGTACAAGACGAGACGTATGAGCTGGCGCATTATCATGATGTAGAAACCATGACTTGTTGTCCCACAAATACTTCCTTTTGAGACGAATATTCTCACGCAAACGCTTCAAAACGGATAAAAAATATTCAGCTGTTTCAACGTCGTATTCATAGACCCAAGTTTCGTCACCAGTTATGATGTGCTGGATGTCCGTATCACTCATTGTGAGCATTTCCTTGGCGACAGTTTTGCGTTCCTCTTTTTGAAGAAAATTCAACAATTTTGGAACAAGTCGAGCAGACACACGTCTCATGCCCAAAACATCGTGAATAATGCTATGAGCGGATCCATTTGATATGTTGAGCTCACTAGCTATCTCTCTTTCAGTCCCAAGACGATTTTCCAACACAATTTTCTTTACTTTTTCGACGTTTTCTTCGTTTATTGACGTTGCTGGACGACGATCATGGGGCAAGTTCTCCAGCGATGTACGGCCGTCCTTGAACGACTTATACCAATCAAAAATACGTGCACGTGATAGGCAAGACTCCCCATATGCCTTCTGCAACATTTTCATTGCGTCCGTCGCACTTATTCCATTGGAATAACAAAATTTCAAACTAACTCTTTGCTCGACGTTAATTTCAATTCGAAAAACACACTCGAGGTTGACTTGTTTATAGTGCCGTAAAAAAACTATGTGACAGATCGCGCTCAAATTTGACATGTAAACATATAACAGTCCTGCCAACCTAAGCAAAAAAAAAGTATGGCCATATGTCTTGTCCTTGTCGAGTTATGGATAAAGTCTCCGTTTAATATTTGAGCAGAAGGTATTAACCCGGGAACGCTTAAAATAACCTACATCTCCTAAGAAGCCTGATCAAGTTCATATTTGGGAATGCACATATTTTATTGACGTTAGAAATCTAAAAAGATTGAAATTTAAAATTGAAAATAAAAGTAGCACTACAGTTGATATAAATGAAAATGAAATGCAAGTAACGTGTAGCGATTACCCTTTGAAACTAGATTCAATGTTGGAGAAACTACATAGTTCTATACACAGTTCACAGATAAAGGAGCTAGGCCTTTGTGAACAAAAGTATACCTATACTAAAGAATATAGAAATGAAGAAATTTAAAGAAAAATATAATGAACTCGAGAAAAATAAGAACGTGCCAATGAAAACATTAATATACCATATAAAGCTCCAGTACTGATAAAAAGTACTATAATACAGTATAAATTAATTGATGAATTTCACTCAACTAACACAGCAGGACATTTAGGAATTAGAAAGACTGTTTTAAAGCTAAAACAATGATACAGTTGGAAAAACATGAGACAAATGGTTAAAAAATTTATAAATAATTGCGCAGCATGTACGCGAAATAAAATAACAAAACATACCTATAAAAGAAGCACTTGTAGTGACAGATACACGAACAAACACATTTGAGACTGTAAGCATAGACACGGTAGGTCCATTACGCATTTCGAACGGGTACAGATACATATTAACAATGCAATGTGACTTCTCCAAATATGTTGTTGCACATCCCCTTGATAATAAAAAAGCAAAAACAATAGCAACTACAATTAATTTTTAAATACGGTTGTATAAAAAATTTAAAATCAGACAGAGGTACAGAATTTGTAAATTAGCTAATGCACAACATATGTGAACTTCTAAACACGAAACAAATATTTTCAACCCCATACCATCACCAAACAATAGAAGCTCTTGAAAAATATCATAGGACATTAAATGAATATTTACCATACTTTCCTTCGCAGAAGATTATGAATGGGACAAATGGATTCCATATTACACTCTTGTATACAACACAACTCCACACATAGGTACACTTTACTCCCCGTTTGAACTAATATTTGGGAAATTACCAACATTGCCTAGCGATACCATAAATACAAGAAGTATCAATTGCAACATTGAAGACTATGCTACAGAAATAAAATTAAGATTAAAGAAATCTATCCAAAATGCCAAAAAACTAATGAATGCAACAAAAATGAAAAGAAAATAAATTTATGACCAAAATGTAAACAAATCAAATTTCAAAATAAGAGATTCGGTATATGTAAAACACCAAAAATTAAAAGATAAATCAGATCACATATTATTGTAGACACTAATGGAGTCAACTCCACTTTAAATATAAAAAATAAGCTAAAAGTAATGCATAATAATGGGGGGATGGGGCCATGTGCAGAAGTTCACGCAAGTGAGGAAAGCTTTTGACTGCCATTCACCTGGGAGTAGCCAGAAATGATTCTTTTGCATATGGTTCAAACAGCTCACGACTCCCGGTCTCAGACCACGTATCCCTTGGGTAGCCAACGAACATCCGTTTGGAGGCGAGCTAAAATTAGAAGGTGAATCCCATGCGGTTGTGCGAAGGGTTTGGAACCCACCACATGAAAAAAACACCCAATGAAAAACCAATTTGAGCCTCGGATGAGAGACCCCCTTTTGATGACGACCCCCGCAAATGTTTTAAGGATTAAGATTTTAGGGCATGTACCTGGAATGTCCGGTCCCTTAATTGGGAAGGTGCCGCTGCCCAGCTGGTTGATGTCTTCATAAAGTTAAAGGCTGACATCACTGCCGTCCAAGAATTGCGATGGACGGGACAAGGACGGAAGAAGGTGGGTCCTTGTGAAATTTACTACAGCGGCTATATAAAGAAGCGCAAATATGGTGGTGGGAGAGAGACTCCGTCGCCGAGTACTGGCATTCACTCCGGTGGATGAACGTCTACCCACAATTCGCATCAAGACAAAATTTTTCAACACCACTCTAATTTGCCCCCACATCCCGACGGAAGAGAAGGACGACTTGACCAAAGATGCCTTTTACGAGCGCCTCGAACACAATTATGAGCGCTGTCCCCGCCACGACGCCAAAATTGTGCTTGGCGACTTCAACGCTAGGGTGGGCAAAGTAGGTATCTTTGGTACGACTGTCAGAAAATTCAGTCTCCACGACGAAACATCTCCAAATGGGCTGAGGCTGATCGACTTAGCCGGGACCCGAAATATGGTTGTCTGTTGCACCAGATTCCAGCACAAAAAAATTCACCAAGCTACTTGGCTGTCTCCAGATCGGAAAACTTCCAACCAGATCAATCATGTTGTGTTTTAGATGTGCGTACGTTCCACGGTCCCAACATTGACTCGGATCACTATCTTGTCGCAGCGAAGATATGCACGCGCCTCTGTGTATCGAAGAACGCCCATCAACAAACACAAGGAAGGTTCGACGTTGAAAAGCTGCAATCACAGCAGACTGCCGAGCGGTTTTCTACTCGACTTGCACACCTGCTCTCTGAGAGCACTCATTAGCAACCCGGTATAAGGGAACTGTGGGACGGCATTGCCAACTCCCTGCATACAGCTGCAAACGAAACTATTGGATTTCGGAAAGGTCGCAAAAACAGCTGGTACGATGAGGACTGCCGTGTCGCAGGGGAGAGAAAACAGACTGCCTACCTCACAACCTTGCGATCGACCACAACACGTGCGGGGTGGAATAGATACCGGGAACTGAAGAGGGAAGCAAGACGCGTCTGTAGACAAAAAAAGAAAGAGGCTGAGATGCGCGAGTACGAGGAGCTTGAGAAGCTGGCCGACAAGGGTAACGCTCGAAAATTCTACGAAAAGATACGGTGACTAACAGAAGGTTTCAAGACCGGAGCAAACTCTTGTAGGACTCAGGGAGGTGAGCTAGTGACAGATGCCCAGAGTATTCTCGATTTATGGAGGGAGCATTTCTCCAGCCTGCTGACTGGCAGTGAACAGGAAACACGCGGAGATGGAGAACCCGAAACTCTAATTGATGACGATGGAAAAGTTGCTCCGTTACCCGACTATGAAGAAGTCCGAGTAGCAGTCGTCCACTTAAAAAACAACAAAGCGGCAGGGACCGATAGATTACCGGCCGAGCTATTCAAATACGGCGTTGAAGAACTGATCAGGTGCATGCATCAGCTTCTTTGCAAAATATGGTCGGATGATAGCATGCCCGACGATTGAAATTTAAGTGTGCTCTGCCCAATCCACAAGAAAAGCGATCCCACAGTCTGCGCCAATTATCGTGGAAAAAGCCTTCTTAATATCGCATATAAGGTCGTGTCAAGCGTATTTTGTGAAAGAATAAAGCCCACCGTCAAAAAAAATGATTGTGTGGCTTTAGACCTGGTAAGTCAACCATTGACCAGATATTCAGCATGCGCCAAATCTTGAAAAAGACCCGTGAAAACAGAATCGACACACACCACACTTTCGCCGATTTTAAAGCAGCCTTCGGCAGCACGAAAAGGAGCTGTCTCTATGCCGCTATGTCTGAATTTGGTATCCACACCAAACTTATACGGCTGTGTAAACTGATGTTAAGCAACACTAAAAGCTCAGTCATGATTTAGAAGGACCTGTCCGAGCCGGTGGAGCCCAAACGAGGTTTCAAACAAGGTGGCTCTTTATCGTGTGACTTTTTTAATTTATTGTTGGAGAAAATAATACGAGCAGCTGAGCTGAATAGTGAAGGTACAATCTTCTATAAGAGTGTACAGCTGCTGGCGTACGCCGATGATATCCACATTATTGGCCTCAACAACCGCGCCGCGAGTTCTGCTTTCTCCAGACTTGATAAAGAAGCGAAACGAATGGGTCTGGTAGTAAATGAGGGCAAGACGAAATATCTCCTGTCATCAAACAAACAGTCATTGCATTCGCGACTCGGCTCCCACGTCACTGTGTACAGTCATAACTTCGAAGTCGTAGATAATTTCGTCTATCTAGGGACCAGCATTATTACCAACAACAATGCCAGCCAGAAGATCCAACGCAGAATCACTCTTACCAACAGGTGCTTCTTTGGAATGAGTAGGCAATTGAAAAGTAAAGTCCTATCTCGACGAACGAAAACCAAACTCTACAAGTCGCTCATCATACCGGTCCTAATATGGCGCAGAAGCGTGGACGATGTCAACATCTGATGAGTCGGCTCTAGAAGTCTTCGAGAGAAAAGTTCTGCGAACGATTTATGGTCCTTTGCGCATTAGCAACGGCGAATACCGCAGACGGCGGAACGATGAGCTGTACGAGCTATACGATGATATTGACATAATTCAGCGAATGAAGAGACAGCGGCTACGCTGGCTAGGTCATGTCGTCCGAATGGATGAAAGCACTCCAGCTTTGAAAATATTTGATGGAGTACCCGCTGGTGGAAGCAGAGGAGGAGAAAGACCTCCACTCCGTTGGAAGGATCAAGTGGAGAATGACCTGGGTTCACTTGGCATTTCCAACTGGCGCCACGCAGCGAAAAGAAGAGAAGAATGGCGCTCTTATATTGATTCGGCTATAATCGCGTAAGCGATGCCAACGCATAATAATCAGTTAAAGAAATATTTAGGAATTTAGTAACGTAAATACTATAAATAAGTGTACATATTTTTAACATGTAACATATCGAATATCATAACATTAGCTAATAAGTGTACAAAACTATATGTACCTAAATAGACAAAATCGTATTATAAACACAGAAGACATTTCCACGTTTCCGTTATATATATATACCAATAAAAAAACATATTCCTTTTGTTGAAAAATATTTGTTAAGGGCAAGGGTGTAGTGGCCTTAGTCATACATATACGAATACAAAATACTATGTAAACAAAACAATAAAATGACATATTGACATAAACAAAGAATCAGGCCAATAACACCACTTCAACGTTCACTTCAAATGCAATGTCAGCAAGCATATGGTTGCTGAGCGGAAACGCGGAAATGAATTGCGACAAAAATTAAGTATAAATAGACCGTAGAAAATTGAATAAAGTTAATCAAAAGGCTCGGCCATATGTTACAAGGACAGTTAAAAACTATTTGGAAAACTGTGGGTGGGACATTCTACCTCACTCGCCTTATAGCCCAGACATAGCATCTTCCGATTACCGCTTGTTCAGATCAATGCAGAATGCCCTCACCGGAGTACGCTTCACTTCAGAACAGAGTATCAGAAATTGGCTCGATTCTTTCTTGACCTCCAAGCCGGAGAAGTTCTTTTGGGATGGGATCCACAAACTGCCAGAAAGATGGGCAAACATCGTAGCTTCCGATGGGCAATACTTTAAACATTAAATGTATAACAATTTTTTTCACAATAAAGTCTTAATTTTCGAAAAAAAACCACACGAAATAATGCATACACCCAATAAACAATAAATTAATCCCCGGTCCACTTTCCGGAGAGAAGTATAGTCTTCATGCTAATCTACGCAAAAACCTACCTGTGTATCGAAATTCAAGTGGATCTCGCTAAAATAAACTTTTTTCGTTCCTGTTTCAACTCCCGGAGAAAAAAAGAGTCTTCCTGATAATCTAAAAGAAATCCACCTATGTACCGAATTTAGAGTAAATAAACCTTTTTCGAGGCCTTGGTCCACTTCCCAAAGATAAGAGCAGTACGATTTTTTGAATAGGTCAGTAGCTGATCGACTTTCCGGAGAAAAGTGTAGTATTCCACTATTCTAAATAAATGGCCATCTACATACCATATATACCGAAGTTCTAGTAAATCGCAAAATAAATAAACTTTTTTCGATTTGGTCAGTCTCTGGTCCAAGAAGAGTCCTCCTGTTAATTTAAACAATATTCGACCTATGTGCAAAATTTCAAGTTAATCAGACCATAAGAAAGATTTTTTGAATAGGTCACTTCCCTACTTCCCGAAGAGAAAAAGTCTTCCTGATAATCTAAGCAAAAAACCACCTATGTAAATAAACTTTTTTCGAATAGCTCAGTCCTTTGCCCACATCCCGAAGATAAGAGCAGTCCGATTCACTTTTCGGAGAGAAGTGTACTATTCCTGCTATTCTAAGCAAAAGGCCATCTAAAGGGTGGTTAAATTTTCAAGTGCCGATGTTGATTTTGAATAAAACACAAACTATTTAGGAAATTATTGAAATTTTATTTTATTATGATATATTGGTATTACTCAATTATGTATGTAACAAAATATCGGCCAAATGAGCGCCGGGATCTCGGCGGCACACCTCCATACAATGGTCCAAATTTTCGATGACGCTGAGGCATAATAGAGTTTCTATGCCGTTAATGTGCCGAATTATCTCATCCTTTAGCTCTTGAATTGTTGCTGGCTTATCGACGTACACCTTTTCTTTCAAATAACCCCAGAGAAAAAAGTCCAACGGTGTCAAATCACATG
This sequence comes from Ceratitis rosa, assembly GCA_037013455.1. Lineage (NCBI taxonomy): Eukaryota > Metazoa > Arthropoda > Insecta > Diptera > Tephritidae > Ceratitis > Ceratitis rosa. Next base: position 1,439,753 of record JAWMAG010000014.1, on the reverse strand, counting down.
ATCTTGGGGGCCAATTGACATCGCCATTACGTGAGATAACACGGCCATTGAATTTGTTGCGCAAAAGAGCCATTGTTTCGTTAGCTGTGTGGCAAGTGGCACCGTCCTGCTGAAACCACATATCGTCCACATCCATATCTTCCAATTGTGGCCATAAAAAATTCGTTATCATCTCACGATAGCGAACACCATTCACAGTAACTGCCTGACCGGCCTCATTTTGGAAAAAATACTTGGCGTTTAGGTGTGGTTCACATATGTTTCGTGTCGGAGTTAATTAGGGCACGAAATTCTGGCAACGGGAAACTGGGGAGGTGTCGGTCCTTCAGAAAGCTGGAAAAAACGATATCTACTATTCTGCCGTTAAGGGTTCAATGAAAAGTTCAAGAATTATATAAATTATTAAGACGGCGGCCGCTGTAGCCGAGTGGTTAGCATTGCGTCCTGCCTTTCGGAAGACTCGGGTTCATATCCCGGTGCCACCAACATCCAAAAAATATGGAAAATTAATTTAAATAAAAAATTAAATTAAATTTTCTAATTGCGGTCGCCCCTCGGCAGGGAATGTCCATCCCTCCGAGTGTATTTCGGACATGAAATAAAGCTCCTCGTAAAAAAACCGTCAGCCGTTCGGAGACGGCTTAGTATAAACTGTAGGTCCCTCCATTTGTTGGAAAAACATCAAGACGCAAAACCACAAATTGGAGGAGGAGCTCGGCCGAAAATCGCTTCAGCGGTTACAAAGCGCCAATTATATATTATATACATTAAGACGTTTATTGAAAGCAAACTATCGGTAGGTCCTAAGGCCGGCAAAATTCGCCTTTTAATGATTTCACCATTTCACCTTATATCCTCTCCTAAACGGGACTAACTGGACTCATAAATTTGAAGAGTCACTTATGTGAGAACAAAATACAGCAGTGACATCTCTAGGTAGAAGTTATGGCTGCTGCTCAAGCTTGCACGTGTAAACATGCCGTTCGCCTTGCAGCAACACTGCAAAAAATGACTACATTACAAATTTCAATATATAGAATTCTAATTTTAATACTAAAATTAAGAAAATAATTCAAATATTCAAATACAATTTAATATTTAACAATTAATTTTTTATATCAAATTTTCAACCGCGCTTGATTTATAAATTTTTGGGTCTGCCAACCAGGTCCAGTGCGCGTGCAGGTGTGGTCTTTATTAGACTAGCTGCTACTCTCGCTTGTAGGCTGATCCTATCACGCCAACCTTCCAGCGTCAGACTGATCTGCGCTACTGAATCCCGTCGCAGCAGGTGCATTCGTCTTGCCAGGGTGCGTGCTAGTTTTGGTTGCCCTTGGTCGATGAGGGCACGGATAGCATGTACTCGGCCGCTTGCTACCACTCTCACCATCACCCTTGGCAAAAGGACAGACATATCCGAAACATTTCGAACGGGTCCATTGATCCGCTTTCGGGCGTCTCTCACCGCCTGAGGCCGCTTCTGTGGCCTAATGTTGCTCCTTCTTGGTGAGACACTTCTTCTTTCTCTCGGTGGGGGTGGTCGCTGGACCGCTGACCTGATACCCGACAGAGGTGGTCTGAGCATCAGGGGTTTGGTGTTTTGTAATGTTCTGCATCAATATCCAGCACCTCCTCGTCCCTGGAGTCGTCCAACAAGGCTTGGGTTCGGTACGGGTCATTCCTTTTGGTAGGCCTACTATCTACCGCGTCTAAGGCTTGCGGTACGTCTTCCCCGCCCCTGTTGGTTTCCCAAAGGTTTAGAAAACTGTGATGCTGCTCCTGACAGCGATCGCAGCGCCTCGTCGATGGGTAACTGCTGGTCATGTGACGCGGCGACCAGCAGTTGGCATAATGCCGATAAAGGAGGATTGTTATCGACAGAAGAGCAGCCGGTGGTTGTGGTTGCACACAGGGCACCGGTGTTCCCTCACTTGGTTGTTGTTGTTGGGTCGGACCATTTTGAGTTTCTCTGAAATTAGATAATTCATTAGTGTATTTTTCGACGGGAATCATAATCAATTTCACAATTGGACGTGTAATTATGCCCCGCGTCGTACGTATATCTACAACTCTAACTCGACTATCTGGACCTAAAAAAAACATAACAACTCTACCAAGTCGCCACTCATTCGGTGGTAAGTTGTCGTCTTTAACAACTACGAAATCGTCAACCTCTAGATCTCGGTGTGGGAACTACCACTTGACTCTCTTGTTCCTTTAGGTACTCCACCTTCCATCGCTGACAGAATCCTTGGTGAAGCGCTTTTAGCTTTTGCCAACGGTTGATTATTGACATCGGGTTTCTGCTGATTTCTGCTTCAGCGATGGGAAGCAGCGGACTTCCAATTAAAAAATGTCCCGGGGTTAGGGGTTCAAGTGATTCAGGATTATCTGAAAGTGGACTTATCGGACGTGAGTTAAGGCATGCTTCTATTTTGGCCAGTAACGTCGAGAATTCTTCGATCGTAAAACGCATCGCATTTGCTACCATTCGAAAATGGGTTTTGAAGCTCTTCACTCCTGCTTCCCATAGTCCTCCCATGTGAGGAGCTCCTGGTGGTATGAAGTGCCTGTTGACTTCTTTGTGAAGATATGATTGCATTGTTAGGTGTGAGGCTTCAGTTATGAATTTTTTAAAATCATGTTTCAAGGCTTTGTTTGCTCCGACAAAGTTCGTGCCATTGTCCGAGTACACATTATGCGGACAGCCCCGTCTTGCCACAAACCTGGCAAATGCACCCAAGAATGTTGATGTCGATAGATCGCTAGTTGCCTCTAGGTGTATTGCCTTTGTAGCAAAACATACAAATACGCAGAAGTATCCTTTAGTGATGAGACATGCTCGGCCAGTATAATTTTTAATCTCAAACGGGCCCGTAAAATCCACGCTAGTGTTGATGAACGGTCGGGATACGTTCGTTCTTTCCGGTGGGAGCGCAGCCATGAGTTGTTCCCGTGTTCTTTTTCTGTAAATTATACAAACTTTGCAATTATTAATTCCGTTTTTTATTAAATTTTTTAACCGTACTATCCAATATTCTGACCTAATAAGTCTCAGCATGAGTTGATTTCCTCCATGTAATGAAATCAAGTTTGAAAACTTTACGAGAAGTCGCGAAAATTGGCAATTATACGGCAGAATGGTCTGATATCGTTCATTGTACGACAATGACGCTAGCACCAGCCTTCCGCCTACTCTCGTAACCCATTCTTGTCCAGAAATGGATTGAGAGTATGAATGGAGCTCTTAGCGCTTACTGGGTTGGAAGAAGATAATTCACCGCATTCATCCGAATAACAACGCTTTTGGGTCAACAGGATAAGTCGAGTTTTTACCTCTCAAACTCCTTTGCTGTAAGTTCCGTAGATTCACTTCGATTTGTTAATTTGTGCACCGGATGTATTTTCCAATAGAATTGAAAAATTCGTGCAACTAACCTCAGTGCGCGAGAAAAATCGGAGAACCGTTCCATGATGTCTTCTTTGTCTAAAATTTGTGCATCTCCTAGACGTTGAAATGGAACCTATCTTGAACAGCATTCCATCTAATCCCTAACATCCTTGCCTCAATTAAGTCGTCAATCTGCAGGAAATCCTCCTTGAGAAGATGCTCTTTTGGTAAATCGGCTAAAATTTCTTAGGAGTTTGAGGTCCACTTACGTAGTGGAAATCCTGCATCTTTAAGAGCCTCGACTAATTCAGTCCGAGTGTGAATGGCGGTATCGCAAACATGTGCACCAGCAAGGACGTCATCAACATACATATACTGCTTTAAAACCCTGGATGCTAGAGGGTACTTCAGGCTAATATCTTCTGCCAGCTGAAGTGGTGTCTTTATCGCTAGGTATGGAGCACAGTTAACTTCGAAAGTCACTGTGTGGAGCTCATCTTCCGCTGATTCCCTAAATAATATCCTATGAAACCAAGTGTCCTTTGGATGCAGCAAGATTTGCCGATACATCTTTTCAATATCAGCGTTGAGTACATATTTGAAAAATCTCCATTCCAATATCAACGCGATAAGGTCGGATTGAAGAACTGGACCAGGATGAAGCACATCATTTAAACTTACCCCATTGGATGGTGGGTTTGATGCATTAAACACTATGCGGACCTTTGTCGTAGTACTATCCGGTTTTACCACTGCATGATGCGGCAGGTAATATGATCCTGTGCCTTTGTTTCCAGATGTGCTGTCCACTAGTTTCATATGACCGAGAGTTATATAATCTCGGAGTACCCCTTGGTATTCAGCCTTTAGTTCCGGCTTTCGCATCATAGCCGCTTCGTTCTTCAAGAATTGCTGCCTTGCATCGGTCCTCGAATATCCAAGATTTATGTTCACTGGGAAATCATGCCGAAACGGAAGTGTCACCATATACTTTCCTTGTTCAGTTCTCATTGTTGTGCTTACATACTGCCGCTTGCAGAATGTTTCTTCAGGAGTGATCTGTTTTTTACTTGGGACTTGTTCTAGCTTCCAAGGCCGTGTGAGCTCAGAGCTCGAAATTTCGGTGTATATCGAGAAGTATGATTTTGTAATCATATTGGAGGTTTGAGAGATTGGACCTGTTAAGAGCCAGAAGAGATCCTAAAACGTTCTTCTCAACGTTTCCTGTCATTATTTGCGGATACAAATCCGCACCAAACCGCACGTCCACCTGCTGGCTTTTATTGAAGTTAACATCGGCTAAATTAATTGGGGGCAGTAGACCAAAATCCACTTGGTCCACTGTAAACTGGGGGAGGTTTCTTCAGGTTTCAGACCTTTTGTCTCAATTGAGGAGAACCTAAAACGAACTGTGCGACTTCTTGCACCTGAGCCGATGTCGACGCATTAATACCCCAAATCTGTAGGCATCAAAAAGGGTCCTTGCCTCATATTTAACTCCTGAGCATGAGATATGTACCCTTGCAGTACCAAACACAACATTTTTTGCGTTTCTTGCAAAAAGTGCGTTTACGTTACTCGATGTGGTTGGGGGTTGAGCAGGCCTGGCCTCCGTATTTCCTGATGCCTGCCGATTAGTTGAAGTTGATGGGTTATTCCCAGTTGGATTCCGGTGCAGCAGGGAATGATGCCGTTAATAGCAATTTAAGCAGCTAAAAGTGCTCTTACAATCTCTTGCTAACTGGGAATGTGCTAAACAATTCATACATAAATTGTGTTTTCTAGCCACTTTGACGCGATCGTCTACTTTCATGGCTAGAAATTTCGGGCTTTGAGCACATGCATTTCCTGTGGGCAGAGTCTGCAGGTAGGCTGTGGAAATTGAGTATGATGAGCAGCTACTTTGTTTCCATATGATGGAGCTGGACGGCGATTTTGCATTGTCTTAGACACTCTTGTGCTTTGAATGTCTGAAACCGTTTCCAGCGTCTGAAACCTGTTTCTTAAAAAGTTATCCAGTTCCTCCTACCTCGGAGTTTCGGTTTTGTGGACGATTCCTTGCTCCCCTAGGGCTAATATGGTGTCCGGCAAACTACTAGAGACTAGAAGGACAAAAATTTCATCCCAGTTGCTTATCTCAATTCCATACATCTGAAGCACTGAGATGCAGTTATTTACTACTCGTTGTAAGTTTTTTATTTCCGCTCTGCGTTCGACAGTAACAGTTGGTAAGTTGCACAACGTTTTTAACTGACTGTTTACCACCACCCTTTTGTGCCCCGATAAGTTCTGCCACGCGGTTATGAACCCATCATTTCTTCACGATGTCCTTTGCTTCTCCATGATTCTTATGGTTTAGATGATATAATTTCTCAACCGGAGTTAGTCTAGAATTATTTATGTAAAGGGTGGTTAAATTTTCAAGGGCCGATGTTGATTTTGAATAAAACACAAACTATTTAGGAAATTATTGAAATTTTATTTTATTATGATATATTGGTATTACTCAATTATGTATGTAACAAAATATCGGCCAAATGAGCGCCGCGACCTCGGCGGCACATCTCCACGATGGTCCAAATTTTCGATGACGCTGAGGCATAATGGAGTTTCTATGCCGTTAATGTGCCGAATTATCTCATCCTTTAGCTCTTGAATTGTTGCTGGCTTATCGACGTATACCTTTTCTTTCAAATAACCCCAGAGAAAAATGTCCAACGTTGTCAAATCACATGATCTTGGGGGCCAATTGACATCGCCATTACGTGAGATAACACGGCCATTGAATTTGTTGCGCAAAAGAGCCATTGTTTCGTTAGCTGTGTGGCAAGTGGCACCGTCCTGCTGAAACCACATATCGTCCACATCCATATCTTCCAATTGTGGCCATAAAAAATTCGTTATCATCTCACGATAGCGAACACCATTCACAGTAACTGCCTGACCGGCCTCATTTTGGAAAAAATACGGCCCGATGATGCCGCCAGCCCATAAACCGCACCAAACAGTCAATCTTTGTGGGTGCATTGGTTTTTCGACAATCACTCTTGGATTCTCATTCGCCCAAATGCGGCAATTCTGTTTATTGACGAATCCACTGAGGTGAAAATGTGCCTCATCACTGAAGATGATTTTCTTCGAAAATTTTCATAATAAGTCTGGATAACTTTAACACGTTGTTGGATTGTGTATCTCTCCATGGTTCAAATTGAGTAAGTCTGAAATAGAGAAATGTCAAATTAAATTCGGAAAAAAACTTGGCGTTTAGGTGTGGTTCACATTCAACATCGGCCCTTACAATTTGCTGTAAGCAAATCGCAGAAAGATGGCCATGCCATGTAGTCACCATAAAAAATTTCGGTGTCACATGGGGGAGATTAACACTCGAGCGTGGGATCGATTCAGGTTCCCGCGCTGCAGGATTAACCGTTCAGGAGCTTTGTTGCCCAAAGGTCAGGTTGTGCATTGTTTCACTCATCAGTGACGCACATGTCAGGTATGCTGCGTAGCAATGCTGATACCTGGTTTTAGCCGAACACATGGCTATACTACCTGCTTCATCAGCAGGCAAACTACGCGAAGAGCCATCGAGTGACTCCTTGACTTTCAATCACAGCGCTTTCAATTCTTTTTCTGAATTTCAAGAGAAAAAACTGAGTGATTTGCACTTGGAGTGTTGTTATACAACTCTTCGAACTCTAGCAGTGCATCACAGGCGCGAGAAAAGTCATTAGCATGAGTCATTTTTAGTAATAACAAATTAAGTGAAAAATTTAGTTATTGCCGACAAATCAGCCGTTAGTGGTGGCCTTCCCGCTTACCCATGGGCCCTTTATTGTGGCCTTGCCGCTTACTGATGGGCCTTTGCTAGTGGCCTTGCCGCGTAATGAGGGGCCTTTGGTGGTGGCCTTGGCGTTTATAGATGGGCTGCCCTTGCCACTTTCAGTTGGGTCTTTGGCGGTGACCTTGCCGCTTACTGATGGGCCTTTGGTGGTGGCCTTTTGATTAAGCGTACTGTCGCCTGATTGAGCGGCAACTGTTTTGCCGGCAAACAGCACTTGCGCCTCACCTTGTGGCTTAATTGCCGGCGCTCTAAACTTAAAATCTGAAAGATTCTAAAAATCGCACTGACGCCTTACTCAATGGCAGCTAGTGCCGGCGTGCAGCACTTGCGCCTTGTCTTGTGGACATTCGGCCTGCGCTCTTAAAATTTTAAAATTAAAAAAGCTCTGAAATTTTTTGCTGAATTCTGACTTAATGGCACCTAACGCCAACGTGCAGCACTTGCGCCTTGTCTTATGGCCCTATGGCCGACGCTCTTACAAATTTAATTTAAACCCTGAAACTTTTCGCTGATGCCTGACTCAATGGCACCTAGTCTTAGCGTGCAGCTCTTGCGCCCTGCCTTGTGGCCATACGGCTGGCGCTCTTAACACTTCAATCCTAAATTCGCCCTGTTGCCTCACAGCTTGGCACCTAATGCCGGCGTTCAACACTCGCGCCTTATCGTATGGCCCTACAGCCGACGCTCCTAACTGACGTTAGTGTTGCGCCTTGTCTTGTGGCACTTATGCTGCCGGCGCAACTTTAAGTCACATTATAAGCCGCTTACCTTTTTATACCGCCTACTGAGCGCCTTACCGACTACTGTTGGTTACTGCGCGCGCTTGGTGCTTGCCGCTATACCTATTTATATCGGAGTGAGTATTTTCCAAATTACATATATTTCGTGAACAAAAACGAAGTGGAAATTAAATTGTGGAGAAAAAATGAAAACAAAAAACCCTCATCTTCGAACACCAGCAACAAATACGACCAAGTCACACCACCACTAACAACAATAACAACCAAGTCGCACTACCAGCAACAACAGCAACAACCAGGACGCACCAACATCACCACTTCCTCAAATTTATACATACATATACTCATATACATATACTCGCACATAATATATTTCTCAAGCCCTCAAAAGTTATATAATTATTGGCGTCAACTGTACAAGCTTGTACAATACCAAAAAATCCCGATAGCAGTAACTCAAAATATATATATTATATACGTACATCTCAGTGCCGTTTTTCTCTAAACCGGTTGACATATACCCATCGAAAAAAATATATACAATTCAAACTATATAATCGTACTACATAACATATCTGTATACGTATATGCAATATCTCGATCCCGTTACAGCGCAGCACACACATTTGATTCCCATTCAAAGGCGCTCACAAACATCAAACATATTGCATTCAGACGCGCTGAGGCATAATAAACATAAGGAGGCGGAGCGTAAGACAAAGTAGGCCGTGACCAAGCAATTATTATACATTTTTACAGTGGGACAAAAGTAAATAGTTTTAAAAGGAAATCATTACTAAAACCCAATTATTCCAAATAAATTTATTTATTTTGGAATAAATATACACTTTTGAAAAAAACAAAAAATTTTTCTAAATTTTTTGATTTCTCGCACACACACCCACATATTTGCACTCAGACGCGCTGAGGCAAATAGACACATTAAAATTTGCTGCTGGTTAATATATACCAAATAGAAGCAATTTTTTTTTACAAAACTCACCCAATTTTTTTTTACAAAACTCACCCAATTTTTTTTACAATACTCACCCAATTTTGTTACAAAACCCACCCAATATCAATTCAATTTTTTCCTAAAATTTCACAAAATACCAGAAGATAAGGCAGAAAAAGCAGCATCAACCAAGATGAACAGATACCTGCAAAAGTTCATCTTTGAATCTGCGCAAAATGGTCAACGGACTTGGCGAGTGGCCAAACGGAAACCCTACTCAGCGTCAAAATACAGCAGCTGGACAAAAATTGGAATAGCCTCCTAGAAGCATACGAGGCTATTTTCATGGCGGACGCATACCTGGAAGTCAGCGAGTCAGTGGAGCAAAAGTACGCTAATTGTTTGGAAAGCTTCCAGAACTGTAAAGCGCAAATGCTAGAAGCTTTGCACCTTTTCACAGCTCCAATACCCACCCAAACCCAGCAATCAACAAACACAAACTCAGTTTCAAGTGGGGTATGTCTCAAGGTACCAGCAAGCGATACTGAAGCACATTACGGCGGTTACGAAGACTGGCCGACATTCCGAGACATGTTTACGGCATTCTATATAAATCACCCTCAATTATCACCGGCCCAAAATTATTTCACCTGCTCACAATACAAAAGGTCCAGCAGGCCTTATTGTGAAACAATACCCAGTCACAGATGAAGGTTTTCCGCTTGCTTGGGAAGCATTAAAATCTCGCTATGAGAACCCAAGAATTCTGGTAGATAACCAGCTCAAAACCCTGCAAAAACTGCAGACTCTCTTCACAAAAGATTTCCACTAAGGATTGGGATCCCATCCTCATTTATATATGCTCCTCGAAACTCCCGAGCGAAACACTCGCGCTTTGGGAACAATCTCTCAGTTCGAGGAAAGAACTACCACTCTAGTCCGAAATGAATGCATTCCTGACCAGTGGATACGAGGTAGTAGAACGACTGGGAACATACCGCCCAGGTAAACCCAAACCCTACTTCAATACATTCACACCCAGAGCTGGCAATCAAAGCTCCTCATTTGCGAATAAAAGTCGCACGCAAACTTATCACACAGAGTTCCAAAAACCTGTTTTCTGCAAGTTATGCAACTCTGGTCACGGAATGAAAATGTGCATCCGGTTTAGGAACCTTTCCGTCCCAGATCGACAAAAATTCGTTCGTGAAAACAATTACTGCGAAATTTGTCTTTCCTGTTCACACTCGCGAAGTCAATGTCAAAGTAAATTCACCTGCGTTAACTGCCAAAGGCGTCATCACTCACTACTCTATCATCAAAACACAACCCTATACTCAAAACCCCTTTCATCGACAGCACAGGCAGCGACCGTAGTTGAAATAGCAGACGACAGACCATAAACATCAACAGGAATCAGCCACACCCCCCAGGCTCAGAAGAAGACAATGAAGGTAACAACACACCATGCAAGCAGCAACGAAACCACACTCTTGCCCACGGCTATAGTGTCGATATATCTAGCAGGAGAACACCACAAAATCCGAGCAATGATAGACCAAGGTTCACAAAAAACCTTTGTCACATCTCAGATTCAAAAAACACTCAATCTACCCACGGAGGAAACCCATTACGAAATCTCAGGAACGGGAGGAACTTTCGTTCAGAACTCAACCAAAGACTGCGAACTAACTCTATGTTCGTCAGACTTATTACACCATGTAAAAGCTAGAGCGATAATATTACCCAAGCTCACCCACCTACTACCCACAACCCAGGTGTCAACCATTGACATCAACGAAATAACCAAATTAGCGTTACCCAACCCAAAATGTCTCACCCCATCTCAAATTTACATGGTAATCGGCAGCGACTTAGCACCCCAAATCTTCAAACAAGGAGTGTAACACATCCACAATGGTACCCTGTTGGCACAGCAGACAATATTTGGATGGATAAACAGCGGACCAACAACTCAAAAGGTAAGGAAATTCTAGCATACTAAAGAAATTCTGGGAGCAAGAAGAAGTCGCAGCTACTCAAACTCACTCAGAAGCGGACGGATTTTGCTAAAATTTGTATCGCAAAACAACAACGCGTCAAAAGAATGGTAAATATACCGTCATATTACCATTCAAAAAGGAGTTTCCCAGGGACGCAGCCCTAGGCCACTCCAGACTAGCAGCACAGCAACAGTACATCAGCAACGAGCGGACACTTGAGCGAAAACCAGTGCTGCAGCAAAAATATCAAGAGCTCTTGGAAGAATACTTGACCTTGGATCATATGGAACCCACTTCACCTCTCGAAGTAATCCACGAGGGGAAGTACTTCTCCTTTTATCTACCCCATCACGCTGTCATAAAACCCGACAGTAAATCCACAAAAGTCCGAGTTGTATTCAACGCTTCCAGATTATCACAATCAGGGAACTCATTAAACGACGTACTACACACAGGCCCAACACTCCAAATCGACTTAATGCTAATGATCACTCTATAAGTACGTATTTAATGGTGACATTGGGAAAACGTACTGTCAAATACTCGTTAACCAGAAAGATCAAGACTTCCAACGAATACTCTTTCGCAGAACCCCCGACTCTCCAATAGAACATTTCAAGCTAAAGACAGTTATGTTGGGCGTTTACTGTGCCCCATATTTAACTATTCGAACCCTACATCAATTAGCCGAAGATTGCAAAACCGAATACCCTCTCGCAAACATTATCCTACTCAATGAAATATATGAAGATGACATTCTTTCAGGCAGTAATGAAATACAGTCCACTATCAACTCACTCACTCAAGTTATCGAAGCGTTAAATTCAGCAGGATTCCCTCTTAAGAAAATTACGGCAAACCACCCGAAAATACTCAAAAAAATCCCAGAGTCTCATTTGCTAGATGCTGACTTCCTTAAATTCAGCGACACCAAGCTCAACAAAAACACTAGGAATATACTGGTACGCGCTTACAGACACCTTCTCATACTCATATGAACCTCAACCCGCTGCAAAGTGTAGTACCAAACGCCAGATTTTATCGGCTGTGGCAAAACTAGTCGACCCGGCAGAATGGTTATCAGCAATTATGATAGTAGCCAAGGTACTACTCCAAACACTTTTACTAGAAGGAACGGATTGGGACGAAAACGTAAAATCCGGATCCCTACATAAATAGAACTCGTTTCATGAGAATCTCCCGGCAATCAAAGACATCCAAATACCCTGATGGGTGCAGTACTCTCCCGACAAACCGATTCAACTCCATGGATTCTCAGATGCCTCAGAGAAAGCATTCTTCACTTGTGTGCACATGAGGGTACAACACGGCGAAAACTTCTTCACCTCACATTTACTGGCTGCAAAAACAAAGATAGCTCCCCTCCAAATGATAATTCTCCCCCGTCTAGAGCTCTGTAGAGCAGTTTAACTCGCAAAGTTGGTAAAACAAATACAAGCAGAAGTAAGTTTACGGCCTCACGAACTTGTTCTGTGGACAGACTCGACCATCGTCCTAGCTTGGCTAGAGAAACAGCTTCGAGGAACCAGCACACTCTTGGAAACCATATGTAGCAAACAGGATATCCCAGATCCTGCAACTGATAAGCAATGCTACGTGGCGGCACGTATGCAGCAGCGACAACCCAGCTGACCTAGACACCCGTGGATGTCGACCTCAGGATCTCGTTGAAGACACCATCTGGTGGAAAGGTCCTGAACGGCTCGCCAACCCGCCAATGAATGGCCTAGCTCTCGCCCCCAACACCCATCGCCTCCAGAGTAAAGGCACATCGCCGCATTCCATACCTCGCCATCCGAAGATATCTTGGAGAGAGTTTCTTCCTTCTCCCGAGCCCTTAGAATAATTGCATATATATATCGTTTTATTCACAGGTCACGAAAATTGTCATCTCGGATGAGCATGACTCTAAGCCACGAAGAGATGAACGGAGCAAAAACGCGACTCATAACCCTAACTCAACGAAGGCATTATGGTGAAACCATAGCTCAACTCGAAGCCTCAAAACCGATCAGCAAGAGGGACACGATGCTGGCATTAAATCCTATACTCGACAGCAAAGGCGTACTGCGCGTAAACGGACGGCTTAAATACGCAGCCCTTAGTTACAACGAACATTATCCCATAATCATCCCAGGAAACTCGATATTCTGCACTCTGCTGTTAAAATTTCTACACACCACCATGCTGCATGCTGGAAACCAGTTAATGATGCGAATGGTACAACAAGAGTACTACATTCCCCGACTCAAACCTAGAATAAAAAAGTGCATCTTTCACTGCAAAACATGCACCATCCACAAGCAGCAGATGAGATCGCAGCTTATGGCAGCACTACTCTCCGAACGAACCACATATACCCTACCGTTTCACACGACTGGGGTGGACTTCGCCGGCCCGTTCCTAGTAAAAGTATCTACCCATCGGCGAGCTTCATATTCAAAGGCATACATTTGTGTGTTTGTATGCTTCTCCATGAAAGCAATACACTTCGAAGTCTGGTCTGACTTGACTACGGAGGCTTTCCGAACAGCTTTCGTTAGATTTTCTGGACGTCGCGGTTTCCCCTATAAGATTATCTCCGACATTGGAAAAACATTTTTCGGAGTTCAACGCACCTTCCACCGCGAGTTTGGCGCGTTCTTGAAGGAAGTATCAGCTGACGTATCCGCTAAATACACCCCACTCTGCTTCTATTGGGAGTTTATTCCACCGTATGCCCCTCATATGGGTGGACTATGGGAAGCACCAGTGAAGAGTTTTAAGCTGCACTTCACTAAAGTCGCTGGAAATCACAAATTTAGCTTCGAGGAACTCACAGCCATGATGGTATGAATAGAAGCGGTTCTCAATTTCCGACCGCTCTCAGCCATGTCGCAAGACCCGCAAAACCTACAAGCACTCACCCCTGGACATTTCTTCCGTGGTGCTCCATTGCTATCGATACCTGAAACCAATGCGGAAGACTTCTCTCTGGTTCCCAAATGGCAGAAACTCAAGGTGCTTAACCATCAGTTTAGTACCAGATGGAAGAACGAGTATCTCAAAGAATTACACAAGAGGTACAAATGGAAAAGGGCAGAAGGCCACGTAAAGGAAGGGGATCTAGTTGTCGTCAATGATGACCTCCTTCCCCCGAATGCATGGCGCCTAGGACGTATAACCAAATTATACCAAGGTGCAAACGATAGGATCCGAGTGGTCGACATAATCACGCAGAACGGAACGATAATCCGAAATATAGCCAAATTGTGTGTGCTGCCCGCTGTTGGAACCTCGAACCCTATGACTTTATCCCAACATTTACACATACCAACCTGCAATTTATATAAAAGCACCTCATGAAATCTCTTCATATACCCTTTTGCAACCATATACTAAAGTCGTATATTTTCACTCTTCTCTCCTAGGTCACGACGAGACGCGATATCGAGGAAGTGCCGATTACGCGGCCGGTTGCATTCGCTGCGCCATTACCCTGTTTTCCTCGCCATGGCACCGGAGGTCAGGTATGAGTGTGCAAGGGTGCACCGGTACTGCATCAACTGCCTAGCAACCTCCCATGCGACCGCCGAATGCGACTCCAGGTCTAGGTACCATCGGTGCACTCTCGGGCATCATACTCTGCTCCACCGGGCGAAGTTAAAGAGGCTAAGCGGTGCAGCGAATGCTGCCAATCCCAGGCCAGCTTTATCCAGCCGGTCTGCCCAGCAGCGGAAGAAATTGCAGCAATTGGTGAAGGACGTCCGGAGTTTGTTTGGCCAGCTGTAGAGGGAGATACAGGCACCATCGCCGGGGGGCGCCATGTTGAGGACATGGATCTCCTTTCGTTTTCGGAGTAATCCCACTCAGGTGGCAGCGCCCCAATGTGCTGCCCAATGTTGCTAACGTTCCGCACCAGCAACACCCTTTGTATGAACTAACCGGCCATCAGCGAAACATTCATGTTTTAATCGTTTTTCAACCCCCAACGCATCGACATCACGACTCACGTACCGCTCTTCGGCATTTTGAATTCAAATAATTTTTGAAGCCCCAACCTCTGGTTGTAGTCTTGTAACAATTAAATGGTCTCAAAGACACTAAGACAATTTGTGTCTTGAAACCTGTACAACAAATTTTAACTCTAAATAATATCCCTTTTTTCAATCATACCTACTGTAACTAAACTAATTGAATAAAAACCTGCCATGATACCGTTTATAAAAAAGACCCAGACTTATTCTATTCATTGGAAACGGCCGATATTCTACCCACACTCAACATTAAGCAGTGTGTTTATGAGTAAAATACAAGTAGACATTAAAATGTTAAAAACTTTTAAGCTATAATTTTGCGCGAAAAAAAGTTTATAATTTTAGTAAATGTATACCTCCTACTACCAACACAAAACATTTCATAAAGAAAATCCACGGGCCCCAAAGTTTTCCCGGCTCTTTTTTTGCAATTTTCCCTTCTTTTCTTTACTTTAATTTTTGTTATATGCATATAAAGTCTTTGAACTATTATCTTTTGCTTACCTCTTCTTAGTTACCAGCTCCTTCGTGTATATTTTGTACTAAAAAATTCTTCTGGAACGCCGTTGCGGTTGGATGGTCGCGTTTTGTTCCTTTTCCGGTGGATGGCGAGCGATGTTAGAAGTTCTATATTTGATTATTCTTTTGTGAAGATGGTAATTTCACAAAAGTATAATTAAAATATAGCTTTATTTTTTATTCTTTCGTAATTTCACACAAAATATGTCTTTCTGATGGATCCGGTTCGAAGGATCATGTTTTGTGTCAGGGTTAATTAGGGCCCGGAATTCCGGCAACGGGAATCTGGGGTGGTGTCGGTTCTTCAGAAAGCTGAAAAAAACGATAGCTACTTTTCTGCCGCCAAGGGCTCAATAAAAAGTTAAAGAATTATATAAATTATTAAGACGTTTATTGAAAGCAAACTATCTGTAAAGCCTACACCAATGAATAAAATACACACTCACCTGAGATGTTGCTGTTGTGGCTGCTGGATCTAAATATTAAAGAAATCCTAAACGGGACTAACTGGACTCTTCCCATAAATTTGAAGAGTCACTTATGTGCGAACGAAACACAGCAGCGACATCTCTATGTAGAAGTTATGGCTGCTGCTCAGGGTTGCACGCGTAAGCAACATATGTACCGAAGTTCAGGTAAATCGAGCAATAAATAAAACTTGTTCTAGTAGGTCTTTCTCTGGCCCACTTCCCGAAGATAATATATATATATATAATTGGCGCTTTGCAACCGCTGAAGCGATTTTCGGCCGAGCTCCTCCTCCAATTTGTGGTTTTGCGTCTTGATGTTTTTCCAACAAATGGAGGGACCTACAGTTTATACTAAGCCGCCTCCGAACGGCTGACGGTTTTTTGACGAGGAGCTTTATTTCATGTCCGAAATACACTCGGAGGGATGGACATTCCCTGCCGAGGGGCGACCGCAATTAGAAAATTTAATTTAATTTTTAATTTAAATTAATTTTCCATAACTTTTGGATGTTGGTGGCACCGGGATATGAACCCGAGTCTTCCGAATGGCAGGACGCAATGCTAACCACTCGGCTACCGCGGCCGCCAATAATAGTAAGCCGATTTTTTTTGAATCGGTCAGTGCCTGATCCACTTTCCGGGGATAAGTGTACTCTTCATATATCAGGCCATAAACAAAAGTTCGAAAAGTTCAGTCCTTGCTCCAAGAGAAGTGTAGATTTCTCCTGTTAATGTAAGCAAAACACCACCTATGTACCGTATTTCTAGTAAAAGGACTATAAATAAGTTTTTTTGAATAGGTCAGTCCCTGGTTCACTTCTTGGAAAGAAATATAGACGTCTTGTTAATCTCAGCAAAATGCCAGTTATGTATTGAATTTCAAGCAAATAAACTTTTTTCGAATAGTTCAGTCCTTGGTCTAGTTCCCGAAGATAAGATTAGTCCGCATTTTTTGAATAGGTCAGCCCACGCTTCACTTCCCGGAGATAAATAAGATTTTTTGAATAGGTAAGTCCCTGGTTTACTTCCCGGAAAGAAGTATAGATGTCCTGTTAAGCTAGGATGGGTCAGTCCCCGGTACACTTTTCGGAGAGAAGTGTAGACTTCCTGCTAATCTGAGCAAAAGTAACTGCCTGGTCCAACTCCCGGAGAGAAGAAGAGACTTCCTGATAATCTAAACAAAATTCCACCTGTGTACCGAATTTAGAGTAAATAAACCTTTTTCGAATAGTTCAGTCCTTGCTCCACTTCCCGAAGGTAAGGGTAGTCCGATTTTTTTGAAACGGTCAGTCCCTCATCCATTTTCCGGCGATAAGTGTTGTCTTCCTGTTATTCTAAGCAAAACACCATCTATGTACCGAATTTCAAGTTAATCGAGCCATAAATAAACTTTTTTCGAATAGTCCTTGATCCACTTCCCGTAGATAAGAGTATTTTTTTACACTTGATCCCAAAAAGCTAACTACTTTCTATGCTTCAAGTGGGTCTTTGGCTATTTCTACGTCTATAACAGGGACCACTAAGTTTTCCGACGTTCATTCTCTTGATAGATTTCAGTTTGGTACCTTTTGTGAAGAGGGGGTGGCAAGATGTGTTTGCAATATCAAATCGAATGCTGTGAGGAATGACGGACTTCCATTTAAGTTTGTCAACTTAATCTTGCCAAATATTCTCAGCTATCGGACGCACATACTCAATCACTGTTAAACTAATTCATGTTTTCCATCTAAGTGGAAAGTAGCAAATGTCACACAAATAGCCAAGAAAGCAGACGCTTCATTAGTTTGTGAATTCCGGCCCATAAGTATATTATCAGGACTCTCGAAGGGGTTTGAGATGCTTATAGCACGCCAAATATCTGACGTCGTCGATAGAAATAAACTGCTTAATCCTCTACAAAGTAGCTTCAGAGCTGGTCATTCATGTTCCACTTCTGTTGTTAAAGTCCTAGACGATATACCATACATCAGCCTTTCGATCAAGACCATCTAACACTACTTTGTGTTCTCGATTTTTCTAAGACTTTTGATTCTGTTAACCACAATCAAAAGGTAAAACTTGGTAATACTTGTGAATATGTACTCTGGGATCTATATTAGATTCTCTATTATTTCGTATTTTCATTAACGACATTTTTTAACGACGTGTACATATTCAAGCATACATGCCTATGCTGATGATGTACAGTTATATGTCTCTGGTGAATTGGATTCGATTCAGCTAGTATGTCAATAACTTAATGAAGTCTTGAGCTCAATATAAGGATGGTCTACGAAAAATTTACTTTCCCTCAATGCGCAAAAATCTTGTGTACTGACCGTGGGTAAGGATAAAATCTTGGCCTCCGAGTTACATGTCCTATTTATTGGCACCGACCGCCTTAAATTTGTTGATAAAGCTAAGAACTTGAGTTTCATCATTAATTCCGGACTTTCGTGTGATGATCACATTAATAAAGTTGTGAGTAAAACATATGTTACTTTAAGCTGTCTTAGAGTAACTTCATCCCATGTGACGGTAAACACTAAGAAAAAGTTAATTAACAGTTTAACTGTTTAATTAGGGTGTAATGGGGTGTAGTCAGGCTCCTGGGTATGTGAGGCTATACTCAAATCCTACCTTTGAAGCAAGCGACTCGCTATATAAATGTGTAAAATCTTTAAACTTACTCGCCTATCGGGGTCGTGCGCTGGGTTTGGGACCCGCCACGTAGAAACCAGCTCCAATGAAAAAGTTATCAATGCCTCGTATGAGATACCCCCTTTTTGTTGACGACCCCCGCGACCGAATTAAGGATCACGACCTGAGGGCATGCACCTGGAATGTCCGGTCCCTTAATTGGGAAGGTGCCGCTGGCTGACATCACCGCCGTGTTGATATTCTACACTCCTGCTCTCTGAGAGCACTCATCAGCAACTCGGTAAACGGGAACGGTGGGACGGCATTTCAAGCTCCCTACGTACAGCTGCAAACGAAACTATTGGATTTCGTAAAGTTCCCAAAAACAACTAATACGATGAAGACTGCGGTGTCGCAGTGAAGAGAAAAGAGACTGCTTACCTCGCAACGTTGCGATCGACCACAACACGTGCGGGATGGGATAGATACCGAGAGCTGAAGAAGGAAGCAAGACGCATCTGCAAACAAAAAAAGAAAGAGGCCGAGATGCGTGAGTATGAAGAGCTTGAGAAGCTGGCCGACAAGGGTAATGCTCGAAAATTCTACAAAAAGATGCGGCGACTTACAGAAGGTTTCAATACCGGAGCAAACTGCTATAGGGCACAAAGGGGTGATCTAGCCACCGATGCCAAGAGCATATTAAATTTATGGAGGGAACACTTCTCCAGCCTGCTGAGTAGAAATGAAAACAGAGTAACCGGAGATAGTGAACCCGAAACCCCAATCGACGACGATGGAAAAGACGTTCCATTACCTGACCATGAAGAAGTTAGAATAGCAATCGCTCGCTGAAAAAACAACAAAGCGGCTAGAGCTGACGGCCTACCAGCAAGACTATTCAAACATGGCGGTGAAGAGCTGACAAGGTGCCCACATCAGCTTCTTTGCAGAATATGGTCGGACGAAAGCATGCCCGACGACTGGAATTTAAGTGTGCTCTCTCCAATCCATAAAGAAGGGGAGTCCACAGTCTGCTCCAACTATCGTGGGATAAGCCTCCTTAATATCGCCTATAAGGTCCTGTCGAGCGTATTGTGTGAAAGACTAAAGCCCACCGTCAACAAACTGATTGGACCTTATCAGTGTGGCTTTAGACCTGGTAAGTCAACCATTGACCAGATATTCACCATACGTCAAATCTTGGAAAAACCCCGTGAAAAGAGAATCGACACCCATCACCTCTTCGTCGATTTTAAAGCCGCTTTCGACAACACGAATAGGAGCTGCCTTTAAGCCGCTATGTCTGAATTTGGTATCTGCGAAACTTATTCGGCTATATAAACTGACGTTAAGCAAGACTGAAAGCTCCGTCAGGACTAATTTGCAGCTTCCCAGCAATAATGCGGGTTGAACACCCACTTTTAGTCAGGGAGATTATACTATTTTCTTTATCAGAAGACAGCTTCTTCATTTTTCAGTGAATACTTAGAGACTAAGTTCCAAATTCAACAAATCAACTACAAACTAGTGGAAGCGAGTGATTTTCTGAATTCTGAATAATAAATGCAAAAGGTACTTAACGGTAAATCTGCAGGTCTATTGATGATAAAAAAGTAAGAAGAGCAAAAATATGAGCGACTAACGGATGGTGCAAAACTGAGTACAAGCCGCTTGTTTTGGTTTTTAAATCATAACTATTCCATCTCTTCTTTTTCTATTTTGCTATATACGCCTAATTGTAAAAAAAAAACAAGGTGTTCAATAAAGAAAAAGTTTTTGTTATTTACTTTATTCGTTTAATATGTATGTGAGCTCACACATGAAAACGTTGATCGTGGAACCACTTTTGCTCCCCACACTATGTACCAAAATTCAAGTAAAAAGAACCATAAATAAGATTTTTTGAATAGGTCAGTCCCTAGTTTACTTCATGGAAAGAAGTATAGACGTCCTGTTAATCTCAGCAAAATGCCAGCTGCTTAGGCCAGTGCCTAATATTATCGACCACCCTAGTATTCGTAGCTGAATATAAAAACGCTAAACTTTGTATAAAGCTTTTTTCGTGGTTCTGGTAATTTTTTTATATACGGTTAATATTATTATTAATGAAGGGAATCGGTTCGTTTACGGCCAACATCTAAATCACTAGAGGTAATTATCACTCTTTTGTGTAAATATATAAATATTTAATAATGATTATAAATAACTTCACTTTAACATTGACTAAAATGAACACACACACTGTTACTGAAATTTATGGTATATTGGGGAGTATTTGCCAAAAAAAAAGACATTTAACTAAGCGAGAAGTGCTCCATGGATTTATCAGCGAAGATTATACGAGAAAATATATCACAAGTCATATCACTATTTTTCAACAACTCGTCATATCAAGGTACGTGGGTATATTAGTTGCACTTATTAATTTTAACACTGCTATCATTTTGTTATTTATATATATATATATATTAATTTATATAACATACATATCAGATAAAGTAAAAATTTCGTTCGGTTTTTATCTGAGAGGTGGCGCTATATAGAACTAGAGTTAGGTCATGTCATACTATAGGCCGCCGGAAACGTGTTTATTCGCGCTAAAAGTTTGTCTTTGACAGTTTTTCGATTGATTGACTTTGTACGTTGTGACCGCTCGTCAAAGAAGCACACCAGCAAAGAGAAAATTTGCTAAATTTTAAAATTTTTTTCGATCAAGTCGAAAAAGCAGCCAAAGCGGCTGAAAAAGTTGATTTAGCTTATGGCCCCGATACTGTAAACGAACGTGTAGCGCAAAAGTGGTTTGCAAGGTTTCGTTCCGGTAATTTCGATGTCAAAGATGCACCACGCGTCGGGAGGCCTGTCGTCGAAAATTGCGATGAAATCATGGAAATAGTGGAAACAGACCGTCACGTGAGCACTTATTTAATTGCTGAGGAACTAAAGATAAGCCAGAAAACCGTTTGGAACCATTTGAATAAAAAAAACCGAACGATTTTTTTACTTTACCTAATATATATATAGAAGTTATTTTGTGAAAAAAAGAAGTGATATAAAATGTGCAATTAATTCTGCAGTGATGTTCTTAAATATTCATATACTTGCGTTATTCACGGTGATCAGAATTCCTTTTAATTATTTATGGTACGCCCTATTTAGAGCGACTACCTATTAACTTTTCACAAATTATTTTTTTAATTTAATTTCGCGAATAAAAAGTCCTTCCTCACTTTTATTTAATCTGTAATTAAACACCATTTGGAAAATCAACGGCAACAACATTAGTTTTACTGTTTTTTTTTTCTCATACCAACCGCAACTGCATTTCATTTTATTATTTTGCATTGCTTTATATTTTTCACTATTTTTCACTTTTCACAAAACCACTTTCCATAGCTTTGACCATATCTGGAATTGAGTAATTGGGTGGCGAGCATCTCATCTTAAGTTGAGCACTTGTTTTTAAGAACAACCAAAAATATTAAAGTTCATACACACACACACACACAAGCATACAAATACATGCTATAGACCGGAGAACCGGGTTCGCTACAACTGGCGCCCAACGTGGGCCCCTTATAAATTGAGGAAAATTAGGGCCAGGTATCAAGGACCAAAAGTGCAGTGTAGTGAAGTGAAACACGAGTGCACACGAGTGCAAGTGACAGTGAAATAATGGTAAAAGTAAATTGGGTTTATTACCTCAACAAGGAAGAACTCATACAATACGCAACCGAGTTCGGCTTGTCGAATACAGGCACCGTCGACGAATTAAGAAAACGCCTTGCTACATTCCTACAGGAGGAGGGTGAAAACGAGAGTCTGCGTGATCGGGTCACAGACTTATCGTTAAGATACGCGAAGGTGTTAGTAGCCGCAAACACACCGACACCGAAGCAGAAAGAATCGCTGCGGTTGCCGCAGGTACAGCAACCAAGTAACGACAACGGTACGGGAATGTCACCTCATATGATAGAGGCGTATACCCACGTCTACCCACAGTTGTCCAACCCATCAGTGATGGATCGTATACGTAAGTGGGGTGTGAGATATGACGGCGGCAAGGACCGACTGGGTTTCATCGAACGCGTCGAGAAATTAGCACACGGCTACGAAGTCGAGTTAAACGCGCTCCCGGGAGCTTTACCAGAGCTACTCAAGGATAGAGCCTTAGTATGGCTTCGTAATAACCACGGCCAATGGCAAGAATGGGAGACCTTTAAACGGGACTTCCTAAAGCTTTTCCTGAATTCTCGTTATTTTGAACGGCTAGATGACGAAGTCTGGCAAAGTGTGCAAAAACCAAAACAAGAATTCAAAGATTATGTACTAGCACTCCAAGGGCTAATGAGACATTTGGAGTATACACCAACACAAAAGCTCAGACGTATATACCGGAATTGTGAAAGTGAATACCAGCTATAAAAGAGATCGAGTTCGACACACTGTCCAAACTATTAAGTCTGGCCGAAGATTTCGAGAACATCATGCGAGAGAGAGAACCAACGAAGGCTGCACCCAGAACAATGATACCAAGGAGAAATGAAGAGCGAAACTATGCGGTAAGAGAGGAACAGCATAGTGAGAGATATACGTTACCAAGAAGGCACTACGAAGAGAATCAGTATGCGCCGACAAGTGAGTTGATGATTCCACGACCACACCAAGTGAACCGGAATCCAAGAGGCGAGGAGCCAAGCCGAGTGAATCCACGAACAGTATGTAGACGATGTGGCGAACATGGACACTACGCCTATGAGTGTCAGAACGCCATCCGACTGTTTTGCTGGACATGCGGACGAAGAGACGTTCGCACGCAAGAGTGTTGCCGTTCGAGTCCGGGAAACGGCCAGCGACTCTAACTAATACGAGGGATGACGTCATCCCCATTGACACAATTTCATACAAGGCACTGTCAGTTCTACGTCAGACAGAAGGTCACATAATGGCCTCTGTAGTGATAGGCGGAAAGCCCATAACAGCAACAATCGATACTGGGGCAACGCGAAGCTTCATCAGCAAGAAAGCAGCAGAATTATTGAAAGTTGGACCAACACGAAGGTTATTCAAAAGGGTGGTGATGGGAGACGGTAGACCGAGAGCGGTCGCAGAAGCAGTGGAAACAATCATACAAATAGGCGACAAAGAACATGCGAGCGAGCTACTGGTCCTGCCAGGCTTAATCGACGACTTGGTCCTCGGGACAGATTACCTGGCAAAAGCTAACACAACTATAAGCTGCGGAAGGCAGAAAACGAGAAACGAACGAAAACTTCATGTTCGACTATTAAGGTCTACGAAGGAAAGAAAAATAATAGCAAACAATATGTTACTAAAGGTTATAGAACAACAAAGCAGCGCCACTCACCGAAAAACCCGAACAAGCTATGTACTACATCGAAAACCAAACAATACACATCCGATTGTAAGAAGGAAGAGCAGCCGAACATAGCGGTCGGAGAAAATGAAACCATCAACTGCAGATGGCTAAAGACCAAAATAAGAGAAGTTTAGATGGCTCCGGAAAACCTCCTACATGCTACAAAGCGGAGAATTATACCGCCACATATCAGTAAAAATAGATGAAGAAGACGCCAACCCATGGAAGCTTTGCGTAGCAACCCCATTACGTCATCCAAGAAGTTCATAACAGTACCAACTCCGGACACATGGGCACTGGGAAACTATTGCAAAGGCAGCAGCATGATATTACTGGCCGAGAATGTTCAGAGATATCAAGAGGTATATCCGACAGTGCCCCAGATGTCAAATAACTAAGCCGAGCGAGCAACAAGGTGCGGGAACAGGTGAGACAAGCACAACTCCGGAAGTACACAAGGCGACCAAGAAACAAAGACGAAGCCGAACAAACACAGAAGAAGAAGAAGCCGAAGAAACAAAGAAGAAGAAGAATCAGGCATCGAAGAAGACTAAGGAGAGAACAAAAGAAGAAGCCGTAGAGTCAGAGTAGAAGAAGAAGCCGAAGAAACAAAAGAAGAAGAAGAACCGAAGAAATAAACAGTAGTCGTAGAAAAGAGAACAGAAAGGTGAACACAACACGTCCTTACGGGAAATAAAGGGGGGGATGTGAAGACCCCAAGTCTAAGGCCTTGAAGCCTTCACAGCAACAACAACAACAACAAAAATAGAAGTTACACACACACATACATATATATATAATCTATGAACATACATACACGTATACACACATAGATTGAAGTACACATATAGATATACTTATAGAATTAATTAAATATATATAGATATATTTATATATTAATATACATATATTGTACATATATATAGATATAGATATATACGTAGGAAACTAAAAGATGAATTTCAAATATTTAATAATTTCAGTTAGGCAAGCACCAAGCACTAGCATAGCAAGCCGTCGCTGTTAAGTAGGGCAAAGGAGAATAGGCGATAGGCCTACCAACAACGCAACGCGTAACTTTCCACCTGCAGGCAGATTTTAGTATAAAAAGGGCAGCATCAGCAGTGATCGAGCACTTCTGTTTGTGCTGTCGTAGCTAGTGTATATGGTGTGTCGTGAAAACGCTACCAATAGGAGTAGATAGAAATATATGGTGCGACGTGAAAACGCTGCCAGTAGAGTATATGGTGTGACGTGAAAACGCTGCCAGTACGATACAATTAAGGTATATGGTGTGACGTGGAAACGCTGCTAGTACGATACAATTAAGATATACGGTGTGTCGTGAAAACGCTACCAGTAGGATAATTAGAAAATAAAGTTAGGTGTGTAATATTAGAATCAGTCGTGTTGTCCTTTACTTTCCTCTTTTGGAATCAACATTATAGGAGAGACCCATAATCTGGCTGAGTGATAGCCCAGCTATAGACCGGATACCGGGTTCGTTACAATCTAATATAATGGAAGTTTCTGGTCGCTTAACAGACTCAGTTTTTGAATTCGAAAATAATTTCAACAGTACAAATGCAAACGAAATATTCACAGCAAATACAGCAAGAAGAATTCAAAGGGATGTATGACAAGGTTATGCTACCAAGCTTACTTACGTTGCTCATCTAAAATCCGTGAGTTGTTCTCGGCGATTTATATCTCATCCAAGCGCATCTCCCGAGTCGAGAAATTATATTATTTAAGGAAAAGGACAAGGGGTGAAGTCCTTTAACAAATGAAGGTTTTGCGACAGCTTGGAAAAACTTGTGCGATTGTACGAGAATAAAAGAGTGTTGGTAAACAATCAGCTAGATAAATCAATAGAGCTTAAAGCAATAGACAAAGAGAGTAGTCATTCTATTAAGCAACCTGGCTTCCAATCATTGCTCGAAGAAGCTTCCACGACTTCCACTAGGACTTTGGGAACAGCCCGTAGAAAAGGAGACTGAGATCTCCAAATGGGAAGAAATGGACAACTTCCTAACAAACATATTCCATGCCTTAGAATCTATTTCTGCTGCAGTTAGAAATAAGGAAGTAAACAAAAATTCAAAAATGCTGCACCTCCATTTAGGAACAAAATGGGTGCATTTCAAGCAAGTGTAACAAAATACGCTTGCCAAATATATAAAATTAATGAACAAGCTTAAACAAACCAGAAGGATAGAAGAGATCAAAAGGATCAGAAGCAGTCTCAATTGTTTATCGCCGGCACATTTGGTTTTTGATTGCACTAGCCCATACAATTGTAGCACTTGTCATGGAAGACACCATTAATTTGTACACATTGTTAAGGAGCAGAAGAACTACCTTTGACTTCTCGACAGGTTTAGCTGGCCAGGGATTATGGAAGAAAGAAAAGCATCAGTAAGAACAGTAGATTTATGTCATGCAGGAACGACTAATGGTATATTTTTGGGGGCAGCACGGGTTAATATACTTCTCAGTGGCACTATATGCTCGTTTGTAACCAAAAATCTCAAACGAAAACTCAACTTGTCTTCAAAAAAAATGCTTAGAATTGTTAATGCCAGAAACATGAACTTCTGGCATTAACAATTCTATTTCCGCAAAAGTTAAAGATTCTTGTTTTGTCCAACTACGATACCCAATTGATCCGCTATTTAACATAAACGCTAATCTTTTGGTATTGTCTCAGCTAACTGGAAATCTTCCATCTTGTCAAATAAGCGCAAAGACTAGACAAGCATTTCCAGATTTAGTCTTGTTCTAGGCGGAGATCTTCATTCCCAAAAAATTCTAGAAGGAATCAGAAAAATATTTGGCTGGATATTGACTGGCAGTTCAGGTACTACTGCAACCGCCAACAATAAGGTCTCTTACTACATCGAAGTAACTTTGGATAAACAACTTGCTGCCTTTTGGGAACTGGAAGACTTATCCAGAAGGAGAGTTCCAAATGAAGAAGAAAAGCTCTGTGAAGGGTTATACCAAAACACCACACGTCGAAACGAGAAAGACAAATAAGTGGTATCACTGCCTTTTAAGCCAGGCTTCCATATAAGCATTCAATTCATTCCTTCCTTTAAAATCGCATGCGCATAATTCTTTAAAAGTGAGACACGTCTACCGAAAAATGCAGAGTTAAAAAATTAATATGATAGAGTTCTCACAGAGTATTTAACTTTAGGTCATATGTCAAAAATTAGCAAAAATATATAGGATGACACCACAGATAGTGGTTTTCTGTTGTTGTTGTTGTTGATAGAGTAGCGGTTTCTTAACACCGCTTAGGGCAGGCTGTGTCAATCTAAGTCGCCAAGGCCATCTAAAGGAAGGTCCAGGAAACGTGCTGTTTCGACGGGATTGGACCAAAGGGAGAGGGGGGTTAGATGAGTCGGTTTAAGGGGGCATGTGAAGAGGTGGTTAGTGTCGTGCGGAGACTCTCCACATGCAGGGCATACGTTGGATATGTTGGGGTCGAGCCTGGATAAGTAGGAGTTTAACCTGCTACAATATCCAGATCTAAGCTGTGCCAGTGTCACGCGGGTCTCTCGAGGCAGCTCGAGCTCGTTGTAACCCCTACGGTAGCATTCCAGTAGGAACTGCTTGCAGAGCATAGCATTATGCTCCTTAACTCGTAGCATAGCTGCTTCGTTGTGCAAGTGATGCTCCGGCGACATCAGGAGGTTTCCTGTCGCAGTCTTAAGGGCGGTGTTCTGACAGGCCTGTAACTTCTTCAACTGCGTCTCGGTCGTTCCGCCTGGCCAACTGCTTTGGAGGTTGTCAGCAAAGGTTTCTTTATGTTAACCCCAGGTGCTGCCGGCTAGCGCTTTGAGTATTTTATTGCGGCCCTGGAGTTTTGCGGCAATTGTGGTCATATGCGTAGTGAAGTAGTGCTATTGAATGTGACTCTCAATATCTTTGGGTTGTTTACAGTCGGAATTTTTTCGTCATCGACCTTCACATCTAATTCAAGCCCGTACTCCTTCGTCCAGCTGGTGAGGAGGGTAACAGAGGATTTGGTCGGCTGTATTCTTAAATATCTTGCAGTGAAGAAGTGAGAACGATCGACAAGGTAGCAGTTAACATACGTCATCAATATCCTGGCCAGACGACAATATCGTACAATCATCGGCATACGAGGTTAGGGAAACTCTTTCTGGTGGTGGAGGGAGCTTTGATATATAGAAATTAAACATTAGCGGGCAGAGGACACCACCCTGCGGAACCCCCTGTTTGATTTTCCTTAATTTCGATGTTTCGCTTCGGAATATAGCCGATGATTGTCGACCACTCAGGTAGCCCATGACCCACCTCTGCAACCCCAGTGGTAATGAGGATTCCTCAATGTCCGGGAGTAGCACTGAATGGTGTACTGTGTCCAGTGCTACCAGGACAGTTCTCGCGCAAGGTCGGTTTGAGTGTTTAGTGCTGTTGTGGTATTCTGCACTTTCCGGAAGCCATGCTGATGTGCTGCTGGACACAGATGGTGGGTGAAAGTCGGGAGCAGCAAGGCCTCAAGTGGCTTCGCTACTGGGGAGAGGAGAGTTATCGGCCGATAAGACTCTCCTTTGTTGGCTGCCGTTTGGCAGTTTGCGCATACGGCGGGTTATACGTCGTTTCGCTTTTTCTACCGAAAGATGCAATGTAAAAAGTCGGCTGATCTCTTTGGGTCCGACGAGGCGCGGTCACCAAATGAAAATTCCACTCGGTCATCTCAGCGGTCACGACAATCCTGCGGAGGGAACGTTCACAAGAAGTGACGTCTGATGGAGTGGTGAATTCTGTGAAGCCAGTCCAGTTAGCTTTTTTAAAGTTAACGAATGTCCGGTGAGCCGCGGAAACAAAGCCGGGAGGTCTGTCCATCGAGATATGTATGGGTAAGTGGTCCGATGTTAGTGTCAGTTTAGGTCGCCAGACTTTATATGTTACATCAGGCGAGATTTGGCAATTACCCACAACTCTGGTGGGGGTGTAATCGTTCATTGTGCAAAATGTCGAATCGTCTATCTGTTCCGCCAGCTCCATTCCTCTACGGTCATTTGACAGGCAAGAATGCCAAAGATCGTGGTGCGCGTTAAAGTCGCCCAAAACCAAACGGTTTTCGCCTCTGAGTAGCGCATCTATATCAGGGCTATATCCAACTGGGCAACTTGTAACGGGAGGAATGTATATAATAAATATTTCGAGCTCGGCATCGCCAGACCGGATAGCTATGCCCTGACATTCTAGGGTTGTATCCCTGTACTCGATGTCGCCGTCAAAAAGACGATACTGCACGCTAAGCCCCGACCATGGTCTCGCTCGCGATCCTTGCGGATTATTTTGTATCCGGCCCGGCTCAGAAGATTCGAGCGGGCGGTTGGCCTAATAAGAATTGGCGGACGTCTTGGCGTTTCACAAGACCTGTCACATAACAAGTGCCATCCCATCATTCTCTCATACAATTGTAAATTATCTCGTCTAGTGGTCCAGTTCGTCCATGAAATCTCCTTGCATGTGGAGAACTAGCTAATGCTGCCCCTAATTCGATCTCAATGTTGGATTCCTCGTGTGAAAAATATGATACGATCCATAATCCATAATTGCAAGATCTGTACGATCTACAAAGAAACGATCACAAGTCCAACTTACCACCACTTTCCCTCGTGCATTCGCCAACACAGGTGTGGACTTCACAGGACCGTTCGAAATATAAAATTACCGCGGTAGAGGTTGTCGAATTTTGAAAGGTTATCTTTTCCACAAAAGCGATCCATCTAGAAACTACTACTGACTTGAGCACCGCATCCTTTTTAGCAGCATTTGCCAGATTCGTTGCTAGAAGAGGATGTCCAAAAAACGTATATTCCGACAATGGTACCAACTTTGTTGGAGCCTCACGGTCCTTGAGGAGGCCCAAATTAAAAGCCTTCATGGCAGACGTTCGCAATAACACCACTATAAAATATGTATTTTAATCCCTTATGTGGCATTTTATCACAGCTTCAGCTCTTCATATGGGAGGACAGTGGGAGGCTGGTGCAAAAAGTTTTAAAACCCATTTTAATAAAATTGCTTCTAATTTAAATATTCATTTGAAAAGCTTAACACGTTAATATATCGAGTCGAATCACGTCTCAACTCGCGACCACTTTATCCTTCTTCAAATATAATTGGCGCTTTGTAACCGCTTAAGCGATTTTCGGCCGAGTTCCTCCTCCAATTTGTGATTTTGCGTCTTAATGTTTTTCCAGCAAATGAAGAGACCTACAGTTTACACTAAGCCGCCTCCGAACGGCTGATGGTTTTTTAATGAGGAGCCTTTATTTCATGTCCGAAATACACTCGGAGGGATGGACATTACCTGCCGAGGGGCGACCGCCGTAAGAAAATTTAACTTAATTTTTCATTTAAATTAATTTTCCATAACTTTTTGGATGTTGGTGACACCGGGATTATGGAATACTCAATTCCATGCAATAAAATTAAAAATTTATTGCCTCAACTAATCAGAAATTCCACTTCTAACTTATGCATAGATACCACCTCCGCGTGTTTAATTATGGATTCGAATTGGTTATCTTGCAAAATTATCTCGTTCGAATTTTATTATTGTAAATTATGTTATTAAATAAGTTTAGAATTTACAACCCAATGTTAGAACCGCTGAGTTATTTTACCTACTGACGTAGATTTAAATACATACACACTCGTTGCTTATTTATTCTAAAGACTTTCCAGTTGTTCCAAAGTATCTGATCAATGTTATGCATATAATCTAAACCAAAGCTATCAATTGTACTAAATTTCAAACTAAAATCTTTCTAAATATCATGAAATGGTATCATTCGAATAATTTATGTAGATAATAAGGCATTAGATTAAATGCCGAAACTGCAGCTGAGTAATCGAAGCATGAACTATCAAGCACTGAGGATGGTTTTCTCTCAAACAGGCCTGTATTTTACATGCGTTAGCCTTACAACTATCGTTACGTGTATTGGGCGTAAATGGTTTATAAATAGAAATTTCTTTGGAAATCAGTGCGAGTGATCGAAAAATTTGTTTCCAATTTCAATTCAATTGCAAAGTTGGGGAAAATGTTACTAAAATTGTAGCTCATCATTTCACAGCTTATTACTTACCATAATATGGTGTTTTTTTGCCAAATCTATTTTTATTACTTTTTGTAATTATAATATATATGTATACAAATTAAATATATATATATATAATTGGCGCTTTGTAACCGCTGAAGCGATTTTCGGCCGAGCTCCTTCTCCAATTTGTGGTTTTGCGTCTTGATATTTTTACAACAAATGAAGGGACCTACAGTTTATACTAAGTCGCCTCCGAACGGCTGATGATTTTTTTATGAGGAGCTTTATTTCATGTCCGAAAAACACTCGGAGGGGTGGACATTCCCTGTCGAGGGGCGACCGCAATTAGAAAATTTAACTTAATTTTTTATTTAAATTAATTTTCCATAACCTTTGGATGTTGGTGGCACCGGGATTTGAACCCGAGTCTTCCGAATGTCAGTAAGCAATAAAACCTAGATTTGGCAGCTGCTTGTAAGCCAAAATTCGTTATGAGAACTCCTCAGGTAGTGTGTTTCGGTTAAGAAAAAGTTTTATTTGCAAACTGCACCTATCGCAACATTTCTTTTGAAACAATCTGTCCTGCTTTCCCTCTGGTTCCGAAACCAACAGGTTATTCTATATGTTTGCTCGGGAGAATAACAATGGGAAAATAGCTCCAAGCCGTAACTTACATTCTTTTTAGATTTCTTCTACTTACACCTGATATGACCCGATGCAAAAGATGCATCATTGAATTTATCTGAATTGTACACATCAGTTCTGTTGGCCATAAAATGTTTATTAGGTGCAGGTTCAATATATAGAACGCACTTGAGCAGAAGTCCCACAGAAATCTTTTTTTTCCAAACTTAAGAGAATTTAATGGTGATATTCCTAAGGCAGTAACCTTATTTTTCTTCCCACTATCGGCTTTCTTGTGGTACGCCCCGTATATCTGCATTTTTCCTTCATTTACCTAAAAATATGTTAACTATTAACTTTTGGTAAAAATAATATATATACAGATAATATCAATATATACAGAGCATCGGCGTGGAACTATCTTCGTTATAGTTCATGCAATAGGCACGAATCTGAAATTGAGAAGTTTTAGTTAGATTAAGTTCTAACACAAATATTCCACATATGGTAATAACAAAAATTTCCAGATTTGCTAAAAGCCCAATCAAAGAAATGAGACATGAGAAATGTCAAAATATAAATCTACAGCATACGGGATTGAAACATGAAATTTTGTTCATAAGTTTACAAACGTATAAAAACTATTTTTTTCTTCTATGGGGGGAACATGTACTTCCAAATAAAAAAGAAAGTATAAAAGTGGAATCTATGTACCTCACTGGATTTTTAAACAAGAATCACCAAATTTGTTGTGTAAAATTTATTACTTGTAAAGAACTCAGTCGCAATTTGCTTTACTATGCGACAAATTTTATAAATTTCACAATCTACTATATTCACTCTGAACTGATTTGTCAGCAACGAGTTACCTTGTAACTGGATAACGTTGCGTTGGTCGCTCTCTTATATACCTCATCGACTCGGTTCTAGAGCTCCCTGGATCGCTCTTGCAATATTTGGAAAATTCGCTACTTGCGCTAGAGGATGTGCTTCGATTATGATCTACCATTCGTGTTTGGCATATATAATATAAAATCATTTGATAATTTAACAGTCGCATTGTTAATACACGTCGCTCTGCATAATACTGGCTTAAATGGTTCTTGTCCGTGCTATCTATTGCACATAGATCAGCTGACTTAACTGCTGCTGTCAACTGATCCATTCGATAGTAAATCATACAGGTGATATCGAAAATCAGCTGATAACAAGTACTTCTTATACTTGTGGCGAATTCAGCCAAATATACAAAGTTGAAACATATACTCCCTTTTCAGTTCTCGCCACCCAAAGTAATCAAAATGCAATTAAAACAGAACAACAAACAAAAACTTAAAAAATTTGCGGAAAAAAACAATGACCCGATATATAGCGCTAAAGAATAACGCAGCAAAAAATGCTCATCATTTTGTACAACCGTGTCACCTCTGCAATGGAAAGCATCCACTAAGGTTTTGTGCTGTATTTCGGACCAAGACTTAGCTATTAATGCTTCCGACTCTGGAACGGAGATCAGGCCTCTCCATCCGCCAGAACAGGAACAAGCCGAGTTGAATGAATCTGGAGCAGGACCTCGGCCGTTCTACTCAGCACCAAGAGAGGGAGCGAAAACAAGGCCCCCTACGGCGAAAATCACCGCAAATATGCACGGGTCGCACCACCGGTAAACTAAGACCCAACAATAGCGGTGCCGTACTTACTGGTGGAATTGGCTATCTCTCATTTT
The DNA here is from genome assembly GCA_037013455.1 of Ceratitis rosa. Lineage (NCBI taxonomy): Eukaryota > Metazoa > Arthropoda > Insecta > Diptera > Tephritidae > Ceratitis > Ceratitis rosa. The sequence continues at coordinate 1,406,351 of JAWMAG010000014.1, read as the reverse complement.
TATTCGGCAAAACCCGTACATCTAGTGCTTGGAGCCGACATCAAGCATACTTATTCCAGGCACCCCACCAGCCACATTTGGACAATTGCTGGCACAGTAATCAATATCTGGGCGCCACAACTCAATAAGGCAATTAATTTATAATTATAACAATAAATCTAACACGTTAAAAAATAATAAAAATAAAAAAGTGCAATGAATTGAAACCCACGTAGATTTAATTTAATATATTTAAGAAAATATTTCAACAATGGATGCGGAATGAATAAACTAGTTGTAGCATAAGGGTGGTGGCCGTAAGCAGAATTTCTCTATATTGCGTACCACAAGGTGGCCGGTATGTTTAGGCCAGTACCTAATATTATCGACCACCCTAGTTTTCGTAACTGAATATAAAAAAACTCAACTTTATATAAAGCCTTTTTCGTGGTTTTGGTAATTTTTTGTATACGGTTAATATCACTCTCTATTATTATACGAAGGAAACAGTTCGCTTACGGCCAACATTTAAATCATTAGAGGTAATTATCATTTTTTTCTGTAAATTTATAAATATTTAATTAATATTATAAATTACATCAAGTCAACATTGACTAAATCAAATTTCGTTGATACTTTTTTATTTTCGAAAATCGAAAATATCTGGCTACGTCCAAGATGGATCGACTACCCACCTGCTTGCACAAGCTAAGTATTGAATTTCAAGTAAATCATAAATAAACTTTTTTCGAAAAATTCAGTCCTTGGTACACTTCCCGAAGATAAGAGTAGTCCGACTTTTTTTAATAGGTCAGTCCCAGTTCCGATTCCCGAAAAAAAGTGTAGTCGTCCAGCTAACCTTAGCAAAATGCCACCTATGTATTGATTTGTACTTTAATCGAGCCATAAATAAACTTTTTTCGAATAGGTCAGTCTCTGCCCCACTTTCCGGAGAGAAGAAAAGTATTTCTGTTAATCTAAGCAAAAATTCACCTAAGTACCGAATTTCTAGTGAATCCAGCTCAAATAAACTTTTTTTAGAATAGATCAGTCGCTCGTCCACATTCCAGAAAAAAAAGTAGTCTACCTGTTAATCTAAGCAAAATGCCACCTATGCATCGAATTTCATGTAAATCGAGCCATAAATAAACTTTTTTCAAATAGGTCAGTCCATGGTCCACTTTCGCAGAGAAGTGTAGTCTTTCTGTGAAGCTAAGCAAAAGTGTTGTCTTTCTGTCAAGCTAAGCAAAATGCCACCTATGAACCGAATTTCAAATAAATCAACCAAAAATAAACTGCCGGAGAAAAGAAGAGTCTTCTTGCTAATCTAAGCAAAAGATTTTTTGAAGAGGTCAATTTTTGGTCCACCTCTCCGAGAGAAGTGTTATTTTCTCCTGATAATCTAAGCCAAATGCCACCTGTGTACCGAATGTTAAGTAAGCGGAACAAAATGCAAGATTTTTTCGAGTAGGTCAGTCTGTGGCCTCCTTCCCGGAGATAAGTGTAGTCTTAACGTTAATCTAAGCAAAAGACCACCTGTTTGGAGCAGTAGCCGACACTACAAATTGTGGAAATAATAATCTACATATATTACATATGCATATCAAACAATATTTGCATCACCCTAACAATACTTATGTTCAATCTCTAATTATCTAATTCTCTTATACGCTAAAAGCAAAAGACAAATATGTACGAATTAAGAAGCGCTCAAATAGCGGATTGCATATGAAATCATTATGTGTTAGCATTAGGATTCATCCCAAATTAGAGTTTAGTTCATTGCATTGAGCATTTTTATTGTAACCGTTAGGAAACATATGTACATAATTATAGGCATATGAATATCAGTTTTTTCACTTCGCATCAAGTCTGTTTTTGGCATTGGCAGTGAGCGGTAGCGCCGTGGAATTTTATTTGTATAAAAAAGAACATTAAGTTTAATAAATCAAAAAATTATAGAAAAATAAATTTAAAGTGAAGACTCTTTATCAAATTGCGCAAACATAGCGACTAAAAAAGCTTGGTCGCTCAACATTTGGTGACCACGACGTGATCTTGTTCGTTTAATTTTTAATTCTTTTTGTTGGAGCTATATTCGCAACTTGAGTTTTGGGAGGTTTGCAATTTTGATGCGCAAGAGTGATTTGCATAAAAATCTGTTATTGAATTGTACGGAATTTTTCAAAATTTGTGGCGTGTTTTCGAAACAGTTACAACTGTTGGCGTACGTCCTCAGCATTTTTTTTACCGTTTTTCATCGTTTGAATTGCGATTTTGTCGCGAACACATTTTTTACATCACGCACTGCTGCTATAACGGCTACTTGAATACATCATGCCAAACAGCACACCTAATGGGACTTCAGGTACCGAAGAGGCTGCTCAATCAAATGAACACGTGGACGCACGCCGTGTTAATTTTTTAAAATTAAAGACAAGAGCTATATTCAATCGTCTTGAGAAAATAGCTATCGAGATGGACAATGACAATCTTATGGGAATGGACGAATACGCTCTGAAGGCACAACTGGAGTTATTGGAAGAACTGAAGTCTAGTTTCAACGCCGCTCATACAAATTTCGAGAAACTAGATTTCTCTGCGATATGTAGCGACTTGCCTGCTAAATTCGATGCAAAGCTAGTTGGTCTTCGATCCATCCTTCAACGGGAAATTGGAAAATGCGGGGCTTCGCAGCTATGCTCTACATTCAAGTCGAACTCCAACGAATCGCAACAAATTGTAGTAACCGCTAATCGATCGCGCTTACCGTTACTCTCATTACCAAAGTTTAGTGGCGTCTACACCGAGTGGGCAAATTTTTACTCGATGTTTGTGTCTGTCATTGACAAAGATGCCGACCTTACGCAGGTCGACAAGCTTCAACATCTGCGATCCTGTTCGAGTGGTGCGGCGTGGATACAATACGGTCTCTTGAAATCACTGAGACTAACTACAAAAACGCACTAGATTTTTTACGCAAACGTTTTGATAATAAGCGTATTATATTCCAGGCGCACATTAGAGAAATCTTCGGACTGAATAAAGCTGATGGTCCAGTTAGGCAGCTACGGGAACTATCAGACAAAGTCAACGCTCACATACGCGCACTGGAATCTCTTGGATCGAAGGAGCCGACTGCATCATTATACAACTGCTGAGTCAAAGGCTCGACAAATCAACGCAAGCCAAGTGGGAGGAAAATTCACAGACAAATGAGCTACCTTCATGGGACCAGTTTTCGGCATTTATGGAGAAACGTTGTAGAACACTGGAAAATGTTGAACATATTCTACAAGTGCAAGCTAGTCACGCTGGCAAAGCTGATAAAAACGTGAGTACCACCCAAAGAAAATCATTCGTTGCTTCTAGGTGAATGTGCATTTTGTGGATCCCATGAGCATCTGATACACCACTGCCCTCATTTTGCAAACCTTTCACCAAACCTTCGCCAAAAGGAAGTGAAAAAGCTTGGTATGTGTCTCAATTGTCTCAAAAAAGGCCATCAAATGCGCAACTGTAAATCAGGGTCTTGTCGCAGCTGTCAAGCAAAACACCATACACTTTTGCATTTCGATCGTCCCGTGTTAACTGCCTCCAGCGATCAAGGCCGATCATTTAAATCAGTTACAGCTCCACCTAATTCAATGACTTCAGTCTTACCGGCTTCTCTCCAGGTCTCTTCCGAATATTCTGGTGTTGTGCTTCTAGCCACAGCAATAATTCTGGTAAAAAATCGAGCCGGAACTTTCGTACCTTGTCGCGCACTGCTGGACTCTGGTTCGCAGCTGCATTTCATCACATCTCGCTTAACAAATCGGCTACAATTGCATAAAACCAAAACCGAAACCGCAGAGTCTGGCATTGGTGATAACAACTTCTCAAGAGAGGGGCACTCGGTCGACCTCGTACTGAAGTCGCGGACTTCAGAATTCTTATCAAAGATTACAGCTGTTGTGGCGCAAACGATTACTGATAGTCAACCTAGTATTGCAGTGAACACTGCTGATTGGAAACTTCCATCCAATATTCAGCTATCAGACCCCAACTTCAATATACCTCAGCGTATTGATCTGCTCATAGGAGCTGGACTTTTCTTCGAACTTCTTTGTGTGGGCCAAATTCAGCTGGACCCTGGGTTGCCATTGCTGCAAAAAACCCGTTTTGGTTGAATACTGTCCGGTGGTGGGCATCCAACTCCCAAGCTTTCATCGTTCGTAGGACGTCAGTGATTGTTCACCGACATTGACGTGAGCAATCGTCTAGATCACTTAGTGCGTCGTTTTTGGGAAATTGATCATGTCATCGAGCCAATTGCTAAAACAACCAAGGAAGAGCTCGACTGCGAAGAGCACTTTAAACAAAACTATTCGCGCCTGTCTTCAGGAGAGTATTAATTGTGTCTGCCAATGAAAGGCAGTTTGGACTCGCTAGGTGATTCGTATTCCAGGGCACTACAACGCTTTCGTAATCTTGAACAAAAGTTGGCTCGACATCCACTGATCAAAGAAAGATATGTAGCATTCATGAATGAATACATCAATCTCAACCACATGTCGTTAGTTCCCAGTAGGGATATACGCAATTGTAAATTTTTCCTTCCACATCATTGTGTTATAAATGATGACTACACTACTACAAAGCTGAGAGTTGTCTTCGATGGATCAGCAGCCTCTACCTCTGGATTGTCACTCAATGATCTGCTCATGGCTGGACCAACAATTCAACCGAAACTTTTCAATATTCTCGTTCGATTCCGCTCATTTCTCGCCGCACTTACCGGAGACATTTGCAAAATGTATAGGTGCGTACGTGTCACCATCCCAGACGATATGCTTCAGTGTATAATCTGGCGCAACTCTTCACAAGATGACTTACTCGTTTACAAGCTGAATACAGTAACATATGGAACCAAGCCTGCATCATTCTTGGCTATTCGGGCTATGCATGAGCTCGCCTTCGATGAATCAACAGTATATCCCCTTGGCTCGCAAGTTATTTTACGAGATTTCTATGTAGATGATATGATATCTGGTGGCAACACCATAGAGGGGGTGCGAAATATCATGCAACAAACATCAAATGTGCTCTCTCGGGGTAATTTCAAATTACGGAAGTGGTGTTCCAACAGCCCGGATATTCTTGATGGTATTCCAGAAGCAGAAAAAGAAGTCTTTCTCAAATTTGATGATGGTAGTGACATCACCAAGACTCTGGGATTAGCCTGGGACCCATTCAAAGACTTTTTGTTGTTTTCGTTTTCACCTCAGCCGAAATCGATTAAAAATACCAAGCGCTCTGTATTAGCTACCATAGCACGTTGTTACGATCCACTTGGGCTTCTTGGTCCAACTCTGACCAGGGCAAAAATTCTTTTACAGCGCATGTGGGAGATAAGCTCGCTTGGGATGAAAGCTTACCATATGCTTTAGATACCACTTGGACCGCATTTTGTGAAGACTTCATCGACATTCAACATACGTCATTTCCGCGATATATATTACAGCCTGCAGCCTTTGTTGAAGTACATGCGTTTTGCGACGCTAGCCTTGATGCATATGGCGCTTGTATATATGCTCGTTCAATTAAGGACGGCACCGTTCAAGTAAACTTGCTATGCTCGAAGGCACGCGTTGCACCTCTGAAAACTCTAACTGTGCCTAAACTGGAACTCAGTGCTGCCGCGTTGCTAGCACAGCTGGTAGCCCATATAGCCAAGATGAAAGTCTTTGATGGTCTCTTCTATTGTTGGTCAGATTCGTCGATCGTTCTCTCTTGGCTACAGGAAGAATCATCAAAATTTAATGTATTTGTTGCGAATCGGATATGCACCATACAGGAGTTTACAAAGGATATGTTTCGGCACTATGTTCCTACAGCTATGAACCCAGCAGACATCTTATCCAAAGGAGCCGCACCAAAGGAACTCTTGCAATCATCTCTTTGGATGCACGGGCCAAGGTTCTTGCACGAAATAGAAATTAACTGGCCTGAATTTCGGGCACCACAAACAAAACTTCAGGAAATTCGTAAAAAGGTATTACTTACATCAAATCATCTATCCGATTTATCTCTCTCATTTAAGTACATCAACTCTTTTGGCAAAATGCAACGTATTTTTGGATACGTAAGCAAATTTATTGGTATCAATAAATTACAAAAAACGCCTGAGCGAACGACTGAACATATTCGTCATGGAACTAAATTATTGATTCGCCTCGTTCAGAGAGCACAGCTCTGGTCAGACTACATCGCCTTGCAAAACAAGAAGGGTATATCCTCATCTAGCAGCATCTTTTCGTTATCACCGCTTGTGGATGATTTTGGACTAATTAGAGTTGGTGGTCGCCTAAGGCATTCTAATCTTGGTTTTGAGGCACGTCACCCATGCATTTTACCAAAGGATCATCCGCTGATGTTCGCTATAATTTCGCATTTTCACATTAAGCATCATCATCTTGGCCTATAGGAGGCCGAAAAACTGTTACTCGTGCCGTCAGAAAATGCATCACATGTTGTAAATTAAGACCTCGACTCATCGAACACATCATGGCCGATTTACCTAAGGAACGAATTACAGCTTCGCGGGCCTTTACTGTCACCGGTGTAGACTACTGTGGTCCATTTTATTATAAACCAGAAACACGGAAAAAGGCACCTCTAAAATGCTATGTCAGTTTATTTATTTGCTTCGCGACAAAGGCCGTGTGGATGGAGTTGGTGAAGGACCTGTCGACTAGCGCCTTCATCGACGCCCTAAAGCGATTTATTGCTACTCGTGGCATACCTCACTGCATTTGGTCAGACAATGCAACAAACTTCGTAGGGGCAAAAAACGAGTTGACGGATTTGCGGCGCCTATGGTTAAATGAGGACCATCGAAGTGAAGTTCATAATTATTGCATCAGTAATGGGTTTGATTGGCGGTTTATTCCGCCCCGCTCACCGCACTTCGGCGGCTTATGGGAAGCTGCCGTGAAAACAGCCAAACAGCATTTTTATCGTTCAGTTGGCTCTTCACTCCTTGGCTTTGATGAACTGCGCACTCTGGTATGTCAAATCACCGCTGTCTCGACCTCTTGTACCACTTTCAGAAAATCCCGAAGATTTAGATGTGCTGACGCCAGGGCATTTCCTGATTGGTGGTCCTCTAATTGCTTTGCCTGAACCAGACCTGACCAAAATAAATTTGAATCGGCTTGATCGATGGCAGCGAGCAACGCACATACAACAAATATTTTGGAACCGCTGGAGTCAAGAGTATCTCACTCTTCTTCAGCAACGAACAAAATGGTGTAAACCTCAGGCCAGCATTCAAGTCAACGACATCGTATGCGTGAAGGACGAAAACTCCCCGCCTCTAAAATGGCCTATTGCGCGTGTAATCGAAGTCATCCCTGGAGCTGATGGTGTTTCAAGAGTAGCAATTTTGCGTACATCCAATGGAATTACACGCAGAGCCGTAAACAAGCTGTGCGCTCTTCCAGTCAATGATTTTGTTGAACACCCTGGATCTTCAACGGGGGGAGGATGTTTGGAGCAGTAGCCGACACTACAAATTGTGGAAATAATAATCTACATATATTACATATGCATATCAAACAATATTTGCATCACCCTAACAATACTTATGTTCAATCTCTAATTATCTAATTCTCTTATACGCTAAAAGCAAAAGACAAATATGTACGAATTAAGAAGCGCTCAAATAGCGGATTGCATATGAAATCATTATGTGTTAGCATTAGGATTCATCCCAAATTAGAGTTTAGTTCATTGCATTGAGCATTTTTATTGTAACCGTTAGGAAACATATGTACATAATTCTAGGCTTATGAATATCAGTTTTTTTACTTCGCATCAAGTCTGTTTTTGGCATTGGCAGTGAGCGGTAGCGCCGTGGAATTTTATTTGTATAAAAAAGAACATTAAGTTTAATAAATCAAAAAATTATAGAAAAATAAATTTAAAGTGAAGACTCTTTATTAAATTGCGCAAACATAGCGACTAAAAAAGCTTGGTCGCTCAACACCACCTATGTACCGAATTTCAAGTAAAAAGAGCCCTAAATAAAATATTTTGAATAGGTCTATCATTGCTTTACTTCATTGAAAGAAATAGAGACGTCCTGCTAATCTGAACAAAATTTCACCAATGTATTGAATTCCGATTAGATCGAGCAATAAATAAACTTTACTCGAATACTTCAATCCTTGGTCCACTTTTCGAAGATAAGAGTTGCCCAATTTTTTTGAATTGGTCAGCCCCTCGTCCACTTCGCAGAGAAGTGTAGTCTTTCTGTTAATCTAAGCAAAAGGACACCTATGTACCGAAGTTCGAGAAAATCGAGCCATTAATAAACTTTTTCAATTGGTTCAGTCCCTGGTCCAACTTTCGGGGAGAAAAAGAGTCTTCCTGTTAATCGAAGCAATAAGCCACATATGTATGTACCGAATCTCATGTAAATCCAGCTATAAATCAATTTTTTTCGAAAAGCTCTGTGCCTGGATCACTTCGAGAAATTTTTTTTTTGTTAAAAACCTTTCTAGGAATCGTAGAAACAATCTGAAAAAATTTCAAGTAAATGGGTCGGTATCTTTTAGAGTACACCCGATACAAGTTGGTAGGTCAGTCGACGGTCCTCTTCCCGGAGCGAAGAAGAGTCAGAGGGAATCTTCCTGTTAATCTAATCAAAAGGCCATTAACACATGTACCGAATTTCAAGAAAATCGAACCATAAATAAGATTTTTTACTAGCTCAGTCTCTGCCCAACATCCTGAAGCAAAGAAGATTTTTTTTGGAAAATATCTTCCCAGGAATTATAAAAACGACTCTTCCTGTTAATTTAAGCAAAAGGCCACATATGTACCAAATTTGAATAGTTCAGCCTCTGCCCCACTTCCCGAAGAGAAGGAGAGTCTTTCTGTAAATCTAAGTAAAAAGTCACTTATGTACCGAATTTCAAGTAAGTCTAGCCACAAATAAGATGTTTTGAATAGTTCAGTCTCTGCCCCACATCCTGAAGAGTCTTTCTGTCAATCTAAATAAAAAGCTACCTACGAAAATTCAAGTAAGTCCAGGTATAAATAAACTTTTTTCGCATAGGTCAGTGCCTGGTCCACTTCGCGAAAATTTCTTTTGGAAGAAATTTTCCCAGGAATTATAGAAAATATCTGAAAAAAATGTTAAGTAAATGGGTCGGTATCTTTTGTGGAACACCTGTCACAAGTGAGCATAAGAGTTTTTTTCGAATATGTCAGCCCACAGCCCACTTCACTGAGAGAAGAAGAATCTTCCTTCATGTCAATCAAACTATAAATAAGATTTCTTAAATAGGTCAGTCCCTGGTCACACTGCTGGAGAGAAATGGAGTCTACATGTTAAATTAAGCAAAATACCACCTATGAACAATTTTCACGTAAATCGAACCGTAAATAAGATTTTTTGAATAGGTCAGTCCTTCGTTAACTTTTTGGAGAGAAGTGTAGTCTTAATGGTTATCTAAGAAAAAGACCACATATGTTCCGAATTTGAAGTAAATCGAACCGCTTCCGAAGAGAAGTGTAGTCTTTCTGTTAATCCGAGCAAAAGGCAAAATATGAACCGATTTTCGAGTAAGTCGAACCATAAATAAGATTTTTTAAAAGGTCAGTCTTTGCCCCACTTCCCGAAAAAAAGAAGGGTCTTCCTGTTAATCCAAGCAAAAGGCCACCAATGTACCGAATTACAGATAAATGGAACCATAAATAAACTTTTTTCGATTGGCTCAGTCCCTGGTCCACTTTTCGGGGAGAAAAAGAGTCTTCCTGTTAATCTAAGCAAAAAGCCACCTATGTACCGAGTTTCAAGGTAATTGAACAGTAAATAAGATTTTTTGATTAGGTCAGTCCCTGGTCCAATTTCCCGAAAGAAGTGTAGTCTTCCTTTCCGAATTCATATGTAAAAATTTCAAGTCAGCGGAACAATACGTGAGATTTTTTCGAATAGGCAGTCTCTGGCCTACCTACCGGAAAGAACAGTCTGCCTCTTCATCTAAGTTATAAGCTACCCACGCACCGAACTTCTTGAAAATTGAACAATAAATACAATTTTTATTTAAGGGTCAGTGTATGGCCCTTTTTACTTAGAGAAGGAGAGTCTTCTTTTTAATTTAATTTTATGTACCATAAATCATCTAAGCCTTTTTCGGATGGGCCAGTCCCTAGTCCACTGTTAATCTAAGCAAATTGACACCTAAGTGTTGTTGAATTAAAAACGCGGTGAATACTAGCTATAAACTTTTTACTTTATAACAATCCAAATTTTTGCACTATCTGCAATTTACAATTATCAAAAAGAGTAGCGATCGAGGCTGATAGCAAGCAAAGCACATGCAAGGCGGTAAACACAAAAAAAAATGAGCTTACTTAGCGGTACGAAAGTAATTGCAAAAAGGATGTGAATAAAAAGAAAAAAAAATGAAAATGTATTTGAACTCGAGCCTTCCGACTGCCAGTACCCAATGCTAACCACTCGGCTACCACCGCCGCCGATTATAGCGGAATCAATTATAGCGCGTCATTCATGTCTTCTTTTCGCTGTTTGGCGCCAGTTGGAAATACCAAGTGAAACCAGGTCGATCTCCACCTGATCCTTTCAACGTAGTGGAGGTCTTCCTCTTCCTCTGCTTCCACCAGCGGATCATGCATAGAATATTTTCAAAGCTGGAGTGCTTTCATCCGTTCGGGTGACATGACTTAGCCAGCGTAGTCGCTGTCTCTTCATTCGCTGAACTATGACAATATCATCATATAGCTCGTACAGCTGATTGTTCCCTCGTCTGCGGTATTGGCCTACCTCCCGGAGAGAGGAATAGTCATCCTGTTCATCTAAGCAGAAAGCTACCTCCGTACCGATCTTTTATTCGGTAAATTCGATAAGGTGGTGGAGTACCATGTCTCTGCCTGTATGCGGATATTTTCCTCCAACATTTTCCTCTAGCATCAATTCCGTAGGAAATCTCGACAGCATCTTGTGCGGTATTGAAACGAATCCATTGCTCATTAAATAACTGAAGGTAACTTTTAATATTTTCCATATCTATGTCAAGTCCATCCTCCATACTCTTTGCCATATAGCGTTTTATCGAGTCTAGAGCGGAGTCACGAGTTTTAACGGAGTTTGACATTTGTTGTACGTTAATGATGAAGGGTTTTTTAAGAAATAGCGATGCTTGTTTAAAGTCAGAGCAAGGTGATGGGAGTTTTAATTGCGATCACACGTGTAAACAAAGATGTATTTTGTACAAAACTCGCCTTAGCTTTTTTGCTTATCGGTGTTGCATAAATTATTGAAAACAATTCTTCCTCAGTGAATCGCATGCCGCATGCGGTAAATACTCTAATTAAGTTGCGGGTTGTACTAGTAACATTGCGAGCGGAGCGAACGAATCCGGCTCGAAGAACCAGAATTGTATGTTAAATTTAAAACGCGGTGAAAACTATATAAAAAAATGAGCTAACTGAGCGGAATGAATGTAATTGCAAAAAGGATGTGAATAAAAAAAAGACAAATGGAAATGTATAGCAATTATAGCAAAATATGGCAATCGTTGTTTATCTTAAAGTATGTTCCCCATAAAACTTTGACAAATCTTAAGTAGGTTGCACATATAACTTATGAGTTTACTTTTTTGAGCGTTTGCTTACTAAAACCCAACATACCGCCGTCTTTGAACTACATGAGTAGATAGTTGAATATATTTAATTTAATTTCCTTAATTTCGATATTTTTTTTTACAAATTTCTGTACAAAATACATCTTCGGAGTTATCGCAGAATAGATTTTCCCTTGTGGGTAGAAGACAAATTTTTACAACAGATCATATTTACTCTCCAACTGGCGTTCTGACGGTGACCACTCTAAGCCGACCATTAGCCCCTGGCTGGCATTTAATTACTCTAGCTAAGGTCCACTTCGTAGGTGGAGCAACCTCACTGACAATAGCTACAACATCACCTATTTCGAAATTGCGCGGAGGTCGAAACCATTTAGTTCGACGTTGTAATCCCACCAAGTATTCATCTTTCCAACGGCGCCAGAAATGAAGTTTCATTGCGGAAATCAACTGCCAACGTTTATGCAAATTTCCACAGAAACCTCGACGTTCACGTTTTGGAATAGTGCTCAGAGGTTCACCGATTATGAAGTGCCCCAGTGTTAGAGCCTCTAAATCATTGACACTTGTAGAATTTTCACAAAACGGACGATAGTTGACGCTTCCACTTCTATTAACAACGTGTTGAATTCTTCGTATGATAGCAAAGTTTCTCCCAGTACGCTTTTCAAATGGTAATTTATTCTTTTAATACCAATCTCCCAGCAGCCACCCCTATGGGGAGCTGAAGGGGGGTTAAAATGCCACTCGATACTTGATTCAGCAAAGAAGGATTGAAATCTGCTACCGAACATGCAGTGCTGTAGATTCACAATGAAATTCGTTCCATTGTCACAGAACATTTCCTTAAAATGGCCCCTGCGATTAACGAACTTCTAAATGCAGTGCACATGCAAATAGATGAACAAGTTTAGCCCTTGGTTAACTTTGCACCGATTTCGTGAGTGAACTTTAACATAGGTATATGGTCCCGCGAAGTAAACTGCGCTGCGAATAAAACATCGAGCATACGTGTTACGAGTTACAGTTAGATCATCACCCTTTTGCTGGTCAGCGATGTTGCGATTCAAGCGGGTACATTTTACACACTCATGATATACATTGCGGATCAAACTGCGACCACCAACAACTCAATATCTTCGTTGAAGGAATGCTTGCATTATGCGGGGTCCAGCTTGCAGTGTTAACTTGTGGATTTCGTGTACTATAAGTTTAACTAACGCACAATTTTTCGATAGAATAATAGGATGTTTTATATCAGATGTTTTATAATAGATGTAGCGTGTTTTAGTCTCCCTCCAACTTGATGGACCAATAAATGGCTGCAAATGCACAAGATAGCTACGAAGCGGAAGGGGCCGTTTGGCGCTGCAATTAGAGACTTCGTTAGAAAAATAAAATAGTTGCGTATACTTAATTTGTCGATTCTCAGCATCCCCGATCTCTTAGCACTTCGGCAGCCCGAGGAGTTTTTCGCCTCTGTTGTGAAGATTCCCTTGAATGTTTTGAATACAAAGAGTATCCCGTTATTACCGACCAGTACTCATTGGAATTGACGACGAGAGCATGACCTTGCTTCTTACACCAAGTTCAGTAGTATGTAGGTAACTTCTCTGACGATTGACTCCAGAAACATCAGGTATTCTTAAGGAAGGTGGGCCCAGCCCACCACAAGGGATGGCTCAGTAATTCGGATGGCTTTATTCCCCTTGAGGCACAATTGGCAGGATTCTGCTCGGAACGGACGAGGTTCCAACATTCAGGAGGTAGAATTTCATGAATATTCGCAAAATGGTTTGCTAAAACGTGACCCATCTGCTGGGGTGTGATTCCAATTTTATAGTCGAATCCGCATACAACGGAAAATGAATGTCAGTCTAGCTATGTAATACAACGTGTACGAGCTTTGGGGCGTTGTTGGTTTAAGCGGCGCCACTTTTGTTTTAGAAGCAATTAACACGGTGACCTTTCCATCATTGTGAGCTGTACGCTCGTACAACGTGGCAGCATAGGCCCATTTAGATGCATAAGCAAAACCATGTAACTCTGTGATTGACCCATCTACTCCGGAGCCTAGCCAACGGTTTACTTTCATCTCTGAGGGTTGTAATAAGCCAGAGCGATGTTCCAGCCACTGCGCAGATCTGCCATCAGGTACTAAATTATTCCAGTCCGCTCTCGAATGCCAAATTTCTTGAAACCAAATTTTCGACTTATAGTGACGGGTGCGTGCAAGCCCAGAGGACCGAAAAGTGTACTTACATCAGATAAAAAGTTTCGTTTGGTTAATTTATGACGAATGTGAAATGATCATCTTCAGTGTTCCAAAAAATTCGTCACTCATCTTCTAAGCTCGAAGGCGTCGTTTAGAGACTTTCTGGAGCTTGTCCTGGCGGATGAGTTGAAGACGACCCTCAGCTTGGTCGTGATACTTGACTCTTACTTGGGTGATGAAGTATGTAATATGCGGCGCTCATCACTTTTCCGATGCAAGTTCCACATGCTTCATTTCAATTAGTTCGTCCATAAACTCGTTATAACGCGATCGCAAGTCCTTATTTAGCCATTTTTTCTCGATCTGTAGGAAACTTCGGATGGCAAAATTTCGAGAGTCGCCTAAACCGACTTCAGGTTTTAAGGATAATTCGATAATAAAACGACCGAATTTTTTCACGAGGAGCCTTTATTTCATGTCCGACATACACTCGGAGGGGTGGACATTCCCTGCCGAGTGGCGACCGCAATTAGAAAATTTAATTTAGTTTTTTATTTAAATTAATTTTCCATAACTTTTGATTAGTGGCACCGGTATTTGAACCCGAGGCTTCCGACTGCCTGTACCCAATGCTAACCACTCGGGTACCACCGCCGCCGATTATAGCGGAATCAATTATAGCGCGTCATTCATGTCTTCTTTTCGCTGTTTGGCGCCAGTTGGAAATACCAAGTGAAACCAGGTCGATCTCCACCTGATCCTTTCAACGTAGTGGAGGTCTTCCTCTTCCTCTGCTTCCACCAGCGGATACTGCATCGAATATTTTCGAAGCTGGAGTGCTTTCATCCGTTCGGGCGGCATGACTTAGCAAGCGTAGTCGCTGTCTCTTCATTCGCTGAACTATGACAATATCATCATATAGCTCGTACAGCTGATTGTTCCATCGTCTGCGGTATTCGCCGTTGCCAATGCGGAAAGAACCATAAATCGTTCGCAAAACTATTCTCTCGAAGACTCCTAGGGCTGACTCATCAGCTGTTGATATTGTCAATGTCAATATCTGCGGCGTACGCCAGCAGCTGTGCACTCTTACAAAAGATTGTACCTTCTCTATTCAGCTCCGCAGCTCGTATTATTTTCTCCAGCAATAAATTAAAGAAGTCACATGATAAGAAATCACCCTGCCTGGAACCTGGTGTCGAACGGTTCGGAGTGATCATTACCGATCTTGGTGGAGCTTTTAGTGCTTTTTAAGGTCAGCTTACACAGCCGTATAAGTTTTGCGGTGATGCCAGTTCAGACATAGCGGCATAGAGGCAGCTCCTTTTCATGCTTTAAAATCTACGAAAAGGTGGTATGTGGCTTTCCAAAATTTGGCGCATGGTGAATATCTGGTCAATGGTTGACTTACCAGGTCTAAAGCCGCACTGATAAGGTCCAATCAATTTGTTGACGAAGGCTTCAGTCTTTCGCACAATACTTGATAGGATCTTATATGTGATGTTAAGAAGGCTTATTCCACGGTAATTGGCGCAGACTGTGGGATCGCTTTTCTTGTGGATTGGGCAGAGCACACTTAGGTTCCAATCGTTGGGCTTGCTTTCATCTGACCATATTTTGCAAAGAAGCTGATGCAAGCACCTGATCAGTTCTTCACCGCCGTATTTGAATAGCTCGGTCGGTAATCCATCGGTCACCGCCGCTTTGTTGTTTTTTAAGCGGGCGATTGCTATTCGGACTTCTTCATAGTCGGATAACGGAAAAACTCTTCCATCGTCATTAATTTCAGTTTCAGGTTCACCATCTCCGGGTATTTCATCTTCACTGCCATCCAGCAGGCTGGAGAAGTGTTCCCTCCATTTATGGAGGATTTATCCAGTATACTGGATTTATCCAGTAAACTCTGGGCATGTGTCACTAGCTCACTTCCCTGGGTTCAACAAGAGTTTGCTCCGGTCTTGAAACCTTCTGTAAGTCACCGTATCTTTTCGTAGAATTTTCGAGCGTTATCCTTGTCGGCCAGCTTCTCAAGCTTTTCATACTCATGCATCTCGGCTTCGTGCTTTTTTTGTCTGCAGACGCGTCTTGCTCCTCTCTTCAGTTCTCGGTATCTATCCCACCCCACATATGCAGTGGTCGATTGCAAAGTTGCGAGAAAGCAGACTGCCTATGCTTTCTCTCCACCGCTACATGGCAGCCCTTATTTACCAGCTGGTTTTGCGACCTTTCCGAAATCCAATCCAATAGTTTTGTTTGCAGCCTCAGCCCATAAGTCCAAAGCTTCGCTATAATTTGCATCACAAATTTTGAGCCCGATCGCAAAGTTGCGAGGTAGGCGTCTGCTTTCTCTCCACCGCTACATGGCAGTCCTCATTTTACCAGCTGATTTTGCGACCTTTCCGAAATCCAATCCAATAGTTTTGTTTGCAGCCTCAGCCCATAAGTCCAAAGCTTCACTATAATTTGCTTCACAAATTTTAAGCCCGTTAACTATTTTTAACGCATCTTCCTTTAGCAGCTGCGTAGATAATGCTATTTCTGGCTCTCAGACAGGGCAACGTTGGTATCTACTAATGCGCAGAATACATCGTAAAAGCCTATCCATTTTGTTGAGTCTCCAGAGAACGTCGGAAGGTCCATTTTGGGTAATCTTATAGGCGCATACATATGCGTCGAATTTGCAGCAAGTTGAGCAGTGGGTTCGATACGACACTAATCTAAGCAAAAGGCCACCTATGTACCAAATTTCAAGTAAGCGGAATAATATGTACGATTTTTTCGAATAGGTTAGTCTTTGCCTACCTCCCGGAGAGAGGAATAGTCATCCTGTTCATCTAAGCAGAAAGCTACCTCCGTACCGATCTTTTAGGTGGTGGAGTACCATGTCTCTGCCTGTATGCGGATATTTTCCTCCAACATTTTCCTCTAGCATCAATTCCGTAGGAAATCTCGACAGCATCTTGTGCGGTATTGAAACGAATCCATTGCTCATTAAATAACTGAAGGTAACTTTTAATATTTTCCATATCTATGTCAAGTCCATCCTCCATACTCTTTGCCATATAGCGTTTTATGGAGTCTAGAGCGGAGTCACGAGTTTTAACGGAGTTTGACATTTGTTATACGTTAATGATGAAGGGTTTTTTAAGAAATAGCGATGCTTGTTTAAAGTCAGAGCAAGGTGATGGGAGTTTTAATTGCGATCACACGTGTAAACAAAGATGTATTTTGTACAGAACTCGCCTTAGCTTTTTTGCTTATCGGTGTTGCATAAATTATTGAAAACAATTCTTCCTCAGTGAATCGCATGCGGCATGCGGTAAATACTCTAATTAAGTTGCGGGTTGTACTTGTAACATTGCGAGCGGAGCAACGAATCCGGCTCGAAGAACCAGAATTGTATGTTAAATTTAAAATGCGGTGAATACTAGCTATAAACTTTTTACTCTATTACAATCCAAATTTTTGCACTATTTGCAATTAACAATTATCAAAAAGAGTAGCAATCGAGGCTGATAGCAAGCAAAGAACATGCCAGGCAGTAAACACAAAAAAAAAACTGAGCTAACGTGGCGGAACGAATGTAATTGCAAAAAGGATGTGAATAAAAAGAAAAAAAAATTAAAATGTAAGGCAAATTATAGCAAAATAAGGCAATCGGTTTCTATCTTTAAGTATGTTCCCCATAAAACTTATGCAAAATTTTATGTAGGTTGCACATATAATTTACGAGTTTACTTTCATTAGCGCTTGCTTACTTAAACCCTACGAGTATTGAATTTCAAGTAAATCGAGCCAAAAATAAACTTTTTTCTAATGGGTCAGTCCCTAATCCACTTTTCGCAAAGAAGTGTGGTCTTCCTTTTAATCTAAGTGGAACAATATGTAACATTTTTTCGAATATGTGAGTCTTTGGCCTACCTCCCGGAGAGAGAGCAAAAAGCTACCCACGTACCGAACTTCTTGGAAATTTATCCATAACTAAGATTTTTTTGATTGAGTCTGTCCCTGGTTTAGCTATAATAAATAAACTATTTTCGAATAGATCTGTGCCTGGTCTATTTCGAGGATAGAAGAATAGGCTTCCTGTTAGTCCAAGCAAAAGGCAACCATAGTACCGAAATGAAGATAAATCGAAGCATAAGTCTGAGTTTACATCAGGATACTTTTGTCGCTTATTCTCGAAATTTTTTTGGTGTTCATTTTTTTTCTTTAATCCGCTTTATTTTATACTCGCAATTTTTCGTTCGCATGGCGCTTTCTAATATTTCTAAAATAAAAACACTATGTTTGAGTAAAGGAAGATACAGCTTTTATTTATATATTTCTTTTATATATTTTTAAATTTGATTAAACATCAACTCTACCCTTTCCAAAGTGTAATCTCATTACATATCTCATGCTCTTCACTATCATCAAAATCAACTCCAATCTTAGCAGCTTTTTCAATTCTCCAATATTTCTTGCATTAATTCAATTTTATCTGCAAACTCCATTATCTGAAATATTCATTAATAATTGGATACATATAAGCATAGGCATATAAGTTTGCATGCACATACATATATATAAATATTTTAGTAAAAACCCCAAATTTCAGTTTCCAAATTTACGGCATTTATTTATTTGAAATTTAAGACAGCTACAATCAGTTCAAAGTGAGAAACAAAATAAAAGGGAATATCAAAATCTACAGAGACGAATAGAAACACAAAACGTGTTGAACGAGCACAGCGACACGGTGCGCTGCTCCCTTCGTCGTCACCCTCTCCCCTACAAACGAGTGTTTCGTCGACAAAAAGTATCCCCGTGTAAATTCAGACTAAGTAAACTTTTTTCGATTGGGTCAGTCCCTGGGCCACTTTCCGGAGAGAAGTTTAGACTTACCGTTAATCTAAGCAAAATGCCACCTATGTACCGAATTTCAAGTAAATCCAGCCATGAATAACATTTTTCTGATTAGG
The DNA here is from genome assembly GCA_037013455.1 of Ceratitis rosa. Classification (NCBI taxonomy): domain Eukaryota; kingdom Metazoa; phylum Arthropoda; class Insecta; order Diptera; family Tephritidae; genus Ceratitis; species Ceratitis rosa. Next base: position 1,387,536 of record JAWMAG010000014.1, on the reverse strand, counting down.
TCAGTCTATGTACTACTTCGAATCGAACCATAAATAAGATATTTTGAATAGGTCAGTCTCTGTTCCACTTCTCCGCGAGAATTGTAGTCTTCTCCTGTTAATCTAAGCAAAAGGCCACCTATGTACCGTTTCAAGTAAATCGAACCATAAAAAATATTTTTTGAATATTTCAGTCTATGGCCTACTTTTCGGAGAGATACCGATTTCAAGTAAGTCGTACCGTAAACAAAATTTTTTGATTAGCAAAAGACCACCTATGTACCATAAATAACCTAAACAATAAATAAACCTTTTTGGGGATTGGTCAGTCCTCAGCCCACTTTCCGGAAAGAAGTATAGTCTTCGTGTTAATCTAAGCAAAAATACACCTATGTAGCGAATTTCTAAAGAATCCAGCTAAAATAATTTTTTTCGAATAGGTCAGTCCCAGGTGCTCTTCCCGAAGAGAAGTGTAGTTTCGCCTGTTAATCTAAAAATGTCACCTATGTACCGAGTCTCAAGTAAATCGAACCATAAATAAGATTTTTTGAAAAGGTCAGTCCCTGATCCAAGATCCAGAAAGAAGGGTAGTATTCCTGTTAATCTAAGCAAAAGGCCAACTATGTACCGAAATTTGAGTTAATGGAACCATAAATAAGATTTTTTGAAAAACTCGGTCCCTGCCCCACTTCCCGAAGAGATGAAAAGGCTTCCTGTTAATCTAAGCAAAAAGCCACCTGCGTACCGAGTTTCTCGTAAATCCAGCCATAAATAAACTTTTTTCGAATATTTCCACTTTCCGCAGAGAAGTTTAGTCTTGCCGTTATTCTAAGCAACAGACCAAGAATTTCGAGTAAATCGAACCATAAATAAGATTTTTTGAACAGGTCAGTCTCTGCCCCAATAGCCGAAGAGAAGAGGAGTTTTCCTGTTAATCTAAAAAAAAATCCATACGTGTACCGAATGAGAAGTAAATCGAACCATAAATAAGATTTTTAAGTAGGCCAGTCCCCGGTCGACTGCCTCGAGATAAGAGTGGTTTACTTCCTCATCTAAATAAAAGGTCACCCATGTACCGAATTCGAAGCAAATTGAATTATAAATAAGCCTTTTTTAATAGATCAGTCCCTGGTCCAATTCCCGGAGAGAAGAAGAGTCTTCCTGTTAATGCATATAAGCAAAAGGTCACCTCTGTACCGAACATCAAATAAATGGAACCATAAATTTGAATAGGTCAGTGCCTCCCCACTTTAAGGAGAGAAGTAAAGTCTTCCTGTTTATCTAAGCAGAAAGCCACTTATGTACTGAATTTCAAGTAAATCGAACCATAGATAAGATTTCTTCGAATAGGATAGTCCCTGGTTCAATCACAAAATTTTTTTTCGTAAAAACCTTCCCAGGTATCATAGAAGCAATCTGAGGAAATTTTAAGTAAATCGGTCGGTAACTTTTGAAGAACACTCGTTACCAACGGACATAAGAGTTTTTTTGAAAAGGTCAGTCCCCGGCCCACTTTTTGAGGAGAAGTAAAGTCTTCCTGTTATTCTAAGCAGAACGCCAGCTATGTACCGAATTTCAAGTATATCCAGCCATAAATACATTTTCTTCGAATAGTTCAGTCCTTGGTCCACTTCCCGGAGATAATAGTAGCCGAACTTTTTTGAAGAAGTGGATTCTTGGTGCACTTCCCGGAGGGATGTGCGGACTTCCTGGTGATCTAAGCAAAGGCCAGATATATACATTCGGTATATACCGAATTTGAAGTAAATCAAATCATAAATAAGGTTTCTTCGAATAGGTTTCTCCCTGGTCTTTTTCCTGAAATATTTTTTAAGAAAACCTTCCCATGAATCACAGAAACAATCTGGCGAAATTTCATGTCAATTGGTGGGTAACTTTTGGAGAACACCCGAAAAAACGGGCATAAGAGTTTTTTCGAATAGGTCAGTCCCGGGTTGACTTCCCAAACATATATTTCGGGTTTCATTCTGATAATTTTGATGTAAAAGGTGCTTCATGGAGCGGAAGGTCAATTGTCGAAAATGTCGATAGTCGAAGTCATGGACATTGTCGAGTCCGATTGCCCTAGAGCTAAAATTGGCAAAAAAATTCGTTTGGAACCATTTGAATAAGGCTGGATACGACAAAAAAAAATTTTTATGCAAAAATAATGGATTTATTTTAGTACACCTAATATCTACATTTAGCTTAAATGAATTTAAACATCGCATTTAAATGCGTGAATTCCCATGTGTTTTTTGTTGTATAAAAGTGTGTTAAGTGTGCTTGGTAGAAATAGGCTATTAGTCAGCTCAACTCCGCAATCCTTTAGATACTGTTATGATTTTCCATTGGCTAGATGAACACTAAGGCCACTGAAAGAGGAATTCATGGGTATGTGACTGTTTCTGGACGATCCTGCGACTAAGTCGTGTGGCATATAGGCCCGAAGCATCAGCTAGCTCGTGGGTTCAATAAAAAGTCAACAGGATCACAGTTACCCCCACTAGCCAAATGATATAACAGGCAAGTGTTTCAGTACACTGAGCAAAATCAACAACACAGCATACCGTAACTATTCCAGCCCAATGTCTAACATGGCCCGCAGCTCATTTGTGTATTTTATTGGCTGCATCTTTACCCACCCTACCTTGGCCTTGTTGTTGTTGTAAATCCCCATTGAGCCATCTTCATGCTCTTACTAATCAGACCACAATTTCAAGTTATACGTACAGAAGTATTGTAACATCCAATTTATTTACTCATTTAATTCCTTTCAAAATGTAATAATGTTCATTAGCTTCATACATTATTATTAATTCTTAAAAAAATCAATTAAAATAGGCGTCATAATTTATATGCTATACACCTTATATTTCTAATACACGCCCTACCTCAACAATTCATGAGGTCATTGACCTTCGCTAAATATTACTATTTACTATGTACGAGTATACGTTATATATACATAGATATTTAGATATATAATATAATATATATATACTTGCCGGTTTTTTTCGATAAAGAAAACACTTAATTTTCAGAGGAATCTCAAAATTTTTTTATTCAAAGTATTGACATTTCGCCCATCTCTCAGGCAAATTATGGATACCATTCCAAAAAAACTTTTTCTCGTTCGAGGCAAACCATTCGACGAGCCATTTTTCGACTTCTTCAAAATTAGCGAAGCACTGCTCTGCAAGGGAGTGTCCCATCGATGCGAAAAGGTGATATTCGGACGGGGCAAGGTCTGGAGAGTACGGCGGGTGCAATAATATTTCCCAACTAAGTGTTTTTAATGTGTCTTTCACCAGTTTAGCGGTATGAGACGGCAAGTTGTCATGTTGCAAGATAACTTTGCCATGTCTTCGGGCCCATTCCGACCGTTTTTCGATCAACGCATGATTCAAATTGATCATTTGATGTCGGTAGCGATCCGTGTTCACCGTTTCGCCAAGTTTTAACAACTCGTAGTACACCACACCACACTGGTCCCACCAAACACAGAGCATTGTCTTAAGGCCAAAGCGATTTGGCCTTGCAGTCGATGGGCCAGCTTCACCAGGGGAAAGCTATGATTTTTTTTCACTTCGTGTTCTCAAAATAAATCCATTTTTCGTCCCCCGTTACAATTCGATGCAGAAAAGATTTTCTTTCGAATCGTTGAAGCAGCATTTCGCAAACGGTTTTTCGATTTTCCATTTGTCTATAGTTCAGCTGGTGTGGCACCCATTTTCCATACTTCTGGATCTTTCCCATGGCTTTTAAACGTTGGCAAATTGCTCCTCGAATCACATGTAGTGTTTCTGCCAATTTTTGTTGCGATTGGGTTGGATCAACATCCAATAACGCCTGCAATTCCTCGTCTTCGAACTTTTTTGCTGCACCAGGATGTTCATTGTCTGTCAAATCGAAATCTCCACTTTTAAATTGACGAAACCATGTCTCAAATATTCTAATCACTGGAGCAGAAAAGCAACGAATGCCGCAAATGCGATTTACTTGGAACGAAACTCGACATATTCACTTAGGTAAACAAATATGACGCTATTGTTTTGGCGGAATGTAACTTGCGTATTTTTGTAGGCTAATGTCAATAGCAAAAAATTACATACATGCCAAATCATAGAAATTTATACATATTGCTAGAGACATCTACAAGTAAAACCGGCAAACTTCAACTAAAACCCTGGTATATGAATATAAGTTAGAAAAACGAGAGTACAAACTATTCAAATTTAAGAATGAAATTAAATTAAGTTAAAAAAACTTGTGAGAGTGATCTAACATATGAATGGAAAATACAAAAATATTACACATATACGTGTATATGTACGGGCATATAAAAACTGAACTTACTTTGCGTGCATGTTTGCATACTCTCACAATGCGTTGAAGGCCTCCACCGCTGGAATGGGTCTACTTGATAGTTTGAACTAAAAATTGTTATTGCATTCGACATTTTTCTATGACCATACATTATGACTATGTTATTCCTAATAGTTTATATTCATAATTATTCAATTAATAAACTTTAATATCTATTCACGTTATCTTTAAATGAAGTTTTGAAATTATTAAAATGCAAATACAAGTTATCGAGTGACCGCAGTAGTCATAAAAATTTTTACACGCATTGGTAATAACATGTGCTGTTTCTCAGTTACTGCATTTTTAGCATATCAATGTGGAGGCTGAGACAGTAAAGGGTAATATCGTTGGCCCATGTGATTTTACCACATAGTTCTAATGATGATTATCCAGTGAATTATTATCTAAGTTTTTCTTATTTTCGTATGTTTTGTTGCTTATGTACGAATTTGAAGCATCCTAATATTAAGTTTACATTATTTTAATACTTAATGAAAAATTCATGTATGTTGTAGCATTTACTAATTTACTTTGTCAGGAACTTTTAGCACTTTTATTGTAATTACTCGAATTTATGATCTTAGTTTGTTGAAGGTATTTTCAATGGCTTGGGCTTTTATATGTCTGCTAGTGACTATAGCTCAACGTGTATCAATGATTTTGAATTTGAGTATTTTAGGTTAGGCTTCTCGTCTGATGCTGATTGCAACCATTTGAGGGCCCCTAAATAATGTTTTGTAGCATCACCACTTGGGTCGAACGGCGTGGGCAAACTCAAGTCTTATGACGCTTGGAGGACCTACCATAACAATTCCACTTTAGCAAGGACAGATATGCCTTACTTATTCTTAATTTTCAATACTCCCTTTAAAGTAAAATATTCAACCTTTGTTATGCATAGTTAATTTCAAATATAGCAGACACTACTAATACTAACACTTCGATTAAGTTCTTGATATAAGGACTTGACGATATTGACTCCACGAGGGCTATTCAGAAAAGAACGTGAAATTGCAGATCACGCTTGGGCCATGAAGAAGACCGGAAGATGGGGCTTGTAAAATCACTTCCAAATGTCATTATCATATGATCATCTGCTGTGTTCAGTTAGCACAAGTCGATAGAGAGGTTTAATTGGTAACAAATAACTAGGTGGTAATTCTTGCTAATAATGATGAAAAAGAAAATTATAAGAAATTTATACTGATGTCCTGAAAAATGTTTATCTAGATGTATGTACGACCGTAAAATACAATACATAATTATCTGTATGCATCCACAGCATTGAGAAGTGTAAAATGAAATCATTATTAAATCTTTATTTAAACTAAATACTTATAATTAAAATGCCCACGTCGAAACCATATATACACAAAAATGTTTGTCAATCCGTACGCTTGCATGCGCATTAAATAAAATAAAACTGTTCCAGTAGGCTAGAAACGTATTTATTACTAAAAATCTAAATAACATCTGAAACAAAGAGCTTGTTTGTTCTTCAACAATATTAATTACTTAAAAAGTCGAATATTACAATATTTATATTTCTTTCCATGGCTGAACGTAGTTTTTTGGTAAAAAATTTTCATATGCTCTTTTGGCTCACCGTAATGATGATGAATGCCACTGATAGTTGCAGTATAAGTGTTAAAGCATGCGCACTTTATACATAAACGTCCTGCGGTCTCTTGGTTCAACGTTCGTACTTCGTATTTGATATTCTCTTAATAACAGTACTTCCACTACTTAAATAATAAGCAATAATTGAAATTTTTACACAGTGCCGCTAGAACGAGTTCGCTTGGAAAAAACATTGTGTCTTCCTTACTAAGAAGAAAAATTTGATTGTAATACAAATATATCTATAGAAGGAAATCCAGTCGGTTTTATCGAAACAGTAACAGGTATAGGTACACGATAATTCTACAATAGTATGTATGTATGTATGTGTTTATGCATACGAATGTACTATATGAAATATATTTAATTTTGTATATGAAAAACTTAATATACAATATATTGTGCAGAAATAGTGATAATGGCCGAAAAGGAAACAAGGTTGTTGAATAGAAAAACATTTCCTATCTACATGTACGTAAGATGAACTAAATGTATGTTAATATCTGCGTACAGATTAAAGTGGTGTGTTCTTTAGAAGTCAGCAACATCAAAAAGATGCAGTTTTATAAAACCAAATTAATAATTTTTGCAGCATTGGTTTTGGAGCTGTTTTCGCCGAGCTCTGACACGGCCATGATTCAAAATTTCAAAAATGAATTTAAGTAAAAAAATTAAGGTAATATTTTTAGTTATGAAGCCAAAAACGGCTTCAGCGGTTACAAAGCGCCAATTTTATACTACCTTAATAGGTTATACTATACTATGAAAAACAATAAAAAATTTAAAAGCTGATGTAAGTTGTTATTATTTATATTTATTTGTCGCAGTATTCCAGCGCACTTAATAGTGTTTTGAATCTCACTTACGCTCTGGTACTGAAATAATAATAAATGACCATTCATTGCAAATAGCCTAAGGAAATTAACTTCAATTCGACTACAGGATGGTTGAAGGGAAGGTTGAGGACCTGACCGTAACCGGCCGCACCTAAGCTATTGTGCTCCTTTCTGAGTCCATTAAAATAGAACAAGTTTAGCAAAACACCGAATTGCAAAACAACGCCTCGTTCGGATAAGAAAATTATTAGAAAAATAAAGCGATTCCTTACAAATCGTTACTTCTGCGAAGGCGTTGTACTTGAAAGAAATTGTATGGTCGACACAACATGAAGACTTGATCCCCTAAAAAAGATATAAATATCTGCGTATAATAAACCCAGTCATAGCTTGAAAAATATAAAAGTCTGAAAAAGAATACTGCAATGCACGAAATTGACAGTGATTCATTATGCACGAAATTAAAAAGTGTCGTATTAGTTTAAGTATTCGGTCACAGATTTAGACAAAGAAAAAAAGACATATTTAGTTATCCGGATCAGAGAGCTGCAGTACGCGTATCATTTTCGTTCACCCTCGAATCACAACTCGCAACATGTTTGATTCTAATTCTTTAATACATACTTGTTGGAAACATTCGAGTGCCGTTGGCTTGCAACTTGTACACAAACAAGTAACAACGAGTTTACCTTACTTATTATACTATGATATTTCATACTTATACATACTTATTTGTTTTGCATGTCGATCTTACCTCAGTGTGTGATTGTATCTCAAGATAGTGATTTGTGCAACTATTATTATGTCAGAAGAAAAAAAATCTATATAATACCAAATCATAGAAATTTATACATATTGCTAGCGACACCTACTAGTAAAATGATTGTTTTTTTGCTTATATTATTTGTTGAAGTCTACGCAATACATATAATATACTGAGTTTCACGTTATCTGCTAAAACTCGAATGTAGCACATTGAGTCTCATGATTGATTGTAGTATGATCGAACAGGCTCGAAAATACTCGTTGCAGTACTCTCATACGGATAAAGTAGGCTATTATTCTACAAAGTATTAATTAGACAGATAAACAATGAAACTGCAGAATTTTAATACCTTTATTCATATAAAAATTAAAATTTTTTCGTATGACCGCGATGCCAGACCAAACGACTTAGCATGAAAAGCATATAGGTAAATGAAACTGAAGGTATTTCGCTGAAAAAATTCAAAAGATTATTCTTGTACTTGAAAAATTAAAAAAAAATCTGATACGTTACAATTTCCTGGCGATTCCAGGCGATTTCTGTGCATTGAATATCACTAAACGTCTAGGCCGATTTATTTTATTTGTAGAACAAGAGTATTCTGACATACAAAACTTACTTTTTAGATAGCGGTCAGGAAAATAAAATGCGTTTTTTCTTGAAATTTCTTTCTTTCTGTAAAGCTTGAACCTTGTCATTATATGCGAAATACCTCATTATTCAAATGACCGCTTCGTGATTTTTTTCAAACTGTTTGAGGTAATTTTCGAGCCCTTTTTGGCACATGTTGGGCGGAATCTCAGCCATTGACCAATGTTGATTTTTAAGTGCTTAAGAATTAAAGGATTATCCGCATAAACACGATCTTTCGCCTAGCTACCTTAAAGACGTCCAACGGTACCTGATACCACAGTCCCGGTGGTCAGTTGACATCGTCAAGACGAGAGATTACGCGGCCGAAAATTTGTCTCGCAATGAAGCCATATTAGCTCGTGTTGTGTGGTATGTGCCACCATCTTGTTGAAACCACATATTGTCAGAGTCTGTTTTTCAATTTCACACAAAAAAATGCCAGTCTCACCATTATCGTTTTCAAAGGAGTAAGGTCAAAGATCACATGTTTCGAAACTCTTTATCTCGTGAGAGCGATCTAAAAATTTGACAGGTGTCCAATTATAGCAATGTACTTCAATTAAGAAAATATATTTAGAGTAAAAACTTATATCATATGCACCTCTGCGATCGAGATAAGCAAAATATTCATAAGGGGAGGGCTACAAATAGAGGTGAAATAGTTTAACAGGACAATTCTGGGTACTATGTTTTAACTCCCTTCCGAAGTACAAAAATCTTGCACGAAAGAATTAGCTATTCTGGTAACTATCTTGAAAGATCGTTAAAATAACTTAGCGATAATTTTAACGATTTTAATATTCAGTTTATTTATTTTAGCGCGTTCTTGCCGTTTTAACACTGTTAAAATGTTTAAAGGTTCTAACCGCCTTTCTATTCTTCGCACATGGATGCATCAACGTCCCATTTCAGAGCAGTGGGGAATATCTATGAATACGCGATGCTTCGCGTAACAGACGCGAATGTTAGATTCCCTCACCAGTTTTTGGTGGTACTATTGGGGCACTCATGTGCCCATCATAAGCTCAAGAAATCATGAACAAGCCTATGTCAACCACCATGGAGAGCATTCCATAACGTAGTAAGAATACTTTTTTTTGATTGTTATGGTAGTAACACAGTTCATGTCCATAGATATGTGATCCATATTTCAAGATTTTGGCGGTAAATACTAAATACCCAGGAGAGCGGAACGATTAATTGATTCGGAGCTCCTCTACAGAGAGAAAATGGAAGCCATAATATGTTTTTGATTTGGTAAACTTTGTAACGCGTTACAATTCAACTAATAAAAGTAATTGTTAGAAGGAATTTATTAGTTTTCGTCATACGTCTTTGTGCTTTTCGTATATTTTGACGTTTTTCTAAGTTGTGCTGCCACCTTTCTTCAATTTTAATAAAAAGGAAATGTTCGTTGTCGATTATAGCTAAAACTGAGTTAGAGAATCGCATAATCGATAGTGCAAGTGACAAATTCGCAATTTTGCGATTCGACAAATCGTGTTGATAAAAGTTACTGAATTGAACCACTGATGATGAAGAGGCCTTGGTTAAAACCTTCCAACAACCACGCACGCCTACAATGAGAAGAACTACCGCACAAAAAGGAAATGACAAAAATCAAACAGATGCGACCGGCTAGCTAAGTGAAGACGGCGTGGGTCGCTATCTACGTACAATAACAAAACTTTTTGCAAAGAACTCCAAAAAAAGTTAAATTTACTAAACCTATAAGCAAATGATAAAAAACAGTAACTGGAAGTAAGCAACTAAGAGGGACAAAATTAACAAAACGGGATTTTGGGGTGCACCCGAGGTGTGGTCCAACCAAACTGGTTACGAACCCATTAGCACTACTGGCTTGCTGCCGGGAGTAACTTTAACCCACCGGTATGACTAGGCTCTGGGTGCGGGGCGCTATAGGAATAGGTAGGGACGTAACGAGGGTGGTGACACTGTCGGCACGACAAAACGTCAACAAACAATAAGAGATACTTATAGGTTATATAACGCACGTCAGAACGGCACACCAAGTGCACTGGGATAATTTTCCCCTCGCCACAACAAAGAGACAGGTGACACTCCTTTTTACGGAATGTCCGCGCAATGCATCCCATTTCCCTAACATTTGTTAGTGGAGGAACCGCTTTGGTAGGTACACCTCCTTTTGAAGATTTATACCACTGGGTAGGCACACACGGAATACAACCGTGCCATCATTTATTGGCTTTAAATTATACTATTATATGCCGCCAGAAGTCACTAGCCACGCTTGAAGTGAAAGGAATATTAAGCAAAACAAAGGAAATATACAATGTTGCGGCCAGTATATTTGTAACTTTATGTATTTAATTATAAAATGTTATATTGTAAACACGTATGTACATATATTCATACATATCTGGTAATATAACAAGTCTGCTTTACATAATATTTATAAATAAATCTACAGGTATGTGCTCTCGCTATTGTGATCATTAAGCATTTGTCGATTAGCCGCATAAAATTCCGCAAATGTACGTAGACACTCTGATGTAGTGTGATTCGCCCAGTTTTGCAGACAAATAGGCAATAACTACGAACTTTAAAAATAATACCTTTTTTTGTTATTTTTATTTGGGGCATTTGACAGTAATTTGAAATCAACTGTCAAACAATCTTCTCACGCCCTATGATGAAGGAGGAAGCTTTTTCCATCATACTTTTTGTGGAAGAACTGCAAAAATCTTTCAAATGAACTAGCGGTTTTTTCTGAAAGAAATTAAGCTGTCCTAGTCAGAATAGGCCTGTAAGATAATTTTAATATTACAATATAGGTAACAATATTTGGCGCCAATCGGAAAGAATAATAAGCTAAGCCAGGTCTCGCTCCACCTGATATTTACAACGTGTTGGCATCTTCCTTATCCTCTACTTCCAGCAGCGGGTACTACATACATTCAAAACTACCTTCATCCATTCATACGGCATGATCTAGCCCGCGAAGCCATTGTCTCCTTATTCACTGAAGTAAGTCAATGTCGTCGTATATCATGTTCAGCTTATCGTTCTATCGGCTTCGGTATTCGTTCATACCCTGAGAACAATAAACCGCAAAACCTTCATCTGGAAATCTCACAAAGATGACTCCTCAGATGTTATCATGACCCAAGTCTGCACCATACCTATAGCCGGCTGGGGATGATGAGCCACTTATAAGTCCATTTTTCTGTCCACCGAAGAAGGACTTTCCTTTTCTCTTGCCAACATAGTCCAAAGTAGCACTTGTTTGCAGATGTGATTTTGCTATGAATTCCAAGGATAACAATATTGATGAAGTCGATTTCCTGGATAGACGAAATTGCAATTTCACAGATATTACTGTCAGGAGGGACGTGGTAGTCAAGACGAACTGACTGTTGCTGAGGACATAAGCATAACTTAAATATTTAAAAAATGGATTTCATATAACTACCTTTATAATTGCTCTCCTGTATTTATAATAATATCAACACCCGTCAACTACCAATGTGACTTGAATTAATCACGCCAAATGTACTCCTAATTAAAGCTCACCTACCTGCAACCCTACTCTGTACCCGGTATTTATCCAAAAGAAAAATTAAATGCAAATTAAAGATGTAAAGTGTTATTTGAATTACTCTTTCACACATCCTCGCCCATTTTGCTTGTGAAATTTAAAGTTTTTAAATAAAATAAAAATTATCCATCAGACTTGTGCGTTAAGGAAAATAAAGAGATTAGAAACTATATTGCAATAATATACAAACATTATATAATATTCACGAAAAAACAATAATAAAAATATATAACAATAAAAAATTCGCAAAAAAATCTTGCGCTTTCTAAATAAAATAAACGCGATCTCCAGAGCAAAATAAAAGCGAACGAATAAAACAGCAACACAAGAACATAAAAAAGAATAAGCAGCAATACACACAAAATTAAATATATAAACATAAAAAACTGATCATTTTACCTGTGTGAGAAAAAACTTTCTGAACATATACATAAATAATTGTACAAAAGATATGCGGTAAAAAATTGCATACATACATGTGTCGACATGAAAGATAAAAGAAAGTGGAAAAATTTAAAAAATAGAGTGCACATAACTATGTACAGACATAAAACATATTAATGCTAGCATATACAAAAATAAAAAGAACTTGGAAATTTTTTCAAAATATACTACAAACAAAAACAAGCATATTTACGCAGATATACGATAGAGGAAAACGAGTAAACAATCAAAGCTTCAACAACACAGGAGCATCAACACTACACAGAGAACAACTCTCCAAAAAAGTGGTTTGCACTCAGGCTAGAGCCAAAGTAAGTCACACTTTTCCCACTTTATATTAGTTTAGTGGATTTTGCCAAACAGTGTATGATACTCCCTAATCGTACATATTCCCAATTCCAAAATTTTAATATAAAATTTTCTTTGGAAAGTTTGCGCAAAATTCAAAGATCCGCTAAGCTAGGATATATAATCTCTTTATATATAGTAAATCCAGTGGGTCTCCAAAGTCAGTAAATGAAAAACCAGAGGTTCAGCTGCGAGCGAGTGTCAGTCATAAAGTAGGCGGGTCGCTATATAAATGTGTAGGAAAATTAATTAAGATGTATGGTCCTAAACTAGTTGGGAACTGCGAATACCGAGGGAATGATGAGCTGTTCGAGATATATGGTGACATTGACATAGTTCACTGAATCAAGAAACAGCGGTTTGGAAAATAATAATAATAATAATAAGCCCACGGTTACCCTCCTTCCGCCCAACTGACACGAAGGACGCCATCCCCATGACGTGCGGAATTTGCCAAGTCATGAAAATAAGAATTTGTTAAGCGTCGAGATTTAAAACTGCTCGCTACAGACGAACAAATGCATCAGCTGTAATATACGATTGATTATGCCTTTGGCGCCAAACAGCGAAATGAATAATTTGATGGAACAATGTTATTAACTGGCTATAATCGCGTCAGCGGTGTCTACGCCAGTTAAAAAGAAGAAGAACAGCGCTCTTATATGTATAAAAACTCATATATGAAAACTCCTTTTTCGCCACTCCAAATATTTATCTATATAAAAGAACCCTCTTATTATTTATACCCCACGTATATAACACACCCCAACTGGTCCGAAATCCCTCCCAAAAATACTTTTTCATTTATTGCATAATTTCTTTCCGTTTTATTTAGAGTTTTAGAAATAAACGTAATTGGGTTATTTTCTTATGAAAGGACTGAGGCGCATGCAAAATTAGATGCATCAGTGTACAAAGACTTATGAATAATTTGGTTGGGTCAATTCCGTTTCTGACGCTAATTGTTTTTTCAATTTATTGAAAGCACAACGGCTTCTTTATTTATATCTGTTTTCCTTTCTTGACATGCTTTTGGAAACTCTTCCATTTTCTGCTGATAGATATTTAGTCAATGGCTTAACTATTGAAGCACAATTTGTAACAAATTTATGGTAATGTCCCGTAATACCTAAAAATCCTCTTAACTCTCCTAAGTCTTCAGGCAAAGGGTAATTTAAAATTAATTTTATTTTATTTGGGTCTGTTTTGACAACATTGTGAGCCACTATATATATTGTTCCTTCTTTTTTATTTGTTTGTTTCTGTTTATGTGTAACTTGGCTTCCGCCGTTTTCCGATAGGTGGCTGTACCGGCTGAGGCTGGTTGAAATACATAAATGATAATGCCTTTAAAGTGAGTGTGGACAGTGCCTAACGAACTGTCATCGCCGTTTCAGTGACAGTTGTTCTTGTTTTCGTATTATTCACGCTCGAAAATGTCCGTTTATGTGCCCAATTCTCGCCATTTGCGGGAAGTTTTGCTTTTCTGTTACAATTCGAAAAAAAATGCAGCTGAAACGCATCGAATGCTCTCAGAAACTTACGGTGATGCTGCTCTGAGTGAAAGAACGTGTCGGGAGTGGTTTCAACGTTTTAGAAATGGTGATTTCGATGTCGAAGACAAACATGGTGGTGGAAGAGAAAAAACTTCAAAGATGAACAACTAGAAGCATTGCTTGATGAAGATTCGTGCCAAACCCAAGAACAGCTTTCCGAATCGTTGGGAGTGAGTCAGCAAGCCATTTCAAAACGTCTCAAGGCCCTGGGCTTTTAATTTTGGAAAAAAACGGCGGAAGCAAAGTTGTACACCTAATATTTTTCGGCTCAGTTTCTGGAAACTAATTGTTCTTTATTTTTTAACATTTTTTTGTACTTCTTATACTTTGTTTTTTTGTACTGCCCTGTTCCTTATAATCTATACTAATATTATAAATGCGAAAGTCGTTTCGTTTGCTGCGCTTTCACGCAAAAACTACTTAACCGATCATCATGAAACTTTGTACACATACTCTTGGAGGTATCAGAATGAACATAGGCTACTTTTTATTTAATAAAAAAAATTACTTTTTAGATAAAATAAAGAAACTTTTTTGTCCAATAGCCTCCTTATGGAGCTACGTTAACGCCATCTAGCGGGTAAAAGCTGAAGATATTTTACATCGACTTCAGCAAGTACATACAGATATGATATACATTTAGTTCCAATAATTTCGTTATTCCAGATAAATGGTGCAGCATACATACATACATACACCACGCATGCATGAAGTGACGCGTACGTACAGTAATGCTGCAACTACCCATCGCACGTGCCTTCCGTCCATAACATAACACCATAAGAGAATATACAAACACGAGTATTTTCTGTGGGACAACCGTTAGTAACGGTATGGGCGAGCGGTGACAACTTTTCATTTGCATGACGCTCTCATAAGATAGGTTGCTATGAACGGAAGGTACGTGCGATGGGTAGTTGCAGCATAAGTATGCCAACTGTACTGTATATGCGCGCTCAATTCAAATTCCAATAATTTCGGTATTCCAGCTAAATAGTACAGCTGGCTGTGAGATCACTACCACGCATGCATAAAGTGATATCACTAGCCACAATAGAGCATATACATACGCATGCATAAAGTAATGCTGCAACTACCCATCTCACATACCTTCCGTCCATAGCAACCTATCTTATGAGAGCGCCATGCAAATGAAAAGTTGTCACCGCTCGCCCATACCGTTACTGACGGTTGTCCCAGAGAAACCAGCGGCGATTTGATTTTTTCCGTAAAACCGGCTCAGCTCATTTCTCGCTCTTGTACAAGGTTGCCAGTATAGACTTTGTAAACTAATATGAAATAAACTAATAACTATTAATATAAAAATGCATAGTTTTTTTTTTGATTTGTGTTTATATTCGAACATATAAATTATGAAATTTGTTGACGAAAATTATAAATTTGTTTAAAAGTATGCAAACACACTGGCTGCTGCCAACATTTCTACGCCGTTCGCAGAGTCGATAATTCGTGTATTTACATCGTTCTCCAGTCGGCTGTTATGGACGTTAGCAATGTAAAATGGGTAGTTGCAGCATAACGCCCCATATGCACAGAGAGAGAGAGAGAGAGAGAGAGTGGGACTATACATAGGTATAGGCACATATGTAGCTGCATTGAGAGTAGTGTGGTATGTGTGTATGGGAGTATACAGTATACAGCATACATATGTATCTACATGTATGGTGGCCATAAAATGTGAGCATACATACGTACATGTATGGTGGTGGCCTGGTCATCTATTTGCTGAGCGCTACGTTAACGCCATCTAGCGGGTAAAAGCTAAAGATATATTACATTGACATACAGATATGACTTTCAATGAACATATTTACAACCAAACGCTAATTCTAATTGAAAACAAGGTTTTAACAATGGTTGGAAAAAAATTTGATGATTTTGGGATGCAAAGCCCTCAAAGAGATAATGAGGATGATTTCAACAATGAAATTGCTCGAGAGTTAGATTATGATTTCATAGCACTGCAGCGACAAGTAGAAGAATTAATCCCTTTGTTACTTCCAGAGCAGGCTCATGTTCTCCATCAAGTTTTACGTAGAATAGAATACGGTAAAGGTGGACTCTTCTTTCTCGATGCACCAGGTGGAACCGGAAAGACGTTTTTGCTCAACTTATTATTAATGTACATCAGAAAAAACAGAAAAATAGCAGTTGCAGTAGCTTCGTCGGGTATTGCCGCGACGCTTTTAAACGGCGGCCGAACGGCACATTCCGTTTTGAAATTATCATTGAACCTTGCACATGAAGATTCGCCCATCTGTAATTTCAGTAAAAATAGTTCTGGAGGTAGGATGCTGCGAGAATGTAAGCTTTTAGTATGGGATGAATGTACAATGTCTCACAAAAAGGCTATAGAAGCTTTAAACCGGACTCTTCAGGACCTGCGGGATAGTACAGATATAATGGGAGGAATGGTAGTTTTACTGGCTGGTGATTTTCGCAAACCCTTCCAGTTATTCAGAGGGGAACACCAGCTGAAATGTTATTGAAAATTGGTGATGGTCGTTTAGATGTTGATGCTGAAGGTTGCGTATCACTTTCAAGAGAATTTTGTAATTTAGTAGAAAATGATGTGGATCTCATTGCTCATGTTTTTCCCGAATTGCAACAGAATTTGGGTTGTGATCAGTGGCTGTGCGCAAGAGCAATATTAGCACCAAAAAATGAAGTAGTTAATAGAATCAACAATGACATTTTAAAAGAGGTGGAAGGGGAAATGGTGGAATATTTATCAATGGATACAATTATGGATACAGAATTAAGTACCTCATATCTTGTAGAGTATTTAAATTCACTTGAATTGTCGGGTGTACCATCACATAAGCTTCAGTTGAAACTAAATGTACCAGTAATGCTTATGCGAAATTTAAATGCTCCTCTGCTATGTAATGGAACACGACTTCGGATAACGAAATTGGGACAGAATATACTTGGTGCTACTATTTTAACAGGTGTCGGTAAAGGAAAAAGTGTAATCAGTTTCCCGTCAAACTTAGCTTTGCCGTAACTATAAACAAAGCACAAGGACAGACATTACAGGTAGCACGAGTGCATTTAGAAAAGTCATGCTTTTCTCATGGTCAACTATATTCGTATGTAGCCTGTTCGCGTGTGTCTAATGCCCGGAATTTACAAATATTTACACCCAACGGAAAAACGTACAATATATTTTATAGAAATATCCTTGACTAATAATTGTTACCATTCCGAATTATTTATTTTCTTTATAGTGACATATATATTTTAATATTTGTTGTATTGATTCAATAAAGTATACTTTGAAATTTGAAACTTCATTGAATGTAGTAATTTTTTCAAATAGATAATCTCAGACAAGCAATAAAATATATTCTTTATATTGATCCGTTTGTACTATAATTATCTCTTATTGGATGGATTTAATGCGAGCGAAGCCGCGGGTAAAAGCTAGTCATTTATATTTTGATGTTATTTTTTCTTATCGTAATCTTTTATTTCATTAAATACTTTACTAGTGACGTGCAAATGCAATTTTCTAGAAATTCTGTTGAGCTCCAAGTAATGTTAATTGCCGTTTACAGGTTTTACCTGTTTATAAACTGATAATTCCTTCCTGTATCAATAAGAGCTTTTAGATTTCTTTATAATTTGAAATCAGAGAGGCTTATATAGGGGAGGCTGTTATTGCCCTTAAATGGTTCTATTGCACGAAATGTTGTTGTATTTTTTGTGTCTCGTATTCGGAAGCTTTGATTGCTGTCTGTTCGCCGGTTTATTCCACATGCGTGCTCGGGTTGAATCCTGGCATTGTGATAGATTCTATAGTTCCTCCTAAACTTAAATATTTATGTATCTACATCAATCGCTTAAGCTTACGGAGTATTGTTCCTTGATGGAAACCTCAAAATTCTTATTCATGTACATCGATTTTAGTAGTATTTCTTTCAAACGAATGTTTTGAACAAAACGTGCTCTTATTATTATTGGATTCCAGCCCTGGGTGAGACGCTTTTCATATAAAAGCATAACATCAATTTCGTGAGTCTGTAAAAAAAGTTTGAGTGCTATTTTATACTGGTTTACACCATTAGCATTCCATAAGCAAATCTTTAGTTCACTCATTTTTTGGACAACAGGGTTTGGAGCATTTCGTTCTGCGCCTTTATTAGGTCTTGAACCATACTTTGCATGGTTGACATTGTATCATGCACTTCTTCTTCTTCTTTATTGGCATTGACACAGCTTACGCGATTATAGCCGAATCAATTATAGTGCGCCATCCCTCTCTTCTTTTAGCTGTCTGGCGCCAGTTGGAAATACTAAAAAAACCAGGTCACTCTCCACCTGATCCTTCCAACGGAGTGGAAGTCTTTCTCTTCCTCTGCTTCCACCAGCGGGCACTGATTACTTTCAAATCTGGAGTGCTTTCATCCATGCGTAGCCGCTGTCTCTTCATTCGTTGAACTATGTCAACGTCATGTTGGCAAGAGTGATTCTGCGTTGGATCTCCAGGCTGACATTGTTGTTGATGTTAATGCTGGTCCCTAGATAAACGAAATTATCTACGACCTCGAAGATATGACTGTCAACAGTGACGTGGGAGCCGAGTCGCGAATGCGATGACTGTTCGTTTGATGACAGGAGATATTTCGTCTTGCCCTCATTCGCTTCGCTTCTTTATCAAGTCTGAAGAAAGCAGAACTCACGGTGCGGTTGTTGAGGCCAATAATGTGGATATCATCGGCGTACGCCAGCAGCTGTACACTCTTATAGAAGATTGTACCTTCACTATTCAGCTCAGCTGCTCGTATTATTTTCTCCAACAATAAATTAAAAAAGTCACACGATAAAGAGCCACCTTGTTTGAAACCTCGTTTGGGCTCCACCGCCTCGGACAGGTCCTTCTAAATCATGACTGAGCTTTTAGTGTTGCTTAACATCAGTTTACACAGCCGTATAAGTTTGGTGTGGATACCAAATTCAGACATAGCGGCATAGAGACAGCTCCTTTTCGTGCTGCCGAAGGCTGCTTTAAAATCGGCGAAAGTGTGGTGTGTGTCGATTCTGTTTTAACGGGTCTTTTTCAAGATTTGGCGCATGGTGAATATCTGGTCAATGGTTGACTTACCAGGTCTAAAGCCACACTTAGGTTCCAATCGTCAGACATGCTTTCACCATATTTTGCAATGAAGCTGATGCATGCGCCTGATCAGTTCTTCACCGCCGTATTTGAATAGCTCGGCCGGTAATCCATCGGTCCCCGCCACTTTCTTATTTTTTAAGCAGGCGATTGCTTTTCACACATCTTCATAGTCGGATAACGGAACAACTTTTCCATCGTCATTAATTGGAGTTTCGGGTTCACCGTCTCCGCGTGTTTCCTCTTCACTGCCATTCAGCAGGCTGGAGAAGTGTTCACTTCATAAATCGAGTATACTCTGGGCATCATTCACTAGCTCACCTCCCTGGGTTCTACAAGAGTTTGCTCCGGTCTTGAAACCCTCTGTAAGTCGTCATATCTTTTCGTAGAATTTTCGAGCGTTACCCTTGTCGGCCAGCTTCTAAAGCTTTTCATACTCACGCATCTCGGCCTCGTTCTTCCCTCTTCAGTGGGTATCTATCCCACCCCACACCTGCTGTGGTCGATAGCACGGTTGCGAGGTAGGCAGTCTGTTTTCTCTCCGCTGCGACACGGCAGTCCTCATCGTACCAGCTGTTTTTGCGACCTTTCTGAAATCCAATAGTTTTATTTGCTGTACGTAGGGAGTTTGAAATGCCGTCCCGCAGTTACCGTATACCGGGTCGCTGATGAGTGCTCTCAGAGAGCAGGTGGTATTATGTACTGGGAGAGATTAAAAATGATGGCCTCAACTCCAGTACTGGAAGGAGTGACTGGTGGGGCCTCTTCATTAGCTTTTACTACATTGGCATAGGTCATTTGACCAATATTTGAGCTGGGTATGTTGGAAAGGCTCGGAATGGAAGTAGTATATGGGAGTTGGTTCCGTTTGGCTCGTATACCCTCAACAAGTTTATATTTTAAATCTATGTAAACCGGACAACCTCTATAATTAGCGATGTGATTTCCACCGCAGTTGTTACACTTATTTGCGTTACATCCGTTTTATTCAAGGGGCAAATGGTAGAATGGTGAAGATCACCACTTGATACGCAAACGGTACGTAAAGTACAATAGGATTTTGTGTGACCGAGTTCCTGACAGTTTTTGCATTGCACGGGGCTATTACGCTTAAGCGCTTCTTCCGCGGTAATTCTTCGGTCTGAAAGGTATTTTTAACCGTAAATTGGATGCCTTTCGCTCTGCTTAAAACGAGCTGAGCTTGATGATAAGAATACTTTAAACATAGGCTGCGGCACTTTATTTCTGTTAATTATGTTAACGACCGCCCTAATTTCAAACCCTTGATCTTCTAGAGCTTTTTTGGTATCACCTGAGTCAACAGTGGCTTCAATTCCCTTAATTACAACAATAATTCTTCTTATTTGCAGAAGGAAACACGACTTCACGAAAGCCTTTTTCATTATGTACTTGTATTTTTGTCTCGTCTATGTTTCCTTTTTTAAGAGGTACAATGTGAAAATTGTTGGTAGCTGGAGCTTTTTTAGCATCAATGTGTCATCTCCAGGTTAAGCGCCTGTCCAAGTGGATTCCTAATCCTGACAAAGTTCGTCTTTCTATTGGTCCATTAGTCCTTTCCGGCTAGTCTAATCTACGTCCTCATGTCCCCTTTCACACCCTACTGTAACACCCACATCAAAAACAATGTGATCTACTCCATAATAAATAATTCCTGCTTCAAGTAAGACAATTCAGAATTGCCATCGAGTTCATTTAGTTCTTTTATGTCTTTGAAGTCTCATTAATAACAACAACAAAATTTAGAAGCTTAAATTATATTAAAAGAAAATATATTGACAGAAATTTCACCTCTACTTCGCTAATTTTTATACAAACATTCAAAACATTCTTTAACCTTTCTTCCGTTTAACTCAATTCATACCTTATACCTATTCATATATATTTTCCTTTTTCTTCGTTTAGCGTTTGTATTAGGACTACCCCAGTATCCAGCGCCTACTTGTGTTCGTTACACACGCGAAACTATATTTGCTTCAAACAAAATTTAGCATAAAAAAACATTTTTTTTTTAAATTTAAAATATGATGCACAAAATGTATGCATGTACGTAGGCTGCTATATATATTGTATAAGTCTGGCCAAATAATGAAAACACGAATATTTATCAACGAAAATGGTTTTATTGTTTTTCAAAATATTCTCCATCAAGATTTATACACTTCTGCATGCGCTCAAACCAATTTTCGAAGCACTTTTTCCACTCCGATTGAGACACCTCCAAAACATGGTTTTTGAATGCTTCAACAGCATCTTCTGGCGACGAAAATCGTTGACCACGCATTATTTTCTTGATGGGTGGGAATAAAAAGAAGTCATTAGGTGCCAAGTCAGGGCTGTACGGCGGATGACCCATCAATTCGTTTTGGCCGGTCAAAAAGGCGCTGGTTTGAGTCGATGTGTGAGAGCTCGCATTGTCATGGTGCACAATGATTCGTTTTGCCTTGTTCGTTTTTCGAATTTCTCCGAAGACTTCAGGCAAACAAATGGTGGTGTACCACTCAGAACTGACCGTCCTACGTTGCTCAAGCGGAACTGTCGCCACATGGCCAGTTTTGCCGAATAAACAGGCGACCATTTGCTTCGAAGTGCTTCTTCCACGAACAACTTTCGTTGGATTTGGAAGACCCACACCGTCGATTGCTGTTTTGTTTCGGGCTCATACGTATAGATCCATGATTCGTCACCTGTGACGATCTTATAAACGTCTTTTGAAGCACCGCGAACGTATTTTTTCAGCATTTCTTTACACCAATCCACACGAACCTTTTTTTGAGCGATTGTCAAATTGTGCGGGATCCAACGAGAACAAACCTTTTTTACGGCCAGGTGTTCATGCAATATCGAATGTATGTTGGTGGGAGAAATGCATAGGCATGCCTCTATCTGAAGGTATGTTACATGACGGTCTTGCATTATCAGTTTACGTACGGCATCGATGTTTTCTGGCACAACGGCTGTTTTTGGACGACCTTCCTGTAATTCGTCTTTGAGCGAGCGTCGGCTACAATTGAATTCGTTGTACCAGTTTTTCACAGTGCTATAGGATGGTGCTTCATAGCTATACAAAGATTTAAGTTCATCGATGCACTCTTGTCGTGATAATCCACGTCGAAAGTTGTAAAAAATGATCGCACGAAAATGTTCACGAGTTAATTCCATTTTTTGGCCGAGATGAATTTTTAAATTCCCTGTAAATAAAACAATTCACTATTAAATGACAAAACGTTGTGAGTGATGTTATGCTAAAAAATATCAAACTTTCCAGTGGAAATGTCAGATTGCACCTGGCAACACTTAGTGTTGCCTAGGCCAGACCTATTTATAGCAGCCTACGTATGTATATGCGTTGGCTTATATCAACTCGCATTTACATGTAGGTATATACCATATATACGTATAAAAAAAATATGAATACGTATATGCACATACGTAGGTATGTAGGTATGTATTAAAAATGCCCTCAGCACTTACCTTTTCTTGTCCCATTGCTGGTACCAACAACTCAAGACGAAGCTGGAAGGGCTGGAAAGTGATAAGTTAAGTTATCTATCATACATACCTATGTTCAGCCTTGGCCAAAAGTATTAGGCACCCCACTAAAATACAAGTATTCTCAAATGTGGCTATCAAAGTAACCACTTCTTTTTGTAAATGTCTTACATGGGTGTTTAACTGTTGATTAGACGAATAAATTGTGTAATATTAAAAGTCATAGCACTGTGGGTAAGCTAGACCTAAAAATGGTAATTTTTAAGAAATTCATAAAATATTTTCGCAATTAAATTTTTAAAGTGAAAGTGTAAATTGCATTTAGTGAAAAGTTACCAATCTTATAAAAACAATTCATATATACCGAAATGACTAAAAAAAGTGAAATTAGTTACGATGATAGAGTTTGAATTCAAGTTCTAAGTGAAGAAGGTACGAATTGTACGCAACAATTTGGTGGGATGCTCGCGATGCGCGGTCCAATGTGCTATCAAGCGATTTGTGGAGACGAAATCCCACTATAATAAATCAAAAAGTCGAAGAAAGCGTCTAACCAGTAAACGAGAAGACCGGATACTTATACGCGAGTCTCCCAAGGACCGCAAAAATCTTCTTCTGTCCTTGCAGCTGCCCTTTCGGATGAATTTAGTAAACCAGTTAGTGCTCGAACAGCTAGAAGAAGACTTCTGGAGCAGCTTTAAAAGGATGTAAAGCCCGAAACAAGCCGTGGTTCTCAGAAAAGAATAGGAAAAATCGTTTGGAATGGGCTCGCCGATACCAACATTTCACGGAAGAAGATTGGTCGAATGTTCTGTGGTCTGATGAATCAAACTTCGAGGTAAGCTTAGTTAAGATCGTCTCAAAGTATTAGCAGCCATAACTTCTTACGAAAACATTATTTTTTCTTTTCTACAGATATTTGGAACACATGGTGTTAAGTTCGTGAGGCGACGGGTTGGGGAAGAATATCATCCAGATTGCGTGGTACCCACTGTTAGACATGGAGGAGGCAGCATTATGATCTGGCTGTATGGCTGTTGATGGTGTCGGCGAAATGTTCGTTTGCGAGGGTCGAATGGACAGTCAAAAGTACATAAATGTATTAGAAGCTGTTCTTCTGCCTTCGTTAACGCGCATTTTCGGCGATACTAATTTAGACGGGGTTCAATTTCAGCAAGACAATGCTCCTTATCACAAATCAGCGACTACGATGCGTTGGTTTAGAGATAACAACATTGTTTTGTTAGATTGGCCTGCACGGTCTCCAGATCTTAATCCGATTGAGCACATGTGCGCTATTTTAAAACGCGAGATTAAGAAACACAGTATAACATCAAAAACTGCCTTAAAGAATGCTTTAATTAACGAGTGGTACGCTATAAGTGCGGACGAATGTGCAAAGCATGTACGCAGCATGCCTGAGAGAATTGCTGCCGTTATTAAATCGAAGGGTGGACATACTAAATATTAATGTTATTATCACTAACTCATTGTATTTTCACTGTTTTACTAATAAAACTTCATTACTTCACTTGTTAAAACAAAAACATCACTAACTAGTGAGGTGCCTAATACTTTTGGCCAAGGCTGTACACTGGTAGGTCTGGCTACCTAAGCCTATCGCTAGGTTGATCACTCACTCGTGCTTGGGCACCGCAAGTGGGTCAGCAGCGCAAGACACAATAAATGGGATCCGAAATTAATGATTCAAATATGTGATGCAAAAAAATTTAAATTGGAATAATAAGAAACTAACATGGAAGTATATGAAACAAATGCGAATCGAACTAAAAATTTTCATTAGAAAGGAATTATAAGAAGAAACATAAAGAAAATTATCGGAATAAAATAAGAGCAAAGAGAAGTTAAAATTAATAGCGAAACAGAATTATAAGACTCGGGAAAACTAAATGAAAGTATTAGAATAGGAAGAGCAAAGAGAGGTCAAAAATTTACATTAGAAAGGAATTATAAGAAGACAAATAAAGAAAATTATGGAATGAAACAAAAGTAAAAAGAAGTTAAAATTAATAGCGAAACATAATTATAAGACTCGGGGAAACTAAATGAAATTATTAGAATAGGAAGAGCAAAGAGGGGTCAAAACTAAAGATAGTAGATATATATTTAATATTAATTTACAAAAAAATTATGCAAAAAAAGAGTGTTAATATACCGACTAGGATCTAAGGCCAACTTTAAATAAAGTAAAATATGACAGAAAGATGCATACAAAAAAATTTGCGAAAGAAGTTCAAAAGGAAAATGTAAGACGTAGAAGAGGAAGAATCTATGCTTACGCATAAACGAAGAAAAATTCTTTCTTGTGTAGTATAAAATTAAAAAATTATTCCTAAATTAAATTGAATTGAGTGCAACATTGAAAGGAAGGAAAATTATAAAGAAAGTATGGTATTAGGATCAAAAGAAAAAACTTAAGAAAATGTCAAAACAAAAGAGCGAATGATGATATTACATTTTGTACAAAAACAGAACCTTTTGTTGGTGAAAATAACTTAAGACAATTAATAGATGCAGAACTTCAAATTATGTGTAAAAAAAGGAAATTCCAGTCTTAAACTTAAATTAGAATATTCGTAATAAAAACTAAAATTAGAAAAACATTAGAATAAAAAACTTAAAAACTAAAAGAAAAGGTGAGATGCTAATTCTAAAAAAGTTTTAAAGTTAGGTGGCCAAACGCCAGGATTAAAAAGATTTATCGCGAATATGCGAAATAAATAGTAGAAAGAAATACTAATATTTCCGAAAGAACTTAATTTAAGTAAATTTGCTTGGCGTATATAAAATCTATATATATGTATATATGTCTATATACATGCGCAGTTAACTGCGGTGATCAAAAATGTTGTTGTTATTGGTGGTTGCTGATCGCTGATGATTATGATTGTACACTCCAGCTGATCGCGTGTAAAAATTATGCGTCCACCTGCTTCAATCCTCTATGGTATTGGCTAACGAAGTGTAGTTTTTTTCCGCTTCTAAAGCAGTGCCTGTTCCTTCCTCAACTTCCGCTTCAAATTTTCAACTTTTCGAACTTTATTTAAAGAGGTCCTTTTGCGTCACGACGCTGGCGACATAAACAAATATAAAATAAATTCAATGAATAACCATATTTATCTAATAATATTTGAGTTTGTTGGCTTATACATAGACATACATGTTCGTACACATGTCCATTGTATGTTGCCAACAAATCCTACACCCCGACTGATTTCATCAAAATTTGCACTTACCTCAATTTCGTCAGCTTCCGGGATCGACACATTGTTGAGCTTAACAGTAGGGCACGTTTTTGGTCTTAATGGAAAAGTGATGTGTTTGCACCTGATTTCATTAACTTTTATACGCCATTTGACGTAATTATTTCGTCACTTGTAGGAATATCTGAAGAACACTACCCTGCGGAACACCTGCCTTGAATGGACACTCTTCATTTACTTTTACTGTGAATCGCCTGTTGGATAAGTAGGACTCAAGGATATTGTGAAACGTGTCAGGTAATGATTTTTTAATTTTATACTACACTTTGTCGAATGCTTGCGCCATATCAATAAAAACAGCCGAGCAATACCCTCTGAATTCGAAAGCTTTCCTTTTCCCGAAAATAAAACTTATATGTAGGAATTGTATCGTTTTCAAGGAAAAAGGAGTAATTTTTGATAGCAGCACTTTTCCGAAAAGTTTTGATAGGCAAGGCAACAGGCTGATTGATCTATATGATGCGCCTTTACCTGGTTTAGCTATCATAATTTTCTGCGACTTTTTTCATATTTGCGAATAATATCCTAGCATTAAAATGGCAAGGAACAGCTTTGCAAGAAAAACGAGAGCAATGCTTGGCAATTCTTTTAGCATTTTTGGTGAGATATGATCGTCTTCTGAAAAATTTTTTTGGATTTAAGGCGGCAATAGTGTCTTTTAGTTCAGTCTGTATATGACTGCTAATGTATTTTTTATATTTAAGCTAGTTAGTTATTGATGTAGTATGTCGAAAAGTATGCTCACATTCAATTGCTTGTTCGTTCAATTTAATGATTATTGAGGAATTATCAGAAGATAAGTCAGCACAGGTTTCAGCAAATACCAAACTCCTGTCTACATTTTTAGTGACTGCAAAGTTAATCAGGTCAGGTAATTTCTCTATTTTTGGTACTTATGATCATATTATATGGTATAGCTGACGACCTTTCGGGTTAACTAGCCTCGATCCCCAATGAGTATGCTTCGCATTGTAATCACTTCCAGCTATAAACTCATCTCCCAGAGTCATGAAAAAGTCGCTAAATTGTTTTCCTGTTATTACGAAACGTGGCGGACAGTAAATCGCAGAAAAACTAAGGGTGATCGAAGTTGACTGCAGCCAATTTGTTAAAAAGGAATTAAGAAAACTGTGATTTAAACGGTTCCTTATGAGTATAGCTGTGCCATCTGGGCGATTAATGTTGTACAGCTTAAACCCAGGGATGTAAAAATTATACTTCTGGGTGAGATGTGTTTCAGATACAAGCATAACATCAATTTCGAGAGTCTGTATAAATAGTTTGAGTGCTAGTTTATGCTAGTTTACACCATTAGCATTCCATAAGCATATCCTGAGTTCACTCATTTTTTGGTCAACAGTGCTTGAAGCATTTGGTTCTGCGCCTTTATTAGGTCTTGAACCATACTTTGCATGGTTGACATTAATTGTGTCATGCACTGGGAGAGATTCCCTTAATTACAACAATAATTCTTGTTGTTTGCAGAAGGAATCACAACGACTTTACGAAAGCCTTTTTCACTAGTACTTGTATTTTTGTCTCGTCTATGTTTCCCTTTTAAAGAGGTACAATTGGGAAATTTTTGGTACCTGTTATCTTGGCTATATTCGTAACGAGTAAACTGGAGGTGCGCTACCGCAAGTAGATTGGTGGAGGTTTGAGAATACTAGATTTCCTATTTTTGTTTACCACATTTATGTAGCGATCAATGTCTGTCTGCACTGCCGACCCGTTTGTCATTTTGGCTGTCTGACCTTGTTCTATGTATGTCGCCCGCACTGAAGTTGCTGCGGCTCCTGCGGTGCTTGTCTGCATAGCTGTACCTGTTTCTGCTGTTGCTGGAGATGCAAGGAAAAGAGATATTGCACTCTTTGTATTCCTTGTTGCTGCAGATAAGAAGATCTGCGTTGGCGTCTTCAGAGATGCCTTTGCATTGCTGCTGGGTGGTGATTTTTCGCAACAACAGTGAAATATGCATTTCTCTCTGCGGTTGTGACGGAATACCGTCGTTCTTTGTGATTTGAGCGTTGGTCATCCATTATATGCCGGTTCATTTTTCACTTTAATTTTCTGATTTCAGTTTTCTTTGATTGTTTATGGTTATAAATGATTTTTTTTATATTTTTATTGTTTGTTTTCATGTTGTTTAATGCCAACTTAAGTGGATATACATTCACTACAACAGATGTATACGTAATCCGTAGCGCTATTGGAAGCTACTTGTAACTGAAGTTTTATATTCTCAATTTCTTGTCTATGGCTTATTTTAAGCTATTAGTCTATAAATCAGGTAAGTACGTCATTTGTTGACATTTTGACAAGTAAATTTTTCTCTTGATTTACGAAATTTCGGTGGCGAATCGCGGTTTCAATACATTTTATTATCTGACAGATCAAATCTTAAATTACTCTTTACTCAAACTTACTTGCTTAGCAAGGTCGTGCGCTGGGTTGAGGACCCGCAAATAGAAAGATTTATAACGCCTTGAATGTTTCAAGGATCATGATTTGAGGGAATGCACCTGGAGTTTCCGGTCCCTTAATTGGGAAGTGCCGTTGCCCAGCTGGTTGATGTCCTCGTAAGAATAAAAGCTGACATCTCCACCGTCTAAGAAGTGCGATGGACAGTATAAGCACGGAAATGAGTAGGTCATTCTGATGTTTACTACAGCGGCCATATAAAAGAGCGCAAATTTCTTGTCGGATTTGTGGTGGGAAAAAGGCTCCGTCGAGTACTGGTATTCACCCCGGTTGATTAAAGTCTCGCCATAATCCGCATCAAAGCGAATTTTTTTAACATATCGTTGATTTGCGCCTACATTCCTACGAAAAAGAAGAATGATTTGACCACAGATACCTTTTATGAGTTAGGTATCTTTGGTACAACTGTCGGGAAATTCAGCATCCATAACGAGACTTCCCCAAACGGGTTGACTTAGACTTAGCCAGGTTCCGAAATGTGGTTGTCAGCTCTACACCCGCATGTTTGAATAGCTCTCCTGGTGGGCCGTCAGCTCCAGCCGCTTTGTTGTTCTTTTGGCGAGCAATCGGTGTTCGAACCTCGTCATAGTCATCAATTGAGGTTTCGGGTTCATAATCTCCGGTCGTTCATGTTAATTCTATAAACTCAGTATACTCTGAGCATTGGTTATTAGATCACCTCTTTGTGTCCTACCTGAGTTTGCTTCGGTCTTGAAACCTTATGTAAGCCGTAGTATCTTTTCATAGAATTTTTGAGCATTACTCTTGTCGGCCAGCTTCCCAGGATTCTCATACTCACACATCTCAGACTCTTTTCTTTTTTGTCTGCACGTGCGTCTTGTTTCCATCTTCAGTTCTCGGCACCTTTCCCATCCCGCACGTGTAGTGGTCGATCGTAACGTCGCGAGGTAGGCAGCGTGTTTTTTCTTGACTGCGAAATGGCAGTCCTCATCGTACTAACTGTTTTCGCGACCTTTCCGAAATCCAATAGTTTCGTTTGCAGTTCTAGAGATATTGAAATGTCATCCCACAGTTACCTTATACGGAGTTGCTGATGAAGGCTCTTAGAAAGCAGGAGTGCAAGTCAAATAGAAAACCGCTCGACAGTCTGTTGTAATTGCAGCCTTTCGACGCCGAAGCTTCCTTATGTTTGCTGACAGGCGTTCATTGATACACAGAGGGGAGTGCATATCTTCGCTGCAACAAGAAAGTGATCTGAGTTGAAAGGCATTCATCACAGAAATAAAAAGTCCAAAAGTACTTTCAGCTCCCCCAATACAGGATGTAAAGTTCGTACACAAATTCTTCTTTCAAGGTTTACTGTGAGTCAGCTCAGGTTCCTAAAGATTGTATTAACCACCTATCCACATCTTATACAACAGGCGACTGTGATTCGCCGAACAAGTGCTATCTTTGTGGCTTGCCTCCCCACATACTTTTTCTACAGATCCTTTTTTAACAAGCTCGACATATGGTGGAACATGTCCAGAAGCTCCTTCAAGTCTCGACCCCGCAGACCCGCCGGCATGTGGAAAACGTGAACCCAATTTAAATCTTTTAAAAATGAATTTACATATAATTACCTTTATAATTACTTCCATGTATTTATAATTATATCAATGCCCGTTAACTACCAAAATTATTTGAATTACTCACCTAAAATGTAGTCCTATTTTGAATTACTCGCTCGCATATCCTCGCCCATATCGGTTGTGGAATTTAAAGTTTTAAAAAAAAATTAATAATTATCCATTATTCTTGTGCTTTAAGGAATACCATATAAAAGAATATATACCCACCGCGGTGTATCCGTGTGAATAGTTTAAAGAAAGTTCAATATTTCATTTTAAGCTCTCAAATCGTCGTTTTTTAACATAAAAGAAAGCTAGTTGCGAGTTCATTTAATTGATTTATTTTTTATTTATTTTTTTTAAATAAGCTAAGACTCCAGCCATGCCCATTAGCAACCGGGTACCCGGGTACACACAGTGGAAAGCATAGGAAATAAATTGAATACAAGTTCAATAAATGCATGCAACTAAATTTTATTAAAACATTACATTTTTTTATAATTAATGACATTGAACACATTCTACACGATTAACTGAGTGCTCGTCACATACAGGTTGGTGACAATCGGCACAAGCCTTACCTGTCTTTCGCCGTCTTCTTATTGGCAAAGCATTGCAGACATGGCAAGATCCTATAACTGTTTTCCTTCCGGTTTTATCTTTTGGAGCCTGTGGACCAGGATTTACCACGACTGGTTCTGTCAGTGCATTTCCCAAAATACTTTGAATGGCATTCTTTGTTGAGAAATGACGCATTATTTGTGGATTCGCGGTACGATGTTCAATCACCGGCAATGCTAGTTCTTCACTTAGCTTACGCATAAATTGGCGACGTTCTGTCGTTTTTTTGGCAATCATTTTATTATTTTCATAATAAATTGTATATGCCGCAAGTGCAGAAATGTCTACCATGTTGAAAAACATTGCCATTGAGCATCAACACCAACTGATTCATCGGAATGCATCGTAAACATCAGAATGACAGCTTTATTTTTTTTAGGAACGTAGGAACACATGGTAACCTTTTCATGAAATCCAAAAACCGTGGAATACTGCTCCCTTGTCTTATTTACTCCCATAACACTAGGTATGTAAGGTTTAGTTTTTTTTACCGTGCCAACAATAGTAATTTTCCACGATAACAAATGTTTAGCAACGGCTAGAGTAGTAAAGAAATTATCCGTGCAGATATTTCTACCACTATTTCGGTACGGAGCCGCCAATTCTTTCACTACTCTTTCACTCTGATTCTTTTCTCGAGTGTTATCTGTTTTACCAGTGTACAGTGCAAGGGATTAGCAAAGGATATGCGTTTTCTGCATCACAAATCCACCAGATCTTTATACCATACTTAGCTGGTTTCGATGGTATGTATTGAGTAAACCCGGTACGGCCACGGTATGGATATAGCTCATCAATCGTTAAGTTTCCGGTTGGTTTGTACATCTGAGCTAGATTAGAATTCAGCATTGTCCACACATCACGAATTGGAGCTGCTTTGTCTTCTTTTTTACGTTGACTGAGAGTATTACTGTCGTCTTAATCTAATAAATTAAATATTATATGATACAAGTCGTAAATAATTTTATTATACAAAATTATAACTAAAACATTTACAAATATTAAATATATATAACGGTTATTTACCTAGCATATTCAACTCTTGTTAGTTGTTCCATAACACGTCTGAACTCACCAAAAATCTGTTACGTACTAAAAAATACTCGAATCTAGTGCGCGATAGAAAACAAAGAAATAACCTTGAGTTTTTCTCTCTCTCCAACGGCATCTGCTCGGCTCCGAACAATAAAAACTGGTCGACTACCTGGGGTGCCCCAATATGTTTCAGATGTCATTCATAACTCTACATTGTTATTATTTTTTTTTCTTTATTCTGTCACTTACTATTAATATTTCAAGAAAAAAATAATTTGGAAAAAAATTTTTTAACAAAATAAACAAAATTTTTCATACGCAGAATACTCAGTACCTGGGTACCCGGTTGCTAAAAGACGTCGGTAAAGTTGGTTACTAACATAAGGGTTAATTACATGGCTTTATATTACATTAACAGTGATAATAAAATATATGTAGATAATTCAAATATGAATGTGAACTATTTAAATGAACTCGATCAGCAGAATTCAAAGGTAGTAGGCAAGCAACAACAAACAAAAACGATGGTTTGTCAATACGCGAACTTGGGCAAGCAAATTGAACCATATATAAGATTATTAAGAACCAGTTTCTGCATGTTAATCTAAACGATAAGCTACCAACAAATTAAATTTCAAGTGAATCCAATCGTAACTAAGATTATCTCGCATGTCCCCGAGATTCTCTTAATAAAGTTGAATTTTATTTCGGCCCAGCCGTTATCAATTCAGGAAAACTATAAATTGCTTTTAACATAAGGGTTTCTCATTGAGCGATATCTCACATGTACTAAAAATGTGTCGTTCCCGTATATGCACGGGCGTACCTTCCAACAGAGCTTCTGCTTAAGTCAACGAGTGATGCCATTTATAGGGTTATGAAATGGACCGAGCCAATCAAATATATGCTCGGTGACCCTTGGTCCACTTCTGAAAATGTTTATATATTAATGCAAGCCATAGACTCGATATTTTCGAAAAGATCGGTCCTAGGTACTATTGCTGGAAACAAAAGTAATGTTCCTGCTAAACTAAGCAAAATGCTACCTATGTATCAAATTTTAAGTAAATCGAACTATAAATTCAAATTTTTCGAATAGATCAGTCCCAGGTCCTCTTCCCGTGTGATGAAATAGATGTTATGTTGTTCTCTGACCTACTGAATATGCACATAAAACTTTATCAAAATAGGTCAAGCCGCTTCGGAGAAATTATTTCAAAAATTTTTGATGTTATTAACCAACCTCTGTTTTTGAATAAATACAAAACAATTAAGAAATTTCTTTGTGAGCGATTTCCACTTAGTGAAGAAAAGAGATTGAAACAATTATATTCGAAATCTTAACTGTGGTATCGTTAGCTGGTTTAGATTCAATTGTTAGTCATAAATTAATTCTTATATTTTGGACTCGTAAATTACATCAACAAATTCAAATCCGTTTATTTCATCTAAAAAATAAAGATGAAATTATTATTTTGAATGATACAATTTTCAATTTAATTAACAACCTCACTCAATTAATAAGCCTCATACTTCTTATATAGCCTCAACTTTAATTAATAATAATATTTATGTATATAAAATTTAACAGATTTAACTACCGGAATGTATCAAACTCTAAACAAAATTACGGCAGATATTAACGCATTACAAATTTAATCTAGATCTATATCTCAAGACACAGAAATAATAATAATCAAAATAATATTTGCGTTCATACGTGTACAACCTTGCAATTTTAAATCACACACAAATATTTCAAATACAAATTCTTAGTTTAAAGACGTTCCATTATGATGGTGGTTAATAATAGAAGCCTAGTAAAAAGCCGTCGTTTTTATTTTCGATGAATTTAACAAATTAAATTTTTTGATTGATACAGGCGCAGTTGTACCATTTTCAAAATTTAAATCATTTAAAAGGTGTTCTGATCACTAACCTTCTCCTGCAAACAGGTCTAATGTAGAAAAATTTGGAAGAAAATTTTTAAAACTAAATTTACGATTAGTAAATTTGTTATTGTTAATACTTTAACTCCAATTATTGAGAAGATATCAAACATAAAGAAATATCAGATTTAATAACTTAATTTAAAATTTCTTGTTCTACTGTTTTTGCGACATAAATTTACGAATATTTTAAATTAATTTCCATCCATTACTTGTGAACCAGATTACACCAAACAAGTTCAACACCATCAATTGATTGGAGACCATGTGATTTAAGAAGATTACATTCGAATTCACAATTTAAATATTTGTTTAAAAGATAAAACAATATTTTCTAAAATTTACCTGGTCCGTGCATATCATCTATTAGCTGAAGAAGCTAGAGTTTTCACTGTTAACACTGGTCATGATCCACTTATACTCGTATTTGTTCTAAATTCTAAAGCAGATAGATCACCTCGTCAAATTAGACATTTAGAATATATTGCACAATTTACTAATGATGTTAGACACATTTGTGGTAAAAATATAAAAACTGCTTTTTTTTGTTGTTGTGGCGCTTTACGAACCCTGCTTAGGAGCAGGCTAGAGCAGTCCAAGTCATCGAGGTCTTCTAACGGGAGGTCCAGGAAATAGGCAGTTTCGATGGCTTCGTACCAGAGGGAAAGGAGTTGGTTTAGAAGGCATGCAAAGAGGCGGTTAGTGTCGAGCGGGGACTCATTGCGAGTAGGAGTAGGAGTTTAATCTACTACAATATCCAGACTCGTACGATCAGAGAAACCCATTCCGGTGGAGAAGGGAGCTTCGCGATATATAAGTTAAACAGCAATGGGGAGAAGACACCACCTTGCGGAACCCCTTGCCTCTTCAATCCCTGCGGTAATGAGGATTCCTCAATGTACGATAGTACCACTGAATAGTTGCCCGTATCAAAAGCTTTTGACAGAACCAGTGCTACTAGGAGAGATTGTGCGCAGGGCAGAGGGCTTAAGCCGTTGACTATTTCAGTGTTTATGGCGTTAATGGCAGCAAGGACCCAAGAGTCGTCTCTACTGGGGAGAGGAGAGATATCGGCCGATATGGCTCTTCTTTGTTTCCACAATTTGATTAGGGGTGGTCAGAGAAGAAGTTCAGGACCTTTGTGGAGGAGCCTGCTCAGGGAGATCCCAGATGTTTTAGCCTCAGCATGCTTATTCCATCGGAACCGATGGATTTGGATGCTTTCACCTCCTCATTGACCCCATGCACTTCCTCCCTGGAGAAATCTTGATTGCTCCAGAGGAGAGATTACAGGATCTTAAGTGCCCCTCCCACTTATTCCGCTTATGATTGTTGATCCCTTTTAAGGGAATTTTCGGAATCAGCTTGACGAATGGAGTAGCACCTAAATGCATGGTGTGCATTAAAGCCGCCCAAAGCAAACGGGTTTCCCCTGCGAGTAGCGCACATGTATCAGGACGGTATTCAAATGGACAACTATTGAGTACATTCTTGTTGAAATTTATATTAAATAAAGTTACTTTTGATGAATTTTAAATATTAAGATATTGAGTTAGAGTTTATGGCTGGGAATCTCGTCTTGACGGTTGGTTTTAGAATTATTGTAAATAAAAATTGAAAGTGTTAAGGTCAAAGAGCCAAAGCGGTATGGAGGCTCGTTGCCAACACTCTAATCTTTGTGGTCTACCTTAACCCTATAAGGGTTCGTGTCCTAAACATGGCGCTCCGCCAGCTTCGGTGCCAGTTGTTCCTTTTCCAGTTGGTCGATGGCCTTTCACGCATCAGAAATTATAGTGATGAAGTCCATACCGATGACAGCTGGCTTCTGACGCACACGCTCCAGTTGTGTGGGACATTGCCAAGCAGTTGATGCAGTATTTGTGTATCCTTACACGTTCATAGCTTTCACGTGCATCCAGTGCTTTTTTCGTGATCTGCAAAGATATATATCGAAAAGGGACATCAGTACAAGATAGTCAGAAATGTGGGTGAGATTTTACAATATGGGTGGAACATGTGCGAGAAGTAATTGGTACATAAATACGATATACACATATGGGTAGATGGGTTAAGCATTTTGAAATTATTGGGGGAGTGTGGTATTGGGTTTGAGGTACATAATAACTAGACAGGGGGTAGAAGGCACAATTTGAGATTGCTTTGGGTTATTACTCAATGCTGAGTTTTTATGTCTGCACACGGGCATTTCCATCGGGTCCAGGAAATAATTGAGTCATCATTCGGTTGGATGAAGCCAGTCATCTTTAACGACTACCACGCCTCCTTCCTGGGGTGTTTTCCACTTGTTTTCGATGGAGGTCTTGCAGATATTCGTTCTTCCAACAAACGCTTTAGCCTCTGCCACTTATTGATAAGGGGGAGTTCTTTAGCGTCCGGATCAGGGGGTCCCATGATGTGAGCTCCACGTAAATGCCCCGGGTATGAGGTAACAAATCGTGTGGATCTTGGGACAGAGGACTGAAGTTTAATACGGCTTTAATTCGAATTAAAAGAGTTGAGAATTCTTCAAAGGAGAACTTTTGATTTTCCGCAACGTTGATCAAAAGAGTTTTTAACCTCTTGGCTTGAAGATGTTTCCTTCGGGAATGGAACCAAATTTTTTTTATGGCTCGCTGCGCTCCCACAAATGTCTTTCCGTTGTCTGACAGGATTTTGAGTGGTAGGCCGCGACGACCTGTGAATCCAGTGAATGTGACTTTAACTGCTTCCGTTGTGAGATCTGAACATAGTCCTAAATGTATGGCTTTGGTTGAAAACCACACAAAAAGGCATACATGCCTTTGAGCAAGTCGCCTTACGAATCGGTGAAGATTTGATAAGAAATGGGTCAGCGAAATCAACACCAGTGGAGTGAAATGGTAATGTAAATGTAGTTCACTCTGGGGGTAGCGTTACTATTATTTGGGTTCTTATCCGATGCTTATATATTTTGCATTTCTTGCAGTGGGAGATGCACTCTTTTATGTTTTATTTTAAGCGCGGGATGAAGTAGTCCTGTTGTATTTACTATTCCGATCATTCAGCATGAAGCAGGGTTGTGTGAAGAATAACCAGGAAAAGAGAGCAAAATTGCGAGTTATCCTGGATTATAATAGGGTGGCGTTCATTATAGTTGAGTGTGGAATGTTCTCAGCACCCTTTAACACGTATCCAACATTGTTTTGAGGGTAAGGAGTTTGCTCTTTTTGCTTATTTGCTTCCATTGTTCGAGTAATGAAAGTTCGTCTTTGTAACAATTTCGTTGCTATTCGTTTATTCTTGGCTTCAGTGAGGTCTTAAGTCTGTTGGATTGTCGTGACTGAGAACATGTCGCCAAGTAATATTATTCGATGTCCAGTTTGCCACAAATGTTTTCTATGTACGGGGGGACTTCCCCATCCATGCTAACACTATTGAGGGGTCTGTCTATAGGTGTTGTTTCATGCGATGGCATGTTGAGCTCCGATCGTTTTGTTGAGCTTGAGTCCTGAAACTTCAAGAAATCTTCGTTTAGTTGATCTGAGTGTGGGATGGATTCCAAAATATTTGGGTGGTTTGCTGTAATTTTTCTTAACGGAAATTCCGCTGATTTTAGAGCTCCGATTACATGACATTGATTCGATAGTTTACTTTATAACGTGATCTTCAGAGAGTATAACATCTACATATGTTTCTCCTAGAATACTGTTATTGGCTAGAGGGAATGAGTTTCTATAGTCTTCTTCTAGCTCGATATTGCCTGACCGAATAGCTATGATTGTGTAGGATGAACGTTAGACCTCTACTATGACAGCTGCTCTTGGCTGCGAACCATCTCTTCGATCCTTCCTGGAGTCCGTTGCAGTTAGTAGCAGTCCTGTCTGTCTCGGTGGAATGTGTGTAATACGGGGGTAATGGAGTGATGCGTGGGTCTAGTGTGTTGCTGCTGTAATACCCGCTGGATTGAGCGCCACACGTTGGTGTTGCTTCACTGTGCAGCAAATGTAGGGGGGACAGACTACTACAACATGGGGAAACGTACGCATAATTTCACTGAAGTGGCACCAGCCAGATCAGAAGTTGCACTTGATTGATGTCACATTCCAATGTATTACGGCCGCACGAGAGGAGATGGAGCTGGATGTGAGTAAGGGTGGGGTTGGTGGGTAAAATTGGAGTCATGCTGCGAGAAGCTCCTTGAGACTGTAGGGGTCGGGGGGGGTTACCCAAAGTAGGTATGGGACTGAGGCATTGTCGTGAGGGCTTGGTGGGCGTTTGACCGCTGGCAGCCTGTGGACCAGACCACACATGTTTTAAGGGCTTAAGATGACTCAAAACATTGCACTGGATACATCTGCAGAAGTAACCCGTCGGACCAGAGTTGGGATCGACCCCAGCCATGATGAGAAGGATTCGGAGCAGCCCAGCTGCGAGATGTTGCTCCGTTGAAGTACTTAGACTAATGTTACCAGATGACCTAATAAAGGGTGATAACCTTTGACCGATAAACTCCGAGTCAACTCCTGTGTGTAAAACCGCCTGCGTGTGAGTTGTATTGAAATAGCTGATACTATTTCTCCTATCCCAAGAGTTAATTCATTTTTAACAAAAGCAACAAATTTCTGATATTTTTATGAAAAACATTAAAAAGACAAATGTTTAAAAATTTTATTTCAGATTCAAATGCTTCATCACACCCAAGTATTCGAATAAATCGACGGCCCACTTAGTCTAAATACTTGTGGCCTAATATGCGTAGAGAAATTAATAAATAGTTGGACATCACTTTTCATTACCTGTCAAAAATCTGAAGTAACTAAGAACACAAAAAACTCCAATTTATGAATATATCAGTTGAGTCCGACACTTACTTCTGCTTATAAATCTTTCAGTAAATTAACGCCTGAAAGTATACAGGATTCAAAAGCAACTCACTAACCATTCTATTAAGAAAAATAGCGACTAAATTAGCTCACTTAATAGTTTTTGGTTAATAATGAATTGAATAATACAAGAATAGATTACATGGCTGATGTTGGCGCAGTGGTAAAACACTCGCCTGTTAAGTCAGGATTCGTTGGCTCGATCCCTGCTATAAGAAGTCTGATGAGGAGATGTGGTGATCTCCGAAACAGCTGTCACTTCTACCATTTTCTTTGTTGTATAACAAAATATTCAATTTTTAGCTCACTATAAAATTAACAAAGATTAATATTTATTCTGCACGATATGAACATATTAATATGGATATTTTAACAGTCATTGACAGACATTTTCGATGACCAGACGCATACCTACTTGAAAATATATTAGCGGTTTTAGAAGCAATATTTATTCAAAATTTTGTTCGGTATTCAAGTCAATACAACGGTAGATCAAGGAACACAATTTTACTTCAAAATTATTAAACGAACTAACAAAATTATTAGGATCTCACAAAATACACACCTCTAAGGTTCATCCACAGACAAATTTCTGAATTTCCATACTATTGATATATAAATTACGTGTGACGTTGTTTGTCCGCGATGGACTCCTAAGCTACTTAACCGATTTTAATCAAATTGTCACTCAGTGTGCAGTTTGATCCAACTTCAAAGATAAGATTTACAGAATAATTACTTAAATCAAAACTGGTTCAGTCATCGGGCGATTTTGGCAGCCAAAAATGTTGATTTTTACGACACTAAGTTCAAGATAAAACAGTTGTTAGCAGGCAATCTGATATCTTTTAAATCAGTCCATACTTTTGTTGATGAAAATGAAAGTTTAAATTGTCCAATTGATTTTTTAAATTCACCAAATATATCTGGAATGCCACCATATAATCTTCGATTAACGATTGGTTCCCCTATTATTCTCCTATGTAATTTTTAGGACTCCGAGGGGTAAGCTAGTGACGGACGCGCAGAGTATACTGAATTTATGGAGAGAACACTTCTCCAACTTGCTGAATGGCAGTGATACACCCGGAGATGGTGAACCGAAACATCAATTGATGATGGGAAAAGCTTTTCCGTTACCCAAATGTGAAGAAGTCCGTATAGCAATGGACCACTTAAAAAACAAAAAATCCGCAGGGACCGATGGATTATCGGCCGAGCTATTCAAATACGGCGGTGAGTAATTGATCAGGTACATGCATTAGCTTCTTTGCAAAATATGGTCGCATGAAAGCATGCCCGACGATTGGAACCTAAGTGCACAATCCACAAAAAAGGCGATCCCACAATCTGCACCAATTACCGTCCTATAAAGCGTATTGTGTGAAAGACAAAAGCCCGCCGTCAACAAACTGATTGGACCTTATCAGTGGCTTCAGACTTTGTAAGTCAACCATTGACCAGATATTCACCATGCGCCAAATCTTCGAAAAGACCCGTGACACGATTTAAAAGCAGCCTTCAACAGTATGAAAAGGAGCAGCCTCTACGCCGCTGTGTCTGAATTATGTATCCCTGCAATGTTTATACGGCTATGTAAACTGATCTTGAGCAACACCAAAAGCTTTGTCAAGGTCGGGAGGGCCTCTCCAAGTCGTTCGATACCAAACGAGGTTTCAGGCAGGGTGATTCCTTATCATATGACTTTTTTAACTATTGCTAGAGAAAATAATACGAGCTGCAGAGCTGAATAGTGAAGGTACAATACAATCTTCTATAATAGTGTACAGCTGCTGGCGTACGCCGATGATATCGACATTATTGGTTTCAACAACTGCGCCGTGAGTTCTGCTTTCTCCAGACTGGATAAAGAAGCGAAGCAAATGGGTCTGGTAGTGAATGAGGGCAAGACGAAATATCTCCTGTCATCACACAAACAGTCATCGCATTCGCGAACGTATTCCACGTCACTGTTGACAGTCATAACTTTGAAGTCGTAAAGAACTTCTTGGAAACAGTATTAACACCAACAACAATGTTAGCCTGGAAATTCAACAGAGAACCCCTCTTTGGACTGAGTAGGCAAAACTAGTTCTACTAGTCCGTCATCGTTCCCGTCCTGCAATATAGTGCGGAAGCATGACTATGACAACATCTGATGAGTCGGCGTTAGGAGTTTTCGAGAGAAAAGTTTAGCGTAAGGTTTACGGTCCTCTAGGAGTTCGTAACGGCGAATACCGCAGCAGATGGAATGATGAGCTGTGTGAGATATACGGCGACATTGACATAAAACAGCGAATCAAGAAACAGCGGCTCCGCTGGGTAGGTCATTTGGTCCTAGCTCTGAAAGTTCTCGATGCAGTAGCCGCCGATGGAAGCGGAGGAAGAGGAAGCCTCCGCTCCGTTGGAAAAACTAGGTAGAGAGGGACCTGGACCTACTTGATATCTCCAATTCGAGGCAAGCAGCGAAAAAAAGGAATAAATGGCGCGATGTTATAAATTCGGCTGAAAGCGCGTAAGCGGTGTCTATGCCAGTAAAGTAAGTAAGTAAGTAAGTACTTCTCGATTTTGACAATTTTGGTTGATTAAATATTTTGTTGTAAGCTTACAAGTGCAGGGCGGCTTAGACATGCTCTTCTACATATTATGTCGAAAGTGGAAGGGAAGGGCCCTTCCTTGCAAGCTCGTCCGTCATCTCATTACGAGGTATGTTGCTATGTCCAGGCACCCGTACCATTAAGCACCATTGAACTGAGACAGTTAATAGCCTCATGTATAGCCGCCAATTTCGCCTTAGGAGCACTACATTGATCCCGTAAATAAAAGTATTTGTAAATACCAGATTCCTCGATTTAACTCTGCCACCGAACATATTATCTAGTTAAACAGGACCTTGTTAAAATACTAGTACGCCCGTGGCTTATTATTATTTCATTCAGACACTTTTAGTCGTCGTACTGTGGCACAAGCAGCACCAGAGTCCTATGTTTGATCCCGGCCTTAGGCTTGCCATCCATAGCAGTAGCTTGCCGGAATTCAATCCACATATTTTGTACCCGATCACCCAGGGCTCCAGATTAGGTCAGCAAGAATATGGCACGCTTATTTTTCTGAAATCCTTATGTTCACTATGAGACACTTTTCAACATTTAGGAATAAAAGTTATTTTCGATATCTTCCATAATTCTAGTTGTCCACTTGATTTGAGCCACTGTATGATGTGGCGGATGAAAAAAGCTTGGAAAGCATTCATAATGTGGTGGTGCCTTTTTATATGATTTACAGAGCCATCATTATTCTGCGTGAGTGATTTATCACCAACGTAGTGCTGTTACAAATTTTTAGCCGTGGGATTTTATCGCAAGAGGATCCTAAATTCAAATACATCCGATACAAGTTTTAAGAAAGCCATGCATTTTGAGTAGCTATATTTTTTATCCCTCTGCCGTCGAAAATGTCTCAATGACTATCCACCCGAATACGGTGGGGTATAACTCCCTCCAATCAAAACGTGAATAGGACTACTTTGAAAGAATTTCAGATCAGAGGGTAAGTTACTAGTGATCTGTGGTAGCACAAACACGGTAGCTTCCAGGGAGAGGTTAAAGTTATGAGACGATCACTGAGTTGTTGGAAACTTTATAATTCAATCCCGAAATAGTAGCTTTGATCTTCGCAGAAGGATGCTTTAGAAGATTACGAATACGTTCAGAAATAAACGATGCTTCGAAAGCAGGATCAATCAAGGCACGCGCAACATCAGTGGTGCCCATGTGGAAAATGTAAACCATTAGAGTTTCAAGAAGACTAGGAGATAAACCAACAGAATTGTGAGACTTCCTAATTGAATTCGAACTAGTATTAGAAGAAGTGGACTGTAAGTTTGTAAGAAAATTTTGAGTTGAAGACCCCTGATTCAACACTTTATTGCTTGCTTGCATGTTAAGAGATGATCTATTTAATAGGCTGCGATGTCTATCATGGTACATGATACAATAGACCTGTTTAAAGTCTTTAACCGAATGACCTTTCGCGAGGCAATTTAAGCAGTTATGTCTTTTGGCTCTACCGACACGCTGCGCTTACCGAAAGTGATAAAAACTTTGATATAATTGTATCGGATGTGGATTCCTACACAAAATGCAACTGGGTTGTGTGCTTCTTTTGCAAAATATCGTCGGTTGAAAGCAGCCTGAGTATGCTTTGCCTAATCCAAAAAAATGGGACTTCACGGACTGCGCCAATTATCGTGAGATAAGCCTCCTTAACATCGCATATAAGGTAATATCGAGCATTTTGTGTGAAAGACTAAAGCACCACCGTCAACAAACTGATTGGGCCTTATCAGTTTGGCTTTAGACCTTGCATATCAACAACTGAGCTATTCACCTTGCCTTCGGTTTTATAGTAGCCTTCGACAGTACAGTAAAGAGCGTATACGGCTGTGTATACTGACGTTGGACGACTGGAAAATAATAAGAGCTACAGAGCTAACTAGACAAGGTAAAATCTTTTACAAGGACGTACAATTACTGGCTAATGAAGATGATTTTGATATCATAGGCCTTAAAAACCGCCCGGTTAGCTCTGATTTCTCCTGACGCGAAGCGAGTGGATCTTTGTATTGAACGAACAGTCATCGAATTTGCGACTTGGCTCCCAGCTCATAGATAATTTCGCCTACCTAAGTAACAACATCAACACCAATAATAATGTCAGCATTGGAAACCGCAGAATCACTCTTGTAGGCAATGAGTAGGCAATTTGAAAGTAAAGTCCTCTCCCGACGAACAAAAACCGAACTCTACAAGTCACTCATCATACCCGTCCTACTACATGGTGCAGAAGCGTGGACGATATCATCATCTGCTGAGTCGGCTTTGGGAGTCTTTGACAGAAAAGCTTTGCGACCGATTTATGGACATTTGCGCATTGACAACGGCGAATGCTGCAGACCCACTGGTGGAACCAGAGGCAGAGCAAGACCTCCACTCCGTTGGAAGGATTAAGTGGAGAGCGATCTGGTTTCTCGTGGTATTTCTAGCTGGCGCTAAAGAGCGAAAGGAAAGGATAAATGGCTCACCATTATTGATTCGGCTTAAATCGCGTAAGCGGTACCAACGCCAATAAAGAAGAAGAAGAAAGTGCTGGAAGTCTGGTTGAGCAAATGAAAGCGAAGAAAAAGCTCCAATTTGTAGCATCCATCTCGTACATGTCTAATGCAGAAATGAATCCATTCATAATCCGATGCAAGACCTTTAATATATATGCAGTTTCACTCTGAACGACTGGAATTGAAAACAACATTTTCAACTGGTTGTTTCCTAAGACGTGTTTCTTAAATTCTATAATATTGTATCTAAATGATGCATTTATTGCCGCCATTATGTATTGAAATTGCATTTGAAGAAAAATTAAAACGAGAAAACACGAAAAAAAAAATAAAATTGAAAAAGCAAATCGCCTATAATAACGAAATTTTATGAATTTTAGAGAAAGGGTGGTTAAATTTTCAAGGGCCGATGTTGATTTTGAATAAAACACAAACTATTTAGGAAATTATTGAAATTTTATTTTATTATGATATATTGGTATTACTCAATTATGTATGTAACAAAATATCGGCCAAATGAGCGCCGCGACCTCGGCGGCACACCTCCATACGATGGTCCAAATTTTCGATGACGCTGAGGCATAATGGAGTTTCTATGCCGTTAATGTGCCGAATTATCTCATCCTTTAGCTCTTGAATTGTTGCTGGCTTATCGACGTACACCTTTTCTTTCAAATAACCCCAGAGAAAAAAGTCCAACGGTGTCAAATCACATGATCTTGGGGG
This sequence comes from Ceratitis rosa, assembly GCA_037013455.1. Lineage (NCBI taxonomy): Eukaryota > Metazoa > Arthropoda > Insecta > Diptera > Tephritidae > Ceratitis > Ceratitis rosa. The sequence goes on along the minus strand of JAWMAG010000014.1, from coordinate 1,343,111 downwards.
CCAATTGACATCGCCATTACGTGAGATAACACGGCCATTGAATTTGTTGCGCAAAAGAGCCATTGTTTCGTTAGCTGTGTGGCAAGTGGCACCGTCCTGCTGAAACCACATATCGTCCACATCCATATCTTCCAATTGTGGCTATAAAAAATTCGTTATCACCTCACGATAGCGAACACCATTCACAGTAACTGCCTGACCGGCCTCATTTTGGAAAAAATACGGCCCGATGATGCCGCCAGCCCATAAACCGCACCAAACAGTCACTCTTTGTGGGTGTATTGGTTTTTCGACAATCACTCTTGGATTCTCATTCGCCCAAATGCGGCAATTCTGTTTATTGACGAATCCACTGAGGTGAAAATGTGCCTCATCACTGAAGATGATTTTCTTCGAAAATTTTCATAATAAGTCTGGATAACTTTAACACGTTGTTGGATTGTGTATCTCTCCATGGTTCAAATTGAGTAAGTCTGAAATAGAGAAATGTCAAATTAAATTCGGAAAAAAACTTGGCGTTTAGGTGTGGTTCACATTCAACATCGGCCCTTACAATTTAACCACCCTTTATTTTCGCTTGTGTATACAATTGCCAATAGTCCATCCTCTATCTACCAGGTGTCAGTTGAAATTTGCCGGTTTTTTCGATAAACAAAACGCTTAATTTTCAGAGGAATCTCAAAATTTTTTTATTCAAAGTATTGACCATTGGTTTCTACACATACCGCCCATCTCTCTGGCAAATTATGGATATCATTCCAAACAAACTTTTTCTCTTTCGAGGCAAACCATTCGACGAGCTATTTTTCGACTTCTTCAAAATATGCTAAGCACTGCTCTGCAATGGAGTGTCCCATCGATGCGAAAAGGTGATAATCGGACGGGGCGAGGTCTGGAGAGTACGGCGGATGCGATAATATTTCCCAATTGGGTGTTTTTAATGTGTCTTTCACCAGTTTAGCGGTATGAGACGGAGCGTTGCCATGTTGCAAGATAACTTTGCCATGTCTTCGGGCCCATTCCGACCGTTTTTCGATCAACGCATGATTCAAATTGATCATTTGTTGTCGGTAGCGATCCGTGTTCATCGTTTCGCCAGGTTTTAACAACTCGTAGTACACCACACCACACTGGTCCCACCAAACACAGAGCATTGTCTTACGGCCAAAGCGATTTGGTCTTGCAGTCGATGGGCCAGCTTCACCAGGGGAAAGCCATATTTTTTTCGCTTCGGGTTCTCAAAATAAATCCATTTTTCGTCCCCCGTTATAATTCGATGCAGAAAAGATTTTCTTTCGAATCGTTGAAGCAGCATTTCACAAACGGTTTTTCGATTTTCTATTTGTCTATAGTTCAGTTGGTGTGGCACCCATTTTCCATACTTCTGGATCTTTCCCATGGCTTTTAAACGTTGGCAAATCGCTCCTCGAGTCACATGTAGCGATTGGGTTGGATCAACATCCAATAACGCCTGCAATTCCTCGTCTTTGAACTTTTTCGCTGCACCAGAATGTTCATTGTCTGTCAAATCGAAATCTCCACTTTTAAATTGACGAAACCATGTCTCAAATGTTCTAATCACTGGAGCATGTTCACCATAAGTTTCTACCAGCAACTGGTGAGCTCCAGCTGCTTTTTTTCTTTTGATGAAATAAGAAAAGCAACGAATGCCGCAAATGCGATTTACTTGGAACGAAACTCGACATATTCACTGAGGTAAACAAATATGACGCTATTATTTTGGCGGAATAAGACTTGCGTATTTTTGTAGGTTAATGTCAATAATGACTTTGGAGTAACTTGTGGTATCAGTAGAGCACAAGTAAGCGTAAAACCCCTTTTCGACTTATCATCTGATCACTCGCCTTGTCTATGTTCCATTAACATAATTCCAGTTTTCAATGACTTACAGCTAGGCTTAACCAATAAATTTACAAATTGGCTTAAATACAGAAAATTCATTAGCGCGCATCTAAAATCGCTCATTCCTCTAAAATCAATAGCAAATGTCGACAATGCAGTTGATGGATTTACAACATTACTTCATTTGGCAGCGAAAATTTCAACACACAGCCCATCTAACACTCATAGAAGACAAATTTTCAACGGTCTTAAGGGTAAAGACATTACAAGTCTGGTAACCAAAAAAAGACAACTAAGGAGACATTGGCAGAGGTTTCGTTCCCCGGCCTTAAAAAATGAGCTCAATATATGCATAAAAATGCTTCGGGATGTCCAGAAACAAAAAAAGGAAAACGAATTTCAAAAGTCCGTACAATCTCTGTCAGCTACATCTGATACCAACTACTCTTTGTGGCGAAAAGTTAAGAGTTTCAAAAGTCCCGTCACTTTCGACCCTCCATGGAGAACTCACAATGGTGAGTGGGCTCGAAGCGACCAGGAAAAGGGTATCTTATATAGGGATACAAATCTCTGCCAGAATTTCGTGCAAATCCAGGATAAAAATTTTATTCAATTTAATTTTAAATCACTTAAAGATGTTATTACTAACGACATAAAGAAAAAGAAAGCTCCTGGATACGACAGAATAACGGGTGATATGATAAAAGAGCTTCCAAATGTGGCAATTAAACACATTCTTTGTATATTTAATAGTATATTGAGACTACACTATTTTCCTAAATCCTGGAAGCTTTCGGAGATTATTATGATCCCTAAACCAGGTAAAGATCCATCTTTGGTGGGCTCCTACAGGCCTATTAGCTTAATTACGGTATTCTCAAAAATCTTCGAAACACTTTTATTAAAAAAAATATTACCGATTTTAGAATCGAAACAGACCATACCATGCCACCAATTCGGGTTTAGAGAAAAACACAGCACAATAGAGCAGGTGCATAGAATCTTAGCACACATAAGATCAGCGTGTGAAAACAAGCAATATTCTACGTGCAGTGTTCCTCGATGTTGCTGAGGCATTTGATAAAGTTTGGTTAGATGGTCTATTATATGAGCTGAATGTTACGCTTCCCGTAGAAATTCAAAGCTTTCTTATTGGCAGAAAATTTCGTGTTAGGCAAAAAAGTTACACCACCGAATCCTATGAAATATTTGCCGGTGTTCCACAAGGAAGTGTTTTAGGGCCCGTCTTATATTTAATTTATACGAACGATCTTCCCACAAACCGAAACCTCATCACATCAACTTTTGCGGATGATACAGCAATACTTAGTGTCCATTCAAACCCCATGACAGCCAGTTACAGATTACAAGAACATTTAAAAGTAATAGAAGAGTGGCTAACAACTTGGAGAATTAAAGTCAATGAGTCTAAGTGTATACAAGTAACATTTACCCTAAAAAAAGACACATGTCCTTCAATCTCTATAAATGGGAATACAATACCTCAGAAAGAATTCGTTACCTACCTGGGAGTTACATTGGATAAAAGGCTCACCTGGAAAAACCACATAGACAAAAAGATTACTCAAACCAAATTGAAAATTGCGAACTTGCATTGGATTGTAGGCTCTAAGTCCAAACTAAGTCTAGAAAACAAAGTTTTACTTTTTAATATGCTAATAAAGCCATCTTGGATGTGCGGGATCCAAATTTGGGGCTCAGCATCTAAATCTAGCCTGGATAGAATTCAAAGACTGCAGTCTAAAACCTTAAGATCAATATGCAAAGCCCCTTGGTATGTAAAAAACTCCGCAATTCACAAAGATCTCGGGATTAAAACCGTCACCGAGGAAATAGAGAAACTGCTTAAAAATTACTCATTAAGGTTATCTAACCACCCAAACTTTCTAGCTAAACAATTATTACAGCAGAACTACCCTAAGCGATTAAAGAGAAAGGATTTACGTTTGAACTGTGACTAAGGGCTCTGCCGCATCCAATTATTCTACATCGGAGTTGCGCTCCGCATATATCCTTCATGATATTATAATTTACTTCAAATTATCTTTTATGATATATCTTTATTCTTTGATAAATCTAAGTTATATTCGTAATTTATTGTACTTTGCTTACTTTGTTATTCTATACAGTGGTAATGATTAACTTGTTCTAGGAATAAGAATTAGCTTTAAGATTTTCGAAATTATTGTTAGTTTCCAAAAAGGAAAGATTCAATAAAACATTATTCATCAAAAAAAAAAAAAAAAAAAAAAAAATGTCAATAGGAAAAAAATTACATACATGCCAAATCATAGAAATTTATACATACTGCTAACGACATTTACTAGTAAAACCGGCACACTTCACCAAACACACCTGGTATTTACCATGTAAGCAACTGGTATTTTGAACACTGCGATGTTCTACGAGCGTACTAGTTCATTTAGGCATGTTGAATTTCTACTTCACCAAAAAAAATAAACATAATACAAAAATAAAATAAAAATTACTTTGTCGGCTGCGAGAAACGAACCGAGACCCTCACGCACCACATTGAAGACCTCTAACCTCTAGGCCATCGTTATGATGTAGAGAGCAACAAAATCTGCGCAATTCAATATAAATTATTAGGAAATGAAACTCAGCCGTGGCGTACTAAAAACAATAACAACATACGAATGACGGAGTGGTGAAAATTTCTGAATCACTAAAAATTAAAAAAGTAAAAATAAATAAATAAAAAATAATTAGCCCCTAGTGGCCCCTAGAACAGAGCAGAAAAGAGAATTCAACCGCGACGTGCCGATATAAAAACAACAACCGATGGTGGATTGTTATTTATCCCGTTACTGGTGGACTTTGCAAATAACGAACTGGTATGATTTCATTTTCAAAATACTAGTATTTACCTAGAATTTTTGCATACTAGTTGGTTTTCCCCTGCAGGGCTATGCCAACTAATGGAAAAAACAGCCCAACAGCAATATGTATTGATATTGCCAAAAGTACGTATAATATAAACACAAGGAAAATAAGAAAGGAAATCTTCTCCGTTTGAGAAGCACAGCAGAATCTATGTACAAATATGTATCTATAAATTGTAGATTCTAATAAAATTTATTTGAAATCCATAAACTACTGACCAATTGGCTTGAAATTTCGTCAGATTGTTTCTATGGTTCCTAAGAAGGTTTACAACAAACTTCACATAAAATTCGGAAAGTGGACCTGACTTGAAATTTCCTTATTCTATGATACCTGGGAAAGTTCTTACTAAAAAAAATTTCCCGGAAGTCGACCAGAGACTGACCTGTTCGAAAAAAGTGTGTTTATGGTTGTATTAACTTAAAATTCTGTACATAGGTAGCTTTTAGGAGGAAGACTATACTTTCTTCCGGAAAGTGGGGCAGGGACTGACCCACTCAGAAAAAGCGGACCACTTTTATTACCGAGAAGTGGACCAAGGACTGATCTATTCGAAAAAAATTTATTTGTGGCTCGATTTACTCGAAATTCTGTACATAGGTGGCCTTTTACTTAGACTAACAGGAAGACTCCTCGTTTCTCCGGGAATTGGACAAGAGACTGATCTATCCAAAAATCTTAATTATGGTTCGGTTTACTTGAAATTCGACACATATATGGCCTGCCTGTTGCTTAGATCAGTGCTAAACTACACTTTTCTCCGGAAAGTGAACTAGGGACTCAGCTATTCGAAAAAAGTTTATTTATACCTGGATTTACTTGCAATTCGGTACATCAGTGACTTTTTGCTTAAATTAACACGAGAACAACACATCTCTCAGGAAAGTGTACAGGAGACTGACCTATTCGTAAAAAGTTTTTTATGGTGCGGTTAACTTGAATTACGGTAGATAGGTGATTTTTTGCTTAAATTAATAGGAAGACTACTCTTCTCCCCGGAAAACGAAGCAGGGAACAACCGATTTGAAAAATTTTATTTATGGCTCGATTAGCTTTAAATTCGGTACATAGGAGCTTTTTTATATAGATTAACAGGAAGACTACACTTCTCTCCGAAAAGTTGGATTCTTCAGAAAGTGGACCAATACCAATCGTAAGCCAAAAAATGTTTTATTCTCACAAGTTTTGAGTAAATAAAGTTATGATAAGATAACCAATTTTAATTTTTCATGTATTCAATAAATATGTGCTACAGCGAATCGGTGCGGGTTTAGCTATTTAGATTTATAAAAAAGTGGTTTTGACAGTGAGAGCTTTTTCTTCTATATTTTACGAAAAAATACCATTGCTGTTAAAACGAACATTGCACATATTGTACATAAGAATATAATTATGATTACAAAATTTTTTTATTGAACTTTAATGGGAATTTCAGCTTGAACATGACAAATTATTTTGAGATATATAGCGCATATGTATGTATGTACATAAATAAATATTATTAGCACTAAGCAAGAATATTAGCAGAGGAGTGTTTGCATCCATTCGGACGATATGACCTAGCCAGCGTAGCCGCTGTCTCTTCATTCGCTGAACTATGCCAATATCATCATATAGTTTGTACAGCTCATCGTTCCGTCGTCTGCAATATTCGCCGCTGCCATCTCGTAGAGGACAATAAATCTTACAACTTTTCTCTTGAAGACTGCTAACGCCGAGTCATCAGATGTTGTCATCGTCCATGCTTCCGCACCATATAGCAGGACGGAAACGATGACAGACTAGTAGAGTTGGGTTTTCGTTCGTCTGGAGAGGACTTGCCCACTCAGTCAAAGTAGCACCTGTTGGCTAGAGTGATTCTCCGTTGGATTTCCAGGCTGACATTGTTGTTGGTGTTAATACTGGTTCCAAGATGAACGAAGTTATCTACGACTTCAAAGTTATGACTGTCAACAGGGACGTGAGAGTAAAGTCGCGAATGCCTGTTTGTGTGATGACAGGAGATATATCGTTTTGCCCTCGTTCACTACCGGGCCCATATCTTTCGCCAGTCTGGAGAATGCCGAACTCACGGCATTGCTTTTGTTGTATGTCTGCACACTCTTATAGAAGATTGTACCTTTTCTATTTAGTTACGCAGGTCATATTATTTTCTCCATCATGAAGTTAAAAAAGTCACTCGATAAGGAATCACCCTGTCTGAAACCTCGTTTGGTATCGATCGGCTCGGAGAGGTCCCTCCCGATCTTGACGGAGCTTTTAGTGTTGCTTAACGTCAGTTTACATAGCCGTATAAGCATTGCGGGGTTACCAAATTCAGACATAGCGGCGTAAAAGCAGCCCCTATTCGTGCTGTTGAAGGCGGCTTTAAAATCGACGGAAAGGTGGTAAGTGTCGATCCTCTTTTCACGGATATTTTCCAAGATTTGGCTCATGGTGAATATCTGGTCAATGGTTGACTTACCAGGTCTAAAGCCACACGGGAGAAGTGTTCCTCCATAAATTCAATATGCTCTGGGCATCAGTGGCTACAGGAGTTTACAACCATCTTGAAACCTTCTGTAAGTCGTCGTATCTTGTCATAGAATTTTCGAGCATTACCTTTGTCGGCCAGCTTCTCAAGTTGTTCATACTATCGAATCTCGGCCTTTCGCTTTTTTTTGTCTGTAGATACGTCCTGTTTTTCTCGTCTGCTCTCGGTATTTATCCCATCCCGCTCATGTTGTGGTCAATCCCAACGTTGCGAGGTAGGCAGTCTGTTTTATCTTCACTGCGACACGGCAGTCCTCATCGTACCAGCTGTTTTTGCGACCTTCACGAATTCCAATATCTGTGCTTGCAGCGGTACGTAGGGAGCTTGAAATGCAGTCCGACAGTTATACCCAGTTGCTGATGAGTGCTCTCAGAGAGCAGGAGTGCAAGTCGAGTAGAAAACATTTCGGCAGTCTATTTTGATTGCAGCTTTTCGACGTCGAACTTTACTTGTGTTTATTGACGAGCGTTCTTCGATACACAGAGGCGCATGCGAACCTTCGCCGCAAGAAGCTAGTGGTCCGAGTCAATATTGGGTCCTCGGAGTGTACGCACGTCAAGAACACTGGAGACATTTTTTTTTATTTGAAACATTAATATTTATTTATTCTCTGCAGGCGGGTTTGACTTGTTGCATGAGCCAAGGTGTTAGCCAAAGGGTTCGGATGGTTACGCAGTTTTGTTAACTATTTTTTTGCTGCGATTTCAATTTCTTCCTTGATGGTAGGTATATTTAGATTTCTATGAATATTTTCATTATGCATGTACCATGGTGCGCCCGTTATTACTCTTAACTTTCTCGATTGGAATCTTTGAATTATATCTATATTCGTCGCGCAAGCTGTGCCCCACAACTGGATCCCATACATCCATATCGGTTTTACTGTTGCTTTTTATAAGAGAACTTTGTTGCTAAGGCTTAGTCCAGACTTCTTGTTTAAAAGCCAATGTAAACTAGCAGATTTGAGTTTAAGCTGCAGCTTTTTAGCTGCAATGTGTCGTCTCCAGGTTAAGCGCCTGTCCAAGTGGATTCCGAGGTATGTAATTTTGTCAGCTTGCTGTATTGATACATTGTCGAACTTAACAGTAGGACACGTTTTTGGCCGTAATGTAAAAGTTATGTGTTTGCACTTGTCTTCAATAACTTTTATGCGCCATTTCGCTAGCCATTCTTCAATTAGTTTAAGATGCTGCTGTAGCACTTTGGCTGTAATGGGACATTTATGTCGACTTAGTATAGCAGTATCATCCGCAAATGTTGACGTAATTTACTTCGTCACTTGTAGGAATATCTGCGGAAAACAATACGTAGAATATGGGTCCAAGAACACTACCCTGCGGAACACCTGCCGTAGTTGCATACTCTTCTGTTATGTATTCATTTACTTTTACTGTGAACCGCCTGTTGGATAAGTAGGATTCAAGAATATTGTGGAACGTGTTAGGTAATGATTTTTTACCGCACTTTGTCAAATGCTTCCTCCACATCAAAAAAAAACGGCCGAGCAATACTCTCTCATTTCGAAACCTTTCCTTATTTCATTTGTTATACGATTTACTTGTTCATTTGTGCCATGCTTTTCTCGAAAACCAATTTGATGTATGGGAATAATATCATTTTGATGGAGAAAAAGAGTAATTTTTGATAGTTGCACTTTTTCGAAAAGTTTTGATAGACAAGGCAACAGGCTTATTGGGCTATATGATGACACCGGGGTGGCGTCTTTATCTGGGTTAGCTATCATAATTATCTGCGACTTTTTTTGAGTTTTTCGATCAGGGGACAGCCATATAGGTTGGGAAATTTTCTTGTGCTGCCATCTAGTGCTACAGACAATCATACTTCGGGCCCCAGCAAAGTCGATCAGCCTTAACCCATTAGACGATGTTTCGTTGTGAAGGCGGAATTTTCCAACAGTTTTGCGAGAGATACCTTTTTTGCCCATCCTGGCATTAACATACCAAGCACGATTGTCACGTCGTGCCAGGGTCAGCGCTCGCAAATATGCTCGAGGCGCTCATAAAAGGCATTTTTGACAAAATCGTGATGCTCTCAATCGTGATACTTAATTCGTTTGCGGGGGTCGTCAACATAATGGGGGTATCCCGTCTAGGGCGTTGCATAACCTTTCATTGGAGCTGGTTTCTACGTGGGGGGTCCTAAACCCAGCGCACAACATCGCTAGACGAGTAAATCTAAAGTTTTTACACATTTATATAGCGAACCGCTTGGTTCAAAACAGATGCTGCGGACCCTTAAACCGAATTAGTTGGAGTGGCTTCACTGAAGCTTCGTCTCTTATTAGCAGTGACTCAAGGCTCCACACGGGTTGGTTACCGCATCTTGCACACGGATTGCTCACGTTTGTAGAGTGCGTGACCTGGACGCAAGAGCACGAATTGAGTATATTCTCGCAACTGTAACAGCATACCCAGAAGCTTGACTACACCCCACTCAAGAGTAGGAATCGAGTATAGCTTCGCAACTGTAACAGCATACCCAGAATCTTGACTCCACCCCATTACACCCCAACTTACACACATATATAAGAGTGAGTGTGTAATGTACAGTTTGACGCGGGGAGTTGTGTGCGCCAGCAGCTCATTGTGTACGATGCGTCAGCGATCGTCTTAAGAAATGCGGTTTTGGAATTTAACTAGCGGCCATTGCATGCCCATCCATGAAATGACTGCGGGAATGGATTTTGACTTGCTTACTTGTTTCGATATTTTCCCTAAACGTAAATAATATTTGAAAGATCTTACTCAAATATATTTTGTCGTAATACTCATTGAATGTATGAAAAAATAATCACGGGTTATTTTTTTATCATAACTTTATTTACTCAATACTTGTGGGAATCAACATTTTTGGTTTTACCATTCACATAGGTCCACTGCCCGGAGAAAGGAATAGTCCGCCTTTTTGAATATTCCAGTCCCCGGTCCACTTCCCACAGAAGTTTTCCTGCTCATCTAACCAAAAAGGCACCAATCACCAAATATCAAATAAATGATTAGTGCCTCGCCCACTTTTCGGAGAGGAGTGTTCTTCCTGTTAATCTTAACAGAACGCCACTTACCTATGTACCGAATTCCAAGTAAACCCAGCCATAAAAAAACTTTTCTAGTAGCCCTGTTCCACTATCCGAACCCCTAATTAATTACCTTTTTTCTTTTAATTTTTTAAGATTAAAATTATTTTTTTTAAATAAAATATTTTTTTTCTTTTATTATTAAATAATAAGTTAAATCATATCATTTATTAATTATAAATTTAAGGTAATTTATATATTCATATATTTATATAAATAGATAAATAATAAAAATAAGTTTTTTTCATTCAATGAATTGCCTGACAAAATGTCTACCTTGATAGGGTAAATAGATTTACAGTCTATTGCCTAAACTTAAGCCATTTAATCGCAACAATGGCTATTTTCAACTAATCATAAATATATTGGAAATTTATATTTTATTTTTGGAGCATGAGCTGGAATGGTAGGAACATACATCCCTTAGAATTTTAATTCGAGCTCAATTAGGATACCCAGGTAATTGGAGATGACAAAATTTATAACGTAATTGTTACTGCTCATGCCTTTGTAATTATTTTTTTTATAATTATACCTATTATAATTGGAGGTTTTGGAAACTGACTAGTACCTTCTGTTTAAGCATGCGCTTAACAGGGCATCAACATACTAAGAAATCCCGTATATGATGTGCACATCCCAATGCGCCTTTGGTATATAAAGCCATGCAAACCAAAGAAACGGTTGAGATGTTCATATCAACATATCGGTAAGCGCCCACGGGGTAAAAATATTTAAAATTAAATGAAATAAAATAAATATAAACCTTCATCAAACAGACATACAAAAAGTGACTTTTATAAATATTTTAATATATCTGATTAAAACCATTTTGTATTTAATTAACTAAAATAAATCGTATATAAACTTCGAAACGCGAGGTGTTTTATTTTAAAAAGCTTGAGAAGAGACTCTATATATATCTTCTCATAATTTGAGAAGCACGATTTGAGAAGTACGATCAAAATCATATTTTTCTGTGTGTCTTGACTCGGGGTGGTCAAGTGTGCCTGTTTGTGTTTATCTTGTCACGAGGAGGTCAAGGGCAAATTTCTTATATTTCCTCTGTCAAACCCATGAGTTGGGCTTATGTGCAAAAGAGCATTATGCCTTTTTTGGCAAGTCAAGCATGTGTGTTGCGATTTACAACGTTTAAGAGTATGGTGCAACACAAGACAACTTACACAAATGTTAATTATGTTGTGCTAAGCGCGCTTGTGTTCTACGCATTATTTAATTTCGAAATGCCTGTTACCATGTTGGGCCTTGCTTTCGGGATGCGAGAGATTGTTCTCATAGCATTAGAGAATTTTCTGGTAATGCGAATGAGCGTATATCCACCAGAATTGGATTCCAGCTATCAGTGGGTGTGACGAGAGTTTCGAGCACTAATAAACAATTTGTGATTGTTGAATCCAAATCAATAAACTCTTTACAGGTTTCTTTTCGAGCTTTAAGTAAGTTCAACAGTTTAGTGACTTGATTGCCGACTAATTGGCGCTTGTTTTCATATTGGGAATGGGGAGTATCCCAAGCCAATTGAAAATTGTCGTTAGTTAAAGCGAATCGTTTAACTATATCGCCTGTTTGGCCTCTTGTTTTATACCGGAGATGGTATAACTTTTGAGCTGGAGATAGCAGGGGGTGGTTTATATATATGGCAGTGAATATGTCTCGAAAAGACAGCCACTCACCGTATCCACCATAATATGTTTCAGTGCCACAGTGCGGAAGTTGCATGTACACTTCCGATTGTTCAGCCATTTTAGGAGTTTGTCCTATTTGAGCTGAGTTGGAGTTTTTTATGGTGGAATTTTGGAGAGCTTTGATTTTTCGGCATTATGTACTTTTAAATTTATTTAAATATTTTTAATTACAAGTTCTTGTTTTTATACAAGTTAACACTTATCCTAGGGGAACTTTGTTGAAGGAAATTGAGTGTAGTTGAGAACTACTTGATATAATGTGACCCAGAAGTCTTTACTGCTGGGTTGGGATGCAGTTTATGTATGTATATTTGCGTATATACTTCAAATGCAATGCTTCAGCTGAAAAGAGAGCGAAGTAGAAAATTAATATTTTAAGTCATAGGGTTCGAGGTTCACACAGTGGGTACTTTTACTAGGAACGGCCCGGCGAAGTTCACCCCAGTCGTGTGAAACGGTAGGGTATATGTGGTTCGTTCGGAAGGTAGTGCTGCCATAATCTGCGATCTCATCTGCTGCTTGGTGCATGTTTTGCAGTGAAAGATGTACATTTTTATTTTGGGTTTGAGTCGGGGAATGTAGTACTCTTGTTGTACCATTCGCATCATTAACTGGTTTCCAGCATGCAGCATGGTGGTGTGTAAAAATTTTAACAACAGAGTTTCTTGGGATAATTATGGGATGACGTTCGTTATAACTAAGGGCTGCATATTTAGGTCGTCCGTTTACGCGTATTACGCCTTTGCTGTCGAGTATAGGATTTAATGTCAGCAACGTGGCTTGGCGAGCCATTCAGGACCTTTCCACCATATGGTGTCTTCAACGAGATCCGGATGTCGACATCCTCGGGTGCCTAGGTCATCTGGGTTGTCGCTGCTGCATACTCTAGCAGCTCTAGACGGGGGAGACTTATCTTTGGGAGAGGAGCTACCATTGTTTTTGGAGCCAGTAAATGTGAGGTGAAGGAGTTTTCGCCGTGTTGTACCCTCATGTACACACAAGCGCAGAATGCTTTCTCTGAGGAATCTGAGAATCCATGGAGTTGAATCGGTTTGTCGGGGGAGTACTGCACCCATCGGGGTATTTGGATGTCTTTGATTGCCGGGAGATTCTCATGAAACGAGTTCCATTTATGTAGGGATCCGGATTTTACGTTTTCGTCCCAATCCGTTCCTTCTAGTAAAAGTGTTTAGAGTAGTACCTTGGCTACTATCATAATTGGTGATAACCATTCTGCCGGGTCGACTTGTTTCGCCACAGCCGATAAAATCTGGCGTTTAGTACTACACTTTGCAGCGGTTTGAGGTTTGTATGAGTATGAGAAGGTGTCTGTAAGCGCGTTCCATCGTATTCCTAGCGTTTTTGTTGAGCTTATGGCGCTGAATTTAAGAAAGTCGGCATCTAGCAAATGAGACTCTGTGATTTTTTTGAGTATTTTCGGGTGGTTTGCCGTAATTTTCTTAAGAGGGAATCCTGCTGAATTTAACGCTTCGTTAACTTGGGTCTGTGAGTTGATAATGGATTGTATTTCATATTTAATAGTTAAATATGGGGCACAGTAAACGCCCAACTTAACTGTCTTTCGCTTGTAATCTTCTATTGGAGAGTCGGGGGTTCTGCTGCGAAAGAGTATTCGTTGGAAGTCTTGATCTTCCTGGTTAACGAGTATTTGCCGGTACATTTTCTCAATGTCACCGTTGAATACGTACTTATAGAGTCGCCAATTGAGGATCATTAGCATTAAGTCGGTTTGGAGTGTTGAGCCTGTGTGTAGTACGTCGTTTAATGGAGTTCCCTGATTGTGATAATCTGGAAGCGTTGAATACGACTCGGTCTTTTGTGGATTTACTGTCGGGTTTTATGACAGCGTGATGGGGTAGATAGAAGGAGAAGTACTTTCCCTTGTTGATTACTTCGAGAGGTTAAGTGGGTTCCATGTGGTCCAAGGTCAAGTGTTCTTCCAAGACCTCCTGATATTTTTGCTGCAGCACTGGTTTTCGCTCTAGTGTCCGCTCGTTGCTGATGTACTGTTGATGTGCTGTCTGTCTGGAATGGCCTAGGGGACGTCTCTGGGAAACTCGTTTTTGAATGGTAATTTGACGGTGTACTTACCATTCTTTTGGCGCGTTGTTGTTTTGCGATACAAATTTTCGCAAAATTCGTCCGCTTCTGAGTGAGTTTGAGTAGCTGCGACTTCTTTTTGCTCCCAGAATTTCCTTAGTTGGATGCTGATCGGGTCATTTTGGGCTGGATGGACCTGTGTTGAAAAGGACTCTACCTTTTGAGTTGTTGGTCCGCTGTTTATCCATCCAAATATTGTCTGCTGTGCCAACAGGGTACCATTGTGGAGGTGTTGCACTCCTTGTTTGATGATTTGGGGTGCTAAGTCGCTGCCGATTACCATGTAAATTCGAGATGGGGTGAGACATTTTGGGTTGGCTAACGCTAATTTGGTTATTTCGTTGATGTCAATGGTTGACACCTGGGTTGTGGGTAGTAAGTGGGTGAGCTTGGGTAATATTATTGCTCTAGCTTTTACATGGTGTAATAAGTCTGACGAACATAGAGTTAGTTCGCAGTCTTTGGTTGAGTTCTGAACGAAAGTTCCTCCCGTTCCTGAGATTTCGTAATGGGTTTCCTCCGTGGGTAGATTGAGTGTTTTTTGAATCTGAGATGTGACAAAGGTTTTTTGTGAACCTTGGTCTATCATTGCTCGGATTTTGTGGTGTTCTCCTGCTAGATATATCGACACTATAGCCGTGGGCAAAAGTGCGGCTTCGTTGCTGCTTGCATGGTGTGTTGTTAGCTTGACTGTCTTCTTCTAAGCCTGGGGGGTGTGGCTGATTCCTGTTGATGTTGATGGTCTGTCGTCTGCTATTTCCACTGCGGTCGCTGCCTGTGCTGTCGATGAAAGGGGTTTTGAGTATAGGGTTGTGTTTTGATGATAGAGTAGTGAGTGATGACGCCTTTGGCAGTTAACGCAGGTGAATTTGCTTTGACATTGACTTCGCGAGTGTGAACAGGAAAGACAAATTTCGCAGTAATTGTTTTCACGAACGAATTTTTGTCGATCTGGGACGGAAAGGTTCCTAAACCGGATGCACATTTTCATTCCGTGACCAGAGTTGCATAACTTGCAGAAAACAGGTTTTTGGAACTCTGTGTGATAAGTTTGCGTGCGACTTTTATTCGCAAATGAGGAGCTTTGATTGCCAGCTCTGGGTGTGAATGTATTGAAGTAGGGTTTGGGTTTACCTGGGCGGTATGTTCCCAGTCGTTCTACTACCTCGTATCCACTGGTCAGGAATGCATTCATTTCGGACTAGAGTGGTAGTTCTTTCCTCGAACTGAGAGATTGTTCCCAAAGCGCGAGTGTTTCGCTCGGGAGTTTCGAGGAGCATATATAAATGAGGATGGGATCCCAATCCTTAGTAGAAATTTTTTGTGATGAGAGATTGGAGAGGCAGTTATATATTGTAGTCTGCAGTTTTTGCAGCTGCTCCCTGCTCTCTGCATAGATGGGTTGTAGATTAAGGAGGGTTTTGAGCTGGTTATCTACCAGAATTCTTGGGTTCTCATAGCGAGAAAACTTTCATCTGTGAGTGGGTATTGTTTCACAATAAGGCCTGCTGGACCTTTTGCCTTATGACGCAGGTGAAATAATTTTTGGGCCGGTGATAATTGAGGGTGATTTATATAGAATGCCGTAAACATGTCTCGGAATGTCGGCTAGTCTTCGTAACCTCCGTAACATGCTTCAGTATCGCATGCTGGTACCTTGAGACATACCCCACTGGAAACTAAGCTGGTGTTTGTATTTGCTGATTGCTGGGTT
This sequence comes from Ceratitis rosa, assembly GCA_037013455.1. Taxonomy (NCBI): domain Eukaryota; kingdom Metazoa; phylum Arthropoda; class Insecta; order Diptera; family Tephritidae; genus Ceratitis; species Ceratitis rosa. The sequence goes on along the minus strand of JAWMAG010000014.1, from coordinate 1,327,155 downwards.
GTTTGGGTGGGTGTTGTGACTGTGCGCAGATTCAAAGATGAACTTTTGCGGGCATCTGTTCATCTTGGTTGATGCTGCTTTTTCTGCCTTATCTTGTGGCATTTTTAGAAATTTTAGGGATTTGAATTAATGGGGTTTACAAAAAAAATTAAATTGATATTGGGTGAGTTTTGTAAAAAAAATTTAGTAAGTATTGTAAAAAAAATTGGGTGAGTTTGTAGAAAAAAAAAATTGTTTTTATTTGGTATATATTAACCAGCAGCAAATTTTAATGTGTCTATTTGCCTCAGCGCGTCTGATTGCAAATATGTGGGTGTGTATGCGAGAAATTAAAAAACTTAGAAAAATTTTTTGTTTTTTCGAAAGTGTATATTTATTCCAAAATAAATAAATATATTTGGAATAATTGGGTTTTATTACTGATTTCCGTTTAAAAACTATTAACTTTTGTACCACTGTACAAAAGTGTAATAATTGCTTGGTGGCGGCCCACTGTGTCTTAGGCTACGCCTCCTTTTTTTATTTTGCCTCAGCGCGTCTGAGTGCAATATGTTTGATGTTTGTGAGCGCGTTTGAGTGGGAATCAAATGTGTGTGCTGCGCTGTAACGGGTTTGAGATTTCGCATATACGTATACAGATATGCTATGTAGTACGAGTATATAGTTTAACTTGTATATAATTTTTTCGATGGGTATATGTCGACCGTTTTAAAGAAAACGCAAAAACTGCAAATTTGAGAGAGTGGCCAACGGGATTTTTTGGTGTTATACAAGCTTGTACAGTTTAACTTGTATATAATTTTTTCGATGGGTATATGTCCACCGTTTTAGAGCAAAACGGTACTTAGATGTATAATATATATACTTTTTAGTTACTGCAAATTTGAGGGAGTGGCCAACGGGATTTTTTGGTGTTATACAAGCTTGTACAGTTGACGCCAATAATTATATAATTTTTGAGGACTTGAGAAAATTTATAATATGCAAGTGACATATATACGTATATATCTCGACTACATATGTACGTGTGTGACTCTATTTCTAACGCCTCTCTCACACTTCGCATCTTATACTCAGAGATAGGAGCCCGAAGTGTGGGTGATGAATAAGTAAGCTTATTATTAAGGAATTAGTATCGTTTAAGCACTTGAGTTGAATAAAAGGTCATACATTGGAGTAAACCTAAACCTCGTGTATTTATTTCTTTTAGTGGCGCAGTGGGTAGGATCTGTGAAAAAGATCCTTAAAACGAACCTATGTTCAAATGTTCTAACTACAAAGATTAAATATTAAAACATACAAAAACTAATTTCATACGTGAATTTAACAAAGAAAAATAAAAAAAAATTTTATCAGAGATATAAAACAAATATAATAATGAAAAAAGTGTTTTCTAACCTAATCTGTTAAACAAGTTTGAATTGACTTTCAAATGACCCTGATTTGAGTGCAACTTAGAGAGTAAGAGAAGAACTCATAGTTTAAACTTTAAAGAAAAATTTAAGAGTGACATTTCATTTAAGAGTAGCACTAAGTGAAACAATTACAAATAGTGCAAGCCAAAACTGAAAACTAAATAAAAGCAACAAATGATTGTATAAACAACAACAACATTATTGCGCGCTAAACTTTTGAACACTACAACACTAAGCAGTCGGCATATCTGCATTGTTGTTTGTGTGCTGTATGTTACAAACGTGAGAAACAAAACCCATTGAGTTTTGTCTGCATTTTGTTGTTACATATAACAAATATATATTCGATGTGATGAGAGATTTAAATACTCCACACTTTCCAATATAAAAAGAGAAATAGATGGACTTAAATAAAGAGTTAGAAAATTTAAATAAGTACTTAAAAAAATTAGACATTAACGTTGAAACAAAAACAACAAACATGGCCGAAGCGCAGCAAATAAGAGAGCTTGTGATGCAAAATATTAAATTAATTCAGCCTTTTGACGGTGATGCTAATTACTTAGCACTGTATATCGATAGCATTGATTCCATAATGCCTGTGGTTGCTTCAACGCAACCGGCTGAGCGAGCATTTTATTTCAACTGCATACTACGAACTTTACGAGGGGCAGCGTTGGACGTCATAAGAAGGGAGCAGCCGTCAGATTGGTCCACACTAAGAGAACTTTTAGTTGATGAGCTTGGAGAACACACTCCAATCCCGACTCTTATTAAATTAAATTTTAAAATTTTAAAAGAAAATGATGCTTTTGATTATGAATATAAAAGAGATGTTAAAACTAACCCACGCGCTCCCCATTACCCTAATAATAACAAACTTAATAAAAGTGGATTTGATAAATATCATCTTTGTCTACCTGTAAATAACAACAACTTTCATACACAGGGAGTCCCATCTAGAAATACTAATTTAGATCAAAATCAGACCAGACAGGCTAATGTTAGCCAACCCAGTCAACAAAATCATTGTACCAACTCTTTCAATGGTCCGATTACATATACCCCAGGCAATGCCCTGCAAACAAGTTCATTACAAACACGAGTATCTCATCCCGTTGGCTCAAATCAATTAAGAATACGAAGATATGGTCAACCTGAGCCAATGGATCAAGATGCTTCAAATTTTCAATTAGAAGCCTCGGAGGACTACCCTCGATTAAACTGACACTAAATAATAAAGAAATTAAATTTTTAATAGATACGGGTTCATCCGTAAGTTTAATTAAACCATGTATATTAACGGGCACACCCAGTGTGAAATTTCAAAAAAATCGATTTTTTTTTTTCATATTTTGGTAGATTACACCTTTAAAAATAATATATTAAAATTTCAAATCGATATCTCAAATATTTTTTGAGTTATAGCAATTTAAAGAGCAGCCGCTCGACAGCTAGATAGTCTAATCAGCTACGAGACGTACCTGAAACGCGTTTTTCTCGAAACAGCATTTTCCGAATTTGCTGCAGTGATTACTCAAAAACAAATGATCCGATCACTATCGAATTTTTTTTCCAAGTTTTATATATAGTTCTCCGTACAATGACCTATCGATTTTTCATTTGATCAAAAAATCGAATTTTGGCGGGCCAAAATCGACCAAAATTTTGGGTAAAATTCGACAATTTTTTTTAAAACGCCGCCATATTGTCAATTTTTTATTATTTTTTTTTATCTTAGGTCATTGTACAGACAATATTATCTAGTTTAACGAGAATTTTTTTTTTTAGATTCCATCCACGGAGAAGGCCGGAATCACTGCAGCAGAGAAGGACCTTTTTTTTCGCGACGTTGAAGATCGACTATAACTTAAAAAATATTTAATTTTTTTCTTCAAAAATTTTACTGTATATTCTTGAAACATGTATAAATATATTCTTAAAATTTTGAAATAATTGATAAATTATTTTTTTAAATAAAAATTCCCAAAAATCACCTTTTTTCTAGGCTATTACACTGGGTGTGCCCCTTAAGTAATGAAGTTACAAAGGTAAAACCAATTATTTTAAAAACGGCAACAGGTAAAGTTGTTCTAGACAAAGTACAGGAAATAATTGCATTTACTAAACATAATTTAAAATTCTATGTGCATAACTTTTCTGAAAGTTACGAAGGACTTTTGGGTTTTGATATACTTAAGAAACTGAAGTCGAAAATTAATTTGCAAAATACGAATATTCATTTAAGCGGAAAGCTTTATTCATTTTGTAATAACAGTAATTCTGTAGATCACTTTAGCAGTAATTTAAATGTTATGAATGATGACAAAGATAAAACTAAATATAGATTAAGCCACTTAAATATTGAGGAACTTAAAGGGGTCAGAGGCTTATTGGCAAAATTTAACCACATTTTTTTTAAGGAAGGAAATCAGCTAACTTTCACCCACAAAATAAAACATAAAATCAAAACCGTGCACGAAGATCCTATCTATGTAAAGTCTTACCGATATCCGGAAGTGCACAAGGCGGAAGTAGATAGACAAATTGCGGAAATGCTTGAGCAAAAGATTATTTGCCATAGCGATTCTCCGTACTCTGCCCCGCTATGGGTTGTGCCTAAGAAACCGGATCAATCAGGGAAAGAGAAATGGAGAATAGTTTTCGACTTTCGTAAGTTAAACACAGTAACGATAGACGATAGGTACCCGATCCCGAACATGGATGAAATCTTGGACAAGCTAGGTAAATGTATGTACTTTTCCACTTTGGATTTGGCGCAGGGTTTCCACCAAATCGAGATGGACCCAGTTGATAGGAAGAAAACCGCATTTTCTACACAAGGAGGGCATTACGAGTTCTTGCGTATGCCATTTGGGCTAAAAAATGCCCCAGCCACATTCCAAAGACTGATGAACACAGTATTGGAAGGGCTAATTGGTAGAAATTGCATGGTGTATCTAGACGATATTGTGGTGTTTAGCACGTCACTTCAGGAGCATATCGAATCGCTCGATAAAGTGTTCCAAAGACTGTCTGATGCTAATCTTAAAGTACAGCTTACTAAGTGTGAGTTTTTAAAACATGAAACAGAGTTTTTGGGGCACGTAGTGACCCCATCAGGCATTAAGCCAAACCCAAATAAAATTAAAGCGATTTTAGATTATCCTGTGCCTCAAACGGAGAAAGAGATTAAACAGTTTTTAGGTTTGGCGGGTTTTTATCGCAAATTTATAAAAAACTTTGCAAAAATTACCAAACCGCTAACAAACTGTTTAAAAAAAGGTAATACGGTAAATGCTCAAGACAAAGAATACTTAAATGCCGTTGATACCATTAAAATTTTGATAACTGAAGATCCTATATTAGTGTACCCCAATTACGAAAAGCCATTTACGTTAACTACAAACGCTTCTAACGTCGCCTTGGGTGCAGTGTTAAGCCAACAAAGTCACCCAATTTGCTTTGCGAGTCGCACTCTGAATGAGCATGAGCTTCACTACTCCACCACAGAAAAAGAGCTGTTAGCTATGGTTTGGGCCACTAAATACTTCAGACCATATTTGTATGGTAGGAAATTTACCATCAACAGTGAACATAGACCACTTCAATGGTTGCATAACTTGAAGGAACCAAATGCAAAACTGCAACGATGGAAGATACGCCTCAATGAGTATGATTTCGACGTGAAATACATCCCGGGTAGGGAAAATCACGTTGCCGATGCGTTATCACGCATAAAAATAGAGGAATGCAATGCTGAGGAAGACGAAATCGCCTCAAATTGTGCAACAATCCATTCGGCACAGGAGGATAACGAAAGTTATATCCATATAACAGAAAGGCCGTTAAATTTATTTAAAAATCAGGTAAAACTAATAAGAGGAAGTGAAAATAGCTGTGAAACGCTCAAAATTTTTACTAATAATCTTATTTTGATAACTTACAAAAAACTAACGCCAGAATACACAAAAGAAATCATTAAAAAATATCTATTAAAGAAGAGAACCGGTATATACATGCCAAACGATAACGACTTTCTGCAGTTCCAAAATATTTATAAAAGCTTGATAACTAGTAGCAGAAATAAAACTTATAGGGCAAATAAAGAATTAAAAAACATTTTAGAATATTCCGAATTCAAATCCATTGTTACAGAAATACATATAAATGGACTACATCAAGGGATAGAAAAAGTAGCAAAATGTTTTAAAGACAAATATTATTATCCAAATTACCTCAAAGAAATTTCAAATATTATTAATAGTTGCGAGCTTTGTAACCACTGTAAAACTGACCATATTGCAAACAAACTACCATTCAAGGTTACGCCTCCGGTATATGAAAATAGAGAAAAATATGTTATAGACTTTTGGAAGTGGAACAATGAATTTTATTTGACTTGTATTGATTTATTTTCAAAATTTGCTATGGTAGAGAACGTAAAATCATTAAATTGGCTTGAAAGTAAGAGAGCGCTATTAAAAGTATTTAATACTATGGGACCCCCTAATATTATGAAGGTTGACCAAGATCAAGGCCTAAATAACATAAACATCAAACAATGGTGTGATCAATTAAACATAAAAGTTGAAGTAACAACAGGCAAAACAGGCATAGGCGATATTGAGCGTTTGCATAAAACCCTCAATGAGAAATTGAGAATAATAAATACATCGGAAGACAAAGAATTGAAATATTTAGAAATAGAACAAGTAATTTTTACGTACAACCACACAATTATTCACTCAACTACTGGGGAAATTCCTTATAAGATATTTTCTAATAAAGAGCCACCAAAAAATGACCCGCAAGCAGTTAAAGAAAAAAGAATTGAAAATATTAATAAATACAGACAAGAAAAAGATATCGATACTAATTTTGTAAATGCGGAAAATTCAAGAAAAAGATTAGATAAGATATGTAATCCATTTAGACAAGTAAGATTGTTAAAAACAGAAGAAGATGGGGAGCATCATATTGTAAAATTTAAAAACCAAAAAGTCAGAAAGTATAAAAACCAATTCAAAAGACAAAAGAAAAAATATTGAAGAAATGAAATTTGTTTATTAATTTGAGCTTTATCTTTTTGTTGTTTTCATATTATCTAAATAACATAAGCAATATTAACCAATCATTATCATAGTAACCTATAAAAAAATATTGTAAATCGTTTTCTAAAGTATATATTTAAAACTAAATAATATCTAATAAGAACAAATATGTATTAAATCTAGATGTAAGTACTCTAATTAAGAAATATGGTCACTTTTAAAGTTGGGAGGAGTGACATATATACGTATATATCTCGACTACATATGTACGTGTGTGACTCTATTTCTAACGCCTCTCTCACACTTCGCATCTTATACTCAGAGATAGGAGCCCGAAGTGTGGGTGATGAATAAGTAAGCTTATTATTAAGGAATTAGTATCGTTTAAGCACTTGAGTTGAATAAAAGGTCATACATTGGAGTAAACCTAAACCTCGTGTATTTATTTCTTTTAGTTGCAAGTATGTATATTGGGTGATTAGGTTTTTTTATGCTTACTCCGCCATGGTTTGTACTTAGCTTTGGGGTGGTGCGACTTGGTTGTTTTTGTTGGTGATGCGACTTGGTTGTTGTTGTTGTTGGCGGTGGTGGTAGGAGGGTATTGAAGCGTACGCTTTTATTTATTATTACTATTTTTTTAAAGCGAATTATTTATTACCTTTATTTTGTTTTAATTTATTTTTATTTATTTATTTTTTAAATGTTACACTAAAATCACACTTATCTGGCGCACTGTTCTTTTCTTTTTTTTTTCTTTAAATTTGAATTTATTTTTATACGTTTTATAACTGTATATATTTAAATAATTGTTTTTATTGCTGGTATATAAATGTCTGTATATTATTGTAATTTCCTCTTTTATATCCTCTTAATATATGTATGTATTCAATGATGAAATTTTTATTTATTCTTTTTTGGTTCTTTTATGTTACATTATATATATTTTATTATCAGATATTTGTGGATTATTTTAAGTCGAAAATATGGGTCACTAATTAGAATGAAATTTTTATGCGCGTAGTACACACTTTGATTTTTATTTTAGTTTTTTCTCACGTACGTCTTTGTTTCTCACTTCATTATTTGAAATTATCTGTGTAAAAATGAAAATTGTCAATATGTATGTATACATTTTTGTTCACTTATTTATTTTAATTTGATTTTCACTTATTTATTTAATTTTACTAAATCCGAATACCGACACGCACACCCGATCGCTTGCACTGTTGCATCCAGCAGTGGTGCCAATTCGTTTTGGCGGCGCCGAAGGACCATGTATAATGTTGATTGGGGGTAAAAAATGGGCCGTTTCCCATGAATAGAAGAAGTCTAGGTCGTTTGGTTTATAAATGGTATCAATTCAGGTTTATTCAATTTTTTACGTTATAATATGTATTATTGAAAAAATAATAATTTAGATTTAAAATACGTTGTACAGGTTTTTAGACACAAATTGTCTTAGTGTCTTTGAGACCATTTAATTATTACAAGACTACAACCCGGTTCTGGGTCTTTAAAAATTGAAATTACAGGATATTTATAGAAAGGCTACGAATTCAAAATTTTGAAGTGCGGTCCGTGAGTTGTGATGTCGATGCGTTGGGGGTTGAAAAGCGATTAACATGAAAATGTCGCTGTTGGCGACTTTAGCCGGTTAGTTAATTCAAAAGGTATTGCTGGTGCGGAACGTTAGCAACAATGGGCGACATTGGGCAGCACATCGCGGCGTGGCCACCTGAGGGGGATCATTCCGAAAACGAATGGAGATCCATGTCCTCAACACACACCTTTTCAACTTAAATTGCACATTTACTCCCTTTTATTAACTTTTTAAGATATTTGGTTATCAAGGACAGTTGTTTACATTATTTTCAACGGATTCATAAAGAAAAAAATTAGTTGAGTGCCAAACATGCGAAAAAATAACAGAAACAAAAACTACTCAAATTTGTGAGTGTCAAACAACTCTTTTTAAATTTAGTACGAATGTAATGGTTAACAGTACTTTTACCGTTATCAATGCATCTTAGATGGCTACAATTTTGTTTTCTATGAATGCATCTGTCAATTGCTGAATAATTTTTCGTACACGTATGTACACATCAAAAATAAAAATATTTTTGAATTGTTTTTTGCGGCCATACATACTATTAATGTTTGTTGTTTTATAGTGACCTAAAAGGCCTGGTCTATTTGTATGCATTGAATATTTTGTTATACAACAAAGAAAAATGGTAGAAGTGACAGCTATTTCGGAGATCACCACATCTCCTCATCAGAGTTCTTATGGCAGGGATCGAACCACCGCAATCTGATTTAACAGGCGAGTGTTCTACCACTACGCCAACATCAGCCATGTAATCTATTGTTGTATTATTCAATTCATTATTAACCAACAACTATTAAGTGAGCTAATTTAGTCGCTATTTTTCTTAGTATAATGGTTAGTGAGTTGCTTTTGAATCCTGTATACTTTCAGGCGTTAATTGACTGATAAATTTATAAATTTATAATGTAAGTGTCGGACTCAACTGATATATTTAAAATTGTTTTTTGTGGCCATACATACTATTAATGTTTGTTATTTTATAGTGAGCTAAAAGGCCTGGTTTGTTTGTATGAATTGAATATATTTTGTTACAGAACAAAGAAATTAGGAATTAGGTAAAAGCATCAAAGAACTGGCGGAAATTTTTTCATGCACGAAGAGAACCATTTATAATATTTTAAAACGAGTGCAGTGTGAAGGCAGATTAGAACCAAGGTATGTTGGCGGCCCCAAACCTAAAGTAACATAGCGTTTAGGGCGTGTTATAGTGAGAAAATTTAACCAAAACCCGCAAATTTCGACGAGACAGCTTGCAGAGGAACTTAGGGAAGATAATGCTGTTGTTGTTTCCCACGAAACAATGCATCAGGCTATACTGAAAAACAAATACGCATCAAGATCTTCGCGTAAAAAACCGCTGCTTTCTCATCAAAATATTGAAAGGCGTTTATCCTTCGCGACTAAGCTGGTTGCTGAACCTATTGACTATTGGGATGACGTGATATTCTGTGATGAGACGAAAATTATGCTATATTACAATGACGGGCCACTAGAGTATGGCGAAAGGCACTTACAGCACTAGAAAACTAGAACATCATACCAACGGTCAAATTGGGAAAAGTGTCTGTCCTGGTTTGGGGGTGTATTTCAGCTAAAAGAGTAGAGGAATTGGCTTTCATTAAAAATATAATGTATAACAATATTTCAATATTTTAAGAAGTCACTTGCTAAGCAGTGCAGATAAATTTGGATTTATTAGGAATATAAAACCGTATTTAAAGTTTTATCAAGATAACGACTCAAAACATAGGGCGAATGTGTAATGTGTATTTTGAAAATTTTAATATTAAAAGGTAAAGAAGATGTAAAAAAGCACACTGTACCTATAGTACATGCTGACAAGAGGCTTGCAAATTAAAGTTCACATTTTTGACCGTCGGGAGCGAGGTCTATCGGGGCCCGTCTTTGCAGCTAGAAAGCAGTGGTTGGGGGGTTCGCGACCTCTTCCCTAAACTCTCTTCCATAACATTTTTTATTACAGAGCCCCTATTTATTTTACTTTGTAACAAAAAAACATTTGTAGCCGTGGTTAAATAAAAAAATTAAAAATACAAAAAACATAGAAAGGAACACCAAAAACTAATTTTTTTCACACACTGTGAGCTACAAAGGTTGACTCGCGCTTCCTTGCCCACCATACCTTGGCCTTTTTAGCGCAAATTTTATAAAGCCCCAATTGTTAATCACCTCTTTACCTCATTACCTCGGAAAACATAAGTCTGTACTAGAAAGCCATTACTTTTTTTTATAAATTCTAGATTTTAATTATCTCAAACATATTTTACCACAATTCAATTTCTATTAATCCAAGCAATTACGTAAAAAAACTTAAGTTTATTTCATACATATTGTAAATACTAACTATTAAAATTCACAAATCTCATTCATGCTTAACATTGATGTGGAAAGTCTCTAAACCAGTCCTGACCTACCTCAACAAGTTTTTCTTATATACATCTGGTCATTGACCTGAACTTAAATTTACATACATAAATTCAATGAGAATTAAGCATATATTTTATGATGTGTAATGTGAGAAAATAGTAAAAAGCAAAATTTAGACAAGTGAATTGTATGTATGTATGTATGTATGTACACGTATACGTTAATGGGAGCTCAGTGAGAAGAGCGCAAAACAAAACAAAAATTTGTCGTTTTCTCTTTTTATGCATTTTAACTATGTACCCGTACATATCTACATACATGTAAAATTAATATATATAGATATATTGATAAATATGAATGAACAAATTATGCCATTATTAACAATTAGTAATTAATAATTATTATATTACTTACATTGATTGTTGACGATGCGTAGAAGGCCTTCCATGCTCGCTGTTATCGTTATATAAAGTATTATTAAAATTTCATTTTATTACGAGAATTAATTGTAAATTCACGCTAATAGACCTTTTAGTTCTTACACATCTGCCTGCTATTCCCTTTTATTCATTCAAAACAAAAAAAATGTATAAGTTTAACATTAAAATAAGTAATTCTAACTTTTTGACCGTGTACTGCTTAACATGAGTAAAACATATAGGTGTCGGTATGTTAGCACGCGCTCACCAACAAAAGGACTATGTAACACGATCAATAGAATTCTCACGCGTCTTCAATTTGACCTTGCCATTGAATTTATGCAAAAGAAAAAACAAAGATATGAGTAAATGTTGAGGAAGGTTAGTTTGAGACCATGTGGTTCTCAGAACTTTACAATTTGAGTATTTTCTCTTAAATGACTATGTTGATTTAAATATTTAAGAATTTCGATGTTCATTTAGCTTTAATAATAAAGAATATTTTACTTTCTTCATTTTTATTTATTATTCTAATAACCTCCAAAATGAATTTAGATATTTCAAGTTTTATGTTTATTTTATGTTTATTAAAATAAGTTATGACTGTACATGGCGGTATCTATTAAATTAGGTTACGTAAAGAAAAGGAAATTAAGTTAAATTACTTAAGTGTAAGTTTAATTAGTAAAAAATTTTACGGCTTTTGATGGAAAACCAGTTTCCAACTGCAAAGTATTCGGCATATTATCTCTCATCATGATACTTTCCCTTGATGTGTGTAGCTTTGTAGCGCCGAGATGATCAAAAGGTCTTGGCGTCTTTTGTTCCTTTAAATGATCTAATTAATTTTTGAATTCGTTGAAGGATAAACCACCACTTCCATTTTTATTAACACAGCACATATCACGTTTTGTTAAAATTTACACGTTTTTATTTTCGATTTTTATAAGAATGTAACTTGCTGCTATCCATCCGTTCCACTCGCTGGTAAGTCGTTTTGACAACCTGTTATCAGCCTCTCTTCTAGTGTTATATCCGCCAGATGATAATGATGTTAGGTTGTTGTATAACAGTTGTACAATTGTCAATTAGTTTTTATTGTATAATATAAATACATTGATGTACGTTTTATTGACGGACTTATAATAAAGGATTTTTTTTAGTTATATAGCATAATCGAAAATAAATGATTTTCCCTAAAACGGGAAGCAAAACAAAAAGTTCTGAAATATTTTTAGAAGCGCCCTTTACAAATGTGGTGCGTATGTGGCCTCTGTACAACTGCGGGAAAGTTTAAAATACTCCGGCCCAAAGCCCCGACTTAAGTCCTATAGAGAATTCGTAGGCTGTTTTGAAAAAAAGTGGCTAAAAGACAACCAAGAAACCTCACAACTCAAAAGTGTTATATTAGAAGAATGGCAAATATACCCAAGGTGTATTATATGAAAAAGTTGATATATTCCGTGAAGAAATGGCTGCAATACATGGTAAATGCTAGAGACAGCCATACTAAGAACTAAATATTCCATATGGTCAGGTTTTAGATTAATAAAATTGCTACACAAATACATTTCATTATTTGTGAAAAGAGTTGTTTGACAATCACAAATTGGAGTAGTTTTTGTTTTAGCTATGTTTTTCGCATCTTTTGCACTCAACTGATTTTGTTGCTTTATGAATGCTTTATGATAACCAAATTTAAAGAAAGCGGATAAAATGAATTATACATGCAATTTAAGTTGAAAAAGTGTGTTTTTTTGCAGTGTGAAAACTCATTCTTGACAAACTGTACAAGGAATTTCAGTGTACCAAAATATCGCGGGAAGATTTTTTGGTTTTCTGCTTTTGCTATAATTGCTTAAAACACTCTTACTGCCCTTTTGTTTGCTTCCAACGCTGAAGTTCCTTTAAATCTGTATTTGGCGCCAGCAATGTTTTTCAAATCTTGCCTCTGGGTGATGGAGCATGGATGTTTTGGTGTTGTTGTTGTTGTGGTGACAACCTCTTGTGGCAAGTTCCTATTACTTTTTCCAACAGCGATGAGCAATAAGCACATACACGTATATGCTGTTGTCTTTGTTGTAATTTTGTTTTTCGTTTGTATATACTTTTATTTGTGTATTAATTTTGATTTGTATTTTTTGTTTCAATTTGTAAATTTGAATTTGTTTAGACTTAATTTTTTTTTGTTGTATATCAGTATTTTCGAAAGTGCACATTCACTTTTAATTAATTTTATAATGTTTATACCTATGCACATTCACTTGATCTTGTGAATTTTACTTTATTTTATTTTTGTTAGTTGTTTTTGTTTAATGGTGGCTGTACACCTGAAGTAGGCGCCTGCCGATGTGTTGATATGAACATCTCAACATCTCAATATACGGGATTTCTTAGTATGTTGATGCCCTGTTAAGCGCACGCTTAAACACCTTTAATACTTGGTACTCCAGATATAGCATTTCCTCGAAAAAATAGTATAAGTTTTTGATTATTACCTCCTTCTCTTACATTATTTTTAGTAAGTAGTATAGTAGAAATTGGAGCTGGAGCTTGTTGAACAGTTTACGCTCCCCTTTCTTTTGTAATTGCTTATGGAGGAGCTTCCGTTGATATAGCAATATTTTCTCTTCATTTAGCAGGAATTTCTTCCACTTAAGGGGCCGCAAATTTTATTGCTACTATACCATAATTAGTATACAATCAATTGGAATTACATTCGATCGAATGCCACTTGTATGAGCTGTAGTTCTTACTGTACTATTATTATTATTATCTCTTCCAGTGTTAGCTCGAGCTATTACAATACTACTTACTTACTTCTTTCATTGCCGTAGACACCACTTACGCGATTATAGCCGAGTTAACAACATTGCGCCATTCGTTTCTCCTTTTGGCTGTTTGGCGCCAATTGGAAATACCAAGTCCAGCCAGGTCCTTTTCTACCTGGTCCTGGAGTATTCGTATTCATCCGGACCACATGACCTAGCCAGCGTAGCCGCTGTCTCTTCATTCGCTAAACTACGTCAATATCATCATATAGCTCGTACAGCTCATCGTTCCATTGTCTGCGATAATCGCCGTTGCTGACTCGTAGAGGACCATGAATCTTTAACAAAAAATTTCTCTTGAAAATTCCTAATGCCTACTCATCAGATGTTGTTGTTGTTGTAGTAGCGTATACGTTAACCCCGCTTAGGGACAGGTTTAGAATCAATCTAAGTCACCGAGGTCATCTAACGGGAGGTACGGGAAACGTGCCGTTTCGACGGGATTGGACCAGAGGGTGAGGGGGTGAGATGTGTCGGCTTAAGGGGGCATGTGAAGAGGTGGTTAGTATTGTGCGGAAACTCTCCACATGCTAGAGTATCCAAACCTAACTGAGCTAATTTAGTCGCTATTTTTCTTAGTATAATGGTTAGTGAGTTGCTTTTGAATCCTGTATACTTTCAGGCGTTAATTGACTGATAAATTTATAAATTTATAATGTAAGTGTCGGACTCAACTGATATATTTAAAATTGTTTTTTGTGGCCATACATACTATTAATGTTTGTTATTTTATAGTGAGCTAAAAGGCCTGGTTTGTTTGTATGAATTGAATATATTTTGTTACAGAACAAAGAAATTAGGAATTAGGTAAAAGCATCAAAGAACTGGCGGAAATTTTTTCATGCACGAAGAGAACCATTTATAATATTCTAAAACGAGTGCAGTGTGAAGGCAGATTAGAACCAAGGTATGTTGGCGGCCCCAAACCTAAAGTAACATAGCGTTTAGGGCGTGTTATAGTGAGAAAATTTAACCAAAACCCGCAAATTTCGACGAGACAGCTTGCAGAGGAACTTAGGGAAGATAATGCTGTTGTTGTTTCCCACGAAACAATGCATCAGGCTATACTGAAAAACAAATACGCATCAAGATCTTCGCGTAAAAAACCGCTGCTTTCTCAGCAAAATATTGAAAGGCGTTTATCCTTCGCGACTAAGCTGGTTGCTGAACCTATTGACTATTGGGATGACGTGATATTCTGTGATGAGACGAAAATTATGCTATATTACAATGACGGGCCACTAGAGTATGGCGAAAGGCACTTACAGCACTAGAAAACTAGAACATCATACCAACGGTCAAATTGGGAAAAGTGTCTGTTCTGGTTTGGGGGTGTATTTCAGCCAAAAGAGTAGAGGAATTGGCTTTCATTAAAAATATAATGTATAACAATATTTCAATATTTTAAGAAGTCACTTGCTAAGCAGTGCAGATAAATTTGGATTTATTAGGAATATAAAACCGTATTTAAAATTTTATCAAGATAACGACTCAAAACATAGGGCGAATGTGTAATGTGTATTTTGAAAATTTTAATATTAAAAGGTAAAGAAGATGTAAAAAAGCACACTGTACCTATAGTACATGCTGACAAGAGGCTTGCAAATTAAAGTTCACATTTTTGACCGTCGGGAGCGAGGTCTATCGGGGCCCGTCTTTGCAGCTAGAAAGCAGTGGTTGGGGGGTTCGCGACCTCTTCCCTAAACTCTCTTCCATAACATTTTTTATTACAGAGCCCCTATTTATTTTACTTTGTAACAAAAAAACATTTGTAGCCGTGGTTAAATAAAAAAATTAAAAATACAAAAAACATAGAAAGGAACACCAAAAACTAATTTTTTTCACACACTGTGAGCTACAAAGGTTGACTCGCGCTTCCTTGCCCACCATACCTTGGCCTTTTTAGCGCAAATTTTATAAAGCCCCAATTGTTAATCACCTCTTTACCTCATTACCTCGGAAAACATAAGTCTGTACTAGAAAGCCATTACTTTTTTTTATAAATTCTAGATTTTAATTATCTCAAACATATTTTACCACAATTCAATTTCTATTAATCCAAGCAATTACGTAAAAAAACTTAAGTTTATTTCATACATATTGTAAATACTAACTACTAAAATTCACAAATCTCATTCATGCTTAACATTGATGTGGAAAGTCTCTAAACCAGTCCTGACCTACCTCAACAAGTTTTTCTTATATACATCTGGTCATTGACCTGAACTTAAATTTACATACATAAATTCAATGAGAATTAAGCATATATTTTATGATGTGCAATGTGAGAAAATAGTAAAAAGCAAAATTTAGACAAGTGAATTGTATGTATGTATGTATGTATGTACACGTATACGTTAATGGGAGCTCAGTGAGAAGAGCGCAAAACAAAACAAAAATTTGTCGTTTTCTCTTTTTATGCATTTTAACTATGTACCCGTACATATCTACATACATGTAAAATTAATATATATAGATATATTGATAAATATGAATGAACAAATTATGCCATTATTAACAATTAGTAATTAATAATTATTATATTACTTACATTGATTGTTGACGATGCGTAGAAGGCCTTCCATGCTCGCTGTTATCGTTATATAAAGTATTATTAAAATTTCATTTTATTACGAGAATTAATTGTAAATTCACGCTAATAGACCTTTTAGTTCTTACACATCTGCCTGCTATTCCCTTTTATTCATTCAAAACAAAAAAAATGTATAAGTTTAACATTAAAATAAGTAATTCTAACTTTTTGACCGTGTACTGCTTAACATGAGTAAAACATATAGGTGTCGGTATGTTAGCACGCGCTCACCAACAAAAGGACTATGTAACACGATCAATAGAATTCTCACGCGTCTTCAATTTGACCTTGCCATTGAATTTATGCAAAAGAAAAAACAAAGATATGAGTAAATGTTGAGGAAGGTTAGTTTGAGACCATGTGGTTCTCAGAACTTTACAATTTGAGTATTTTCTCTTAAATGACTATGTTGATTTAAATATTTAAGAATTTCGATGTTCATTTAGCTTTAATAATAAAGAATATTTTACTTTCTTCATTTTTATTTATTATTCTAATAACCTCCAAAATGAATTTAGATATTTCAAGTTTTATGTTTATTTTATGTTTATTAAAATAAGTTATGACTGTACATGGCGGTATCTATTAAATTAGGTTACGTAAAGAAAAGGAAATTAAGTTAAATTACTTAAGTGTAAGTTTAATTAGTAAAAAATTTTACGGCTTTTGATGGAAAACCAGTTTCCAACTGCAAAGTATTCGGCATATTATCTCTCATCATGATACTTTCCCTTGATGTGTGTAGCTTTGTAGCGCCGAGATGATCAAAAGGTCTTGGCGTCTTTTGTTCCTTTAAATGATCTAATTAATTTTTGAATTCGTTGAAGGATAAACCACCACTTCCATTTTTATTAACACAGCACATATCACGTTTTGTTAAAATTTACACGTTTTTATTTTCGATTTTTATAAGAATGTAACTTGCTGCTATCCATCCGTTCCACTCGCTGGTAAGTCGTTTTGACAACCTGTTATCAGCCTCTCTTCTAGTGTTATATCCGCCAGATGATAATGATGTTAGGTTGTTGTATAACAGTTGTACAATTGTCAATTAGTTTTTATTGTATAATATAAATACATTGATGTACGTTTTATTGACGGACTTATAATAAAGGATTTTTTTTAGTTATATAGCATAATCGAAAATAAATGATTTTCCCTAAAACGGGAAGCAAAACAAAAAGTTCTGAAATATTTTTAGAAGCGCCCTTTACAAATGTGGTGCGTATGTGGCCTCTGTACAACTGCGGGAAAGTTTAAAATACTCCGGCCCAAAGCCCCGACTTAAGTCCTATAGAGAATTCGTGGGCTGTTTTGAAAAAAAGTGGCTAAAAGACAACCAAGAAACCTCACAACTCAAAAGTGTTATATTAGAAGAATGGCAAATATACCCAAGGTGTATTATATGAAAAAGTTGATATATTCCGTGAAGAAATGGCTGCAATACATGGTAAATGCTAGAGACAGCCATACTAAGAACTAAATATTCCATATGGTCAGGTTTTAGATTAATAAAATTGCTACACAAATACATTTCATTATTTGTGAAAAGAGTTGTTTGACAATCACAAATTGGAGTAGTTTTTGTTTTAGCTATGTTTTTCGCATCTTTTGCACTCAACTGATTTTGTTGCTTTATGAATGCTTTATGATAACCAAATTTAAAGAAAGCGGATAAAATGAATTATACATGCAATTTAAGTTGAAAAAGTGTGTTTTTTTTGCAGTGTGAAAACTCATTCTTGACAAACTGTACAAGGAATTTCAGTGTACCAAAATATCGCGGGAAGATTTTTTGGTTTTCTGCTTTTGCTATAATTGCTTAAAACACTCTTACTGCCCTTTTGTTTGCTTCCAACGCTGAAGTTCCTCTAAATCTGTATTTGGCGCCAGCAATGTTTTTCAAATCTTGCCTCTGGGTGATGGAGCATGGATGTTTTGGTGTTGTGGTGACAACCTCTTGTGGCAAGTTCCTATTACTTTTTCCAACAGCGATGAGCAATAAGCACATACACGTATATGCTGTTGTCTTTGTTGTAATTTTGTTTTTCGTTTGTATATACTTTTATTTGTGTATTAATTTTGATTTGTATTTTTTGTTTCAATTTGTAAATTTGAATTTGTTTAGACTTAATTTTTTTTTGTTGTATATCAGTATTTTCGAAAGTGCACATTCACTTTTAATTAATTTTATAATGTTTATACCTATGCACATTCACTTGATCTTGTGAATTTTACTTTATTTTATTTATGTTAGTTGTTTTTGTTTAATGGTGGCTGTACACCTGAAGTAGGCGCCTGCCGATGTGTTGATATGAACATCTCAACATCTCAATATACGGGATTTCTTAGTATGTTGATGCCCTGTTAAGCGCACGCTTAAACACCTTTAATACTTGGTACTCCAGATATAGCATTTCCCCGAAAAAATAGTATAAGTTTTTGATTATTACCTCCTTCTCTTACATTATTTTTAGTAAGTAGTATAGTAGAAAATGGAGCTGGAGCTTGTTGAACAGTTTACGCTCCCCTTTCTTTTGTAATTGCTTATGGAGGAGCTTCCGTTGATATAGCAATATTTTCTCTTCATTTAGCAGGAATTTCTTCCACTTAAGGGGCCGCAAATTTTATTGCTACTATACCATAATTAATATACAATCAATTGGAATTACATTCGATCGAATGCCACTTGTATGAGCTGTAGTTCTTACTGTACTATTATTATTATTATCTCTTCCAGTGTTAGCTCGAGCTATTACAATACTACTTACTTACTTCTTTCATTGCCGTAGACACCACTTACGCGATTATAGCCGAGTTAACAACATTGCGCCATTCGTTTCTCCTTTTGGCTGTTTGGCGCCAATTGGAAATACCAAGTCCAGCCAGGTCCTTTTCTACCTGGTCCTGGAGTATTCGTATTCATCCGGACCACATGACCTAGCCAGCGTAGCCGCTGTCTCTTCATTCGCTAAACTACGTCAATATCATCATATAGCTCGTACAGCTCATCGTTCCATTGTCTGCGATAATCGCCGTTGCTGACTCGTAGAGGACCATGAATCTTTAACAAAAAATTTCTCTTGAAAACTCCTAATGCCTACTCATCAGATGTTGTTGTTGTTGTAGTAGCGTATACGTTAACCCCGCTTAGGGACAGGTTTAAAATCAATCTAAGTCACCGAGGTCATCTAACGGGAGGTACGGGAAACGTGCCGTTTCGACGGGATTGGACCAGAGGGTGAGGGGGTGAGATGTGTCGGCTTAAGGGGGCATGTGAAGAGGTGGTTAGTATTGTGCGGAAACTCTCCACATGCTAGAGTATCCAAACCTAACTGAGCTAATTTAGTCGCTATTTTTCTTAGTATAATGGTTAGTGAGTTGCTTTTGAATCCTGTATACTTTCAGGCGTTAATTGACTGATAAATTTATAAATTTATAATGTAAGTGTCGGACTCAACTGATATATTTAAAATTGTTTTTTGTGGCCATACATACTATTAATGTTTGTTATTTTATAGTGAGCTAAAAGGCCTGGTTTGTTTGTATGAATTGAATATATTTTGTTACAGAACAAAGAAATTAGGAATTAGGTAAAAGCATCAAAGAACTGGCGGAAATTTTTTCATGCACGAAGAGAACCATTTATAATATTCTAAAACGAGTGCAGTGTGAAGGCAGATTAGAACCAAGGTATGTTGGCGGCCCCAAACCTAAAGTAACATAGCGTTTAGGGCGTGTTATAGTGAGAAAATTTAATAAAAACCCGCAAATTTCGACGAGACAGCTTGCAGAGGAAAGGCACTTACAGCACTAGAAAACTAGAACATCATACCAACGGTCAAATTGGGAAAAGTGTCTGTTCTGGTTTGGGGGTGTATTTCAGCCAAAAGAGTAGAGGAATTGGCTTTCATTAAAAATATAATGTATAACAATATTTCAATATTTTAAGAAGTCACTTGCTAAGCAGTGCAGATAAATTTGGATTTATTAGGAATATAAAACCGTATTTAAAATTTTATCAAGATAACGACTCAAAACATAGGGCGAATGTGTAATGTGTATTTTGAAAATTTTAATATTAAAAGGTAAAGAAGATGTAAAAAAGCACACTGTACCTATAGTACATGCTGACAAGAGGCTTGCAAATTAAAGTTCACATTTTTGACCGTCGGGAGCGAGGTCTATCGGGGCCCGTCTTTGCAGCTAGAAAGCAGTGGTTGGGGGGTTCGCGACCTCTTCCCTAAACTCTCTTCCATAACATTTTTTATTACAGAGCCCCTATTTATTTTACTTTGTAACAAAAAAACATTTGTAGCCGTGGTTAAATAAAAAAATTAAAAATACAAAAAACATAGAAAGGAACACCAAAAACTAATTTTTTTCACACACTGTGAGCTACAAAGGTTGACTCGCGCTTCCTTGCCCACCATACCTTGGCCTTTTTAGCGCAAATTTTATAAAGCCCCAATTGTTAATCACCTCTTTACCTCATTACCTCGGAAAACATAAGTCTGTACTAGAAAGCCATTACTTTTTTTTATAAATTCTAGATTTTAATTATCTCAAACATATTTTACCACAATTCAATTTCTATTAATCCAAGCAATTACGTAAAAAAACTTAAGTTTATTTCATACATATTGTAAATACTAACTACTAAAATTCACAAATCTCATTCATGCTTAACATTGATGTGGAAAGTCTCTAAACCAGTCCTGACCTACCTCAACAAGTTTTTCTTATATACATCTGGTCATTGACCTGAACTTAAATTTACATACATAAATTCAATGAGAATTAAGCATATATTTTATGATGTGCAATGTGAGAAAATAGTAAAAAGCAAAATTTAGACAAGTGAATTGTATGTATGTATGTATGTATGTACACGTATACGTTAATGGGAGCTCAGTGAGAAGAGCGCAAAACAAAACAAAAATTTGTCGTTTTCTCTTTTTATGCATTTTAACTATGTACCCGTACATATCTACATACATGTAAAATTAATATATATAGATATATTGATAAATATGAATGAACAAATTATGCCATTATTAACAATTAGTAATTAATAATTATTATATTACTTACATTGATTGTTGACGATGCGTAGAAGGCCTTCCATGCTCGCTGTTATCGTTATATAAAGTATTATTAAAATTTCATTTTATTACGAGAATTAATTGTAAATTCACGCTAATAGACCTTTTAGTTCTTACACATCTGCCTGCTATTCCCTTTTATTCATTCAAAACAAAAAAAATGTATAAGTTTAACATTAAAATAAGTAATTCTAACTTTTTGACCGTGTACTGCTTAACATGAGTAAAACATATAGGTGTCGGTATGTTAGCACGCGCTCACCAACAAAAGGACTATGTAACACGATCAATAGAATTCTCACGCGTCTTCAATTTGACCTTGCCATTGAATTTATGCAAAAGAAAAAACAAAGATATGAGTAAATGTTGAGGAAGGTTAGTTTGAGACCATGTGGTTCTCAGAACTTTACAATTTGAGTATTTTCTCTTAAATGACTATGTTGATTTAAATATTTAAGAATTTCGATGTTCATTTAGCTTTAATAATAAAGAATATTTTACTTTCTTCATTTTTATTTATTATTCTAATAACCTCCAAAATGAATTTAGATATTTCAAGTTTTATGTTTATTTTATGTTTATTAAAATAAGTTATGACTGTACATGGCGGTATCTATTAAATTAGGTTACGTAAAGAAAAGGAAATTAAGTTAAATTACTTAAGTGTAAGTTTAATTAGTAAAAAATTTTACGGCTTTTGATGGAAAACCAGTTTCCAACTGCAAAGTATTCGGCATATTATCTCTCATCATGATACTTTCCCTTGATGTGTGTAGCTTTGTAGCGCCGAGATGATCAAAAGGTCTTGGCGTCTTTTGTTCCTTTAAATGATCTAATTAATTTTTGAATTCGTTGAAGGATAAACCACCACTTCCATTTTTATTAACACAGCACATATCACGTTTTGTTAAAATTTACACGTTTTTATTTTCGATTTTTATAAGAATGTAACTTGCTGCTATCCATCCGTTCCACTCGCTGGTAAGTCGTTTTGACATCCTGTTATCAGCCTCTCTTCTAGTGTTATATCCGCCAGATGATAATGATGTTATGTTGTTGTATAACAGTTGTACAATTGTCAATTAGTTTTTATTGTATAATATAAATACATTGATGTACGTTTTATTGACGGACTTATAATAAAGGATTTTTTTTAGTTATATAGCATAATCGAAAATAAATGATTTTCCCTAAAACGGGAAGCAAAACAAAAAGTTCTGAAATATTTTTAGAAGCGCCCTTTACAAATGTGGTGCGTATGTGGCCTCTGTACAACTGCGGGAAAGTTAAAAATACTCCGGCCCAAAGCCCCGACTTAAGTCCTATAGAGAATTCGTGGGCTGTTTTGAAAAAAAGTGGCTAAAAGACAACCAAGAAACCTCACAACTCAAAAGTGTTATATTAGAAGAATGGCAAATATACCCAAGGTGTATTATATGAAAAAGTTGATATATTCCGTGAAGAAATGGCTGCAATACATGGTAAATGCTAGAGACAGCCATACTAAGAACTAAATATTCCATATGGTCAGGTTTTAGATTAATAAAATTGCTACACAAATACATTTCATTATTTGTGAAAAGAGTTGTTTGACAATCACAAATTGGAGTAGTTTTTGTTTTAGCTATGTTTTTCGCATCTTTTGCACTCAACTGGTTTTGTTGCTTTATGAATGCTTTATGATAACCAAATTTAAAGAAAGCGGATAAAATGAATTATACATGCAATTTAAGTTGAAAAAGTGTGTTTTTTTGCAGTGTGAAAACTCATTCTTGACAAACTGTACAAGGAATTTCAGTGTACCAAAATATCGCGGGAAGATTTTTTGGTTTTCTGCTTTTGCTATAATTGCTTAAAACACTCTTACTGCCCTTTTGTTTGCTTCCAACGCTGAAGTTCCTCTAAATCTGTATTTGGCGCCAGCAATGTTTTTCAAATCTTGCCTCTGGGTGATGGAGCATGGATGTTTTGGTGTTGTGGTGACAACCTCTTGTGGCAAGTTCCTATTACTTTTTCCAACAGCGATGAGCAATAAGCACATACACGTATATGCTGTTGTCTTTGTTGTAATTTTGTTTTTCGTTTGTATATACTTTTATTTGTGTATTAATTTTGATTTGTATTTTTTGTTTCAATTTGTAAATTTGAATTTGTTTAGACTTAATTTTTTTTTGTTGTATATCAGTATTTTCGAAAGTGCACATTCACTTTTAATTAATTTTATAATGTTTATACCTATGCACATTCACTTGATCTTGTGAATTTTACTTTATTTTATTTATGTTAGTTGTTTTTGTTTAATGGTGGCTGTACACCTGAAGTAGGCGCCTGCCGATGTGTTGATATGAACATCTCAACATCTCAATATACGGGATTTCTTAGTATGTTGATGCCCTGTTAAGCGCACGCTTAAACACCTTTAATACTTGGTACTCCAGATATAGCATTTCCCCGAAAAAATAGTATAAGTTTTTGATTATTACCTCCTTCTCTTACATTATTTTTAGTAAGTAGTATAGTAGAAAATGGAGCTGGAGCTTGTTGAACAGTTTACGCTCCCCTTTCTTTTGTAATTGCTTATGGAGGAGCTTCCGTTGATATAGCAATATTTTCTCTTCATTTAGCAGGAATTTCTTCCACTTAAGGGGCCGCAAATTTTATTGCTACTATACCATAATTAATATACAATCAATTGGAATTACATTCGATCGAATGCCACTTGTATGAGCTGTAGTTCTTACTGTACTATTATTATTATTATCTCTTCCAGTGTTAGCTCGAGCTATTACAATACTACTTACTTACTTCTTTCATTGCCGTAGACACCACTTACGCGATTATAGCCGAGTTAACAACATTGCGCCATTCGTTTCTCCTTTTGGCTGTTTGGCGCCAATTGGAAATACCAAGTCCAGCCAGGTCCTTTTCTACCTGGTCCTGGAGTATTCGTATTCATCCGGACCACATGACCTAGCCAGCGTAGCCGCTGTCTCTTCATTCGCTAAACTACGTCAATATCATCATATAGCTCGTACAGCTCATCGTTCCATTGTCTGCGATAATCGCCGTTGCTGACTCGTAGAGGACCATGAATCTTTAACAAAAAATTTCTCTTGAAAACTCCTAATGCCTACTCATCAGATGTTGTTGTTGTTGTAGTAGCGTATACGTTAACCCCGCTTAGGGACAGGTTTAAAATCAATCTAAGTCACCGAGGTCATCTAACGGGAGGTACGGGAAACGTGCCGTTTCGACGGGATTGGACCAGAGGGTGAGGGGGTGAGATGTGTCGGCTTAAGGGGGCATGTGAAGAGGTGGTTAGTATTGTGCGGAAACTCTCCACATGCTAGAGTATCCAAACCTAAGCTGTGCCTGTGTCACGCGAGTCTCTCGAGGCAGCTCGAGCTCGTAGCATAGATGCTTCGCTGTGCAAGTGATGCTCCGGCGACATCAGGAGGTTTTCTGTAGCGGTCCTGAGAGCAGTGTTCTGACAAGCCTATAACTTCTTCATCTGCGTCTCGTTCGTCACCGGCACCTAGATCGGCGCAGCATAGTTTACGACCGGCCGGCCAATCGCTTTATAGGTTGCCAGCAAGATTTCTTTATCTTTACCCCAGGTGCTGCCGGCTAGGACTTTGAGTATTTTTTTGTGGCTCTGGAGTTTTGAGCCAATTGCAGTCGTATGCAGAGTGAAGGAGTGCAGTCGAGTGTTTTTATAATTGGCGCTTTGTAACCGCTGAAGCGATTTTCGGCCGAGCTCCTCCTCCAATTTGTGGTTTTGCGTCTTGATGTTTTTCCAACAAATGGAGGGACCTACAGCTTATACCTAGCCGCCTCCGAACGGCTGATGGTTTTTTTTACGAGGAGCCTTTATTTTATGTCTGAAATACACTCGGAGGGGTTGACATTCCCTGCCGAGGGGCGACCGCAATCAGAAAATTCAACTTAATTTTTTATTTAAATTAATTGTCCACAACTTTTTGGATGTTTGCGGCACCGGGATTTGAATCGGAGCTTTCCTAATGCTAGTACGCAATGCTAACCACTGGGCTACCGCAGTCGAGCGTTACTCCCTGTTAATGCGGGATATACTTGGGGCCGGAATTCCTCATGAAAGCCGGAAACGGGGATCAAATGGTGGCCGATAAAAGGTAGTGACTCACTTTGATGTCGCTGCTGTGTATGCTGGTATCAAAAAAGGACCATTTGTGCTGCAACATTGGCCTGTATAGATTCCACAGGGACTCACTCCGAAAACGATTCGTCATCTCATTTTCCAATACAGAAGCGACATCTGTATGAGGCGTTTAATGCTAAGCATGGTTGCATGCATAAACATGCCGCGCGCCTTGCAGCATCACTGCAATAAAAATACTTAAATATATATATGTGCATGTGTGTAGCATACAAATTATTTTATTTACATATCATTAAATTTTATTTTATTTCATTTGTTTTTTCCGTAATTCATTTTACAATTCATTTTGAGTTCATTCCTTTTGTACAATACAATTTCTTAACTTACAGTCGCCGGCATCGTTGGCATCTAGTAGGGAGTACCTCCAGATAACACCCACCCGAACATAATGTTTTGGGCGGCCGGCCGTGTTGGAGTAGCTAGCTGGTCGTAGAATGACTGCATATACATCGACTCCCAGGACTAGAGATACCGGACTTGCTCTGTAGAACGTCGCGTCTGCCAGTCTCACGTTATCGAATTCGTCTACGACTCGTGCATCCAACGTGTGTTCTGGCGTAGTCTTCATTAGGCTGGGCAGCACCTTCGCCCGAACATCCAGTATTTCACGCCAGGCTTTAAGGGTCAAACGGGCTTCATCTCGGTGGTCATGTGAGGTTGCGTGCAGTCACCTCGCCAACGCCTTCGAAATCGTTGATGATGGCTGCCCTGGGTCGATGAGCGCGCGTATCGATTGTAGTCGGCCATTCACCATTGTTCTTGCCATCACTGTGGGTGTAAGGACAGAGCGACTCGGGGTACTTCGAGCGGATCCTTTGATTCGCTGTCGGGCGTCTCTTACAATTCGATGCGTTGACGTTCGTTGGCGATTACGGGTACGTCGGCGGTCTATGGTTTGAGGTGGGGGTCGATGGATCACCGACCGGATGCCCGACAGAGGGGGTCTGGGTATCAGTGGCTCCCCTGTGCTAGGTGTTTCTTCGGCCACCTGCTGAACATCTTTGTCTTCGCTGCCGTTGATTTCTAAGATCCCATCATCGCCTGAGTCTTCTAATGGTTAAGAATCGTAGGGATAGCGCCGTTTTCTCTGCGTGAGGTCTGCTACATCTAGGGCCTGCGGCACGTCTTCGTCACTTTTTGCGGTCTCTCACAGGTGCAGGAGACTATGGTGTCGCTGTTTACATCGCTCGCAGGTCCTGGTGGATGGACAGTTCTTGGCCATATGATGCGGCGACAGACAATTGGCGCAGTGGCGGTGCGGGAGGTTAGCACGAAGTCTCTCCGCTGGTTCCATTCGTCGCATCTGTCGACAGAACAGTAGCCGATGATTATATTTGCATATGGGGCACAGGTGTCGCTCTTTCACAATCTTGTTCTTGTTGGTGTGTACACGAACCATGTTGAGAATCTCTGGAAGTAGAAATATTAAAAGGTTTAATGGCGAGAAGCACAATCAATTTTACAATGGGACGGGTGATTATGCCTCTCGTCGTTAAGATATCCACGACTCGAAAGCAGTTGTCTGGCCCTAAAAAAAACCTTAACAACTCTGCCAAGTCGCCATTCATTGGGGGGTAAGTTGTCCTCTTTGACAACTACAAAATCATCAACCTCTATATTTCGCTGAGGGCATTGCCACTTGACTCTTTTGTGCAATTCTTTGAGATATTCTGCCTCCCAACGCTGACAGAATCCTTGTTGAAGTTCTTTCAACTTTTGCCATCTGTTGATAATGGACATCGGGTTTCCATTGATTTCAGGTTCGGCCATCGCGAGCAGCGGACTTCAAATAAGAAAGTATCCCGGAGTTGAGGGTTCAAGTGAATCGGGATTTTCTGATAGTGGGCTAATAGGCCGTGAGTTTAGACATGCTTCTTTTCTGGCAAGCAGTGTCGAGAATTTCTCCATCGTAAATCGCATCGCTTTTGCCACCTTTCGAAAATGGGTTTTGAAACTCTTCACTCCTGCCTCCCATAATCCTCCCATGTGAGGAGCCCCTGGAGGTATGAAGTGCCAATTAATTTCATCATGCGCATTTGACCGCATGGTAAGATGTGAAGCTTCAGTCATGAATTTTTTAAAGTCATGTCTCAAAGCTTTGCTGGCTCCAACGAAGTTTGTGCCGTTGTACACGTTACGAGGACAGCCACGTCTTGCCACAAGCCTGGCAAAGGCACCCAAGAATGTTGATTTTGATAAGTCGCTGGTTGCTTCTATTGTAGATGTATTGCCTTTGTACCAAAATACAAAAAGACGCAGACGTGTCCCTTTGTTATTAGGCATGCTCGGCCCGTGTAATTTTTTATCTCAAACGGGCCTGTGAAATCCACGCCAGTGTTTGTGAACGGCCTGGATACGTCCGATCTTTCAGGTGGGAGCGCAGCCATTAGTTGTTCTCGTGTTTCTCTTCTGTAAATGACACAAACTTCGCAGTTTTTCATTACGGTTTTTATTAAGTTTTTTAAATGCACGACCCAATACTCTGACCTCATAAGTCTCAGCATGAGTTGTTTTCCTCCATGTAAGGAAATCAAGTGTGAGAACCTAACGAGGAGTCGAGAAAATTGGCAACCATAAGGTAAGATGATCGGGTATCGTTCATTATATGACAATGACGCCAGCGCTAGTCTTCCGCCTACTCTCATAATTCCATTATTATCAAGAAATGGATTGAGAGTGCGGATGAAGCTCTTAGCGTTTACTGGTTTTGATGAAGCTAGTGCATCGTATTCAAGCGAAAAACAACGTTTTTGTGTTAAGCGAATTAGACGTGTTTTCACCTCACGAATTTCATCAGCTGTAATTTCTACAGATTCACTTTGTTTTAATAGTTTGAATACCGGATGTATTTTTCGATAAAATTGCAACATTCGTGCAATTGCTCTCAGCGCGCGAGAGAAATCAGAGAATCGTTCTAAAATGTCTTCTGTGTCTATGATCCGTGCTGCGTGAGTTCTAACACATTTTTTCTCCAGTTCCGTCTCCATAGGCACACTATGGATCTGAGGCCACTCAGATGGTTGCTCCTTCAACCAACTAGGGCCCTGCTACCGTAGAGTACTCTCTGCAAGTTCTTGAGGGGATTCGCCGCGACTACCAAGGTGGGCTGGGTTGTCATTTTAATCCACATGATTCCAATCATTCAATACGACGAGTTCCCCGATTTTCGAGACTCTATTTGCCACGAAGGTAGTCCAGCTACAGGGGGGCTTTCGCAGCTATGAGAGCACTATGGTTGAATCGGTCCATTTGTAGATGGTTGGTTGAGCCACGTCAAACTGTGGAAGAAGCGCGTTATGTAACTCCGCCAGCAGTAGAGCACCACATAATTCTAAGCGCGGTAGAGAGATCGTTTTTACCGGTGCTACTTTGGTTTTTCCGACTAACAGATTTACCACAGGTGTTCCATCTGATGTGCGTTCCCATACTCTTACGTACAGGGCAGCAGCGTATGCCTTAATCCACCTTGGGATTCTGATACCTCTAATGTGGACATAATTTTTCAGAAATTTCTCCCATCGCAGATAAATTCCTCTGGGTAGACAGTCACCCCAGTCTATTTTGGAGAGCCATATATCCTGCATTAAAATTTTTGCCTCAACCACTATGCGTCCTAACCAACCTGCGGGATCGAAAAGTTTTGCTACACAAGATATCACTTCTCACTTTGTGTAACTTGATTTAATTTCGACCTCTTGGACATTAAAATGAAATCTATCGTGAGCAGCATTCCACCTTATACCTAACATCCTTGCCTCACTCATATCTGTCCTTATTGCTAAGTAAGGAGTACAGTTGACTCCGAATATCTCCGTTTGCAGTTCGTATTTCATTATTTCTTCCTCATTCGAATCTCTAAACAAGATCCTATGGAACCGGGTGTCGTTGGGATGAAGCAGGATCTGCCGATACATCTTCTCAATATCTGCATTGAAAACATATTTAAAAAATCGCCTTTTTAAGAAGAGTGCAAGGATATCAGATTGCAAGACCGGGCCAGGGTGGAGTGCTTCATTTAAACTGACACCGCTCGAGGATGGATTTGATGCATTAAATACCACGCGCACCTTTGTGGTTGTGCTGTCCGGCTTGATGACGGCATGATGTGGCAGGTAACATGATGATCCTAAGCTGCTTCTTGCGGAGTTGACGCCAACTGGCTTCATGTGTCCAAGTGTTATGTATTCTCGTAGTACTCGGCGATACTCAGTCCTAAACTCCGGCTTTCGAAGCATTGCTGCTTCATTTCGAAGAAATTGATGCATCGCACTGGTTCGTGAGTATCCTAGGTTTATTTCCTCTGAGAACTTTCGTCTAAAAGGTAGTGCCACCATGTATCGTCCTCCGTCATTTTTCACCGTCGTGTTCCTGTAGTATTGCTCGCAATATGCTTCCTCAGGAGTGACCGGTTTCTTGCTTGGGACCTGCTCAAGCTCCCAAAACCGAGTAAGTTCAGAGTTTGAAATTTCGGAGAACATGGAAACATATGAAATTTGATTTCTATTTGAAGCTTGAGGGACTGGTCCTGTTAAGATGAAGAGAGCCTAACACATTTTTCATAATATTTCCCGTTATTACGGCTGGGTACAAATCTGCACCAATGATCAAGTCAACCTGCTGACTTCTGTAAAAGTTGGCGTCGGCTAAATCAATTGGGGGCAGTAGTCCAAAATTCACTTTGTGCACTGAAAACTGGGTGAGGTCTCCTGTCAAATTGGGAAGAATTAGGCCTCTTGCCTCAATTCTAATCAAGGGGTCGACAGGTGAACCTAAAACAAATTTGGCGATTTCTCGCACTTTAGCCGGCGTTGTCGGGCTTATTCCACTTACACTTAAGTCCGCAGGTTGAGTTGGCACATTAGTAGGTTTCTGTAACCGCTTCTATCCGCAATCCAGAAGGGCCTTTACCTTATAATTTACTCCTGAAATGCATATGTGCACCATCGCAGTACCCAAGATTACATTCTTCGTACTTGATGCGAAAAGTGCGTTTACACTGCTGGAGGTGGTTGGAGGTTGAGTTTTCCTATCATCTCCATTTCCTGATGAGGGACGAGTGGCGGAGGTTGAGGGCCGGTTCCCAGTAGGGCTCCTGTGCAGCAATGTATGATGTCTTTGATGGCAACTAAGGCAGCTGAAGGTGTTCTTGCAATGTGAGAATGCGCCAAACAGTTCATGCATAAATTGTATTTTCTCACTATTTTTGAACGATTATCTACCTTCATGGCTAGAAACTTTGGGCATGCCTTAAGCACATGGGATTCCTCTGGACATAATCTGCATACCGGTTGCGAGTACTGAAAATGATGCGCCGATACCCTTTTTCCCAAGGGATTTGTAGATGAACGGTTTTGCGTTATCTTCGCTACACGCGTGCTCTGAATGTCAGAGACTGTTTCAAGAGTCTGGAATCTATTTGAGAAGAAGCTGTCTAATTCCTCCCACCTCGGAATTTCGGCCTTGTCTACTATTCCTCGTTCCCAAAGTGCTAATGTGGTATCTGGTAGTCTACTAGAAACCAAAAATACAAAAATAGAATCCCTCAGCTAATCTCAATCCCATACATTTGGAGAACTGAGATGCAATTGTTTACTGCACGTTGCAGATTTTTTATTTCCCCACCGCGCTCGGCTGTCACGGTAGGTAGGTTGAACAAGGTCTTCAACTGACTATTTACCATTACTCTTTTATTCTCATAATGGTCAGATAGGTTTTGCCATGCAGTTGCAAACCCATCATTGGTTAGTGGAGATTTTTTCACAATATCTTTTGCTTCTCCCCGAGTCTTATGAATGAGGTGGTATAGTTTTTCAACAGGGGTCAAACGCAGGGTTTTTATATATATTGCAGTGAATAAATCCCGAAAGGATGGCCACGCCATTTAATCGCCATAAAAAATGTCCGTGTCGCAAGGGGGAAGGTTAATATTCGAACACGGGGCCACTTCATGTTCCCGGACTACAAGATTCACCGTCGACGAACTTTGCTGCAAAAATGTCAGGTTGTAGATGGTTTCACCCATCAATGCCGCGCACGTCAGGTATGCTGCGTAGCAATCCTGATACCAACTTTTTGCAGCAAGCATAGCCAATGTGTCCGATTCTCCTCCAGATAAGATCCGCCAGTGTAACCATCAAATGTCTTAACTTTCATCCACAATGCCTGGAGTTCCTCCTTTTGGATTTCCGGAAAAAAAAAACCGAATGATTTGCACTTGAACTGTTGTTGTACAAATCTTCGAACTCTAAAAGTGCATCACACACCCGGGAAAAATCGTTAGCGCTAACCATTTTTACGGTAATACGCGAAGTAGAAAAAGCTAAGCAAGAGTTTCAAGATGAGCTTAGAAAGGGTTTTTATGTGTGTGTTGTGCGGATTCACAATCGTCTGTAACTTGACAAGATCACAACTAGTGATACAAAATAAAATTTTCTAAAATCGGAAACTTCAATTTTTTTTTTTTTTTTTTGAAGATGGGGTGCATACGTGTACATATACATATTTAAAATCCGAAAAATTCAAAATATTGTAAAGAGGGGAGTGCTTATGGTACTTCCGCAATACCAAAGCTTAGACCGTATTAAAAATTCCAAATATTATTAAATGGGGATGCTTATGGTACTTTCGCAATAAAAAAGCATCAACATATTGAAAAATCTACATTATATTTTTAAATAGCCAATTCTTTTTTTTTTTTAAATAAAGATTTTTGAAAACTCACCCTTAATGCTGGTTATTGGTAGCTTACGGTTCGTTGGGCCGTTGATATGCGCCTTGCTGCAGATGTTGCTGTAGATTTGTTGGGCCGTTGATATGGGCCTTGCTGCTGATGTTGCTGTAAATTAGTTGGGCCGTTGGTAAGGGCCTTGTAGCTTAAACGCACTGTCGCCTGACCTTGTGGCAAATTATTTGCCGACGAACAGCACTTGCATCTTAACTCGTGGCTTAGCAGCCGGCGCTCTATCCTTGAAATAATAAAAAATATGCTAAATAACGCACTGACGCCTGATCGTTTGGCACCTAGTGCCGGCGTTCGGTAAAAAAAATAAAGAGTGTGCAGTTAGCGCATTGACGCCTGACGTGTAGCACCTAGTGCCGGCGTGCAGTACTCACGCCTCGTCTTGTGGCCCACAGCCGGCGCTCTTATCTTTCTTTTCACTTTTTCAGTGGAACGCTTTGTATTTCGCCATTTTAATCTCTGCGCTAATGCCTGCGCGCCCACTTTTCACCACACTTTTTCACGTTTATAGTGGAGCGCTTTGCCTTTGGCTATTAAAAATGCCTGCGCGCCCACTTTTCTCAACACTTTTTTCACTTCTATACTAAAGCGCTTCGCTCTTGGCTGCAATAATGCCTGCGCGCCCACTTTTCACCACAGTTTTTCACACTTATAGTGGACGCGCTTTGCCTGTGGCTATTAAAATGCCTGCGCGCCCACTTTTCTCACCACTTTTTCACCTCAATAATGGAGCGCCTTGCTCTTGGCTGCAATAATACCTGCGCGCCCACTTTTCACCACACTTTTTCACGTTTATAGTGGAGCGCTTTGCCTGTGGCTTTAAAATGCCTGCGCGCCCACTTTTCTCACCACTTTTTCACTTTTATAGTGGAGTTCTTCGCTCTTGGCTGCAATAATGCCTGCGCGCCCACTTTTCACAACACTTTTTTCACGTTTATAGTGGGGCGCATCGCCTTTGGCTGTTAAAATGCCTGCGCACCCACTTTTCTCACCACTTTTGCTGCCTTTATAGATTCCAGAGAAGGTGGAAATCCAAACCGGAATGGATAACGGGACTCACTCCGAAAACGATTCGTCATCTCATTTTCCAATACAGAAGCGACATCTGTGTATGAGGCGTTTAATGCTTAGTAGGGCTGCATGCATAAACACTCCCAATATTTTGGAGTTATTTATGGTCGGAATTTTAACTTCATCGACCTTCACATCTAATTCGATGCCGTATTCCTTCGTTCAGCTGGTGAAGAGGGTAGCCGAGGATTTCGTCGGTTGAATCTTAAGTTGTCTAACAGTAAAGCAGGGGACAGGTCGGCAAGATAGCAGCTCACCTTCGAACAAAGTTCATCAATATCCTGGCCATACGCCAATATCGTGTAGTCATCGGCGTACGAGGTTAAAAAACTCCTTCGGGTGGAGGAGGGAGCTTCGAGATATAAGAATTAAACAAAGGTGGGGAGAGGACACCACCCTGCGGAACCCCCTGTTTAATTTTCCTTAAATTCTATGTTTCGCCTCGAAATATAACCGATGATTGTCGACCTCTCAGGTAGTCCATGATCCACCTCTGCAGCCCCGGCGGTAATGAGGATGCCTCAATGTCCGATAGTAGCACTGAATGATTGACGGTGTCAGAAGCTTTTGTCAAATCCAGTGCTACCAGAACGTTCGCGCGCAGGGTCGGCTTTGGTTAAGACCATTGACTATCTGAGTGTTTATGGCGTTTAGTGCTATTGCGGTACTATGCACTTTACGGAAGTCCTGCTGATGTGCTGCTGGACGCAGATGGTTGGAGAAAGTCGGGAGAGAAAATTTATCGGCCGATAAGACTCTCCTTTGTTGGCTGGTTTCCCTGGCTTGAGTAGCGGTACCACCCTACCCATCTTCCACATATCGGGTATCATTAAGGTGGTCAAAGACAAATTGAGGACCTTGGTGACCTTGGTTGGCAGTTTGCATAGTCGGCGGGTTACTTTTCGCTTCTTTTTGTCTACCGAAGGATACAAAAAGCATGCTTTGCGAATCTTCGCGTTTAAATCTCTGATTAGGGGATTCCCGGGATCGGCGTTACGAAGGGTGTCGTGCCTTGTCGCTAAAACCGCCGCATCCGTTGGGAAATTAGGGCGGATTTTCACAATTCGGCCTGCCGGGATGAGGGCACTGAAGGCGTTCTCAGTGAATTCCGTGAAGGCGGACCAGTTTGCTTTTTTAAAGTTAACAAATGTCCGATGGTGTGCGGAAACAAAGTTGGAAGGTCTGTCGATCGAGATTCGTATGGGTAAGTGGTCAGATACTAGCGTCAGTATAAGTCGCCAGGTTATACTGTTTATCAGACCAGCACTCGCAATCACCCACAACTCTGCTGGGGGTGTTGTCGTTCATTGTGCAGAATGTCGAGTCGTCTATCTGTTCGGCCAGCTCCAGCAAGTTAAAGTCGCCCAAAACCAAACGGTTTTCGCTTCTGAGCAGCGCACCTATATCAGGGCTGTATCCAACCGGGCAACTTGTAACTGGAGGAATGTATATACTAAATATCTCGAGCTCGGCATCGCCTGACCGGAGAAGCTATGCCCTGACATTCTAGGATAGTATCCCTGCGGGCGATGTAGCCGTCGATAAGACGATACTGCCTCCCACGCGATCCTTGCGGATAATGTTGTACGCCGCCCGGCTCAAAAGATCTGAACGGGCTGTCAACTTTGTTTCCTGGATCGCAACAATCGACAG
Organism: Ceratitis rosa; assembly: GCA_037013455.1. Taxonomy (NCBI): domain Eukaryota; kingdom Metazoa; phylum Arthropoda; class Insecta; order Diptera; family Tephritidae; genus Ceratitis; species Ceratitis rosa. Next base: position 1,292,083 of record JAWMAG010000014.1, on the reverse strand, counting down.
ATGCTCCCGGCTCATGTAGTTGACTCTCTCGTCGATCTTTCCCTAGAGTCCGTTGCGGTTACACTGTAACAGCCGTGTGTCGTGTCCTGTCTCGGAGGAACGTTCGTGATACGGGGGATGAGGAAGTGATATGTGGATGTAGTGTGTTGGCGACAGCATGGGGTCACGTAACTTGTGGACCACTCCCTGTGTGTCTTAAGGCCTGAGCAGACCTTAAGATGACTCTAACTATTGCACTGGTTGCACCTAACCGAGATGGAGGAGTGGTGGAGTTTTTTTTGGCACACGCAGCAGAAATATTCCGTCGGCCCAGGGTTGGTTTCTACACCAGCCCTGATGGGAAGGATTTAGAGCAGCTCAGCTGCGAGGTGTTGCTCCGTTGGTGCACTTAGATGAATGGTGTGACAGTCCTTGGCCGGATAGAATCCGGGCCAACTCCGGCTATGTGAAGAGTTGTCATCGTCCATGCTTCCGCACCATATAGCACAATGGGAACGAAAATGGAATAGTAGAGTTTGGTTTTCGTTCGTCGGGAGAGGACTTTACTTTTCAATTGCCTACTTAATCCAAAGTAGCACCTATCTGCGCTGGATTTCGAGGCCGACGTTATTATTGGTGTTGATGCTGGTTCCTAGATAGACGAAATTATCTACGACCTCGAAGTAATGACTGTCAACAGTGACATGGGAGCCAAGCAGCGAATGCGATGGCAGTTTGTGTGATGACAGGAAATCTTTTCGTCTTTCACTACCAGACCCATATCCTTCGCTTCCTTATTTAGTCTGGAGTAAGAAGAATTCACGGCGCGATATCATAGGCTTACGCCATCAACTGTACCTTCTCTATTCAGCTCTGTAGCACGTATTACTTACACCAGCATTAAATTAAAAAAGTCACACGGTAAGGAATCACCCTGTCTGAAACCTCGTTTGGTGTCGAACGGCTCGGAGAGGTGCTTCCTGATCTTGTCGGAGCTTTTAGTGTTGCTTAACGTTAGTTTACATAGCCGTATAAGCACTGCGGGGATACCAAATTGAAACATAGTGGCGTAAGGGAAGCTCGTATTCGTGCTGTCGAAGGCGGCTTTAAAATCGACGAGGAGGTGGTGGATGTCGATCTTCTTTTCACGAGTCTTTTCCAAGATTTGGCGCATGGTGAATATGTGGTCAATGGTTGACTTACCAGGTCTAAACATTTCTTAGGTTTAGCGGAACACCTCGTCGATATTCAGATTATCCAGATGCTTGTACAACTTGAAATGTAATTTCAACAATTGGTTCTTCAATTTCTCTATAAGGAATTTTATTCTTTTTATTTATTATTTGAGTCTTATTTCTCAACGTCAAGTAATTTACCCAATAAATTTAAATTCTTCATTTGAATGAATTCGAAATACCCCGCCATCTGAACATAGTTATTCTGAATTACCTCTTTAACCTCATTAATTTTATTCTAATATGGCTCCATATATAAAGCCGCGATAGCCAAGTGGTTAGCATTGCGTACTGACATTCGGAAGGCTCGGGTTCAAATCCCGGTGCCACCAACATCCAAAAGTTATGGAAAATCAATTTAAATATAAAGTGAAGTTAAATTTTCTTCTTTATTTCGGATATGAAATAAAGGCTCCTCGTAAAAAATCCATCAGCCGTTTGGAGTTGGCTTAGTATAAACTGTAGGTCTCTCCATTTGTTGGAAAAACATTAAGACGCAAAACCACAAATTGGAGGAGGAGCACGGCCGAAAATCGCTTAAGCGGTTAAAAAGCGCCAATTATATATAAAGAATTTTACTTTTATTTGAAACAAATGACGACATGAGCTAGTTTAGGTCTCCAACATAGAACTTCACCACTTATAGAACAATTAACATTTTTCATGACCACAATCAGTAATTTTAGTTATAATTACAACTTTAGTTGGATATTTAATAAGTATATTTTTTTTTAGTTCTTATACAATACAAACCGAAATTCACTTCATGGACAAACGATTGAAACAATTTGAATTATTTTACCTGCTATTGTTTTACTATTTATTGCTTTTCCTTCTCTTCGACTATTATATTTACTTGCCGAAACTACTTAAAAAGCTATTGGTCGTAAATAATACTGAAGTTACGAATATTCAGATTATATAGATGTCGAACTTGACTCTTATATAATTCCAACAAATGAACTATCAAATTATGGTTTCCGTTTATTAGATGTTTATAATCGAATTATCTTACCTATAAATTCTCAAATTCGTATTCTTGTAACAGCTACAGATTCATTCTTGAACAATTCCTGCCTCCCGGACATTTAAATCAAACTAATTTTTTAATAAATCGACCAGGCTTATTTTATGGTCAATGTTCAGATATTTGTGAAGCTAATCATAGTTTCATACCAATTGTAATTGAAAGAATCCCTACAAACCATTCGTTAAATGAATTACTAACAGAGTTAATTAATTTATAATCATTAGATGACTGAAAGCAAGTACTGGTCTATAAAACCATTAATGAAAAAAAAAATTACTTAAAATTATAACATTAGTATGTCAAACTAAAATTATTAATTTATTTAATATTTTTTAATTCCACAAATAGCACCAATCGGTTGATTAAGTTTATTTATTATTTTCTCTTTAACATTTATGTTATAGAATAATAAATTATTACTCAGTAATTCCGCAAGCTCCTTAATCTCAAATTTCAAAAACATCACAATCCAACTCTATTAACTAAAAATTATAACAAATTTATTTTCTGTATTTGACACTTCATCAAGCATTTTCAATTTATCCTTAAACTGAATAAGTACATTTCTTGGACTATTATTGATTCCTTTTGCTTATTGATTATTGCCTTCCCCGATGACATATTTTTTTAAACTCTATTTTAATAACTTTACATAAAGAATTCAAAACTTTATTAGGACCTAGTGGTCATTCAGGATCTATTTTCATTCATTTCATTCATTAGTTTCATTAATTTTATTTAATACATAATTATAAAGGGTTGTTTAATTATATTTTTACAAGAGCAAGCCATTTACCAAAACACTTACATTAGCTTTACCCCTTTGATTATGTTTTATACTTTATGGATGAATTAATCACACTCGACATACTATTTGCTCATTTCCTCAAGGAACTCCAGCAGTTTTAATACTTTTTATAATACCTATGTATTGAAACTATTAGCATTCGACCAGGAACATTAGCAGTTCGACTAGCCGCCAATATAATTGCTGGACACGTACTTCTTACACTTTCAATAATAATTGTTTCATTATTATTAAGTTGCTTAATTAGTTCTTGAATCAGCAGTAGCTATTATTCAATCTTATGTATTTGCCGCTTTAAGAACTTTATACTCCAGAGAAGTTAATTAATGTCAACACCCTCAAATCACCCTTTTCATTTATTTGATTATAGCCCATGACCTTTAACAGTAGCAATTGGTGCTATATCATCTGTTTCATGTTTAGTAAAATGATTCCATCAGTATGTAATTTCTCTATTCCTATTAGGAAATATAATTACTATTTTAACAGCTTATCAATGATCTCATGAAGGAACTTTCCAAGGTATACACGCTCTTCCTGTTACATTAGGATTACGATGAGGAATAATTCTTTTATTTTATGTGAAGTTATATTTTTTATAAAATTTTTCCGAGCTTCTTTTCATAGTAGATTATCACCTCAATAGCTGGTTAGGAGCACCATGGCCTCCAGCTGGTATTAAACCTTTTAACCCATTCCAAATTCCTCTATTGAATACAGCTAATTTATTATCTTCAGGAGTTACCGTAACATGAGCTCATCGTAGATTAATGGAAGAAAACCATTCACAAGCCACTCAAAGATTATTCTTTACAGTATTATTAGGTATTTATTTTACTATCTTACAAGCTTTTGAATTTTTTTGAAATTGTTTGATTATTTCTTAGTATTTCAATTTACTGATGAGGACGATAATTAATTATCTGTATAGTATATAAGTGTATTCGACTTCCAATCATAAGGCCTACTGACTAGTAGTATAGATAATATTTTCAACTAGTATTATAATGACTATTTTAATTGTTATTACAAGAATTGTAGTAATATTAGCCTCTATGTTATCAAAAAGATCTTTAACAGATCGCGAAAATGCTTTCCATTCGAATGTGGATTTGACCCAAAATCTTCTTCACGATTACCATTATCGCTCCGATTTTTTTTAATTACAATTATTTTTTTTAATTTTTGATGTAGAAATTGCTTTAATTATTACAGTTTCAAATATCTTTATATGATCTATTACTTCGCTGATCTTCATCATTATTTTAATTATTTGTTTATACCACGAATGAAATCAAGGCATACTAAATTGATCAAATTAAATAGGGGTTGTAGTTAATTATAACATATCATTTGTATTCAAAAAGTATTGATTTTCAATCTACTTTATTAGTTAAAATAACCAAAGAATATGAATCCAATTAGTTTCAACCTAATCTTAGGTTTATAAAAAAAAACCCTTATTCTTTATTAATTGAAGCCAAAAAAGAGGCTTATTACTGCTAATGATAGAACTGAAGCTTTTTTCCAATTAAAGAGTATGACATTCCAGAAAAAGCTGCTAACTTTCATCTTTTCATTGTAAAAGTAAAATTTCTATATTCTTCCAAGAATTAAAATAATTACGCTAACATCTCAGTGTCATACTCTAAATTTAAGCTAATTAGATAAAATAATAAAAAAAACTAAAGAAAGAGATAATTCATAAAATAAATAATATAAAATAAATGTTTAACTTATTATTATATATAAAAAATCTATATTCGGAAAATTTTACTAACTGATTATACTCGTATAAATTCTGACCCCCTAAAAACTCTGACCAACCAAAATAATAACTTATTAAATAAGTAATAATATAATAATAATAAATTATTAAATATTAAATATTTAAGGATATACTAAAATAACACAAAGTAGCATTAGAAATTAAATAACCAATTAAACCCCCTGAAATACACACCAATAAAGTTAATAATATTAAATAAAAGGATAAACATATTATACTATATAAGGAGTCGGAAAAATTAATCAACTCAGCATTTTCCACCAATAATTCGCATAAATAATAAACGTCTTATTTCACGTAATATAATTCAACCGTCTATTTAAAGAGCCACAATTTAATTCCCCAGTCATTAAACGAAAAGAATAACAAACTGTCAAACCAGTTGAAAAAAATATAAAAAGAAAGAAAAAGAAAATCCTATAGACAAAATTCTTATTATTAAACTCAACAGTCTTAAAGTTGATAAAGTAATAATTTTTTTAAATCTAATTCAAAATTAGCTCCTAACGCAGTTATAAATATTATTAAACTAAAAATTAATAATAAAAATTGACCTATTTAACTCCCTCTTAATAAAAATTAAACCGGATTAATAAATATATACCAGGTGTTACCAAAGTGGAAGAATGAACGTAAGCAGAAACCGGAGTAGGTGCAGCTATAGCAGCAGATAATCAAGCGAAAAAGGAATCTGTGCTCTTTTAGATATAGCTGCTCAACTCCCATAATTTGCATTTCAATTATATTCTTATTTATTTCTAAATAAAAAATATAATTTCATCTTCCATAATTTAATATTCAAGCAATAGCTAATAAAAAAGCAAAATATCCAGTTCGATTTGATAATACAGTTAATATTCCAGCATTATAAGACTTTAAATTTTGAAAATAAATTACTAAACAATAAGAAACTAATCCTCATCCGCCCATCCCAAGAAAATTTTAATTAAATTAGGACTAATAATTAATATTATTATAGATAAAACAAACATATTGGGTGTATGCATTAATTCGTGCGGATTTTTTACCAAAATTAAGACTTTATTGAAAAAAAAATTGTCTTTATCAACTCCTAAGACTTTTGCAAGTTCTTCTTGCATCTGGCATGCATCTGCGTCGAGCAATGTCTCCAATTCTTCGTCTTGAATTTTTTTTGGATGTCCGGGTCGTTCTCCGTCGTCTAAGTCGAAATTGCCACTTTTAAACAGTGCAAACCACTTTTGGCACGTTCGTTCGGCTAAAGCATGTTCACCATAAACGTCCAGTAAAATATGATGGCTTTCGGTAGCACTTTTCTTCATGATAAAGTAATGAAGGAGAACTCCCCTCAAAAACACTTTATCTGGTACAAATTTCGACATTTTCAAATGAATTAAACAAATTGTTGTTCACGCTAAAACAAATGACATCTACTGAAAACCACGCGACTAGTAGAGCCCTCTCTTACAAAACCGCATTAATTAATGCAGACACCCATAGTTCTTATTGCATATACCCAATAATATAATAAAACGATTAATATTTACCATACATCCCCTCTTATATATTCCTTTCTATAATAAGTAACCAAAGAAGAAATAAAATAAAAAAAAGATATAAATAAAAAACTTATTCAATCAAATAAAAAGTTATAACAATCTAACTACTTATTATTCTAAAAAAATACAATAATAATTTAATATATGGTAAAAAAACAAACTAAATAAAAATATAGAAATTCAAATTCTAATAAGAATGAAAAATCTAGTTTTCCAAATTGATAAATAACTTTTCACGATCTAATATGAAGAACTCATATCATTGACACCACAAATCAATATTTTTAATAAACTACTTAAATTTAATTTTAAAGTCAAAATAAACAAATTTCTCTTTTTAAAATTAATAAATTTAAAGGAAATCAATGAAAAAATAATAAAAAATAAACACTAAATGAAAAATCACCTGAAAATAGGTTTCTATGTTGTCTATAAGCATACAAATCTAAAATATATACAGCTCTAAAAAAGAAAGCACTGATAAAAACATTATATTTAATCAAGATCATCTAACGATTCTATTTCATAAAAAAAAATTCTCCTAATAAATTAATGACGGCGGTGGCGCTATTTGTATAACTCTTAATAATATAATTTAATAAGTCCTTATTAAAAAATAAACTTCGACCTCTTAGTAGCTCATAAGTAATGTTAGTTAAACAAAATAAACCAGAACAACATAACCCATGACCAATTATCTTATACATAAATATCTCATGTAAGCATGGAAAAATCCAGCAATTTCCAAAAATCTCCAAAAGTTAGCAACCGAATGACATGAAATTTCATCAGATTGTTTCTATGATACCTGGAAATGTTTACAAGAAAAACAATTTCGGGAAGTTGACCGGGGACTGACCTATTCGAAAAAAACCATATGACGCCGAGGGTCGGGTGTTCTCCAAAAGTTATCAACCGAATAACTTGAAATTTTAGTTTTCCAAATTGATAAATAACTTTTCACGATCTAATATGAAGAACTCATATCATTGACACCACAAATCAATATTTTTAATAAACTACTTAAATTTAATTTTAAAGTCAAAATAAACAAATTTCTCTTTTTAAAATTAATAAATTTAAAGGAAATCAATGAAAAAATAATAAAAAATAAACACTGTAAGGACCCCAAAATCCGAGGCTTTTGGAGCCCTCACAACAATACATTTTTATATCTATAATATAAAAATGAATCGCAAAATGTGTTGGTAAGCGCATAACTCAACAACGCCTGGACCAATTTGGCCAAATCCTTTTTTAAAATGTTCGTTGAAGTTCAGGGATGGTTCTTACGGCGAGAAAAATTAGAATTATTTGCTGGAAAAACCCTAAAAATAGCCCTTTTCTTTTTCCCATACAAATGATTTGTAACTAAAACGTAGTCAATTTGAGCTTAATTGCTATGGTATAAAGTTCATATTAAATTACAAGCACTCACTGTTGTCTAAGCAAAGTAGGTGTGTTCCTAACGTCAAAGATCATATCTATCAAAACAATGTGCGTGTGTGCGTTGGAGCACAGAATACATAGTTGGAGGAGTTTAATGTCGCGTTCCGAAACTCGCGTTTCTTTTGTATTAGTTTCGGCACGCGAGATAAAATGCATCAGTTTCCACGTCATTACATCAGTCAAACAAAAATCGCGTTACCAACAGTGTTTTATTATTTTTAATATACAAATTTTAAGTACGGCTTAAAAGGATTTGACTTCAAGTCATATCAAATTTAAAAAAAAAAAATTTTATCGCAATTTTCGACGACAGGCCTCCCGACGCGTGGTGCATCTTTGACATCGAAATTACCGGAACGGAACCTAGAAAACCACTTTTGTGCTACACGTTCATTTACAGTGTCGGGCCCATAAACTAAATTAATTTTTTCTGCCGTTTTGGGTGCTTTTTCGCCTTGATCGAAGCATGATGTTTTTTTAATAAGACGATATTTGAATACCGGTGTTGATTTTTTTGACAGCTTTTCCTTTTTTGGTTTGCCATTCATAATTAAGAGACTTACTGCGGAACAACGTTTGCAATTGCTGATGTTCGAGGACCGAAATGCTGTTGCTGCTGTGCAGAAGAATAGGGAAGCAGAAGGCCCGAATGAGTCCATTCGCCATTTCGCGTATCAAGTGGAGCTGTGCCCACCCACTTTATGGAAGTTCTTGCGGACGGTCTTGGTTAGCGGGCATACAAAATTCAACTCGTGCAAGAATTAGAGTCGAATGACTATTAAGCACGTCGTACATTAGGTCTCGGTTTTCATAAGAAAATTTTCTTCAGTGATTAAGCTAACTTTGGGTAATATGGATACGCCGGCCATAATTTTGCAGTCAATGGGTAGCAATGATTAATGTGCGTGTCTGAAGTAGAGGATATTGATGTGGACTACCTTTGGTCCCAACAAGACGGCAATACATGTCGTACAGCCAACAAAATAATCAAGAAAACTTTTGGTGAACGCATTGAGCCTGTGACGTGGCATCCAAGATTGTGTGATTTAACACCGCTGGACCGTTTTTTGTGGAGATATGTGAAGTCAAATGCCTTGGGAGAGAATATTCGGCGCGTGATCTATTCAAAATGCGGTCGAAAATTGGGCCTCTCGGCTTGATTTTTCGAGGCAGCTGCAGCGGTCACTTACCCAAAATCATTTTTAAAACATAATGGCAAGCCCTTATCTTTATAATAATTCTAAACTCTTAACCATAATATAAAATATATAATAATATTAATGTGACGCGATTACCAATACAATTTCCAAGCGCCTTTAAGCAGAACTTTTTCTTTATTGTCCCCCTCCATACCAGTGTTCTGCAAGTTACTCGAAATAAGGTCACACTTGGGAATTGTATTAGACTGAAAGTGGTCTTGGATGCTCGATGTGGAGAATAGAGCGAAGAAGACATCAGCAGCTCTTTACACATATGAAAGATGGTGGGGCCTTTACTAACTCTTTCGCATTGGATCTTCATTGCTTAACACCTCACAAGAATAGGCTATGTTGTCTTACGCTTGACTTTCGGGAAGCCACTGACAACTACAATAAAGCCAATCAGATGGAGTGAGGGACTTAAGTTTTCAGACAAAGCAGTTCATGTATTTACAGATGATTCTAAAATCAAAAGAATAATGGAGGCTACACTCTACGGCGTACAAACGGTGATAGGAAAGTCATTCGGACTGTCAAGCGTGTTGATGTTTTATAACAAATTGAGGGACTTATAGTTTATTCTAAGCCGCATCCTAACGGCCCATCGATTTTTATGAGGCTTGACATTCCCCGCTGAGGGGAAAAAAATTAATCTCTGACTATTATTATCCCCGGGAATCGGACCAAGGACTGATCTGTACGAAAAATTTGTAGTTATCTTTCGATTTATTTGAAATGAAGCATAGGTGGCTTTTTGCCTAGATTAACAGAAAGACCGGAAGTGTAGTCTCCAAAGTTGATCAGGGACTAACCTATTCAAAAATTCTTAGTTATGGTTCGATTTACTTGGAATTCCCTACAAAGGTGGCTTTGCTTAGATTAGTAGGAAGACTCTTCTTCTCTCCGAGAAGTGGACCGTGGACTGATCTATTCAAAAAGTCGTGCTATTCCTTTTTCCGCGAAGTGAACCAACATCAATGGTAAAACCAAAAATGTTGTTTTCCTATAAGTATTGAGTAAATAAAGATATGATAAAAAGATATCCCATGATTAATTTTTCATATATTCAATGTATGTGCAACAGAGAAGCGTTGCAGGGTACAGCTAGTATACATATATATTTTTCATATTTGTATATATACATAAATAATAATAATTATATATATTACATATATATATATATATTTACATACTTAAATTATTGAAGCGCTGAAGCCTATGAGCATGTTCGAACACGAATGCACATACACACATACACATAGAATAAGTGGGAAACTGTACGCAGCAATAAATTGTTATTATAACATAACATTCTGCCTGCGTGCAGAATAGTATAAAAGGCGACGAAAACGCAAAGGAAATTGAGTAGCCTTTGTGTTGTCGTTAGGTATACTTGCCCGTGGGATCAATACCACCGGCAAACGTAGTGCACCTGAGGGTCTATATACCTCACGAGCATTTATTTATATTCTACTGAGGGTTTATACCTCACTGGAACGAGGGCTGTTAGAGGGTTTATACCTCCACAGCGCCATACGAAAGAAGTACTATTTGTGTTATTATTAAGCATACTTGCTCGTGGGTTCAACACCACCAGCAAACGTAGTGTACCTGAGGGTTTATACCTCACGAACACTTACTTACTTGTCATAGAAATAGCGAGTAACGTATTAGAAACCGTGTAGATAGAGATTGTTAAACTAATAAATTTGTTGTAACGTACCCAGCGCATTTTACTTTAGCAAACCCTTGGCAAGGCTGAGCTTACCCCAGCCAAGAGGAAAACTCCGTTACAACTGGCGCCCGAGCAGGGACTCTAAAGTAAGAAGAACGAGATAACGAGGTAACCATGGTCAAAGTGACATGGGTGTACTACCTCAATCGAGAGGAACTATTGAGATACGCAGAAGAATTTGGATTCGAGAACTACGGAACAGTGGAGGAGCTGCGCAAACGCTTTGCGAGCTTCATCCAGAATCAGGGTGAAGGAGAAGGCGTGCAAAGACGCTTGACGGAGTTGGCCCTCCGACATACTAGGCCAAATATCACCATAAATCCAGCGACACCAAGAGAAGGCGTCCCATCATCAGACGTGTTTTATGAGGGAGCTCACGGCATGCTTTACGAAGAAGAGCAAGCGTACGTACCTGCGACACCCTCTCATGCGAACATTATGGGCAGGGTGCGGAAATGGGGATTCCGCTACGACGGCGGTAAAGATCCCTTAGGATTTATCGAACGGGTAGAGGAATTAGCGGACGGTTACGGCTTAAACCGTAACTCAATCCCACGAGCGTTACCAGAGCTACTGAAGGAGAAAGCTTTGGTGTGGTTCCGGAATAACAATCGGCACTGGCAGGAATGGGACGAGTTTAAAAAAGATTTCCTGAAGTTCTTTCTGAGCTCGCGATACTTTGAACAACTGGACGACGAGATACGCCGACGCGTCCAACGACCGGGTGAGCGGTTTAAAGATTACGTCCTGGTACTACAAGGGCTTATGCGGCACGCGAACTACACAGCCGAAGAGAAACTAAGCCGTATCTATCGAAATTCGCGCAGAGAGTATCAACTTTACGTTAAACGGAGTGAGTTCAAGAGTCTGGAAGAGTTAGTGGACTTGGTAGAAGACTTCGAAAACCTTCCCCCCGAGAGAGAGCCATTAAGAGCCGCAGCGCGACCATTTGTACCTCGACGACCGGAAGAGCCGTACCAGTCTATGCACGTGAACGAATGGAGCTACAGGTACCCACACAGCAGCGAAAGTCGGGAACAACCAAGGAGGTTTGAGGGCGCTACAAGACCAGATCGAGCAGACAGAGCAGAGCGCTACCAGCAATTGCGTGAAGACCGGAATCCCAACACACCGAGGAGAGCAGAGAGCCAACCAAATCAGCAAGGGAGGTACGTAGACCCCCGAAACGCATGCAGACGATGCGGTGGAGCCGGACATTTCGCCCACGGCTGTCGCAGTCCAAAAATGGAATTTTGTTGGAAGTGTGGACGTTGTGGAATACACACCCGAAATTGCTGCCCAGATCTACAGGGAAACGACCAGGGGCCTCATCAGTATCGAGGGGTGGGGTCCACAACACTCCCTCGAGAACAGCAGCAGCACTAAACCAGACACAAGGCCGGATCCTGGCCAATGTGACCATGAACGGCGAAAACATAGTAGTTTCGTGAGTGAAGAAGTGGTGGAGAGATTGGGTACGGAAAGAACGAAACCCGTAAAGACACGAGTGGTAATGGGAGATGGAAGGCGCGAGGACGTCGAGGAAGCAGTAGAAGCAGAAGTGAAGTTGGGGAACGAAGTACATCACAGCGAGTTACTTGTTCTACCAGGCCTGGTCGATGAAATGGTACTCGGGACGGACTACCTCGCGAAGGCCAACACAGAGTTGAGATGCGGCGGAGAGTCACTAAGATTAAGGGTAGACAAGAGAGAAGACGAGATAATCACGTGCACCGCCATAGTTGAGAAGGGAGCGAAGGAGTACACGGCCTCTGAAGGCCCAAACCAAACCACACCACAAGCAGGCAACCCAGCGGATAAGAAAGTGAGTGAGTTCCTGCAAAGTGAGTTGAAACAATTTGAGGCGATGTCAGGACCGTCCAATGTCGCCACGCATAAAATAATCATGCGAGACGATCGACCAATAAAGCAGAGGTACTTCCCCAAGAACCCAAATGCAAGAGGTCATCAACAAAGAAATCGACGAACTACTTGAGAAGAGCTACATTGAACCATCCCATAGTCCGCACAGTGCACCAATAGTATTAGCAAAGAAGAAAAACGGAAAGTGGAGACTCTGCGTCGACTACCGCCAATTGAATGCCAAATCCGTTCCAGACGCATACCCGTTGCCGCGCATCCAGCATATACTCGATCGGCTCAGAAGCGCTAGATTCATCAGCAGTCTGTACTTGAAGAATGGTTATTGGCAGATCCCCATGGAGGAGGACAGCAAACGGTACACGGCATTCACAGTACCCGGACGTGGCTTGTTCCAATGGAAGGTAATGCCTTTCGGCCTACACTCCGCACCAGCGACGTTCCAGAGGGCACTTGATAGAGTTATCGGCCCAGAACTAGAACCGCACGCATTTGCCTACCTAGACGACATCATAGTCACGAGTACAACGCTAGAAGAGCACGTGAAGCACCTCAAAGAAGTATTCCAGCGGCTAAGAAAAGCCAACCTCCGCATCAACCCCGAGAAGTGCGAGTTTTTTTAAGAAGAAGCTGAAGTAGCGAGACGGGCATCCATACAGACCCAGATAAGGTAGCGGCCATTAGAGAGCTCACACCTCCAACAAATCTACGAGAGCTCAGACGATTCCTGGGAGTGGCATCATGGTACCGAAGATTCGTCCCCGACTTTTCACAAGTTTCGCATCCGCTCACATCAATGTTGAAGAAAGGAAAAAAGTGGGAGTGGTCCGAAAAACAACAGTCAGCATTCGAAGCCCTGAAAGACGCCCTCACACAAGCACCGGTATTGGCGTGCCCGGACTTCACAAAGAGATTTACGTTGCAGACCGACGCGAGTGATTTCGGGCTCGGAGCAGTTCTAACACAAGAGTTAGAGGGTAGCGAGCGAGTAATAGCATATGCGAGTCGGCGGCTGAATAAAGCCGAAATGAACTACTCACCAACGGAGAAGGAGTGTTTAGCGATAGTCTGGGCAATAAGGAAAATGAGACCATATCTTGAAGGGTACAACTTCACAGTGATTACCGACCACCTGGCGTTGAAGTGGCTCAACGCGATCGAGAGTCCAACAGGTCGGATAGCGAGATGGGCGCTAGAGCTCCAACAATATTCGTTCGAAGTGCAGTACAGGAAGGGGAAGCTGAACGTCGTAGCAGACGCGCTATCAAGGCAACCACGAGAGGAACAGTTGGGCACAGTATTAGAGGAAAACGAAGACGGCGCAGAGCTAGAAGAAAAGAAGGCGAAGGTGGAAGAAGCTCCAGAAAAGTACCCGGACTACGTGATCGAAGAAGGCAGTTTATATAGGCGAATGACGACCTAAGTCGATGGTGAAGATACTACTCCGTGGAAGCTATGTGTACCAATGTCTCAAAAACTACGAGTGTTAAAAGAAGTACATGACGCCCCGAGTGCAGGCCATATGGGCATTCGTAAATCCATAGCCCGGGCGATGGCACGATACTACTGGCCAGGAATGTTTCGCGACGTGAGGAAGTATGTACAACAGTGTCACGAGTGCCAAATATATAAGCCCGGCCAACAACAAGCTGCAGGCAAAATGCTCACCCAAATAGCGGAAGAACCATGGGCAACAGTGTGTGCAGATTTCGTCGGCCCGTTACCCCGATCAAAGCATGACAATACAATGGCTCTCGTCTTTCTGGACCGATTCTCTAAATGGGTAGAGATCGTTGCAGTCCGCAAAGCCACAACCGAAGGCCTCGTAAGAGCATTCCGAGAAAGGATCTTAGCGCGTTTTGGTATCCCAAAAGTACTAATCACGGACAACGGAGCACAATTCACCAGTAAGCATTTCAAAAACTTCTTACGCGAGCACGGAGTGAAACACCAGCTAACCGCACCTTACACACCACAAGAGAACCCGACCGAAAGAGCAAACAGGAACATTAAAAGAATGATAGCGCAATTCACCGGAAGAGAACAACGTGATTGGGACGAACTACTCCCAGAAATAACACTCGCACTCAATACCTGCGTAGGCGAATCCACAGGATACAGTCCGGCATACATAGTCCAGGGAAGAGACCCAAGAATGCCGAATAATCTCTTCGACGAACACACCTTCGGAACAGCGCAGAAGACCCCGACACCAGCAGAGAAAGCAACAATGATGGCAGAAGTCTACAGAATAGTTCGATGTAACCAACAACGCGCAGCAACCGATCAAGCGCGTCATTACAACCTGCGAAGGCGAAATTGGCAACCAGCTATAGGCGACTTGGTACTAGTGAAGGAACACCACCTCTCAAAGGCGATAGAAAACTTTGCGGCCAAACTAGCTCCCAGGTACAGCGGCCCGCATCGAATAACCAACTACATATCTCCAGTAATAGTGGAACTGGACAAAATACACAAGGGAAAAAGTAGAACGGCACATCTGAGTGAACTGAAGCCCTACCACGGCGATGGGAAAAACATTTCATAAAAAAAAAAATTATCGTGAAAAAAAAAAAAAAAAAAATTTTGAAGTAAAAGGATAATAGAGCAAAAAAAAATTATCGTGAAAAAAAGAAGAAACTTGAAGTAGACACAAAAACACAAAACAACAAAAAAAAACAAAAAAAAAAAATATTAGTGAAAAAAAAATTTAGTGAAAAAAAAAAAAGACCTCATAGTGAGAAGAAACAAAAACAAAAACAAAACAAAAAAAAAAAAAAAAAATTAAGAGTGAAAAAAAAAAAGTTTGATATGGACGCACCCTAACATGGACATAAAAGGGAGTCGTAGTGTTAAGAAACAAAAAACAAAAAAAAAACAAAAAAAAAAAAAAAAAATTAAGAGTGAAAAAAAAGTTTGATATGGACGCATCCTAATATGGACATAAAAGGGAGTCGTAGTGTTAAGAAACAAACACAAAAACAAAAAAAAAAAAAAAAAAAAAATTCAAGTAAAAAAAGTTTGATATGGACGCACCTTAAGTCACATACTGTATGAAGGTGGCAGCACCCACGAATAGCAGAGCCAGCGGTAAACAAATGAACATACATATATACAAATATACATATGTACATATACCTAAGTGAGAGAAAAAAATAGATAATATACATACATACATACATGCAATGAAGTGAATATATATATGTACATATAAGTGGAAAAACAAAAATATACATAATATACATATATACAATACATAAACTAAAATATATGCAAAGTGAAAATATACAAGCAAAAATACATAGACGCAAAAATAATAATAATAATAATTATATTTATACACAACGCACAGAAAAAAAAAAATTAATATATATACACACAAAATAATAATAATAACTGAAATACTCCTGCAAAAATTCGAAGGAGAAATTTGCATTAAAGCATATGCAGGAGCGATGAAAAATTAAAATAAAAGCCGGCGCCACGACCAAACTCACATCAAGTGTTCTAACAACTGAAGCGAGCGATAAACTAATTGTGCCAACGAACCATACGAAGTAAGCAGTATAACCAAGCAGCAGAGATGGCAGCAACAAATGACTGGCCGCGCATACGTATACACAGACTGACAGAGGAGGAGATACGTTCTCATATACCCGAAGCAAAACAATGTAAACGAGGCAGAGCAGATAGTACCTGTACCAGCGAATCTACAGTGCTATTCGTACGGGACGAAGATGCAGGTAGCGGCAGTGCTGATGAAGGAGAATGCTATGCAGCGACGGGTGAGGCGATCTTACAAGCAGCACGTCGAAGGCAACTATTACCGCGTAAGGATCACACGGACTGGCCTGCTGACCATAAGTCTTGCAGCAGGAAGTGAGGGGAGGGTGTAAGGACCCCAAAATCCGAGGCTTTTGGAGACCTCACAACAATACATTTTTATATATATATATTTTTCATATTTGTATATATACATAAATAATAATAATTATATATATTACATATATATATATATATATTTACATACTTAAATTATTGAAGCGCTGAAGCCTATGAGCATGTTCGAACATGAATGCACATACACACATACACATAGAATAAGTGAGAAACTGTACGCAGCAATAAATTGTTATTATAAAATAACATTCTGCCTGCGTGCAGAATAGTATAAAAGGCGACGAAAACGCAAAGGAAATTGAGTAGCCTTTGTGTTGTCGTTAGGTATACTTGCCCGTGGGATCAATACCACCGGCAAACGTAGTGCACCTGAGGGTCTATATACCTCACGAGCATTTATTTATATTCTACTGAGGGTTTATACCTCACTGGAACGAGGGCTGTTAGAGGGTTTATACCTCCACAGCGCCATACGAAAGAAGTACTATTTGTGTTATTATTAAGCATACTTGCTCGTGGGTTCAACACCACCAGCAAACGTAGTGTACCTGAGGGTTTATACCTCACGAACACTTACTTACTTGTCATAGAAATAGCGAGTAACGTATTAGAAACCGTGTAGATAGAGATTGTTAAACTAATAAATTTGTTGTAACGTACCCAGCGCATTTTACTTTAGCAAACCCTTGGCAAGGCTGAGCTTACCCCAGCCAAGAGGAAAACTCCGTTACAACACTAAATGAATAATCACCTGAAAAAAGGTTTCTATGTTGTCTATAAGCATACAAATCTAAAATATATACAGCTCTAAAAAAGAAAGCACTGATAAAAACATTATATTTAATCAAGATCATCTAACGATTCTATTTCATAATAAATTAATGACGGCGGTGGCGCTATTTGTATAACTCTTAATAATATAATTTAATAAGTCCTTATTAAAAAATAAACTTCGACCTCTTAATAGCTCATAAGTAATATTAGTTAAACAAAATAAACCAGAACAACATAACCCATGACCAATTATCTTATACATAAATATCTCATGTAAGCATGGAAAAATCCAGCAATTTCCAAAAATCTCCAAAAGTTAGCAACCGAATGACATGAAATTTCATCAGATTGTTTCTATGATACCTGGAAATGTTTACAAGAAAAACAATTTCGGGAAGTTGACCGGGGACTGACCTATTCGAAAAAAAACCTTATGACGCCGAGGGTCGGGTGTTCTCCAAAAGTTATCAACCGAATGACTTGAAATTTCGTCAGATTGTTTCCATGATTTCTGAGATGGTTTTTTTCCAAAAAAAAATTCGGGAAGTGGACCGGGGACTGACCTATTCAAAAAAACTTTTATGTCCGTCTGTAACGGGTGTTCTCTAAAAGTAAGCGACCGATTGACTTAAAATTTCGTCAGATTGTTTCTGTGATACTTGGGAAGGGTTTCATGAAAGTGGACCGGGGACTGACCTATTCAAAAACAAAACGTATTAAGGGATCGCATTCCTTGATATTCGGTGCATGGGTAGTTTTTTGCTTAGATTAACAGGAAGACTTTTCTACTTTCCGAGAAATGGACCAGGGACTGACCCATTCGAAAAAATCTCATTTATGGTTCGATTTACTTAAAATTCGGTACATACGTGTACATAGGTAGCTTCTTCTCTCCGGGAAGTGGACCGTGGACTTGCCTTTTCAAAAAGTCGGACTATTCCTCTCTGGGGGAAGTGGACTAATGTCAATAGCAAAACCAAAAATTTTGTATTCCCCATGTAAATAAAGTCATGATAAAAAGATATTCCATTAATGATTTTTTATACATTCAATGAGTAAGTGCGACAGCAAAGGGCTGCAGGATACAGCTAGTTAAGGTATAAAAACCTCTTCAACCTCAATATCTCAAAGTTATTAAACCCCCTAATACAATTCCTATATGAGCGATAGAAGACTAAGCAATGATTGTCGTAAACAAACTAAACTAATCAAAACACCTTCAATTAATCTAATACTTACTCAAATATAATTATATTTTAATTCAATCAATTGTCAAAATCTAAATACTCGTGGGTATGGATTCCATCTAATTTTAAAATAATTCCTGCTAAAATTATTGACCCAGAAACAGGAGCTTCTAGATAAGCTTTTGGTAATCATAAATGAACTAAAAATATAGGTATTTTAACTAAAAAAGCTAAAATTATTGATAAATATAATAAATCATAATTAAATTAATAATGTGATAACAAATAGAAATTTATTGTGCTTGAATTTATGTATAAAAAAACATACCTACTAATAAAGGTAAAGAAACTAATAAAGTATAAAATAATAAATAAACTCCAGCATGCAGTCGTTCAGGTTGATACCATCAACATAAAATTAAAATTAAAGTAGGAATTAATCTTCTATCAAAAAACAAATAAAATATAAATAAATTGTTCTTCTAAATGTTAAAACCAAAAAAAAAATTAAAAGAAAAAATTAAAAAAAAAAAAATTTTTATAATTATTATATTTATTTACAGACTCACTAGCAGCAATTATTAAATTAATCCATAAGATAAAACATTAAATCCTATAAAATAAGAAACACTTACAAAATAATTTGAAAAAAAAAAAAACTATTAAAATAAAAACAAATGTGATAACCAATTATAAATTATGATCCACTAAAAATAAACCCTGTAGTATAAAACAAATTAATTATAACATTAAAAAATATTAAATGATTGAAAATAATCATTTCCATGTGTCCGAATTACTGAAACTAAAATTGAAATTCCTAAAGGACCTTCACTTACTCTAAATGTCAAGAATATTCCAATAAAAAATTTTAAATAGTCCATTAAATTTCGGTCGGTTATTCAAATATTGTTCAGTATTGTAGTATACAAGACTTTGTTGGTTAATATTATATGTATTTTAACGTCTGTGATAGTATAGAAGTTTGTTGCTCTCGTATACGATATTACTACTTTTCTTTGAGTAGTAGCAGTACTCTCTTTGGTTTCAATAGGTAGTTTTATATGAGATCATTATCTACGTATTACATTCCATAGATGAAACGTTCAAAAGATTTGATTACGAATATTTTGCATTCTTGGTACAGACACTGGTTCGAAAATCTTTATTTCCTCGCCACTTGCAGTGAAGATTTTAAGTGCTACATTTTTTAAATGAATAATGTCTCCTATATCAATAAACTTAATTCTGTACTTCTCTTGTAAACAGATAGCTATAGCTGTACTAACAGTTCGTTGGTGCTATTCAAATTTTTTCCTTTGTTAACTAGTCTGATGAAGTTGTAGCCTCGGAAATTAATATTGTGTTTTTGACTGAGTTTATTATCTGCTATTAAGATTATGTCAGGCTTATAATTTTTTAGAAACAAGTTAAAATAATGCATTTTATGTCGTGAAATTAAAAAATTTACATTTAGGTACATGCACTTGAGAGATTTATTACTCATGATTAATTCTTAGCCCGGTAAATAAACTGAAAAGAGCTATTGACTTTTCATCATTTCTTAATTGTCTGTAGGTGTCTGTGAAGGATGCTATCTTTTTCATGCAGCCAGATAGATTATTTTGAAATAGTCTCACGCATTCGTTCTCTATAGTTTGAAACAGTTTTACATCAGAATTCGTGTACATTTTCGTAGTTTTAGGCTTTGCTTTGTACTTTAGGACATTTTTTTTTAGCTATTTTGTATAATTGAAGCATAAAAAAGAGACTCACCACCAGTGGCAGTACTTTTGTAGGTACTTATTTAATAATGGTTTAACCTGATTACGTAAATTATTGCGCTCGTTACTGCGTTTAATTAATTCAACCCGCTAAGGACATTTCGAAGAGTTTGCCGGGTCCCCTTTGATTTTACAATTGACACAACTAACTGGAATATCTACATTTTTAACAAGCTGTTCGGTTTCAGGGTCGCTAAATACATGTTCTTTGCTATTATTTTCCTTTGATGGAATTTTGCATTCACCTGGATCGTGTTGGGCGACACATTTGACACCTATCGTTGTGTCAGCATAACAATTGCTTGCGAAATATGTGTATCTTTGGCAGTTTTTACATTGAGTGCGTCCAACGAACTGAGCGCTCAGTAAAAATATTCAGTGAGCGGACGCTGAACCTATTGATTAGTTAGCGCTCAGTAAACATGCTCAGTAAGCGCTCACTAAATTTGTGAGCCTAAAATTTGTATGCTACTTGCTGCTGATCGGTCAACTGCTGTTAATCGAAAAAAATTAATCACGAAAATTTCAAAGTATTTCTACTTCAAGTGCTTGTGATGACAATTTACCAGATTTTTTGGGTTGTCAAAAAAATTTATTTCAGCCATCTGCACTAGATAAACAGTTTTTCAAAGAACGGAATTCAAAGGAAGGAAGCAAAAATAGGTATGAAGAAACTCTGCCGCGGTATGTAGATGACCAGTTTGCGGAGCATTTCAGAGTGAATAGAGCAACATTTCAAGTAATACATATGTAATAGCGCAAACGAAAACATGCATAAAATAAAATTACTAAATTACTTCACAATCAGTTGTTAAAGTGGTCGTTTCGGCATTTGAAGTAGCAGTACGTTCATCAAAATGAATCGCTCAGTAAAAGCGCTCACTCAACATGTTTACTGAGCGCTCAGTTCGCTGAACGCTCCTATTGTGTTGGCAACATGGGTTTCAATTTCTCAAATTCCACTTTACAATTAAGTATATATTTTAAATTACAAAACTCAGATAAGTTGGAATTGTGACATTGACTTATTAGCTATCTCTTTTTGATTTATGTTGTAACTGATAAGTGTAGGTGGGTTACCTTTCAATTTACTTATTTTCTTAGCATGTATTGTATAGTTCAACTGTTTTGTTGTTGTCTGAGTATGAATATCAGCAGAGTAAGTTTCTCTCAAAACATTAGGCAGCGAAGGAAAATTCACATCTCTATGGTCAAATTGTTCCATTTCCGCATCATCGGGTAATTCAGGTGCTGTGTCGATATTCGGTTGCGATGAATTTCTCTGAAGACGGTCATTCTCTTTTTGAAGAGTAGTTTTTTCTGAGTTAAGTCATGAAATGCTAGACTTCAGCTCTTATATTTGAGCAGAAAGTGACTACAGCAATACTTGTATTGATCGGTTGTTCTCTACTTCAAGACTCTCCATGCTATCATATTGGTTATTGTGTTGTTTACGTTTCTTAACGTTTATTGTTTTTGCACTTTCTAGGTTGTTAGCGTTTTCAATTGCTTGTTCTAATTTATTAGTTTTCACTGCTTCCCATTTGGTGTCACCATAGGATTTATTTTTCTGTATATTCAATTGTCCAACAACACTTTGCACTGTTGACACTATTGAACTATCAAGATTTTGATTGGTCTAATCTTGGTTCAAAGGTATTCCCAAGACATCGAAGGGGTTATCACTATTATCTTTTAGTTTATTTTAATTTTACTTTTTGTTGTATATATATATATATACTTTTCAAGATTAAGCATCTCTGATTCCCTTCAACGCACGTCTACTCTCGGCAAACGATCAAATTGAACTCAACGATCATGGTCCAAGCATGATGAAGTGTCACAAGCCACTTCAAAGGCTGATATTCATCAAAAGAAGATTATGCTGTCAGTTTGGTGGGATAGGAAGGGTGTGCTATATTTTGAGCTGCTCCCAATTAACCAAACGATTAATTCGGATGCCTTCTGTGAACAACTGGACAAAATGAATACATCCATCAACGAGAAGCGGCCAGAATTGGTCAATCGTAAAGGTGTCATATCTCACCAGGACAAAGCTTAACCGCACACATCTTTGGTCACTCGCCAAAAACTGAGAGAGCTTGGCTGGGAACTGTTGATGCATCCACATACAGCCCTGACCTTGCACCAACAGACTACTACTCTAAATCGCCGGTTTCTTTTGAGGCAACTCAATATATTGAGGTAAAAATGAAAGTATGAGTTTTATATTATATATACGTATAAGCATATTGATATGCGAGCTGATAATAATTACGGTCAATGAAAGAGGATTTTCTTTACCGTCGTTGTGGTCCGTTCTAAATATACTATTTTATTTTTATATGTGCCTTTTATTTGAAGCATTTCTAATGTACGAGTATATTGTGCTGTTTTTCTGGTTGAAGAATTTTTACTTCTTCAAAATTGGGAGAATGGCCGCTGGCTGCACATTTTTTAAACTTTTAAGCCGCGATTTATAATTTTTAGAGAAATTTATATACCGAAATTTTAATGCGCCATTATTTTTTTTTTAGAATTTAGTTTAATCTTTTTTATTGTTGTGTGCTCCAGTACAATATGGACTCCCTGCTTTATGTATTGTACCTCGTTTATATGTGGAGTAGTGATTGCTAATTTTTTTATATATGTATATAATTGGCGCTTTGTAACCGCTGAAGCGATTTTCGGCGAGCACCTCCTCCAATTTTTGGTTTTGCGTCTTGATGTTTTCCCAACAAATGGTGGGACCTACAGTTTATACTAAGCCGAACTCCGATCGGCTCATGGTTTTTTATGAGGAGCCTTTATTTCATGTCAGAAATACACTCGGAGGGGTTGACATTCCCTGCCGAGGGGCAACCGCAATTAGAAAATTTAACTTAATTTTTTATTTAAATTAATTTTTTATAACTTTTTTGACCCCAAGCCTTCCGAATGGCAGTACGCATTGCTTACCACTCGGCTAACGCGGCCGCGGTAATTTTATTTAAATATATATATATTTTGTAACTTGTAGGTGTAAATGCATATTTGTCCATTTGTGGGTAAGCATTTTTTCTGCTTTTTCACTTTTTTTTTATTGGTAAGTATTTACGTTTTTAGGAAGGTAAGTATGTACATATACACGTATATTTTGTAGGTTTTTATTTTTGTGCTCAAATATGTAGGTTTTTAATTTATGTTCATGTTTTTCCCACTTCTTTTAATCTATGTATGTAAAGTTCCAAGTAGAGGAACTTTTTTCAATAGCTTTTTTTGGCAGATCTCCCGTGAGTTGTGCCAAGCTGTCATGTTATTTTTGTTCAGTATTGTTAGGCATTTCATCATGGAGAGAGTAAGGCCTGAACAACGACAACAAAACGTTCAACCTTATTAAGAAAATTCATGTTTTGTAACGAATATGTTTCGCGTGCTTCGCTCAACTTATGACCAACATATTCGGCCTACTACTCGCAACACCATCACAATATCACAAGGCTTAGCATTCATTATTGGATAATATTCGACCGAACAGACTACGTCCATCGAGCATCGATGTAAATATAGCGGCCGTAGATGAGAGTGTAAACGAAGACCGTGGTGAGTCGATTCGGCGCCGTTCGCAGCATCTCGGGCTGACGTATGGAACGCCTTGGCGTATTTTACGTAAATCTTAAATTGAAAGCATACAAAATTCAGTTTGTGCAAGAAATGAAGCCGCTTTTGGGGTCTTGAAAAGTTCCAAGAAGATCCGACGTTTTCGAGTCAAATTTTGTTTAGCGGTAAGGACCATTTCTGCCTCAATGGGTATGTAAACAAGCAGAATTGCCGCACTTGGGACGAAGAGCGACCTGAAAGGATTCAAGAGCTGCCATTTTATCCAGAAAAATTTATGGTTTGGTGTGGTTTGTGAGCCGGTGGAATCATCTTCCAGTTGACCAGTGGACATGTCGTATGAGCAACATTTAGTCATCGAAGGAAAATTTAAAAATATTAAATTTAAATATATATTTCAATAAGTGTTGAATGTCCTTTTTTAACTACTCCCACAGATCCAAAAATCGTTGAAATAAGATATTTTTGGCGAAAAACAATAAATTCTTCAAAAAAAAAATTATTTTTAGTTGAACTTTGACCTTGAATAACTTTGACTCTAGTGATTTTTTTGCAAAACTTCAGAGAAAGTTTTTGTAGAACGTTCAATTTCCTACAAAAATAATTCGATGCCGCAGCATTGTATCAACTGGCTTCGCAAAGAAAAAATTAATAGCAAAAAGTACGAAAACTCCATGTTATTTACACGGGAAATGAATCGTCTTTGCGGCACGGTTTATTATCAATATTAAGAGCTCATATGAGTTTCATAATTTTTTTTAGGGCATTTACTAAAAAGTTAAGGGGCGCTGCAGAGTCAAAAATCAATTTGGGAAATAACGGACACCCTAATGTATATAGTCATTAAATATAAAAGAAAACTGTATACTTAACCGCTGAAAAAGAGCTAAAAATAAGCGCGTTTTCTTCATACGGCAAGTTGTATCTCTGGAAAAGAACTAAATAAATATAAGGAGGAAAAACGCAACATACTTTCCCGCTTTATATGCACGTACATATGCATCAAGACTGCATCGTAACGATAAATTTCACCTTAATCGAAGAACTTCTATTGTTTCGGTTGAAACATTTGGAAATATTAACTTTAAAGCAGTTATCAAAATAAATTTCGTTTTTACTCGAAACCAAAAACTATTGTTAATGTTAAATCTTTAACAGATAATATTAAAAGTTAAAATGCTGTACGTGCTGTTGAATAATAGCAAGCGGTTTCAACGTTAACAATTTCACTTCGTTGAACTAATTTTTCTGTTTAGCGAAACGGAATGATATAATTGTTTGTTGAGCATCTCTCATCCATTTCGAGGTTCCCTACTTTTTTAAAGAAAAACACAGAAAATTCATATTTAAAGGGAGGTGTTTATTATCATTCAAAAGAACATTCTTTGGCATTTATTTTTTGAGGATTATCTCTTTCAAATGTTGGCCGCGGCTACGTCCCAGATGCTCCATTCGTTGAGTCCAATTTACGATGACTCGTTCCAACATGCGGACTGGTAACTGGCGAATGACACGCGTGATGTGAAGATAGACTTTTGACTTTACATATTCCCACAGGAAAAAATCTAACGGTGTGATATTACAAGATCTTGGTGGTTAGTCGAGCGGCCCAAATCGTGAAATTATCTGGTCATTGAAGTGTTCTCCAATCTCAATAAATTCATTGATTGATGCGATGTGTGAGTGGAGTCGCCGTCTTGTTGAAACAAAATGTCACCGGGATCACGAGCTTCAATTTTTGGTATCATATAGTCACCAGCATAATTTTTGAAAAAATGTGGACCGATGATTCCACCGGCTCACAAACCACACCAAACCATAAATTTTTCTGGATAAAATGGCAGCTCTTGAATCCTTTCAGGTCGCTCTTCGTCCCAAGTGCGGCAATTCTGCTTGTTTACATACCCATTGAGGCAGAAATGGTCCTTACCGCTAAACAAAATTTGACTCGAAAACGTCGGATCTTCTTGGAACTTTTCAAGACCCCAAAAGCGGCTTCATTTCTTGCACAAACTGAATTTTGTATGCTTTCAATTTAAGATTTACGTAAAATACGCCAAGGCGTTCCATACGTCAGCCCGAGATGCTGCGAACGGCGCCGAATCGACTCACCACGGTCTTCGTTTACATTCTCATCTACGGCCGCTATATTTACATCGATGCTCGATGGACGTAGTCTGTTCGGTCGAATATTATCCAATAATGAATGCTAAGCCTTGTGATATTGTGATGGTGTTGCGAGTAGTAGGCCGAATATGTTGGTCATAAGTTGAGCGAAGCACGCGAAACATATTCGTTACAAAACATGAATTTTCTTAATAAGGTTGAACGTTTTGTTGTCGTTGTTCAGGCCTTACTCTCTCCATGATGAAATGCCTAACAATACTGAACAAAAATAACATGACAGCTTGGCACAACTCACGGGAGATCTGCCAAAAAAAGCTATTGAAAAAAGTTCCTCTACTTGGAACTTTACATACATAGATTAAAAGAAGTGGGAAAAACATGAACATAAATTAAAAACCTACATATTTGAGCACAAAAATAAAAACCTACAAAATATACGTGTATATGTACATACTTACCTTCCTAAAAACGTAAATACTTACCAATAAAAAAAAAGTGAAAAAGCAGAAAAAATGCTTACCCACAAATGGACAAATATGCATTTACACCTACAAGTTACAAAATATATATATATTTAAATAAAATTACCGCGGCCGCGGTAGCCGAGTGGTAAGCAATGCGTACTGCCATTCGGAAGGCTTGGGGTCAAAAAAGTTATAAAAAATTAATTTAAATAAAAAATTAAGTTAAATTTTCTAATTGCGGTTGCCCCTCGGCAGGGAATGTCAACCCCTCCGAGTGTATTTCTGACATGAAATAAAGGCTCCTCATAAAAAACCATGAGCCGTTCGGAGTTCGGCTTAGTATAAACTGTAGGTCCCACCATTTGTTGGAAAAACATCAAGACGCAAAACCAAAAATTGGAGGAGGTGCTCGCCGAAAATCGCTTCAGCGGTTACAAAGCGCCAATTATATACATATATAAAAAAATTAGCAATTACTACTCCACATATAAACGAGGTACAATACATAAAGCAGGGAGTCCATTTTGTACTGGAGCACACAACAATAAAAAAGATTAAACTAAATTCTAAAAAAAAAAATAATGGCGCATTAAAATTTCGGTATATAAATTTCTCTAAAAATTATACATCGCGGCTTAAAAGTTTAAAAAATGTGCAGCCAGCGGCCATTCTCCCAATTTTGAAGAAGTAAAAATTCTTCAACCAGAAAAACAGCACAATATACTCGTACATTAGAAATGCTTCAAATAAAAGGCACATATAAAAATAAAATAGTATATTTAGAACGGACCACAACGACGGTAAAGAAAATCCTCTTTCATTGACCGTAATTATTATCAGCTCGCATATCAATATGCTTATACGTATATATAATATAAAACTCATACTTTCATTTTTACCTCAATATATTGAGTTGCCTCAAAAGAAACCGGCGATTTAGAGTAGTAGTCTGTTGGTGCAAGGTCAGGGCTGTATGGTGGATGCATCAACAGTTCCCAGCCAAGCTCTCTCAGTTTTTGGCGAGTGACCAAAGATGTGTGCGGTTAAGCTTTGTCCTGGTGAGATATGACACCTTTACGATTGACCAATTCTGGCCGCTTCTCGTTGATGGATGTATTCATTTTGTCCAGTTGTTCACAGAAGGCATCCGAATTAATCGTTTGGTTAATTGGGAGCAGCTCAAAAAATAGCACAACCCTTCCAATCCCACCAAACTGACAGCATAATCTTCTTTTGATGAATATCAGCCTTTGAAGTGGCTTGTGACACTTCATCATGCTTGGACCATGATCGTTGAGTTCAATTTGATCGTTTGCCGAGAGTAGACGTGCGTTGAAGGGAATCAGAGATGCTTAATCTTGAAAAGTATATATATATATATACAACAAAAAGTAAAATTAAAATAAACTAAAAGATAATAGTGATAACCCCTTCGATGTCTTGGGAATACCTTTGAACCAAGATTAGACCAATCAAAATCTTGATAGTTCAATAGTGTCAACAGTGCAAAGTGTTGTTGGACAATTGAATATACAGAAAAATAAATCCTATGGTGACACCAAATGGGAAGCAGTGAAAACTAATAAATTAGAACAAGCAATTGAAAACGCTAACAACCTAGAAAGTGCAAAAACAATAAACGTTAAGAAACGTAAACAACACAATAACCAATATGATAGCATGGAGAGTCTTGAAGTAGAGAACAACCGATCAATACAAGTATTGCTGTAGTCACTTTCTGCTCAAATATAAGAGCTGAAGTCTAGCATTTCATGACTTAACTCAGAAAAAACTACTCTTCAAAAAGAGAATGACCGTCTTCAGAGAAATTCATCGCAACCGAATATCGACACAGCACCTGAATTACCCGATGATGCGGAAATGGAACAATTTGACCATAGAGATGTGAATTTTCCTTCGCTGCCTAATGTTTTGAGAGAAACTTACTCTTCTGATATTCATACTCAGGCAACAACAAAACAGTTGAACTATACAATACATGCTAAGAAAATAAGTAAATTGAAAGGTAACCCACCTACGAAAACTCCATGTTATTTACACGGGAAATGAATCGTCTTTGCGGCACGGTTTATTATCAATATTAAGAGTTCATATGAGTTTCCTAATTTTTTTTAGGGCATTTACTAAAAATTTAAGGGGCGCTGCAGAGTCAAAAATCAATTTGGGAAATAACGGACACCCTAATATACATGTCTTGTGTTTTTTTTTGTGCCTGCACGTGAACTTCACATATATAAGTAAAATTCGACTCTCGATCGTTATCACTTTGATCGCAATTAGGGAAATCGTTTCCTTTTTCGCCACTTGATTTAATTTTGTTTGTTTCTTTAGTTCATTTTGTGATGCCGAGATGTTTAATTTTCACTAGTAAATTAATTTATAGATATATTCCTTTGTAAAGGAAAACGGTTTTTAATTTTTCTCTGTAGTTTAATAATTTACATTTTTAATTTGCAAAGTTTAAGGTTTAGTGAGCTATTTACTTTAGATAAATTATGAAACTGATGAGAATGGGGTTGCAGGTAACTATGAAAAGGTAGGTAAGGAGTGGGAGTAGGATGAGGTATTGTAACGGAGTTTTCCACTTTGCTGGGGTTAGCTCAGCCTTGCCAAGGTTATCCTAAAATAACAACACGCTATTTTACGCTATAACAAATTTATTATTATTATTAAATCGTAATGTTATATAAATATATATATATAATCTCCAATATTTTACCACAACTATTACTACTTCTCGTATGGGCTGTGGAGGTGAAAACCCTCATTATTTACATATATTTATATGTATGTACATACACATATGTACATATTTTCAACTTTAAATTACTTTTATATGTACATACACATATATTTTCTAGTGTTGTTGCAAGGGCTTCAACATCTAGTATTTTGGGGTCCTTACACTCTCATCTAGCTTGCCGCAGAGAAACTCACCGTCATCAGACCCGTTCGCGTCATCCGGACGCAGTAGCTGCGACCCTCAATGTTGCGCCTAAATGATCGTCTCATCCGTCGTTGCTGTGATTGTTACGCGTGTGCCTCAATATCGCTTTTCAAAGTCTAGGGTAGATATTCGGTTCGTGGAGCTTATTTTTTTCTGTTGACTTCGTTTCTCGTGTAACCCTCTGCGGTTCAGCTTCTCCTTGCGCTGCCGTGCTATGCCTGACTTTATTTGCGAGTGTCGTAAGAACACATTCGTTAGGTTGTTCCGCTTTCTCTGATTGGTCGGCCTGTCGTTTCGCCTAATTTCCCTTTTTATGACGATGTTGCACGCCCTTGGAAACTTCTCAATCCTCTCTAGGTTGTAAACTTTGATGATGGGATGAGTGGACTTGAACTTACTGTGATCCTGCGATGATCCAGTTCTTCTGCTAGCTTGGTTGTACATCAAGTAACCTCCTTTCAATCATCACTTCGTCGACCAGGTCTGGTAGGACTAGCAACTCATTCTTGTGGACTTCATCTCCCAGTTTCACTTCTGTTTCTGCGGCTTGTACTATTTCTCTCGTTCGGTCATCACCCATCACTACTCGTACCTTTATTTGCTTTGTTTTTCCTCCAACTCTTCTCGCCAGCTCACTACTCACAAGACATCTCTTTGCGCCCTGCGCCGATCGCTGCTATGGAGGCATCACCATTCACGGTTACCCTGGTCAAAATCCGGCGCTGCGTTTGCCTAAGTGCTGTTGATGTCTTCGAGGTGTTCTGAACTCCACCTCTTGTGACTGATGCAAGTCTCTGGTTGCACATCTCCAGCTTCTGGCAGCAATCACTCGTGTGTATGCCGCAACGTCCGTATTTTCCAAACCGTCTGCATGCTGTTAGGTGGTTTACGTACTTGTCCTGTGACCTCAGTGGATGGTCTGTTATTTGTTGTTCTGATCGGCGTTCTGCCCTAATTACCACACCTCGGTTCTGGTCCGCACGTAGGTATTGGTAGCGCACTTCTTCCTCTCGATACACGTGGGGTCCTACTACTGCTTTTGACCTCCTCACCTCTCCTCGTCCTTCGGTGTTATGGGAGTACCTGTGGTCTCCTGCCTGCTCCTCACCTGCGCTTATGAACTACGTTCTTCTTCTCGTCTGGGCACAAGCGATCTTACTATTGTGTCCAACCTTCTCTGCTCGATTCGTCTCTCTTCTATATGTATACATATATGGATCACGATCTTCTCGTTGTCGTGGTGCAAACGGCTCTGCTATTGGCCTTAACGGCTCTCTCTCTCGAGGAGAATGCTCTCGAAATCTTTTAAACGAAGTCTAGGAACTCCGCGAGCCCAAGAAGAACTTCAGGAAGTCACTTTTGAAAGCGTCCAATACCTGCCAATGTCGATTATTGTTCTGGAGCCGCAGTAGTTCTGGTAATGCTCGTTGGATCGAATTACGGTTGATGTCGTAGCCGTCCGCTAACTCTTCCACTCGCTCGATAAATCCTAGAGGGTCTTTATCGCCGTCGTAGCGGAATCCCCATTTATATACTCGGTCCATAATGTTAGCATACGATGATGCCTCTTCGCGCAGCATGCCGCTCGCTCCTTCGCTGTATGTCTCTGGTAAGGGAGAGTCGACGCCTTCTCTCGGTGTCGCTGGATTTAGTGTTATGGTTGACCGAGCATATCAAAGGGCCAGCTCCGTCACGCATCTTTGGACGCCTTCTCCCTCACTCTGTTTTAGATGAAGCTCGCAAAGCGTTTGCGCAGCTCCTCCACTGTTCCGTGGTCTTCGAACCCGAACTCTCTGCATACCCATGTCACCTTGATCATCGCTGCCTCGTCATCGCGCCTGATGTAACGGCGTTTTCCACTTGGCTGGGGTCTGGAGATGGTTTTCCCCAAAAAAAAATCGGGAAGTCGACTGGGGACTGCCCTATTCAAAAAACTCTTATGTTCCCCGGAACTAGTGTGACTTGAACTTTCGTCAATTGTTTCTGTGACACTTGGAAAGAGTTTTACGAAAAAATTTTAACGGAAAGTGGACCTGGGCTTGACCTATTCGAAAAAATCTTATTTATGGTTCTATTTACTAAAAATTCGGTACATACGTGTATGTGGCCTCTTGCTTAGATTAACAGGAAGACTGCAATTCTCTCCGAGAAGTGAGCAGGGGACTGACCTATTCGAAAAAATCTTATCACACTTCTCTCCGGAAAGTGGACCAGGTCCTGACCTATTCGAAAAAAGTTTATTATTGGTCCATTTCCTTGAAATTTGGTACAAAGATGGCTTTTTGCTTAGATTAACAGGCAGACTATACTTCTCAACGGGAAGAGGACCAGTGACGGACTAATTCAAAAAAATTATTGTTCGATTTACTCAAAACTCGGTGCCTAGGTGTCTTTTTGCTTAAGTTAACAGGAAGGTTCCACTTCTCTCCGGAGAGTGGACCAGGGGCGGACCTATTCGAAAAAAGTATATTATTTTTTCCATTTCCTTGAAATTTGGTACATAGGTGGCTTCTTGCTTAGATTAACAAGGCGACTTCACTTCTCTCCGGGAAGTGAACCGGGGACTGACTTATTACAAAAAAAACTTATTTATTGATCGCATTAATGGAAACTCGGTACACAGTTGTTTTTTTGTTTAGATTAACAGGAAGACTACACTTCTCTCCGGAAAGTGGACCAGGGGCTGTCATATTCGAAAACATCTTATTTAAGGTTCGATTTAGTTGCAATTTGGTGAACAGGTTGGTTCTTGATTATGTAGATGAGCAGAAAAGCTTTTCTTCCCTCCGGGATATGGAACTGGAACTCTCCTATTCAAAGAGTCGGAGTATTTCTCTCTCCAGGACCAAAGTTAATGGTTAAACTAAAAATGTTGCATTCCCACAAGTATTGAGGAAATAATGTTATGATAAAAAGTTATGATTAAATTTCCATACATTCAATGAGTACATGCGACAGCGAAACGTACCAGGGTACAGCTAGTATATATAAATATATATATGATATATATATATATAGGTATATAATTGGCGCTTTGTCACCGCTGAAGCGATTTCAAATCTCTAATAGTTGACTATAACAAATACTACTTCTCGTATGGGCTGTGAAGGTAAAACCTCTACTAGCCCTCTTTCCAATGAGGTTAAACCCCTCAGTGGAATATAATTAAGTGTTCGTGAGGTGGAAACTCTCAGGGACACTACATTTGCCGGTAGTGTTGATCCCACGGGCAAGTATACCTATCGACGGCACACGGGCTACTTCAATTTCTTTAAATTTTCCTGGCCTTTTATATAATTCCACGTGCAGGCAGAATGTTATTTTATATGTATACATACCAGGTGTGTTTGTTGAAGTGTGCCGGTTTTACTAGTAGATGTCGCTAGCAATATGTATAAATTTCTATGATTTGGCATGTATGTAATTTTTTCTATTGACATTAACCTACAAAAATACGCAACTCACATTCCGCCAAAATAATAGCGTCATATTTGTTTACCTCAGTGAATATGTCGAGTTTCGTTCCAAGTAAATCGCATTTGCGGCATTCGTTGCTTTTCTGCTCCAGTGATTAGAATATTTGAGACATGGTTTCGTCAATTTAAAAGTGGAGATTTCGATTTGACAGACAATGAACATCCTGGTGCAGCAAAAAAGTTCGAAGACGAGGTATTGCAGGCGTTATTGGATGTTGATCAAACCCAATCGCAACAAAAATTGGCAGAAACACTATATGTGACTCGAGGAGCACTTTGCCAACGTTTAAAAGCCATGGAAAAGATCCAGAAGTATGGAAAATAGGTGCCACACCAGCTGAACGATAGACAAATGGAAAATCGAAAAACCGTTTGTGAAATGCTGCTTCAACGATTCAAAAGGAAATCTTTTCTGCATCGAATTATAACGGGGGACGAAAAAGGGATTTATTTTGAGAACCCGAAGCGAAAAAAATCATGGCTTTTCCCTGGTGAAGCTGGCCTATCGACCACCACGGATCGCTACCGAAAACAAATGATCAATTTGAATCATGCGTTGATCGAAAAACGGTCGGAATGGGTCCGAAGATATGGCAAAGTTATCTCGCAACATGACAACGCGCCGTCTCATACCGCTAAACTGGTGAAAGACACATTAAAAACACTTAGTTGGGAAATATTATTGCACCCGACGTACTCTCCAGACCTCGCCCCGTCCGACTATCACCTTTTCGCATCGATGGGACACTCCCTTGCAGAGCAGTGCTTCGCTAATTTTGAAGAAGTCGAAAAATGGCTCGTCGAATGGTTTGCTTCGAAAGAGAAAGAGTTTGTTTGGAATGGTATCCATAATTTGCCTGAGAGATGGGCGAAATGTGTAAAAACCAATGGTCATTACTTTGAATAAAAAAATTTTGATAATCCTCTGAAAATTAAGTGTTTTCTTTATCGAAAAAACCGGCAAATTTCAACTACGCATACGCATAAAGCGGAATTCTAAAAATTTGTACGCATATACTCGTATGTAATAGCATGTCAGATGTTCATTTATACTTAAAAATATTACATTATTCATATATATATATGTATGTATATATGTATGTACATATTTTCAACTTTAAATTGCTTTTATATGTATAAGGCGTTTTAGCTTCCTTATATTCGGATTTCTTAAATAAATCGAGATTAATTAATTAACTTTTAAGCTTTCTAAAAACACGTCTTTATTCGCTGAAGTACAAAGAAAAAGAGAGAGAGTTATTAATGGCAGTATTGCCAAATCAAGTATGCTTGGGCGGTGCTGCCCAGTTAATGTATTCGCCGTTAGTGAGGTTCACGAACTTGGCCGCCACAACCAGCCCCCCTCCAGTCTGTGTGTTCGTTTATAAACACAGACGATTTGGAAATTTTACTTTTCTTCCGCAGCGTGTTGTGGCCTTTGTCTGAGGGCTGCTCGTCTCAGTGGGAAAAACGTCTACACTCTCCTCGATACAATTGTCGTCGATGAATCCTGCTTTTAACCTGTCGACTGATATTTTCTTCGTTTTGTTTCCGAAATCCAGTGTGTATTACTTTGGATGGCGTTTTACTACTGGATATGGGCCATCGTATGGTTGTTGAAGAGGTGGTCCTACTGCGTCGTTTCTTATAAATACTTGTTTGAATGTATGCAGTTCCTTTTGTACAAATGGTTTTGATTTTGTATGATGTGCTGTTGTCGTCGGACGGATCGCATTCATCATACGTCTGAATTCTCGAATGAATTCGAATTCGTTTGGATTTGGTTTCAACTCGAAGAAGAATTCTGCCGGTAGTCGTAAACTCTTGCCGTAAACCATTTGCGCTGGAGTCGCTTGAATGTCTTCCTTGAACGTTGATCGAAGTCCAAGCATGATTAGTGGTAATTCGTCTGACCAGTTTCGTGTGTCTTTACATTTCAATGCGGCTTTAAGCGTTCGATGAAATCGTTCCACCAATCCATTGGACTGCGCGTGATATGCCGTGGTGCGTAGATGACGTATGACTAATCTGGTACTGAGTTGGTTGAAAATTTGACTTTCAAATTGTCGCCCTTGGTCTGTTGTGATTTTCGAAGGTACGCCGAATCGGGATATCCACGTCTCAATTAGTGTAGTGGCGATGGTTTCGGCTGTTATATTCCTTAATCATTCGACGGTGGTAATGGACCGACAATGTCGACGTTTATGTGATCGAAACGCGATTCTGTTGTGTCGTATTTTTCAATCGTGGTTCTATTGTGTCGATGAATTTTCGATTTTTGGCAAGGAATGCACTCTCTTGTCCCAGCTGCAACGTCGTGATGTATATTTGGCCAGACAAATCTTTCCTTGATGAGCCTCGATGTAGCACGAATGTTTGGATGTGAAATGTTGTGGACGGCATTGAAAATATCTTTGCGGTATGACATCGGAATAAAAGGCTTGCATTTGTTGTTTATTACTTGACAATAAATTTGTTGGTCCGAGTTAATTAAAGGTATTTCAACCAGCGTTATACCAAGTTGGTTATTCCCTTCAATGATGGACTTAAGTTCTGTATCGGCTCGCTGCTTTGATGCAATGACGTCATAGTCGATGGCGTCATGTTGAATTGCGTTTAGTCTTGTTAGAAAATCGGGAACTATATTTTCATTTCCTTTTACGTGCCGTATATCGGTCGTAAATTGGCTGATGTAATGTAAATAACGAAGATGTCTTGGGTCTGCTTTATCAGACTTCTGTTTAAAAGCGAATGTAATCGGTTTGTGGTCGGTGTAAATTATGAATGTTCTGCCTTCGAACTGATCACTGAAATATTTAACGCTTTTGTAAATAGCGAAAAGCTCTCTCGAATAAGTACTCCAGTTACGTTGGGATTCAGTCAATTTTAGCGAAAAAAATCCTAGGGGCTTTGCTTCGTTGTTTTTTATTTGATGTAGAACGCCCCCGATACAATTATCCGATGCGTCGACAGATAGTGTAAGTGGCACGTTTACTTGTGGATGTGCGAGTAGAGTTGCGTTAGCCAACTTTGATTTGAAATCGTTGAATGCAGCGCGTGATTCGTCTG
This sequence comes from Ceratitis rosa, assembly GCA_037013455.1. Classification (NCBI taxonomy): domain Eukaryota; kingdom Metazoa; phylum Arthropoda; class Insecta; order Diptera; family Tephritidae; genus Ceratitis; species Ceratitis rosa. The sequence continues at coordinate 1,256,094 of JAWMAG010000014.1, read as the reverse complement.
TCCACTGAATGACTCGTTTGTCGTTTTTGATGTTGCCTGGTATTAAAGCTTGTAGAATACTTTGAGTATGAGCGGCTCCTTGTATGAACCTTCGATAAAAATTTATCATTGCGACGAAACGTCGTAGATCCTTTGCGATTGTGGGTTACTTGTAGGTCCTTATTGCTTGAACTTTTTCTGGTAGTGGCAATATTCCGTTTGGAGTGACCAAATGGCCAAGATACTTTACAGTAGTTTGGCCGAAAACACATTTTGCGGCATTAATTGTTAGACCATTTTGCTGAAGTCGTTCGAAAACTGTTCTAAGATGTTGTTGATGCTCGGCTTCGTTGCTCGACGCTACGCAGATGTCGTCAAGGTATGGTATGACGAAATCGAGTCCTCTAAGGACGCTATCGATGTGTCGTTGGAATGTTTGGCCGGCGTTACATAAACCAAATGTCATGTAACGAAATTCGAATAGTCCGAAAGGTGTTGTTATGGCTGTTTTTTCGATGTCATCAGGGTGCATAGGTATTTGGTGGTAGGCTCTTTCCAAATCGATCGTTGAGAAAATGGTTTTGTCTGCAAATGTTTGATTAAATGTTTGAATATTTGGAATCGGATATCTATCGTTTTCGGTTATTGCGTTTAATGCCCTGAAATCTCCACAAGGTCTCCACGTTTTGTCTTTTTTGGGAGCCATGTGAAGTGGTGATGCCCATGAACTCTTGGATGGCTGGCAAATACCCCTTGTGATGAGATATTCGAATTCTGCTTTGGCGATCTTCACTGTTTCAGGCGTAAGCCGGCGTGGCTTGGCATGCACTGGTGGACCGTGAGTGATAATATGATGAAATGTGGTGATTTTCGGGATTGGTTTATTTCGTGATGGTGCGAATAGCTCTTTGAATTCGGAGAGCAAGCTTGAGTATTTATGCGAGTCAGTAACGAGTTTGATGCCCACGTTGCTTTCGAATCGGGTTACGCCATTTGCGTGGAGTTTTGTTATTTTATCGATCAGTAGTCGGTTTTTTAAATCTACCAGCAGGTCATAGTGCGTCAAAAAATCCGCCCCAATTATTGGCGTTTTTACGTCAGCTACGCAAAATGTCCATACAAACGGTCGTCGGAGGCCAAGATTTAATTTTATCGTTTTCTGCCCGTATGTTCGTATTTGTGTTCCATTCGCTGCATAAATCGGCTGAGTCACTGACGGGCTGCACTTGAAGTTGGATGGATTCGCTGGAATTACTGAGATGTCCGCACCGGTGTCGATGAGAAATTGTTGGTCGTCAGTGAGGTTTCGGATGAAAAGACGGAGGCTATTGTTACCGTTGCCGAGCTGACAAGTGCCTCTCGTAGCTTGAGCTGGCATTTCTAGTTTTTTTTGGTCATGTTGTGTATCAGCGGCATTGCGGTCAAATTTGCATGGTGGTCTGCATTTGCGAGCGCTTGACCCATATTTGTGGTGATACCAACAAATGTCGTGATTTTCGCGGCTTCTAGAATTTGATCGTGTTGGTGTTTGTCGGCGACGGCTCTCACGATATGGTTGTTTCATTTCACGGATGCTTCGAGTAAGCGCGTCAATTTGACGTTTGATTTCTTCCATTTGACTTGTTTCGATATCGTTGGTTGATCGTGCGGTTGCAGTCAGCTGTGAGTTTTGATGTATTGCATGTAAATATGTATTGCTGCTTCTGGTAGCTTCCATAATGCGGCCAGCCATTGTTGCTGCGTTAATTAAGGTTATGTGCTCGTCTGCAGATAATATCGCTCGTATTTGTTCCGGAAGGTTTCGTAGCCACAACTGCTTCAAGAGTTCGTCTGTTACTGGTGTTGCTGCCGCTCTTGTACGCATCTCGGCCAACAACTGTGACGGCTTACGGTCGCCGAGCGAGAGATCACCAAGTAATTTTGTAAGTTTAGTTTGTGTACTATCAGCAAACTCGTTTATAATCCGAGCCTTTAGACTTTCGTACATTTCGTTTCGTGCTGGTGGATTAAAGCGAAAATCTGCTAGCTTGTACATGACACGTGTGGGTAGTTGTCCGATTATGGTGTAATACCGTTTTTCATCGGAAAGAATTCCTGCTGCTTCGAAGGCTGCTTCGACTTGCCAGAACCATAAGTCCGTATGTTCTGGGAGTTTAACTTTTCCTTGGTCGAGAGTGTCCACACGCGTTGTTAACGCTATCGCTGCGTGAACTGGCTCTAAGTTACCCAGAGGAACAGGTGCGTGATTTTCGTCGTTCATATTTTCTTACCGTTCAGTTTTGATCACGTCGGGGTCACCAGTAAGGCGTTTTAGCTTCCTTATATTCGGATTTCTTAAATAAATCGAGATTAATTAATTAACTTTTAAGCTTTCTAAAAACACGTCTTTATTCGCTGAAGTACAAAGAAAAAGAGAGAGAGTTATTAATGGCAGTATTGCCAAATCAAGTATGCTTGGGCGGTGCTGCCCAGTTAATGTATTCGCCGTTAGTGGGGTTCACGAACTTGGCCGCCACATGTACATACACATATATTTTCTTGTGTTGTTGTAAGGGCTCCAACGTCTTGGATTTTGGGATTATTACAATATATGAGTATAAGGGTAAGTAATTAGTAAGTAAAAATGAGTACAAATATCATATAATTTTAGTTTACATTATATTTAAGTCAGAGAAGTGTAATATATTTGGGGAAGCTTTTGACTTTGAAACAGATTTTATATGGAGCACTTCCTGGTATGGTCTTTGCGATTACTTCGCGATAATTAATTGGAAAGTAAATTGTTGCAAAATGCAAAATACAAAAAAATTGTGTATTTGTGTACTAGCTTTTCATACTTTAACGACGTTGCCGTTCTTAGTTTCGGGATTAGAATATTTTAACAACCAAGTTTCGTTGCGAATATAGAGCATAAACTTGATGATTTAGTGGAATATCCGCAGGGAAGTGTGAATGCACTATATTTCAAACTTTTTCTACCTATCGCAGTCCATTATTTGAAAAATGTCCTCTTGACACCCAAAACTTCCGAACTACGTTACCTATCTTTGCCCTGGAAGCAAGGCTAGAAACGTGTGCAGCTTAGGTTGCTCCAATGGCACTCCACTCAAACACGGTTTCCTAAGATATTTGGTTGTAATCCTTTGATTCACCCTGACCAGCAAAACCTTTGCGTAAGAATTACTCCCCTTGAAGACATGTGTTGAACTATTTTATAGAATGTTAGGATCAACAATGGATCCACTGACTGTAAAAAAAGCAAGTACATAAAAATTTGGTGTAACAGTATTGAAGTACATTTTATTAATTTGTCAGGAATACGTGGTAATGCTTGACGGAACGAAAAATCATTTTAAGAGCTTTTAAATTTATTTTCTTTGAATCTATGTTTATTGTATTTGCTTTAGTAAGATACACTTATTGAACTAAGCCACTACCAAAAAGAGCAGAATCTTGTTTTCTGCTAACCCAGCGTTATCAGAAGAAGTGGACTATAATTTCTGACTATGTGTTGGCGCTTAAACATTACTATTTAGCGGTACCTTGTCTAGGAAGGCTGTTCGGCACACAAAGCGCAATATAAGCAAACAACTTTTATCTCCTTGTCTCCTACTACTTGTTCGCATATCTCATGGAAATATTCAATTATTTGTTTTAAATAAGGACTGAAAACATTTAAAGCTCACATATTTACACGATAATAAACAAATATTCTGAATGGATGCATATATAATATAATTAATGCCTATGTACAGAATTATCTATTTTGCGGTTTCGGCTATAAAAAAACATTTACAAAAATTTGTTTTCATAAAACTTCGCTTTTATTATTATCACCATAACTCTGTATATGCGAAACACTTCATAATTCAAAGTTTTGCAAATTACGATCCGCTCGAGGTAATTTTTGACCAATTTTTGGTACACATTAAACGATTTTCAAGTGCTCAACTGTTAAAAGTTTGATCGTATAAACACGGTCTTTTACGTAGCCCCACAAAAAAAGCCGCACCGCACGATCTCGGTGGCCAGTTGACTTCCCCAAGACGAGAGATTACGGGATCATGTTCTTTAATTGGAGGTCAAAAAAAGTCGGTTATCATACGACCATAATACTCCGTTGTCCTTTTCTAAGAAGTAAGGTCCAATCACACTTCCGGACCGAAGAGTCCACAAGGCAGCAAGCTTTTTGGAGGTTATGACCTCTTTTCAGTTATTTAAGGATTATCGTCAAATGCAACAATATTACTTATATACTTATCCCCCGAGTATGAAACGGACCTCGTCGCCAAAGAAATTCGCCGCACATTCCTTGTTGCTCAAACACTCAATCAACGTACTAATCAAAATAAAACACTTCTAAAAAACCATTTATAAGAATTTTAATTTTAAAGCAAAAATTTCCTACTAGAAACACTGAGGAAACGAGTTCCTACGACGCCGGCCGTAGACCATTGTAGAAACCTACAAGTAGCAGAACTCATATTTTTCACACATAAAAGCTCACTTTTTCACGCACACATATTTAGTTGAATTTAATTGGGTGTGTTGCCGTGCTAAATATTTCTTCGGTAAAAGTTTCGAATTTTTTTTAGCTCATTTGAATGTGACTAAGATTTAAAAAAAAGAAAGGTTTATACTCAACTTTATGTATGTAATGTAAGCATAAGCTTTATTATTAAGGAAGGTTAATATTTAATAATTGTAAGATTAAAGGCATGTATTATATCCCCACTTTTAAAGAAATTTTTTATCGCTTACAACCGTACGTGATGTAACTATTTATTTTTATTTTAAATTTTAATATTGATTTCTATTTCAAAAAATATTTTTGCTGTTTTTTGACCAGATCATAGTTTTTCTACTGTAGGACTGTGCAATGCCGTAGACCTTACCGTGAGTGATCTGAAAAATATTAATTTTTACCATAGAAAGCCTCTCTCTATCTCTCTGCTCTTTTTCTTCTGCTTGCTCATGCATATCATGCATATCCTACGGAATCAACAAGCCGCTAATCACAACAATAAATCTGGAGGTGTTTGATAAACGGTAAAAATTCGATATAATTATCAACATACACACATCACACTGTAATTCGTTGGACCGAAGAATAATAGTAAAAGCAGCTCGCTTTCAAGTTTAATAACTTTGCCAGAGAAACTAACTTTAACTCTTGGGTAAAGTTGAGGCCGACGATATCAAGGCTTTAATCAAATCGGATCGTATCATACCAAATCGGATCGTAGTATACCAAAATCAACCATTCATAATCATTTACGACGTCCTGGACTGGTAAAAAAATATTTAAGTACGACATGAATTGAAAGAAATTCATTTAACAAGCTGCATTAATGCTTGTGATATGCATATTAAACGCAATAAATATGATCCGTTTTTAAAGCAAATCATAACGAGATAAAAAATGGATTGTTTACAATAACCTTAATCGAAAACGATCATGGTGTAAGCATAATGAAGAAAAGAAGATTACCAGGTTAATTCGGATGTCTACTGTGAACAACTAGACAAATTGAATACATCCATCAACGAGAAGCAGCCAGAATTGGTGAATCACAAAGGTGTAATATTCCACCAGAACAATGCTAGACCGCACACATCTTTAGTCAATCGCAAAATACTGAGAGAGCTTGGCGGGGAACTGTTGATGCATCCACCATTAAGCCCTGACCTTGCACCGCCAAACTACCGTTTGTTTCGATCTTTGCAGAACTCATTAAATGGTAAAACTTTCGAAAATGACGAGGTTATAAAGTCGAACTTGGTTCAGTTTTTTTTGTAGATAACGAGCAGAAGTTCTATCCAACAAAATGGAAATTACATAATTTATTAAAGTTCACTATAACATTTTAACAAATGTTTTCTTTTAAAAATCGACGATTTCTTTTGGGGCAACCCAATAGAAAGAGAAAAAAAACATCATGGATATTATTGCTCGTCGATTACTTTCAACCATATGGATGGTACGATTTTGATGTACGGGCTCATCTTTCTCATAGGTAAAAGTTTGTTATTTTTCAAAGTTTTCCCCTTTCTCTATTATAATAATGTTGTGCAAAATTTAGGGTTGTCAGACGTCCTAAATGAATCCGGATGGTCCAAATTTTTCACATCCTGTTCTGATTTCTCAAAATACCTAAAACAGAGCGCTAATTTCCTGAATTTTCATAAAAATGTCCAGATTTGTACTGACTTTGGAATAGCATAATTCGAAACAAAAAGATTATGAATAATTCACTGAAATTAAGTCATCAGTGATATCTTTTCAAGTAACTGAGTCACCCTGTTTTGTTTCGAAATATTTTTATTTTACTCGCTTCAAATGTACTTGCTAATTCATTACAGTAGTTACATATATACTTTTGGAGCATGGGAAGTGTTAGTTGCTTATATATCTTGTTTAAAAATTAATGGAAGACGTTACTAGTTTTTTTACTTAGAATAGCCGCATTCATGCAATTTCTTGTTTTATCGATTCATCGTCATCCACGAAGTCAGGAAATGGTAGTAAAAAAAACCTAAACTTGCAGCATATGCAAATTCCTCTGGTGAGATGCATTACTCGCAAGGGTGAGTTTTCGATAGTAAATGGTGGTTTGACTGACGTGCGTAAGAATTTAAAGAACACAAATCACCTCATACGCCCAAAGGAAGCTCGGGGCAGCCTTTAGTATCCAACATATTTATAAATTGAGATACAAGGTCGAGTACTGCGGAGGCTATCTTCACATATCACACTATAGTGCATAGATATACTGATTTATCTGCGACTTACACTGCCGAGTTTTTTAAATATTTATTTAATGACTCACCTATTGCTCATGATTTTATATAGAAAAAAAATCAACAAAGATATGCACTAACGTTCTCTCTAAGTTTGCAACATATATGATTATTAATGACCTTCAAAGTTTAACTTTAGCTTTAGAAAGGTTTTTTAAAAACTATTGGGTGTACGTATATGCATTAATTAATGCGGTTTTCTAAGAGAGGGCTCTACTAGTATTTTTTCGCGTCGTGTTCATCGGTGGCTATGTTCATTTCAAACGTACTGTCATTTCGCGTCGTTTTCAGTAGATGTCATTTGTTTTAGCGTGAACAACAATTTGTTTAATTTATTTGAAAATGTGTAAATTTGTACCAGATAAAGTGTTTTTGCGGGGAGTTCTTCTTCATTACTTTAACATGAAGAAAAGTGCTACCGAAAGCATGCACTCTTCATATCACCCTTAAAATTTCATATTGGGATCGCGTCACAGCTAAATGATTCTTTAATCGAAAACTGCTATGTTTACATCTGGAAGAAATACAAAAATACTATATGAGATAAAAAATACTGAAAATAAATCCCACATAAAAATCACATGAAATATAATAAATAAGATTAATGAAACTGTAGTGAAAGAAATTAAATTAAATTAAGGGGTAAGGCCAAAGTAAACACCAAAAGAAAGAATTTCTTATGCGGAAGAAAGGCAATACAATTATAATGTTTTATTACTTACTTACTTTACTGGCATAGACACCGCTTACGCGATTATAGCCGAGTTAACAGCATGGCGCCATTCGTTTCTTCTTTTTGTTGTGCGGCGCCAATTGGAAATACCGGGCACAGCCAGGTCCTTCTCAACCTGGTCCTCCCCACGGAGTGGAGGTCTTCCTCTTCTTTTGCTTCCACCGGCATGTTCTGCATCGAAAATCCAAAGCTGGAGTATTCGTATCCATCCGGACCACATGGCCTAGCCAAAGTAGCCACTGCTTCTTGATTCGCTGAACTATGCCAATGACGTCGTATAACTCGTACAGCTCATCGTTCCATCGTCTGCGTCGCCGTTGCCAACTCGAAGAGGACCATAAATCTTACGCAAAACTTTTCTCCCGAAAACCCCTAGCGCCGACTCATCAAATGTTGTCATCGTCCATGCTTCCGCACCATATAGCAAAACGGGAACAATGAGAGACTTGTAGAATTTGTCGTTCGTCGGGAGAGGACTTTACTTTTCAATTGCCTACTTAGTCCAAAATATGTTATGTTATGACTGTCAACAGTAACATGAGAGCGAAGTCGCAAACACGATGACTGTTTGTTTGATGACAGGAGATATTTCGTCTTGCCCTCGTTCATTACCAGACCCATATCTTTCGCTTCCTTATCCAGTCTGAAGAAAGTACTCACGCCGCGGTTGTTGAGGCCAATAATGTCGATATCATAGGCGTACGCCAGCAGCTGTACACTCTTATAGACGATTGTCCCTTCTCTATTCAACTCTGCTGCTCGTATTATTTTCTCTAGCATTAAATTAAAAAGTCACACGATAAGCAATCAACTTGTCTGAAACCTCGTTTGGTATCGAACGGCTCGGAGAGGTCCTTCCCGATCCTGACGGAGCTTTTAGTGTTGCTTAACGTCAGTTTACATAGCCGTATAAGCATTGCGGGGTTACCAAATTCAGACATAGCTGCTATTCGCGCTGTCGAAGGCGGATTTAAAATCGACGAAGAGGCAGTGGGGGTTGATTCCCTTTTCACGGTCATTTCCAAGATTTGGCGCATGGTGAATATCTGGTCAACGGTTGACTTACCAGGTCTAAAGCCACACTGATAAGGTCCACTCAGTTTGTTGATAGTGGGCTTTAGTATATCACACAATACGCTCGACAGGACCTTATAGTCGATATAATTGGCGCAGACTGTGTGGTCCCCTTTTTTATAGGGTGGGCAGAACACACTTAGATTCCAATTGTCAGCTCTTCACCGCCATGTTCGAATAGTTCTGCCGGTAGGCCGTCAGCTCCAGCCGATCTGTTGTTTTTAAAGCGATCGATTGCTATTCGAACTTCTTCATGGTCTGGTAATGGAACGTCTTTTCCATCGTCGTCGATTGGGGTTTCGGGTTCATTATCTCCGGTTACTCCATTTTCACTGCTATTCAGCAGGCTGGAGAAGTGTTCCCTCCATAAATTTAATTAACTCTGGGCATCTGTCACTGGCTCACCTCCCTGGGTCCTACAAGAGTTTGCTCCGGTCTTGAAACTTTCTGTAAGTCGCCGTATCTTTTTGTAGAATTTTCTAGCGTTACCCTTGTCGGCCACCTTCTCAAGATCCTCGTACTCACGCATCTCGGCCTCGTTCTTTTTTTTTTGTCTGCAGACGCATCTTACTTCCCTCTTCAGTTCTCGGTATCTATCCCACTCCGCACGTGTTGTGGTCGATCACAAGGTTGCGAGGTAGGCAGCCTGTTTTTTCTCCACTGCGACACGGCAGTCCTCAAGATACCAGTTGTTTTTGCGACCTTTACGAAATCCAATAGTTTCGTTTGCAGCTGTACGTAGGGAGCTTGAAATGCCGTCCCACCGCTCTCGTATACCGAGTTGCTGATGGGTGCTCTCAGTGAGCAGGAGTGAAAATCATTCGGCAGTCTGTTGTGATTGCAGCTTTTCGACGTCGAACTTTCCTTGTGCTTGTTGATGGACGTTCTTTGATACACAGAGGTGTGTGCGTATCTTCGCTGCTACAAGATAGTGATCTGAGTCGATGTTAGGACTTCGTAAAGTACGCACTTCTAAACCACTGGAGACATGTCTTCCATCTATCACAACTTGATCGATCTGGTTTTGTGTTTTTCGATCAGGGGACAGCCAAGTGGCTTGATGTATTTTTTTGTGCTGGAATCTAGTACTACAGACCATATTTTGGGCCCCGGTGAAGTCGCTCAGCTCTCTCCCACCACAAATCCGACACAAAATTTGCGCCCCTTTATATGGTCGCTGTAGTAAATGTCACAAGGACCTACTCGCTTTCGCCCTTGTCTCGTTCATCGCACTTCTTGGACGGCGGTGATGTCAGCCTTTATTGTTACGAGGACATCAACCAGCTGGGCAGCGGCACCTTCCCAATAAAGGGACCGGAAATTCCAGGTGAATTCCCTCAAATCGTCATCCTTAATTCATTTGCGGGGGTCGTCAATAGAAAGAAAGCGAGTCAGAGGAATCAATGTTGGGGAAATGTGTATTAAAATCGTTACACAAAAATCTAAAAGGGCCGTGCATTTCAAAGTTTTTTTTTGCATGAGCCCAATGAAAGGGGCCTAAAGTGTCTAGATGATCTTAAAGGGATGGTGAAGTTAAGCTCGCTAAGTACAATAGGTATGGGCTATTGATAGCACCTCTTATCAATTTAGTTAAAAATAAAACTCCAAGCATCTTTCTACGACAGATACGATGGTAGGCAGATTAATGAGCCGTAAACAACTTTTGTAAGAAGGCAGTTTAAATTTCTTAACGCGAATAATTGGAAATGCTTTTGTACAGATTCCAATTTATCACTATACAATGGATAGTGCGGACTCCATACAACTGAGCCATATTCCAAAATGGGCCTAACAAGAGAGGTAAAGAGTAATTTGGTATTGTATGGGTCCTTGAACTCCTTGGCCCAACGTTTAACGAAAACTAAAACTCCTTTTGCTTTATTAGCACAAGCATTTATATGATTTCTAAAATCTAGCTTAGGGTCCATTGTGACACCTAATGAAGTCAGTAACTTGTTCAACACTGTGATTATGTATCATATAGGTAAAGGATTGGAAAGATTTTCTGGAGAAGCACATATATTTGCACTTATTTAAACTTTAGGGACATACAGTTCGCATCGCACCACCTAACTTAATTATTTAGGTCAAGTTGCAAAAGCTCTCTATCTTCAATAGAATGAACTGATTTAAAGAGCTTGACATCATCTGCATACATGAGTATTTTAGAATGAAGAACAACATTTGGAAGGTCATTGATGAATATAAGGAAGAGTAAGGGACCGAGGTGACTGCCTTGAGGAACACCAGATGTTACTGCTATTTCACAATTTTTAAAAATTACTTTTTGTTTTCTACCAATCAAGTACGATGAAATCCACTTGAGAAAGGAAAGTGGAAACTAAATTTTGCTTTAATGAAGCATTGAATATGTTCGTCAGCACAAAATTTAAGTACACTAGAAGTGATATTATCGCATGTGAATGAGCTCTCAAGGGCACTAAGATGGTGATAAACAACATCAGCGGATATATGTGGTAGTTTTACGCAATCAAAAGAAGACATTAAGTAAGGGCCAAAGAATGGCTGCAGGGTTGAATTTGTGTTCGACACATAATTAAATTCGAAAAAGTCTGCGAACATATCTGCGATTCTGTGACAATCGTTAGAGACTTCATCATTCATTTTCATAGATGGTGGAAACCCAAAAGTCTTACGTTTCGAATTAACAAAACTATAGAATGACTTCGGATTCGTAGTGATGTTATTCTGAATTCTTGTCATATACTTCTTGTAACACGACTTATTCAAAATATTATACTTTTGTCTTACTACGGAATAAGCAACATAATCAGAAATTGTGCCGGACCTTTTATAGAGCTTGAATAATCTAGTCTGCTTATTTTTCAAGCTATTTAATTCTTTATTAAACCATAAAGCATTTTAACACGGATCGGCTTATTTGTAATAGGAGAAAATTTTCTGAAGGCAGAATGTAAAACACTTGTGAAGTGAAGAACGCTTTCTTCCACATTTCCGTCATACATTGGCCAGGAAGTTGTAGACAGCGCATTTCTAAGATTAATATAATTTGCCTCTTTAAATAAAAAACGAGAAATTTTCGATTTTGAAGTAGATAATGGATAACTAAGATTAAAGGGAACATCAAAGATAACGCGAGAGATGGATAATTACCATCTTCGGTCATAACGAAAGCATCACAGCGACTTAAAGAAAAAGATGAAACGTCATCCAAAAATATTAGATCCAAAGTCTTTCCAAACTTATTTTGGATCATATTAATTTGAAAAAGGCCTAGATCAGATAGCTCATTTAGGAAATCATGAGCATTATCGAGTTGAGCTAGGTACTAGTAAACCGTCATTAAAATTCCATGATACACAGAATAAATTGAAGTCGCCTATCACAACAACATTGTCAGATGTTTTAGTAATGGAAAATTCTGATTTTAATCTTGACGACTGGAAAGCGTAAGTAGAAAAGTCAGAATTTGGCGGGATATAACTGGCAACAATATAAATATTTTTATTAACTAAACGTTTTTTAACACAAAGAAATTCCATCGCTTTCGATTTCGCAAAATGAATTTCTTCCACAACAAGGTCAGTTTGAACACCAATAAGTACTCCACCACCAATTTTATTTAAACGATCATCTCTAAAAACTTCAAAGTTGTTCCCAAAGATTTCAGAGTTGAAGACATTTGGTTTAAGGAGAAAACCAAGACTTTATAGTCGCAGTTTAAGCTGTACCATATAAGTCTTTCAGCTTAGTGTTCAAACTTCTTACGTATTGATAGTAAATATTCAAGTTATTATCTGTTAACAGTTTTTTGGCTCAGAGGAGGCTACAGGTAATTGAGCAAGATTGTTTTTAATTTTTCTTTGCTTTAAATCAAACTCTCGAACAAAAACACCATGCGGCCAAAAAGATGAGTTCAAAAGTACGTCGAAGTAATCAGTGGAAACGTCTATTTTAAAGGAAGCTATAGATCTTTCATAGGAAAAATTTAACTTAATAATATTCAAACTGGCTGTATTTAATTTACCTGATATGTAGGATCGCACGTCATACGCAGTTGTATCTTTTGCAAACCACGATACAAATACGAACTTCCTTTTCGGAACCACAACTAGCTCTTTTCTAGCTGTGGTTAATGCCGAGGGAGGTGGTGAAGGAAGTAAACACTCCGTAGCCGCGACTATTTCAACATGCTTAGATGTAGTTGAAGTATTTAGTAGTAGGAAAAGGGGCAGGTGCAGAGGGAAGAGGGCTTGAAGTCGGGTTGTTTGCTACTTCCAATGTCTTACCGGTAGCTCTAGTTACACAACCTATAGGGTTTGGAGGATTGTGTTTCCCGGGGAAAGGGGAATTAAATGACGTCAAGTCTTTATTTAAATTCAAACTGGTTAATGAATTTATAGGAGCGTCCGAAGCAGTAACTGGATTTATAACTATCCTATCGTTATTATGTTTTCACTTCTTGGACCCTGGCTTCATTTTCGGGGAATCAGAGGAACCAATGCATTTAAGAGATTTTAATGCATCCTCATATTTTTGAAATTTTTCGGTAAGGACTTTCAAATCCTTCTCTATTTCCAGAAAGCCACTCCTTGTAGCTTTAAAAAGTTTAAAAAGTTCGATCTCAACTTTTCCACATTTTGGGCGTGACCAGCGAAATCTCTTGCCATCATGTAAATATTAAGTCAAGGACACGACCGGTTAAGCTGGCGCATTTTGCGTGGGCTAATTCATCGCAAAGCCAACAAGAAATATAACGCTCGGCATCACTTTTCGAACGAACAGGGAATAATATTTATATAAAATAAAAATAAATATATAAAAGGAAAAAAAACTAAAAGTTGCAGAAGCACTGAAATAATATAATTTAGCAAGCTTAGAAACCAATGGCATAGTTTAAGAGGGAATGTAATAAAACCACGATCAGCTGATTGTTGTTAAGAGAAAATAATGAGAATATTGCGAGAGAGAGAAGGTAATAATTTATATGTATAAACAAAATGAAGAAGAAGAAAAAAAATAAATAAAAACAAACTGTAACACTCTCTCTTCTAAATCTAAATAATACAATAGTATGTATGAATGTACGTGTATATAAAGAAAGCAACTAATTTAACTAAAAAGAAAATGTTAGCACAAAAATCAAAAGATATTAGCAGAACACTTAGCTACGACGATACGCTAATGTTTATAACAAATTTTTAAGATAAATATTAAAGATTTTGGCACTTTAAACTTAAAAAAGTTTCAAGAGAAGTTAGATGTAAAGATTTAGACAACCGCACAGCACGAATATTCGGACGTTATTTTCAACCGAATAAGTCAGAGTGGCTCCACTGAAGCTTCCTCTTTTATTAGCCGTGACCCAAGGCTCCACACTGGTTGGATACCGCATCTTGCACAGAGGTTGCTCACATTTCCAGGGTACGCGACGTGGACGCAAGAGCACCCAATTGTTAACAACTATTGTTTAAATTTGGCTATCTAAAATCCCGTACGTCCTTCTCTTTGAAATAATATTGAAAATTTTTTGAGTTATGCTGCGAGTCAACTTCAAAAAACGTGCGGAGCGGCCCGGTGCGCTCGGTAAGACCTCTTGTTCTTTATTTAGAAGGTCAAAAGAATGTTTTTAGTCAATAAAAAAAATTGTTTTGATGCATCTACAGTGCCCTTAATCCTTAAATAATTTATATTGACATAAGACAGATAAAAATAAAATCAATCAACATAATATAAAAATAAAATAGAAAAAAATAATTAAATTTTTATAAAAAGTAAGAAATATTAAAACAAAAAAGAAATAAAATAAAAGATATCAAAATAGAGCTTATTAGAAAAATATATAAAATAAATAAAGTTAAAAAAAACTAAAAACCCACGCTTTTAAAGAATATTAAACTAAAAAGTTGAAAATAATTTTGGAATAAACTTAAGACAATAGTACAATATATAAATAATAAATAATTTGGGGCGCTTTGTGCAATAATTTTCATATATCTCTCAATTATACAAGTATTTTTTATATCTTATACTATTGTCTTAAGTTTGTTTCCAAAACTATTTTCAACTTTTAATTTAATATTCTTTAAAAGCTGTTTTAGTTTTTTTTAAACTATATTTATTTGTAATCACAACAATTTTTTGACAACCGTGTGGCCGAAGCTTATTTAGGGTTCTTACATAAGATTGGAACCACCATCAGTTGAACCATTAAGAAGTAAATAAGTTAATTGGAATTGATAGGTTTTATAATATATAATGTGTGATTTACGCGAAAAAAGTGAGACGCTTCCTACCGATTGTACCGATTTGATTAAGTATACTTTGATTAAAAGAAGAACTGACGTTTTAATATCAAGTGTGGTTATTTATATCGAAAATAATTTGCAATGCCATCGTCCACAATTCACTTTTCTGAATTTACTGAAGTTTTAAAAGAGATTGATAATTGATAGTTGATTTAATAAAAATCGCGGTTTTAGTTATTTATAATTTATTTTTATTTACGTAGAATGCCTTTATAAAAAACGCAAAATTATATTTAAGCGGGCAAACCTGAATAGTGGGCGGTAGGAAAAAATAGCAAAAGAAGTCAAAGGAACATAAAGAATGAAAGAGTACAAAAGCGAAGAGGAGAATTAACTTAAATGTATTAATAACTTAAGTAATACATTTATATGTAAATTTACAATACAAGTATTTAAAGATTATATATTTTAATGCAAAAGTGTGATTACTGAACAAATGTTAAAGTTTGTAAACAGTGGTTAATTTCTCCAGTCTGATAAAGTTTGAATTTTTTTAATACCACGGCCGAAACATGTTTCAGTGGTTACAAAAGCACCAATTATACATATACAAAGTTTGGCCAATAAAATTGACTTCAATATTCTGTTTGTTATAAGCTGGAAAAATAAAACTTCTTCTTTGCCTATATCAATTCTTAACTACAATAAACCTGTATAGCCCGCCATCACTAACCCCAAATAGTTTTAGCAATTATCGAAATAGTTGCTCCTTCTCCACTGGACCCCAGTTGGTACAACACAAATGCACTTGAATGGGAGGATGCCCGCAAGAATGATTACTTCGTCGTCTTTGATTAAGTTGAAAATTTCTTTAAACGTTGACCTGTTCGTGCAGATAATCTGCCAGAATCTATTTTCATCAAGGCAACACATTTGTTAGATAACTTTGAGTTTTTGGAATGGATGGGTGTACAAACGAGCACTACGAACTCTTCCATATTATTTTTCTCTTTGAATTCACTTTACGGAAAGATATATGTATATGTACATCTTTAGGAAACCCTCAAGAAATTTTACAATACTCACCACCGTATCAAATAGCTATAATATAAATTATCCATATTTACTTTCCTTCCTTCGGCAGGGAACGTCCACCCCTCCGAGTGTATTTCGGGCATGAAATAAAGGCTCTTCGTTAAAAAACCATCAGCCGTTCGGAAAAACATCAAGACGCAAAACCACAAATTGGACAGCTCGGACTTCGGCGGTTACAAAGCGCCAATTACATAATAAGCTTTTAATTCTACTTCAATTTCCTTTAGGACTGCTATCAGGCCGTAAAAATCGTAATAATAAATATTGTCGTTTTCAAAGTGTTTTTTTAGTATGATTTTAAAACTGTCGATTATTTAAATATTTCATTATAAATATTTACGAATATGAAAATAAGCGGAATTCTCTATTGTATTATAGCGATTTTTAGATCGTTAAAATTATTTAACGATAATTTTATGCTATGTTTCTACTCAACCACTTTAACGCTTCTCGTTTAATTCTACTAAACGTGCAGAGAAAAGTTAATTAACATGCAAAAAACAACTACAACAATTTATCTTAAACAGCTTGTTTTCTGTTAAACTTGTTGTAAGCCTATAGAAATTCGGTGATACAATTGAAAGTAAATATTTTCAATTCTTATTAAAGAAATGGATAAAGAGAGGAAAAACGTCATATGTGGAGTGTTGGCTCAGAACACATATTAAGAGATGTGAGGCAGAGGTACGTATCTGAGTTAAGAGGTGCTCGAAAAAATTGCCACATTGTGGGGTTATAATTTCATTTAATGCCAATTACAGCAAGCAATAATAAGTTTTTAATATAGAAAAGAAAAAGTATCTGGTGGTTCGTCATTTGAATGGCCGCTGTATGGTGAAATACATTCACTGCTACAATTGTGAAAATCTTGTAGAAGATAGCTCTGAAGGTATGTAAAATAACATTTAAAAATTAGTATAGGAGTATACATTGCTTCCATTTTTGCCTCACAGCTACATACATCTATACTAATATTATAAATGCGAAAGTCGTTTCGTTTGCTGCGCTTTCACGCAAAAACTACTTAACCGATCATCATGAAACTTTGTACACATACTCTTGGAGGTATCAGAATGAACATAGGCTACTTTTTATTTAATAAAAAAAATTACTTTTTAGATAAAATAAAGAAACTTTTTTGTCCAATAGCCTCCTTATGGAGCTACGTTAACGCCATCTAGCGGGTAAAAGCTGAAGATATTTTACATCGACTTCAGCAAGTACATACAGATATGATATACATTTAGTTCCAATAATTTCGTTATTCCAGATGGTGCAGCATACATACATACACACACCACGCATGCATGAAGTGACGCGTACGTACAGTAATGCTGCAACTACCCATCGCACGTGCCTTCCGTCCATAACATAACACCATAAGAGAATATACAAACACGAGTATTTTCTGTGGGACAACCGTTAGTAACGGTATGGGCGAGCGGTGACAACTTTTCATTTGCATGACGCTCTCATAAGATAGGTTGCTATGAACGGAAGGTACGTGCGATGGGTAGTTGCAGCATAAGTATGCCAACTGTACTGTATATGCGCGCTCAATTCAAATTCCAATAATTTCGGTATTCCAGCTAAATGGTACAGCTGGCTGTGAGATCACTACCACGCATGCATAAAGTGATATCACTAGCCACAATAGAGCATATACATACGCATGCATAAAGTAATGCTGCAACTACCCATCTCACATACCTTCCGTCCATAGCAACCTATCTTATGAGAGCGCCATGCAAATGAAAAGTTGTCACCGCTCGCCCATACCGTTACTGACGGTTGTCCCAGAGAAACCAGCGGCGATTTGATTTTTTCCGTAAAACCGGCTCAGCTCATTTCTCGCTCTTGTACAAGGTTGCCTGTATAGACTTTGTAAACTAATATGAAATAAACTAATAACTATTAATATAAAAATGCATAGTTTTTTTTTTGATTTGTGTTTATATTCGAACATATAAATTATGAAATTTGTTGACGAAAATTATAAATTTGTGTAAAAGTATGCAAACACACTGGCTGGTGGCAACATTTCTACGCCGTTCGCAGCGTCGATAATTCGTGTATTTACATCGTTCTCCAGTCGGCTGTTATGGACGTTAGCAATGTAAAATGGGTAGTTGCAGCATAACGCCCCATATGCACAGAGAGAGAGAGAGAGAGTGGGACTATACATAGGTATAGGCACATATGTAGCTGCATTGAGAGTAGTGTGGTATGTGTGTATGGGAGTATACAGTATACAGCATACATATGTATCTACATGTATGGTGGCCATAAAATGTGAGCATACATACGTACATGTATGGTGGTGGCCTGGTCATCTATTTGCTGAGCGCTACGTTAACGCCATCTAGCGGGTAAAAGCTAAAGATATTTTACATCGACATACAGATATGACTTTCAATGAACATATTTACAACCAAACGCTAATTCTAATTGAAAACAAGGTTTTAACAATGGTTGGAAAAAAATTAGATGATTTTGGGATGCAAAGCCCTCAAAGAGATAATGAGGATGATTTCAACAATGAAATTGCTCGAGAGTTAGATTATGATTTCATAGCACTGCAGCGACAAGTAGAAGAATTAATCCCTTTGTTACTTCCAGAGCAGGCTCATGTTCTCCATCAAGTTTTACGTAGAATAGAATACGGTAAAGGTGGACTCTTCTTTCTCGATGCACCAGGTGGAACCGGAAAGACGTTTTTGCTCAACTTATTATTAATGTACATCAGAAAAAACAGAAAAATAGCAGTTGCAGTAGCTTCGTCGGGTATTGCCGCGACGCTTTTAAACGGCGGCCGAACGGCACATTCCGTTTTGAAATTATCATTGAACCTTGCACATGAAGATTCGCCCATCTGTAATTTCAGTAAAAATAGTTCTGGAGGTAGGATGCTGCGAGAATGTAAGCTTTTAGTATGGGATGAATGTACAATGTCTCACAAAAAGGCTATAGAAGCTTTAAACCGGACTCTTCAGGACCTGCGGGATAGTACAGATATAATGGGAGGAATGGTAGTTTTACTGGCTGGTGATTTTCGTCAAACCCTTCCAGTTATTCAGAGGGGAACACCAGCTGAAATGTTATTGAAAATTGGTGATGGTCGTTTAGATGTTGATGCTGAAGGTTGCGTATCACTTTCAAGAGAATTTTGTAATTTAGTAGAAAATGATGTGGATCTCATTGCTCATGTTTTTCCCGAATTGCAACAGAATTTGGGTTGTGATCAGTGGCTGTGCGCAAGAGCAATATTAGCACCAAAAAATGAAGTAGTTAATAGAATCAACAATGACATTTTAAAAGAGGTGGAAGGGGAAATGGTGGAATATTTATCAATGGATACAATTATGGATACAGAATTAAGTACCTCATATCTTGTAGAGTATTTAAATTCACTTGAATTGTCGGGTGTACCATCACATAAGCTTCAGTTGAAACTAAATGTACCAGTAATGCTTATGCGAAATTTAAATGCTCCTCTGCTATGTAATGGAACACGACTTCGGATAACGAAATTGGGACAGAATATACTTGGTGCTACTATTTTAACAGGTGTCGGTAAAGGAAAAAGTGTAATCAGTTTCCCGTCAAACTTAGCTTTGCCGTAACTATAAACAAAGCACAAGGACAGACATTACAGGTAGCACGAGTGCATTTAGAAAAGTCATGCTTTTCTCATGGTCAACTATATTCGTATGTAGCCTGTTCGCGTGTGTCTAATACCCAACGGAAAAACGTACAATATATTTTATAGAAATATCCTTGACTAATAATCTGCATTTTATATTTTCAATTGTTACCATTCCGAATTATTTATTTTCTTTATAGTGACATATATATTTTAATATTTGTTTTATTGATTCAATAAAGTATACTTTGAAATTTGAAACTTCATTGAATGTAGTAATTTTTTCAAATAGATAATCTCAGACAAGCAATAAAATATATTCTTTATATTGATCCGTTTGTACTATAATTATCTCTTATTGGATGGATTTAATGCGAGCGAAGCCGCGGGTAAAAGCTAGTATTTAATAATATTCAATGTACTAGTATGTGTCATTGCTTTCCTTTCTTTGTTAACAATAGTATACATACACACAAATACCTACAAATATATGAAACGCAGTGTAATTAATTTATATTTCTTCGTTCAAAATAAATGGAAATACTTCGGAATCAGCGGTTACAATAGACGTAACCTCATCTGCCCCGATGCCACCAACATCCAAAGGTTATGGAAAATTAATTTAAACAAAAAATTAAGTTAAATTTTCTAATTGCGGTCGCCCCTCGGCAGGGAATGTCCACCCCTCCGAGTGTATTTCGGACATGAAATGAAGCTCCTCATAAAAAAAACCATCAGCCGTTCGGAGGCGGCTTAGTATAAACTGTAGGTCCCTTCATTTGTTGGAAAAATATCATATCAAGACGCAAACCCACAAATTGGAGGAGGAGCTCGGCCGAAAATCGCTTCAGCGGTTACAAAACGCCAATTATACATATAACCTCATCTGCATCATCATCATCTCCACCATCAACAGACCTGAGATCTGCTACAAAGAAATTACAACTATCTAACAAGTTTGGCGAAGTGGCAAATGCAATAAAATCACGCAGTGAAAATATAAACAAAAGTAACCTTGAAATGCAAGGTCTCACCAACAATATTTTGAAGATGGAAGAAGAAAAGATTGAAATAATGCGGAAAAACTGGGAAGTGAAATAAAATAAATAAATATAAGCTTGATATTCAAACTAATGAGCTTTTATAATTAAATATGAGGTATAAAGTGCTTCAATACTTACTGAAATAAGTTGCTAGAGCACTGCGAATGTTTTCAGCGTTATAATCATTATATCCAATAATCATATTGTGTACCGGATCTTGACGGTGATATTCAATCAACTGCAAAGCACTCAGCCACCTTCAGTAATTGCATCTATTTGCCGTTTAAAAATATGTGTAAAACAGAACTTGCTTTTATAACATTATTGGCATTTCCAATAGAATTGTCGATTTCTTTTCCAATACGGCGGGATCTGGCTTTCAGATGCCCAAATGCATTTTCTATAACCCTTGGTGACTGCGACAATGCATAATTAATTGCTTTTTGGTTTTCGTTATGACTTATATCAAAGGCGTACGGTTTCATTAGTGTCCGACTGAAACGGAACGCCGAATCACCAAAATTTAAAATGGCCCCATTCACACCTGAAATTTCTATCGTCATCTCGCTCAAAAAAGAGCATTGTTCCACTGCTTGCTTAAGGCTCGCTGTCTCGTATATGTGAGAGTCGTTACAATGACCCAGACTACCACCATTTACATAAAGAAAGCGATATCTGGTAAATAATGGGACTGTATTCTTTCATAACAATTTGAATTCATACGTAATTACCTTGCATTAACTTAAGCCATTAAAACCGTTGAATACCAACCTTCATAATTGTAGTAGTCGACTGTGTCTCCTGACTAAGGATGTATTTCTATATTTCAACCATCTGTAACATAACAAAATATTATTTTAATTACATAAATAAATAAAATATATTTTATTAATTGCTCCCATGCACTGTGGAAAGCCGAGCGATTCAAGCCCATTGACGAGTTTCTTAGTTTGTTTATATTTAATGGAAAGTAGTTTTAATGTAAAGGACGCAAATTAATCCAACATACACGTACGAGTACTTTGCAAAACTCATTTAAGATTTTGCCGACTTAACATTTGGACACTCCGAACATATTGCCAATTGCAATAAATGCCAATGCAAATAAGGATATAGCAGCTCTTTTTTGAGGTGGAATCGCTTACCTAAACGAAGTGTCTTTCTTCTCTATACATTATACAATACGAAATAGTTCCTCAAATGTGCAACGTGTCATTCTGCAGTTTTCTTTAAAGAAATGCGTCGTCATTTGTCTGCGCCCTTTTTACCCAAAATAAACTTGTGCGTTCCTAAAGTAAATTGGTGAAATTATTTTAAAGTATCGTTGTATTTTCCAAAATATTTATTTTTGCTAAACAAAAGCAAAAAAATAAGACGCAACAAGCCGAATTCCGTTTTGAGTAGCTCCATTTTCCACAAAAGTACACCATGGTGCATTTTTAAAATGCTTAACAAGTTATCGTTGATATTTACGTCATTCATCTCTTTATTTCGCTGAAAAAAATAAAATTTTAATTACTTTTCATTGTCATTGTTTTGTTGAAATGTTTTTGAGTTTTTTAAATTTATGGGACTGTCTGAGACCATATATTTTTTGGAAATAGTGAAAAAATTACAACAAAAGTTTTCGAAATTCAAAGAAAGGTGTCTGGGAAAAGAAGTCTGGTGAGGAAACGTGGTGGTTTCCGAAATAGCAGCTATAACTTCTACCGTCCAAAACTGCTGTAATTTTTTCACTATTTCCAAAAAATATATGGTCTGAAACAGTTCCATAAAACTAAAATTTTAATTGTTTGCGGTCCCAACTTTGTTTACATAAAACATGTGGCTGTCAAAATAAAACTTTTCACATAATGGAATTGGATATTGTTCCATGAAGTTGTTTATCTCTTAGACACGCACGGGCTAATGGAAACTGGCTTTTAACGATTTAGCCATTTGCTACACTCATTTTATTGATTTTCGAATGGCTAAAATAATTTAGCTATAATTTTACGCAATGATGACTTAGCGCTCAGTAAACATGCTCAGTGTGCGCTCACCATATTTGTGAGCGTAAAATTTTTATGCTACTTGCTGTTGATCGGCCAACTGCTGTAAATCGAAAAAAATGAACGGCAAAAACTCAAAAGTATTTCCACTTGAAAATGCTTGCGATGACAATTTACCAGATTTTTCGTGTTGTCAGATAGACTTATTTCAGCCATCTGCACTAGATAAACAGTTTTTCAAAGAAAGGAATTCAAAAGAAAGAACCAACAATTTTTATGAAGAAACTGTGCCTCGGTATGCAGATGACCAGTTTGCATTTTAGGATGAATAGAACAACATTTCAAGTAACACATAAATTTGCAAACGTTCACATGCATAAAATAAATTTACTTGTACTATTTACTTGTACGATGATCCTTTGGAGAAAGAGTTGTTGTTTTCGTAGTGGTTAACAGGAAAGAAAGTCTTTTTTGGCAGTTGGAGAATGTTTTGTTATTTCAAAAAGCAGCGGACACAATATATTTAAAAGTGTTTTTTTTTCGTAATATATAAATTGACTTAGACATATAAAGGGTGGTTAAATTTTCAAGGGCCGATGTTGATTTTGAATAAAACACAAACTATTTAGGAAATTATTGAAATTTTATTTTATTATGATATATTGGTATTACTCAATTATGTATGTAACAAAATATCGGCCAAATGAGCGCCGCGACCTCGGCGGCACACCTCCATACGATGGTCCAAATTTTCGATGACGCTGAGGCATAATGGAGTTTCTATGCCGTTAATGTGCCGAATTATCTTATCCTTTAGCTCTTGAATTGTTGCTGGCTTATCGACGTACACCTTTTCTTTCAAATAACCCCAGAGAAAAAAGTCCAACGGTGTCAAATCACATGATCTTGGGGGCCAATTGACATCGCCATTACGTGAGATAACACAGCCATTGAATTTGTTGCGCAAAAGAGCCATTGTTTCGTTAGCTGTGTGGCAAGTGGCACCGTCCTGCTGAAACCACATATCGTCCACATCCATATCTTCCAATTGTGGCTATAAAAAATTCGTTATCATCTCACGATAGCGAACACCATTCACAGTAACTGCCTGACCGGCCTCATTTTGGAAAAAATACGGCCCGATGATGCCGCCAGCCCATAAACCGCACCAAACAGTCACTCTTTGTGGGTGCATTGGTTTTTCGACAATCACTCTTGGATTCTCATTCGCCCAAATGCGGCAACTCTGTTTATTGACGAATCCACTGAGGTGAAAATGTGCCTCATCACTGAAGATGATTTTCTTCGAAAATTTTCATAATAAGTCTTGATAACTTTAACACGTTGTTGGATTGTGTATCTCTCCATGGTTCAAATTGAGTAAGTCTGAAATAGAGAAATGTCAAATTAAATTCGGAAAAAAACTTGGCGTTTAGGTGTGGTTCACATTCAACATCGGCCCTTACAATTTAACCACCCTTTATAAAATGGCCCGATGCAACCAAACAAGCAACTGGAAATGCGCAAGAATAATAGAAAACAAATTTTGTCATCGTCGGGAAGAAGTCGTTTGTGGATGGCGGGATGAAAAAGGGAAGCACATGCGCATTATTAAGATTGTGTGCATTTTTCGTATACGTATTAAAATGCTTGAATGTATGTGTTTTCACTTTGACGTGAGTTGAACACCAATTTCCGATTTTTAGCAAAATTTGACTTCACTTGAGGAAACTGTTTGTTGATGAAAAGTGGAAGGAAAGAGGGTTTGTATGCGGTAATTGTTTTTGTTACATTTATGCTTCTTCTTATAGCGAGGAGCTTATTGAATAGAGAAGTGCCCCGAGGAGTAAAGCGAGCTGCGCATATGGAGTTATTGTTGTGATTGATAGTATGAATGGCTTGTGATTATGAATGAATGGAAATATTTGAAGTTATTTACCTTTAAATGACTTTATGCATGTGTTAGGTACAACATATAAATGCCAATATTTACATGCATGTATATTTGTACGCATACATAATATGTATTGTATGTATGCACATACGTGTATATCATACATATACATATATATTATATATACTAAAAGTATTTGATTTAAAATAGCTATTTAATTTTCCAATTTCAGCAAACAATATTTTCCAATATATTTTTTGACTTAATTTATTTATTACCGTTTATGAAGTTTTGAGCCCAAAAGTCAATCATATTTTATATATATGCTAACATTCATACATACATATTGTTTGTATGTACATATGTATTATATGTATGTATTGTATATTGTTTGTATGTACATATGTATTATATGTATGTATATGCCGCCTAGTTGAACTCAAAAAAAAATATTTTTTTTTCTGGCAACTCTTGCGAGTGCAAAGTGAAAGGGACAGTGCTCTATATTTATTTTAAATTTTTAAATAAAATATATTGTGCAAACTACGTAAACTAATTCAGGCAAGTGGCTCCTCTGAAACTGAACAAAGTGAAACCTTGTAAATAACATAAAAAAGAACAAAAAAAAAACTATAAACAAATAGTTCACACTAGTTGAACAGAGACAAATATATTAATTATAATAATAAAACAAATATAAAAAGCTCTGGTATTAAAAAAAGGCGCCTAAAAGTATGCAGGAAAGTTTGCATTTGCTCGCGCCGTTTCCAAATTAGAGTTGCCAAAAGCCTGTGTTGCAAAATCCACTGGTTTTTTTGGGACTAAACTGGTCATTTTGTAAAAATGGGACTAAATCGGTCGCCACAACGTGGAAACGTTAACCAAAGACAACAGCAACAACAATCGCCACAACAACAGCACCAATGGGCTCAATCGCCGATTACCGCAACTCCTCCAGCTCCTTCTAGAGTCGAAACGCAAGATTACACCGAAAATATCGCTACAAAGAAAGCAGTAATTCAAACGGGAATCGATCGCTACATTCTTGTAAAAAGGAAACGATCACCCCAAAAAAATAGTGAACAAAATCAAAACAGCAAGAGAAAAAGACAGCATGAGCAATAATCGCTTCCAAATGCTTTCTGATGTTGATGATCAAGTGCGTGTGCAGAAAACGCCCAAACCGCCGCCAATTTATCTTAGAGAAGCGAACTCTAGCAACCTTGCCAACAAATTGATAGATCTAATTGGAAAAAATAACTTCCATGTAGTCCCAATTAAAAAGGGAAATATTCAGGAAGTGAAAGTGCAAACCTACGGAGAAGATAGCTATCGCAAGGTGGCAGATAATTTCGAAAAGGAAAAGAGGTCCTTCTATACCTTCCAGCTCAAAAGTAGTCGTAGATTATGTTGAAATACAGTCCTCAGTACAACGTACATATCCATGCAACTCTGAATTATTCATTTCTGTTAATGTAACTTTAGTCTGCTTTTGAACCTTGTTGAATAAACAGCTATTTGTAAGACATTAAGTAGTGTTCGGTGTGCTTTTTTTGAAAGGAAAGGCAAGTCGCATTTAATATATCTACTAGGTTATGTGCCCAAATGCATAATCCTGCGCGTTAAAACAATCGGAAATTGAAAGTAATAAAAAAAGTTAAAGTACCCAAATCGCATTGGAGTCGCGTGGTGAGCTACCTAAACTTAATTCAATAAAAATTAAACTAATAGAAGAAGCTGAACGACGTAAATTATATGGGACAGAAAGCACCGATAATAGCGTACACGCGTTTATGGCTCGAGAAAATTCTCGAAAAAAATATGATTCGACAACAAGTACAATATATGAGAAAAATAGAGGCAACAATAACAAAAGAAATGGTCTATTTGCGGCGGGTAGCAAGATGTTGCTACATGCTAATGTGTGGTGCGTCGACAGCGGCGCCTCGTCTCATTTGTGCTGGGATCGCGATATGTTCGTGAAATTCGAAAATTATGAAGAGTCGATTATACTAGCAGGAGACAACCGAATATTGGCAACAAGCAGAGGAGTTGTGCGGTTGAAATCAGACATGTTCGACGTCACATTGGTGAATGTATTATACGTTCCGGGGTTGCAATGCATCTTTATTTCTGTTGCAAGAGCGGTTAACAGCGGCTACATAGTGGAGTTTCGAAAAAACACAGCAACAATCTTAAATAAGCACGGAGGCACAATTTTACGTGCTAATAAGGTCTGTGATATGTTTATTTATGAACAAAATAAGAACACATTGTTTTTTGTAAGGAAATCTGAAGAAGAGGCGATGAAGTGGCATTCGCGGTATGGACATCTAAATTTTGCCAGCATACGTGAACTGGTTAAGAAGCAGACGGTTCGAGGGTTGCAGGTTAGCGTGCCAAAAGATATTTGTTGTGCATTGTGTATGACCAACAAGTGTACGCAGAAACCATACAGTAATGTTGGAAGTCGCGCAAAAGACGTATTGGGTATAGTACATACAGACGTATGTGGCCCTATGACAAATTTATCGATTGGTGGCGCAAAGTATTTGCTTACTTTATCGATGACAAGACACGCTACATAAATGTATATTTCCTAAAGGGAAAACATGAAGTATTCAGTAAATTCAAAGAATACAAAACAATGATTGAGCATCAAACAGAGAAGAAGATCAAGGTACTTCGCAGTGACAATGGTACAGAGTTTGTCAACACAGAATTTGACAATTATTTGAAAGAAGAGGGTATAGTTCGACAACTAACCGTGCCTTATCCCCGCAACAGAATGGTGTTGCGGAGCGGTTCAATCGTACGCTAATAGAGATGGCGCATTGCATGCTAGTAAATTCGGCTGCAGACGAATCACTGTGGGCAGAGGCAGTTAATACTGCGGCGTATTTAAGGAACCGAGCACCAACGAAGGCAGTAAATAATATCACACCATTTGAGGCTTTTCATAGCTACAAGCCAACTGTGGGGCATTTGCGTGAGTTTGGTTCTCTTGCAATTGCATTAGACAAGCGAGAGTCAAACAAGTTCAAACCGAAAGGCAAAGAGTATACGATGGTGGATTACTCGGAGGCGTCCAAAGCATATCGGCTGTTTGATCGTAGTAATAGGCAATTGATAGCAAACAGAGATGTATATTTCATTGAATAAATGATGGCTAAACAGCGCAAAGAAGCAAATAAGCAAGCAGCTGATGATGAATATACACACATTATTGATGAATGCAACGGCGACGTTGAAGTTGCAAGTTCAGACACGATTGAAAGAGATGTCGAAGAAGAACAAGTGATTAACAGCGATGATGATTTTGCGTCAGCAGTGGAAGAAGCAGTGGCGACAGCAGAGGAAGAAGCAGTGACAACAGCACAACAGAGAAAAGGCCCTGGCAGACCAAAATTAATCCGCAGCGGCGGGCCAGGCAGACCAACAAAGCAATATAATTATTTGAATTTGATGCAGTATGAAAATGTTGAAGTACCAGATAATGTAGAGAAAGCATTAGATAGTAAGTATGCTGATGGGAGAAATGAAGCTCGAATGTCAATTTAATATATCCAACAGATTAGCAGTCATCCTAAAGGGCATTGAACACAGTGCAAGTCCCTTGGAAATAGAAAGTGACTTGAAAGTAGAAGGTTTCAGGGTTAGAAACGTATTCAACATTAAAAACAAGGCTAACATACCTCAGCCAATGTTTAGGGTTGATATTGAGCCAGATTTCCAGCTCTTAAAAAAGGAAGAAGTTTATCCCATTTACAAACTGCGGTATCTTCTTCGCCGTTGTATTTCTGTGGAAGAACCACATAAACGAACAGGTCCTGTTCAGTGCCATAATTGTCAAGAATTTGGCCATGCGAAGCGATATTGCGCTTTACAAAGTATATATGTCATTTGTGGAGAATTATACAGTTCAAAAGACTATATGAAATCTAAAACAACCCCTGAGTCTAAAAAATGTAGCAATTGCGGTGAAAATCACACCGCCAATTACAGGGGTTGTCCACTATATATTTCTCTAAAAGGCAAAGGCAGTAAAAAGGCTTATAGCAACTTTCCTGCCTCTCAGCCTCACCCTCAGCCTCAATCAAAAGCTGCCGAAACAAAGCCTACAGCTCACAACGCAAGAAACGTCCATCTCGTCCGTTCCGTCTGTTAACTCACTTGAAAATACGCTAAACAACTTTATTCGCATGATGCAAGAACATATGACATCAATGCAAAGTATGATGCAAGATTTAATTCGAAATCAAAATCTCCTCCTTCAAGCGATTTTGTCTAAGCCATGAACGACCTTAAGATATGTTATTGGAACGCCAACGGCTTGGTCCAACAACAAAATGAATTTCAACTCTTCTTAGAAAATCATTTGACCAAATTTAATAACTTCAATATTGATACATTTCTGTTTTATGACACCAAACACCCTGAAGGGAAACCGCGCAGTGGAACTGGAATACTTATCAGGCAAAAAATTAAACATTATATAATGGAAGAGTACTTTAAAGACTACCTTCACGCTACCTCAGCTCATACTATATATGATAATTCTGGTGGAATAAACATTTCCGCCATATATTGTATTGTCCGCACCGACACAAAACATATGAAACTCAATTTACTGATTTCTTTTCTAAACTAGGTAAACGGTTTCTAGTAGCAGGTGATTACAAAGCAAAACATTCCTTCTGGGGATCTGGGCTAATATCTCCAAAGAGTAGAAATTTATATAAATAAAATAACGGTTTCGACGTTATATCTACCGGTTAGCCAACATACTGGGCAACTGATCTCAGCAAAACCCCAGATTGACTTTGGAGTAACGTGTGGTATCAGTAGAGCACAAGTAAGCCTAAAACCCCTTTTCGACTTATCATCTGATCACTCGCCTTGTCTATGTTCCAATAACATAATTCTAGTTTTCAATGACTTACAGCTGGCTTAACCAATAAATTTACAAATTGGCTCAAATACAGAAAATTCATTAGCGCGCATCTAAAATCGCTCATTCCTCTAAAATCAATAGCAAATGTCGACAATGCAGTTGATGGCTTTACAACATTACTTCATTTGGCAGCGAAAATTTCAACGCACGGCCTATCTAACACTCATAGAAGACAAATTTTCAACGGTCTTAAGGGTAAAGACATTACAAGTCTGGTAACACAAAAATACAACTAAGGAGAGATTGGCAGAGGTTTCGTTCCCCGGCCTTAAAAAATGAGCTCAATATATGCATAAAATTGCTTCGGGATGTCCTGAAACAAAAAATGGAAAACGAATTTCAAAAGTTCGTACAATCTCTGTCAGCTACTTCTGATACTAACTACTCTGTGTGGCGAAAAGTTAAGAGTTTCAAAAATTCCGTCACTTGCAAACCTCCATTGAGAACTCACAATGTTGAGTGGGCTCGAAGCGACCAGGAAAAGGGTATCTCATTTGCCATGCATCTTTCCACTGTATTTACATCAAATATTGGATATAAATCTCTTCCAGAATTTCGTGCAGATCCAGATAAAAATTTTATTCAATTTAATTTTAAATCACTTAAAGATGTTATTACTAACGACATAAAGAAAAAGAAGGCTCCTGGATACGACAGGATAACGGGTGATATGATAAAAGAGCTTCCAAATGTGGCAATTAAACACATGCTTTGTATATTTAATAGTATATTGAGACTACACAATTTTCCTAAATCCTAGAAGCTCTCGGAGATTATTATGATCCCTAAACCAGGTAAAGATCCATCTTTGGTGGGCCACTATAGGCCTATTAGCTTAATTACGGTATTCTCAAAAATCTTCGACAAACTTTTATTAAAAAAAATATTATCGATTTTGGAATCGAAACAGACCATACCATGCCACCAATTCGGGTTTAGAGAAAAACACAGCACAATAGAGCAGGTGCATAGAATCTTAGCACACATAAGATCAGCGTTTGAAAACAAGTAATATTTTACGTGCAGTGTTCCTCGATGTTGCTGAGGCATTTGATAAAGTTTGGTTAGATGGTCTATTATATGAGCTGAATGTTACGCTTCCCGTAAAAATTTATGATGTCTTAGAAAGCTTTCTTATTGGCAGAAAATTTCGTGTTAGACAAAAAAGTTACACCACCGAATCCTATGAAATATTTGCCGGTGTTCCACAAGGAAGTGTTTTAGGGCCCGTCTTATATTTAATTTATACGAACGATCTTCCCACAAACCGAAACCTCATCACATCAACTTTTGCGGATGATACAGCAATACTTAGTGTCCATTCAAACCCCATGACAGCCAGTTACAGATTACAAGAACATTTAAAAGTAATAGAAGAGTGGCTAACAACTTGGATAATTAAAGTCAATGAGTCTAAGTGTATACAAGTAACATTTACCCTAAAAAAAGACACATGTCCTTCAATCTCTATAAATGGGAATACAATACCTCAGAAAGAATTCGTTACCTACCTGGGAGTTACATTGGATAATAGACTCACCTGGAAAAACCACATAGACAAAAAGATTACTCAAGCCAAATTGAAAATTGCGAACTTGCATTGGATTGTAGGCTCTAAGTCCAAACTAAGTCTAGTAAACAAAGTTTTCCTTTTTACACGCTTTATATTAGCTTCACTTGTATGTCAGTATGTCTGTCTGTCAGTTTGTAACTTTTTAGCGGTGACGCGATCCCAATATGAAATATTTGAAATGCGAATCGTTGCATACATCGTAGCGTTAACAAAATTAATCAGAGAACGTATAATAATCCATACTAATTAATTATTTTCAACTTTTTAGTACAATATTCTTTAAAAGCGTGTTTTTTTAGTTTTTTAAACTATATTTATTAATATGCTAAAAGAGCCATCTTGGACGTACGGCATCCAAATTTGGGGCTCAGCATCTAAATCTAGCCTGGATAGAATTCAAAGACTGCAGTCTAAAACCTTAAGATCAATATGCAAAGCCCCTTGGTATGTAAAAAACTCCGCAATTCACAAAGATCTCGGGATTAAAACCGTCACCGAGGAAATAGAGAAACTGCTTAAAAATACTCATTAAGGTTATCTAACTACCCAAACTTTCTAGCTAAAAAATTATTACAGCAGAACTACCCTAAGCAGCTAAAAAGAAAGGATTTACGTTTGAACTGTGACTAAGGGCTCTGCCGCCTCCAATAATTCTACATCGGAATTGCGCTCCTCATATATACTTCATGATTTTATAATTTACTTCAAATTATCCTTTATGATATATCTTTTGATATGAGTGTTTGGTATACCTAATGACTTCTATATAAACACATTCTTTGATAAATCTAAGTTATATTCGTAATTTATTGTACTTTGCTTACTTTGTTAATCTATACAGTGGTAATGATTAACTTGTTCCAGGAATAAGAATTAGCTTTAAGTTTTTCGAAATTATTGTTAGTTTCCAAAAAGGAAAGATTCAATAAAATATTATACAAAAAAAAAAAAATATAAATAAATGCAAGTGCATCGTCAACAAATAGTATGTCGCAAGCAATACCTTTTCCCGCACGCTGCTCTTCCGCAAGCCACAGCTCACAAAAATCAGAAGTTGAAGAAATTTCTGTACCCACTACGCACAGACATACTCTCGATAAGGCGAACAATTGTACTGCAATTCAAAAATAAAAATTCTTTAAACGTCCGAATACCAAAATACCGAAGTGACATTCGGAAGGCTCGGGTTCAAATCCCAGTGCAACTAATATCCAAAAGTTATGGAAAATTAAGTTAAATTTTCTAATTGCGGTCGCCCCTCGGCAGGGAATGTTCGAATATGAAATGAAGGTTCCTCGTAAAAAAACCATCAGCCGTTCGGAGGCGGCTCAGTGTAAACTGTAGGTCCCTCCATTTGTTGGAAAAACATCTAGACGCAAAACCAGAAATTGGATGAGAAGCTCGGCCGAAAATCGCTTCAACAGTTACAAAGCGCCAATTATATATACAATATATAGATATATATATATATATATATATATAAATATTGTATTGTATATGCCATATATATTCTATTATTGTTATTTATTTTACATTTATTAATATTTCTTGCTTATTTATGAATTTATGAATAATGATGAATATAAAAATAAAAAATATCGTTGTTGGCATGGCGCGTGCGGCAGAGAACTTATAATAATGAGAAGGGGCAAATTCATTGCAACATCGAACCTCCTTCAAACATCAAAAAGATTATTCACCATAGCTAAAATAAAAGCCACTGAAAAAGTTAGCAGAGATCGCAATGGCTTTTCTGCTAAAAATAGAGAAATCGTATTCCTGCGTTGCCAATTTTAAGAGTGATAAATAGGAATTTACATACATAACTAAAATATTTAATAATAAAAATATTAAAATAAAGAAAATGAAAATAATATAAAAGAATTACTCAAATATTAAAAAATTATATTTTAAACAACTATTAAATACATAATATAAAATTTATTTATAAAACCCAATATTATTTATTAATATTTTAATATTTTAATAAAAAATTCTAGAGTTTTCACTATGAATGACTGAAATTATAATTGCATTTGCTCCTCATAGTTCCTATGTCGATATAAATATAGTCATGCACCCAAGTCAATCTTTAGAATCTTATTTCAGATTTTTTCAATGCTGTTGTTATCCATGTGCCACTTAAGACAAGGTAAGCTTGCGTCGATTAGTTTTTGTCAAAGCTGCGCGGGTTCAAATCGTTCTTTCGCTTCTTCTTCGCGTTTTATTTTTTGAAATTGGCAAATTTGAAATCGTCGACAAGGAGTTGCTGTAGATTCGGGGTACGAGGAAAAAAAAAGGCATATTTTTGTGTATATTTGGGTCTTTCATATTCCTACTGCTTCAGCTCAACTTGAATTTCTGATTTTTGTAAATTTTCATTTTAATTCTACAATATAATATTTTTATTGGTTTTACTTCTTTGTCGTCAATAACAGTTTTTTCTTATGCTAAACCACAAATTCTGTTAGTTTACAGCCAAAATTTAACAAAGTGCCTAATCCCATTTCCGAGATTTTCTAGCTCTGTACAATCTTCAATCGATCATCGAACCAAAAGTCAATTTTCGACTGAAAAAATCAAATCAACTGTGCTTCTGCATGTATGAGTACCTGATTCTTGTGTCATGCTTGTTCTGAAAATTTGCAAGTTGTGTGAAGTTAGGAATTAGTGCGTCGATTAATAGCTGAGAAATATAATTAATCAGCAACAAAAACTGAGTTTTTAAAAAACATTTTACTAAATATTTCTACATATATTGACCTTTTATTTTCATTAGGGCAACAGTAGAATATTTCTGAAAGAAAGAATTAATAATGTTTACCGCCAATATACAGGTTAGATACAGTATAATTATTAACTTTTATGGAAATAAAAAAAAATAAGTTTTCCCCGATCTTATTAAATGCACATCTTCCGTTGTATAAGATGAATATTTATATAATAAATTAAATAAAAACCAAAAATGTTTGCTGTTTATATACATATCTGTTGACTTTTTATAAAACAACTTATTTCGACTTTGTTTAACCTTCCTGTTAACTTATGATTTTCAAAGGCCGAGTTAGTAAAAATATCTTAACTCATTAACTTTCTCTTAAAACGGTTAAGAATTATTCTTCTAAAATATAAAAGTTTCAAGTCATAAGCTCTGAAAAAAATTCACAAGTATGTCATGGTGATTTTTATGCATATGCACATATTTAAATTACTATAAAGCTATCCTTATCGATACAAGTAGTTATCGATATTATTCGTTTGATACTTAGTAGGTATCGATACTTTCTTTCAATACTAATTGCAAGTAAAAGTGTCGATACCCGCATGGTATCGTTTCATCATTATTTGTATGTTTTTGAATATGAAAAATATTATTAATCAAACACCTCATTAATATATAAAAAATACAAAAATTCATGACATGAATAAATAACCCTCAAATCGTCACTTTATGATGATATGCATTCAATATTTATTATTGGATAATACAGAATTTTGAATAAGAAATGAAATTTATCCTTTCGACCCTATTCCACAAAATGTTTTAACATTTTGTAAATAATATTTTCGTTTATTTTGATAAGAAGCCTACACTAATAATATTTTTGTTTACTTCGATAGGAAGCCTACATAAATTCGTTATCTGAAGTTAACATAAAGAATGTTATTGGGAGACAGAGCAGTACATTCCTGAGCATATTTATTTTTACTACGCTCAGTAATGTTTATCACCATTAGCAAAATCTATTAGTTTCTAGCGGCCTGTGATGAAATACACTCATCACAACTTCGCATCTTTTGACATTTTGCACTCTGGTCAGCATTTTTTTTTTTATGCAAAATTTATTTATATACTTGATATGCTTTAATATAAGCCTAACAGTAAGTGTACAAATCTTAAAAACTAAATTACAAACATGATAGCTCGAGTTATGTAACTCTGAGCCCTTTTCAAACTACGGCTCTCTTTTAGAAGGCGGGAACATCTCTTCTTTGGACTGGAACCTCTGTATTTTATCAATGTTAGTTGCACGGGTCGTACCCTACAGCTGAATACCATACATCCAAATTGGTTTTAATACTGCGTTGTAAATAAGGACCTTGTAGTCTAGTTTTAGAACGGAAAGCCAAATTAAAACTAGCTGCTTTTAGTTTCATGTGTAGTATTTTTGCCTCTATGTGTCTCTTCCAAGTGAGACGTCTATCTAAGTGTATACCGAGATATGTAACAACATTTACTTGGGGAATGTTTATACCATTTAAGCGAATTGCAGGGCATGAATGCGGTCTTAAAGTAAATGTAACGTGTTTACACTTTTGCTCAGTAACTTTGGTTCTCCAGTTTTCTAGCCATTCTTCGATGAGGAGTAAATGATCACTAATCGTTTTTGCTGCTCTTTTAGGGCATTTATCACGGCATAAAACAGTTGTGTCATCCGCAAAGGTAGATGTCTGCACTTTTCGGTTTAGTGGGATGTCTGCAGTGTATATAATATATAAAATAGGCCCAAGGACGCTACCCTGCGGAACACCAGCTTTTACCGGATACTCCTCACTGATAAATTCAGATTGTTTAATGGTAAATTGTCTGTTAGTCAAATGTGACTTAAGTATCATATAAAATTGAACAGGTAGAGCTTTATGTATTTTGTACAGTAAACCTTTATGCCAGATTTTGTCGAACGCTTGTGCTACGTCAAGAAAGATTCCACAGCAATACTGCTTGAGCTCGAATGCCTTCCTGATTTCATTAGCTATTCGGTTAACTTGTTCAATAGTACTATGCTTTTCACGAAAGTCGAATTGGTGATCTGGTATCACATTGTTACGCTGGAGAAAAGGAGATATTTTTGATAGCAGAATTCTTTCAAATAATTTGGAAAGACTGGGTAGTAGGCTTATTGGTCTGTAAGAAGACGCCTGTGTATGGTTTTTGCCTGGTTTGGCTATCATTAATATCTGCGACTTTTTCCACGCGTTTGGAAAGTAATTTAGTTTTAGAATGGCATTAAAGAGTTCAGAGAGCAATGCTTGTGCAACTCTTGGTAGCTCTATTAGCATTTTTGTTGTAATAAAGTCGTGGCCTGGAGATTTCTTTGGATTCAGTTTCTGTATCGCGTTTACCACTTCTACTTGATATTTTAATTGCCACCTGATTTTCCTGGCCGTTTACAACAAATTCCGGCAAAATAAAATTATTAGTTGCGTCATTTGGCTGGAATACATTACTTAAATGCTTTGCAAAGCAATTTGCCTTTTCTTCGTTACTACGTGTCCAGTTACCTTTTGGGTCCCTGATTGGCATATTCACTTCTATTGGAGGCTTAAATTTCTTTTGTGCTTTCCACAGTGAGTATTTTTTGGCAGAATTTGGCGCTAGTTTTTCTATGTATGCCTTGGCATTGTGATCTTCTACTTTTCAGCTTCCTCTATTCTGTTTTCAACCTTAACTTTGCGGCTGGAGAGCGATAGTTTTGCCATTCTCTCCGCAAATGACGCTTATTCTTTACTAATTTTTCTATTTCTGTATTTATTAGGATTTTTGGGCACATAAGAGGCTTTTTACTTTTTGGAGTTGCTATGGTTGCCGCAGAAACAAGAACATTATTGTGTGTTGGTTGACCTGGGGAAATACAATCTAAATTGTTACGCTTCTTTATAAAGGTACTGTATAGCTGACGGCCTTTGGGGTGTATTAGACGGGATCCCCAGTATACATGCTTTGCATTGTAGTACAGACCGTCCGCAATTGAACCTTCTCGGTAGGTTTACGTTCTCTGGTTTGTGATCCGAAAAATCGTGCATATAAAAGTTACTGAATTGCATCACAGGTTATCCACTTTTTTGGCAGTTCTGGCAACCAAACAGTGGCTCTCATATTTTGAAGGATTTTGGCCCTAATAACTGTCGCACTTAATTGAAACTTCATTGGGCTGAACCAAGTAGATGCTGACATTTAACATTTGACATTTTGAACTAATTCGACATGATTTTTTGTTCTTTGAGCTGCAATTAGAAATTTGTGAACAATGGAAGCAAAAAGAGAGGGAGAAGCAAAAGAAGTGCTTTGCTTCTTCGGCGACACGCAAATAGTGATATTTTGTTCTCTGATAAAACTGTTCGTATTGCAGGCAAGCTATTACACACAAAACGACCGCGCTTATGCAACTAGTATGTCTGATATTGCAGTTACCAAAAACGCTCTCTAGAGATATCAAAACACCACCTTCGTTATGGTTTGGGGAGATATGTCTGTAAAAGGAAAGTTATCCTTTCCCTTCATTGCCAAAGACATAAAAATTAACGAAAAATATTATTTGGACAATGTACTTATTAAGCACTTATCCGCCCATGTATCAAAGCAATTTGGCAGTAATCCATCATTCAACAAGATTCTGCCCCTGCTCTTAAAGCAAGAACTGTTCAGTAGTGCTGCAAGAACAAATTTCCGTGCTTCATTTTGGCGGAATCTCAACCTTTTGGATTTCTGCATATGAGGATTCATGATGGAGAAATTAATAAATGTTAAAATTAAAAATCGGATCAGTTTAAGCGCCGGCTACAAAAGATTTGGGACTAAATTCCACCAGAAGTTGTGCGTGCCTGCATGATTCCGAAACCGTGTAAAGCTTTTAAAAACAATGAAAGGCGAAAGATTTGAACTAAAACCTATGTAATACAAGTGAATAGTGCAATTAGAAAATTAAAAAGGTCTCCACATAAATTGGATACAAGTTTTATGTTTTTTGCACACAACTAAGTGCGACAGTTATTTTGGACCACGATGTACTCTGTAGAAAATGTTGGTAGCTATAGTTTTCGCCAAGTTAGAGGACAAGCAAATTAAAGGTGTGTTCCCGCAAATATATTGCTTGATTTTTACTGTACATTTTATACAGCCGTCTCACCCTGCCCGTCTGTTGATGCTTGGATACTTACAGAAGGCGCACAAATAGATGTCCCGCTGTTAACTTTACCTGTCGCTACTGTTTGCGTTTGCATCAACAAGCGAGTGCTGTACTATTGAGCCAATAGCAGCCATGCAATCTGCTGTTGTATTATTGAATTCATTATTTATTTAACCAACAACTTTTAAGTGCCCTAATTTAGCGTCTATTTTCACTTTGCGTGTTCAATTAATAATTAAATCGAGTTCTCTGTTCAAGATAAACGAGCCGTTAAAACAAATGATTTTTTTTAAAAGAGCTAAACCTCATTTTAAGTTGTGCTGATTATCAGATTTGCTTTCAGTTTTCAAGTAAATATGTTTTATCCCAAAAATAGAAAATTTGCATTGCAATGAGTACATATAAATATACGAGTATATAAATATTTATAATGTATGAGTATATTATATTTTCAGATGGCAACTTATAAACAAACAACTTTTCCTGACGATGACTCGTGCTCTATCGGTGGAATTCATCTACATGAACGTTCTAGAAATTCAGGAATGCATATTCGGTACCACACTGCCAGAGTAAGTGTAAAATTGTGCTCGTGTTTGGTGGGTGGATATTTGACGTTGTGTTTCATGTGGATCTCCTCAGTAAATTTAAAAAAAATCCACCTGTCGAAATCGAGTTAAAGTACACAAGAGGGAATACAGTTAGACACATAGGTACACTTACGCTGTCTTTGTCAACGATTGAAATTAAAGCGTTTCCAAAATACTTAATCACATATATTTTTGAAAAGAATGGGGTGATGCTTTCATATGCGTACAAATTTAATTGTAACTTTTAAGTCCCATTAAGTACGCTTCGATTTTACCGCGATGAGAAGGAATTTAATATCACAAAAGTTTGTATACATTAAGAAGTTGTTCCTTAAAATCGGTTGTTTGGTGGATAAAAGTTTTACGACAGTTCAAAAGATTGTGAATAAGTATAAAAATTCGGGAAACACCAGTAATAAGTCGTGCTCTGGGCGCCCAAGTGTCTTCAATAATAGGGAAATAGCTTAATTGCAAAATAAAAACAACCTCCAAATAAGTGCTCCTAAATTAAAATTTGAAGTAAAAATTTAAATTTTAACGGAAAACTATTACATTAGGAAAAGGCATTTTGTCAGTAACGTGAATCGGCGTAAACGGATTACTTTTGCGAAATATTACGAGAACCATGACTAAACATTCTGGAACCAAATCATATTTTCAGATGAATGCAAATTTTAATACACATAGAGTATTATACGAGAATAGCTTTTATATAATGTGACAAAACAATTAAAAACACCTACGCAAACACCGGATACAAGCCTTATCGAGCATTTATGAGAATATTCAAAGCGTCAAATACAGAACAACTTAAAAGTATCTTTGAAGAAGAGTGGAGCAAAATACCTTCAGCAGTAACAGAAAAATTGGTGAAATTAATGTCTTTACGACTTAAAGCCATTGTTAAGTCTAAAGGATATCCAACCTATCACTTTAATACTGTATTTCACATAATGTATCGCTATTTATTCTATTGTATACTTACTTTTGTGATATGGATTTCTATACAATTTTGTTTAGAACGCTAAAATATTTTGTTTTAGATGTTTTGTAAATAATTTTCTTCTGAAAATGTTTTTAAGTTTCTTTCAAGCAAATAATCCACCATTATATTATATTTTTTTTTTTAAATTTGCTTAGGAGAATAATTTTGCCATTCCGAGTGTATACATTCTTAAGTGACTAACTGTACATAAGTAAACTAAATTCAGTTTTGCCATTTTGCTTATTACCAGCTAGGTTATCGTTGTTAAGGAAAATTACAATTAACCTTTGAAAGGCTGATTTTTTTCTTTACGCGGAAAAAAATGTATGTTATAAATCTTGCGGTTCTAAACAAAGGTTGTTCCGGGATTTAGCTAAACTAACAACAAAAAAACCAATTGTGAAAATAAGTTTTGTATGAAAGTCCGTTTGCTTTTTTGTTTTTTGATTTATTTAAATGTTGAAAATATTAAGTATAAAATTATTAGTAAAAGCATTTTAATTTGATGAAATTCAACGAAATAGTTTTTTTCAGTTGAAAAACATAAATGTATTCTATATTTCTGACACGCATCTCAGTGTCAGACTTTGTCAGGTAGTATGTTACTTCCGAATGTATCGGTCAATCGATCATGCATACTGTGGTGTTTGACCAGAAGCCAAAGTACAAGCTCCACTCACCAGCCATTGTTGATGCCATATTTACAACCTTGTTATCACAACATGTTTCGATTGCATCTGTTTGCGTTTTCTAGTCAAGTCATGAATGTTGACTAGTTAATATTGATAGTTGTTGGTTGGTTGCTACCAATGGCTGCTGATCGAATGATGCCGACTCCTGAATCAATACAATCCAAAATTGGCTTAAAACCATAGACACCGACATGTGCTAACTTATTCCCATGAATAATTTGATTTCGTCCGACGTAATATTCAGGGGGTTGTCAAGGCTTTTCTGCACAGCAGAACGGCGGATTTCATTAATATTTCCGGTGTCAAAGAATCATCGCTTCGAATCTTAACCCAATCTGAATCCATCGGTTTCCAGTTCATCATTACCCTAAGCAGCAGGGTCTAGATCACTGTTGTCAGCAAAAAAAATCGATGTCATCTTCGCTTTCGGACCACGCAAAAGAGTTGACACATTTTACAAAATGTATCCACAGCCTTTCATACTTGCCAAATTTCGAACTCTCAATGCCTGGCGGTTCCGCAAGGGACCAACAAAAGATTTGAAACATTAATAATAGCAAACTTTCGTTTATTTAGCACTCTCAATTACTGCTACACACGAGAGGGATCACGACAAAACTTTTTTTAGGTTCGATCCCGGTGAATTTAATGCAAGAAAAACTTTACTGAATACACACTTTCACAAAACTGATTATTTTTGAGGTTCATCCACACTTCTGAACAAACAGTAGTCAAATGAGGATGACTTCAACATCGTTCAAACGAAACTTCTTGCATCACCACACACTCGTTCGGTAGTAACGGAATACTTAACGCAAATTTAAAGAAAATTTGATTTTAGTCAGTTGGTTACTGACGAAACCAGTGGGATATTAAGGATTAAGCTTTAGTTTCTTTCATAAAATTTATTGACTTTTCTTGGTTTTGACTTAGAACGTTTTAAACTGTTTTTCATCCAATCCTAAAGGGTTTTCCAATAAGAAGACTAATAAGGACCATTTCCACTTCGACAACTACGTCAATAAGCATTTGGGGCACAGAAATCCCTAGATTTCTTGCTGAAAAGTCTCTTCATCCTCTGCAACTGTTTAGCACGGTTTAAATTCCGGCGGGGTTATTGGACCTTGCTTTTTTGAAAATTAATGGATTGCGCTATCGAGGGATGATTAATGATTTTTTATGGCCATAATTGGATGGATGGCGGCCGCGATAGCCGAGTGGTTAGCATTGCGTACTGACATTCGGAAGGTTTGGGTTCATATCCCAGTGCCAGCAACATCCAAAAGTTATGGAAAATTAATTTAAATAAAAATTAAGTTAAATTTTCTAATTGCGGTCGCCACTCGGCAGGGAATGTCCACCCCTCCGAGTGTATTTCGGACATGAAATAAAAAAGCTCCTCATAAAAAAACCATCAGCCGTTCGGAGGCGGCTTAGTATAAACTGTAGGTCCCTCCATTTGTTGGAAAAAACATCAAGACACAAAACCACAAATTGGAGGAGGAGCTAGGCCGAAAATCGCTTCAGCGGTTACAAAGCGCCAATTAAAAACAAAAAAAAAAATGGATGGTATTGATCAGGAGAACGTTTACTTTCAACAAGACAGAGCTATGCGAGCAACGAAACCAACGATTTTTCGAGGGAAAAGTTTCATTGAATTTCAAGATAACACGTCTTATTGGAAAACCCTATATCACTTGTGTAGAAGACAGGAGCGAAGACCTCATCGAATTTCAAATTAAAAAATATATGTAGAAAATATATCAACATAATAATGAAATAATGAATTATACTTATCCTATTACTTTCCAATACTTACCCAACATGAATTTACTCCCAATTAAAATACTCACCAGCAGCCCTACTTCCGTTACTACTCTAAAAGAGAAAACA
Organism: Ceratitis rosa; assembly: GCA_037013455.1. NCBI lineage: Eukaryota > Metazoa > Arthropoda > Insecta > Diptera > Tephritidae > Ceratitis > Ceratitis rosa. Next base: position 1,214,016 of record JAWMAG010000014.1, on the reverse strand, counting down.
AAAAAAAAACAGATTAATGTATATAAATGTGTATGTAATTGTAACTTTAAATTATTATTAAATATGGAAAGTAAATAAATAAATGCAGCAAGTAGCTGATATTTATACATGGTGCCGAAACCCGCTTATCGGAAAGAACTGTAAAAAAAGAAGATATTTTATATTAAAAAATTAAATTCAATAAATTATAAAAAAAAATTTAACGCGATCGGCGAATTAAAAAACATAGCGAGCGAAAAGCCGTGTTCTCATAACTCGAGCGTTTAAAAAAATTTATAAAAGTGTAAAAGAATATCAAACCACTTACATAAAAAATTAAAAATATATATATATATGTATGTATATGTATATATATATATATATATGTGCATATAAAGCAAAAAGAATCATAAACATAAAAATATATACATATATAAATACATATGTACATGCGGTAACAGAAAACATAAAAAAAATGAAAAATAGAAACAGGAGAACATAAATAGCGGTATGTAGGTATGTACACATATACAATTACATACCTGCAGTGACAAAAAAAAAAACAAAAAAAAAAGTAGTGGAAAATAAAAAACATATGTACATAAATACATAAAAAAAGAAAAGAAAAGAAAGAATTTAAGAAAATTGTTTTTTTTTTTTTGAAACATTAATATTTATTTATTGAATCTACTTCGAGTTCGGAAGCCTAACATTAAGTAATAAAATCCGAAACTATTGTAAATTAAAACATAAAGCCCATTAGTAGGAATGGGCTGCTGGCTTGACGTTGCTCTTTAGAAGTCTGCTTTGTCTCTTCTCCGCAGGCGGATTTGACTTGTTGCATGGGCCAAGGTGCCCAAGGGTTCGGATGGTTACGCAGTTTTGTTAAGTATTTTTTTGCTGCGATTTCAATTTCTTCTTTGATGGTAGGTATATTTAGATCTCTATGAATATTTTCATTACGCATGTACCATGGTGCGCCCGTTATTACTCTTAACTTTTTCGATTGGAATCTTTGAATTATATCTATATTCGTCGCGCAAGCTGTGCCCCATAACTGGATCCCATACATCCATATCGGTTTTACTGTTGCTTTATATAAGAGGACTTTGTTGCTAAGGCTTAGTCCAGACTTCTTGTTTAAAAGTCAATGTAAACTGGCAGATTTGAGTTTAAGCTGCCGCTTTTTAGCTGCAGTGTGTCGTCTACAGGTTAAGCGCCTGTCCAAGTGGATTCCGAGGTATGTAATTTCGTCAACTTGCGATATTGATACATTGTTGAGCTTAACAGTAGGACACGTTTTTGGCCTTAATGTAAAAGTTATGTGTTTGCACTTGTTTTCATTAACTTTTATACGCTATTTCGCTAGCCATTCTTCAATTTGTTTAAGATGCTGCTGTAACACTTTTGTGGCTGTAATGGGGCATTTATGTCGACTTAGTATAACAGTATCATCCACAAATGTTGACGTAATTACTTCGTCACTTGTAGGAATATCTGCGGAAAACAATACGTAGAATAGGGTCCAAGAACACTACCCTACGGAACACCTGCCGTAGTTGCATACTCTTCTGTTATGTATTCATTTACTTTTACTGTGAATCGCCTGTTGGACAAGTAGGATTCAAGGATATTGTGGAACGTGTTAGGTATTGATTTTTTACCGCACTTTGTCAAATGCTTCCTCCACATCAAGAAAAACGGCCGAGCAATATTGATGTATGGGAATAATATCATTTTGATGGAGAAAAGGAGCAATTTTTGATAGTTGCACTTTTTCGAAAAGTTTTGATAGGCAAGGCAACAGGCTTATTGGGCTATATGATGACACCGAGGTGGCGACTTTATCTGGGTTAGCTATCCTAATTATCTGCGACTTTTTCCAGAGTTGTGGATAATATCCTAGCATCAAAATGGCACTGAAAAGCTTTGCAAGAGAGCAATGCTTGGCAATTCTTTTAGCATTTTTGGTGAGATATGATCGTCTCCTGGAGATTTTTTTGGATTTAAGGCGGCAATAATGTTTTTTAGTTCAGATACAGATGCTCCGCAAGTAACAGTGTATCTAGGAGCGGTATGGTTCGGTGACAAAGGTGCGCTGTATGTAACAGTATTTGGTTGAAATACTGTGCTGAGTTGCTCTGCGAAACAAGACGCCTTCTCTTCATCCGTTCTTGCCCATGAACCATTACGCATTCTCAACGGTACTTCAGTGCTTACTGGCGGCTTAAGGTTTCTGCTAGCTTTCTATAGAGATTTTTTAGTAGAAACGTTGGGAGACAAAGACGTTATAAGATGTTTGATATTTCTTTCCTCTTCGTATACTAATGCCTTTTTTAGTTTGTTTTCTGCCACCTTAAGACGAATTTTTGCGTCGCTTATTTCGGACCAGTAATTCTATTCCACTATTAGTTATCAATGCCTTTGCTTTTGTATTCTGCTCTGGTGTAGCTATAGTTGCTGCTGTTGCTAGTATACTTTTAAATGCAAGTAACTCATTTTCAACGTCAGTTCCTCTCTCTATTTGCGGATTGGTCTGTATATGACTGCTAATGTATTTTTTACATTTAAGCCAGTTAGTTCTTGATGTAGTCGAAAAGCATGCTCGAAAAGCATGCTCACTTTCAATTGGTTGTTCGTTCAATTTAATGATTATTGAGGAATGAGCAGAAGATAAGTCAGCACAGGTTTCAGCAAATACTAAACTCCTATCTACGTTTTTAGTGACTGCAAAGTCAATCAGGTCAGGTAATTTCCTTGAGTCCATAGGCCAGTAAGTTGGTTGTCTTGGGGAGATAAAATCGTAACTATTTTTTGTACTTATGATCGTGTTATATAACTGACGACCTTTCGGGTTAATTAGCCTCGATCCCCAATGAGTATGCTTCGCATTGTAATCACCTCCAGCTAGGAACCTATCTCCTAGAGTCATAAAAAAGTCGCTAAATTGTTTTTCCTGTTATTACGAAACGTGGCGGACAGTAAATTGCAGCTAAAGTAAGGTCAACCCCCCTATTTTTAAGGGTGATCGAGGTTGACTGCAACCAATTTGTTGAAAAGGAATTAAGAAAGTTATGCTTTAAACGGTTCCTTATGAGTATAGCTGTGCCACCTGTGCTTTGTCATCTAGGTGGTTAGTATTGTACAGCTTAAACCCAGGGATGTAAAAATTATACTTCTGGGTGAGATGTGTTTCAGATATAAGCATAACATCAATTTCGTGGGTCTGTAAAAATAATTTGAGTGCTAATTTATGCAGGTTTACACCATTAGCATTCCATAAGCAAATCCAGAGTTCACTCATTTTTTGGTCAACAGGGTTTGGAGCATTTGGTTTTGCGCCTTTATTAGGTCTTGAACCATACTTTGCATGGTTGACATAAATTGTGTCATGCACTGGGTTAGATTAAGAATCATGGTCTCAACTCCAGTACTGGATGGGGTGACTGGTGGGGCCTGTACATTGGCTTTTTCTAAGTTGGCATAGGACATTTGACCAATATTTGAGCTGGGTATGTTGGAAAGGCTCGGAATGGAAGTAGTATATGGGAGTTGGTTCCGTTTGGCTTGTATACCCTGAGAAAGTTTAGATTTTAAATCTTTGTAAACCGGACATCCTCTATAATTAGCGGTGTGATTGCCACCGCAGTTGCTACACTTTTTTTGTGTTGCATCCGTTTTATTCAAGGGGCATTTGGTAGAATGGTGAAGATCACCACATGCTACGCAAACGGTACGTAAAGTACAATAGGATTTTGTGTGACCAAATTCCTGACAGTTTGTGCATTGCACGGGACCATTACGCTTAAGCGCTTCTTCCACCGTGATTTGTTGGTGTAAAAGCTATTTTAATTTGGATGCGTTTCGTTTTTCTTAAGTTGAGCTAAACTTGGCGATAAGAACACTTTAAACATAGGCTGCGGCACTTTATTTCTGTTAATTATGTTAACGAATTTCAAACCCTTGCTCCTCTAGAGCTTCTTTTATGTCACATGAGTCAACAGTCGCTTAATAACAACAATCAGGCCTTTCGCACTCTTCAACTGGTAAGAGTAATAATTCTTGTTGTTTGCAGAGAGAAACACAACGAATTCCGAAAGTCTTTTTCACTATGTACTTGTATTTTTGTCTCGTCTATGTTTCCTTTTTTAAGAGGTACAATGTGAAAATTGTTGGAACCTATTATCTTAGCTATGTTCGTAACTAACGAATTGGAGCTGCGCTCCCACAAGTAGATTGGTGGAGGTTTAGTACTGACGACTGTGGAAATACCTACAAAAATTAACAAAACAAGTACGAAACAAAATACCTACACACGTTTACGTTCATAAGCTACAGAAGACACAATCAAAACTTCAGCAACACAGGAACACCAGCTCTACATAGAAGACAACATTCCCCCCGTCTCCCAGAACAATCATAAGTGGTTTGTAATAAGTCCGGATGCCAAAGTAAGTCCCACTCTTTCACTCGATTGCATATTGAGCGGATTTTGCGAAACGGTGTATGATACCTCCTCATCATACATATACATACAGATCTCAAAAAAAATATATTAATAATAAAATAAAAAGTTTCATTAAATTTGCACAAAATTCCAAAATCCGCTAAACTATTTCATTCACACAATATATAATATAATATACATAGCGGGTCCCCAAAGTCGGTAAATGAAAATCAACTACTTTTCATTTACCGAATATAACAGCGTTTATATATAATATAATATATTAATGCGTATATATGAAAAACGCACGCTTTCCCCATCAAAAGTATATGTTTAATACAAAAAAACCGCTTATTATATATCCCCTCACGTATATAAACTCCCCCTTTATATACACCAACTGGTCCAAAAACACCTTCGGAAGGGTGGATCAGTTTTCGCTCTCATACATCCTCCCAAGTATATATATATTCTCGGTATATACACCACAACTGGACCGAAACCCACTCAAACGGGGCCAGAACCGGTTCAGTGTAAACACATTACACTGCCCAAAGTCACCACCTCATATCAACTCACCGCTACCCAACCGAGGTACATGTATACACATACACATATATACATAAAGTGGTTTTTTCACATTCCGGCAATTTCCACTCCTTCGCTATTTACAATAGCAAGCGGGCAAAGATACGTATGAACATAAGTATACATACGTACATACTCGTATAAGCTAAGAAAAGCACCCAGCATACAAAAAAAGGTATAATAAAAACCCAGTGTACAGTGTACAGTACACAATATAAAAGCCACCCACTAAGCAAATTAATTAAAAATAATTTATATACATACATATACACTGGCGGTCATAAAAACCGCACCACACTGAAATTTAAAGAAAATTGTTTCTAATAAGAGTTAAAACCGTTTTATTTTGAAACAAATATTTTTCTTTTATTGTTAAGACCAAAAAAAGAAACTGTGTTAAACATCAGCTTAGTTTAAAGAAAATTTCACTGGTTTTTGTTCAAAATAAAATAATTGAAGAAAATTCACATTTTTAAGGATATTGGTAAAAATCAAGAAAAAAATAAAAGCAATGCAAGTTTTTCAGAGTTTTTCCTCGGTTTCATTAGTTTAATATCAGAGCATTAAAAATAAATTATTAGTATCGTGTTGCTCCTCCTTTAGCCTTTATTGCAGCCTCAATTCTGGACGAAATGGAGTCAACAAGGACTTGAAAGATATCATCGGCTATATCTTCGTACCATACTTTATCCAAAGCTTCAGCAAGCGCTCTTTTGCTCTCTGGCTTATTCTCAGCCACTTTTCGTTTCATAATGTGCCAGAGGTGCTCTATAGGATTCAAATCGGGAGAGTTTCCTGGCCACTCGAGTTGGCAAATCCCAATACCATCCAACAATTTTTTAATCTGCAACAAAATAAAAAATTATGTGAAAGTTTGGTTAATATTTTGCAAGTTATTAATCATTAGTGAACATTAAAAAGCCCTTACTTACCAATTTAGCACGATGGCACGGCGCAGAATCGTCCTGGAAAACAAACTCATTACTGTGGGATAAATGCTCCTCAATGGCTGGCAGAAGTTGGTCCCTAATAATTTATCCATACTTTTCAGCGTTCACAGTTCCTTGGATATGGAATAAGGGACCCCGGATAAAGTAGGAAAAACAGCCCCACACCATCTGGCTTTCTGGAAAGTTCACTGTTTTCACCACACAGTTATCCTTGTATTTTTCACCATCCGACCGACGAAATACGGAAGATTGTACGTGCATAGCAAATCGAATTTGCTTTCGTCCGACCATAAAACGTTTCTCCAATCCTCAAGGGTCCAGTTTCGGTATTTTTTGGCCCATGATAAGCGGTTTGCTTTCATCCGCTTTGTCAATAGAGGTTTTTTGGACGGTCGTCTTCCATACAGTCCACAGTCCCGAAGTCTTCTACGTAAAGTTTCGGCACTTAAGTCCGCATTGTGATAACTCTTCATCTCAGTCCTTATTGTTACTGCACTTTTAAATCGATCCTTTAAACTTATTGTACGAATAACGCTGTCTATCCGGGTGTTAGTCTTACGAGGTCTTCCTGATCCTTTCGTCCTTGCGTACGGGTCCAAATAATTTTTTTTTTCATGAGTCTTACAATAGTGGAATGTGAGCATCCCACTTTATGTGCTATGCGACGATAAGGAACTCCCATATCCTTTAAAACAAAAATTTCGACCTTTTGGTCACGCTTATAACTGGTAGACATTTTTGACATCTTTTACAAAAAAAAACATTTACAGCCAATGCGGTGCGGTAAAAAATGACAGTAGCTTAAATCAGTTACATAAATGTAAAAAGGGAAATCCCCATTATAATAAGGAAAGAGTTGCCGCGGTGTTCTGAAATTTTATCGAAATTACTGCAGTATTGCCAATGGTGCGGTTTTTATGACCGCTAGTGTATATAAATATAAATAAATATTTTATATTAAAATTTAATACAATCAATATCTTACAATGGAGGACAAACTGGAGCAGTTCCGGTCTGTACAAGATTACGTCCATGAAGTGGTAATGACTTCAATTAAGCTGCAGAATGCAGGTCTTAACATCGGCGACGAAGTTGTTGCTTCATTATTGCTCGCTGGGTTGCCTAATGAATTTCAAGCACTCGTTATGGCAGTGGAAAATTCCAAAGCAAAGTTAACGGTCGACAGCGTTAAAAGTTTTTGTTGCAGGACGTCAAGTTTGACTGCGGCAAAGAGTCAACAGATAATGCTCTATATTCGAAGAGAGACAAAAATTCGAACAAAAAAAGTTTGGATGTTTTGGTTGTGGTAAAGAAGGGCATATGCGTAAAGATTGCCGCAAGATTATGCAGTCCAAAGAAGGTACTGAGAGCGAATGTAAGAGTAAGACGGCAATGGTTTCCAACTCGTTGTCAGCAAGTTCGTGTTTTCACTCTCAGAGTGGTAAATGTTTGTGGTACGTCGACTCAGGTGCAACGTCACATATGACGAATGATCAGCGCTTGCTTTCAGAAGAGAGAGCGGCAGAGCATAGCGAAGTAATTTTGGCAAATAAGGAACGAGTGCATGTCAAAAGCGTTGGTGACGTCAGCATCATTCTAAATGTAAACAAAAGAAAAATAGCAACATATGTTAGAAATATGGAATATGTTCCTGACCTTTGCGCTAATCTTTTATCCATGCGGCTAATAACAAAGCAAAACAAAAGAGTAGTTTTTGAAGGTAATTCGGGCAAGATATTTGATTCGAACGGCAATATAATATAACAGCGCATGCAGAGGACAACGATTTGTGTAAATTAGACTGCGAAGAAACTCCGGTAGGCAGAGCAATGACAACGATGGATAATTTTGAAGTTTGGCATCGTAGGCTGGCGCATATATGTAAGCAAAGCATGCAGCAGGTGCAGAAAGCAACAGTTGGGGTGACTTACAGTGGAGTAACCGATGAAGGATGTATTATATGATGTAAAGGTAAACAAACGAGAAAGATTGAGAAATCTTGTGAAAAACGCGCACAAAATGTATTGGACTAAAGTCATTTAGCGGTACAAGATTTTTGTTAGTGTTTGTTGATGAGTTCTCCCGAAAAGTTTCTGTCATACCAATCGAGCGAAAATCGGATGTATTTGAGAAATTTATGCAATTCAAGAGTGAAGTAGAAACACAATGTGGACGTAAAATTAAAATTTTTAGATCAGATAATGGCACAGAGTACTGCAATGAGCAGTTTACGAAATTTATGCGTGACTGCGGTATTGTTCATCAGAAGACTGCTCCATATACGCCCGAGCAAAATGGGGTGGCTGAGTGGATGAACCGAACATTAATTGAGCGTGTTAGGTGCATGCTTTAGATTCTGGTTTGGGTAACATATTTTGGGCTGAAGCAGCGAATACAGCAGCCGACTTGATTAATCGAATTCCGTGTAGAAGCAATGATCGATGCCTGGAAGAAATGTGGTCTGGTGTAAAGCCGAATTTAAAGCACTTACGTATATTTAGTTGTACTGCGATGGTTCACATATCGAAACAGAAACGAACGAGTTTGATTCGAAATCAGATGAATGCATATTTGTAGGGTATTGCACTGTTTCCAAAGCATACAGATTGTATAGAAAATCTGATTACAAGTTTAATGTGAGCCGTGGTGTTACATTTTTAGAAAACACAAACAACAAAATAAAGCGAGCGGAACCGAACTTGATTGTTGATATTGGTGATATAAAAGAAGTTTATGACATTAACAATTCTGGGGAGACAAGTGAAAGAGAATTGTTAGATATCGACAAATCTTTTGACAGTGAGTATGATACTCCTGATGAAAGCGAAGCAGCTGTCCAGTTCGTCGGTCAAAGCGTATTGCAGACAAAGCCAAAGAAAATTTGTTAATAAGTGTGGTGTGTGATTTTGATGATCCTGTGGATGTTAAGGAGGCATTAAGTAGTAGGTGCTATGCAAGAAGTCATTTGGTTAAATTGGCTAGTATCTGAGTTGGTTCCAGGTAGTCCAAAGGCTACAACACTTTATGGTAACAATAAGAGCGCAATCCACAT